>JAHSVC010000046.1:0-600000 GCA_021397845.1 Areca catechu
AAACCCCCGAACCCCCGAACCCCCGAACCCCGAACTCGGAACCCTGACCCCGTGAACCCTGAACCATGACCCGTGACCCGTGACCCTGAACCCAGAACCCTGAACCCAAAACCCAAAATCCTAAAACCCAAAACCCTAAACCCTAAACCCTAAACCCTTACCCACCGGAGGTGACGCCGAGACCGCGCTTCTCCCCTTCAGGCCCGCAGGAGGAGAGAGATCAGCAGAGCAGGTTCCAGATCCAGCATCCACCTTTAATGATTTAGCCAGAGAAGAAGGGCAAGGTGCCGGAGGGCTCCGGCCCCTTTTCAGGATCCCCGACCCATAGTCCACCATCATCGCGTCCACAAGCCCTGAGTCCCCCAGGCCCACCTCCATGCTTTCTCCAAATCCTGCCAGCGGACCAAAAATGGACTCCCATGGAACCGGTCCACGGGTATCATCATCCGAGTGAAGAACCGGCGATTGTCGGCACGCCACCTTGCACGGCTTCTACCACCCGTCAGAATCAGGGGGGAGCTCGGCGAAGACGTGCCCACCATCGATGAGTCCTTGAGGGGGAAGAGGAGGGCAAATATGAGGAGGATCTACCAGCAGCACCTCCCCCCTCAGCCACCTTTCTTTCCTTCACAGGGGACTGAACCACCCTCGGCATCCTTGATCTCGAGGTAAGCATCCATGGCCCGAACCGAAGGCGACAGCTTCCTTGCTCCTCCCTGTTTACAGTAAAGGCCAAACCTTTCCCACCAAACAGCCCTTCCTCTCTTCCCCTCCCTCTCTTTACCCTCCCCCCCACCTCCGATCTAGTACCAAGACACTCCTCTTCCTCATGCCCGATGATCCCACAGTGAAAACAAAGAGATGGCAGGTTCTCATATACAAAACACTGCAAAAAAATTTGGATTTACCTTGTATGAGAACTCCCGGTTTTACCGGTTGGGCAGCATCAACCTCCACCCTGACTCTCGCATAGCCCGCCTTCTTCAATTGATCAGTAAACCCATCCACCGAAATGGGTTTCCCTGCTTCCCTCGCCACCGCCATCATCGAGGAAGGCTTCCAAAACTCCAGCGGCAACCCAGGTAACCTGAGCCAAAGCATAACCTTCTGGATGCTCCTCTGCTCCGGAACAAAGCAAACCAAGGACCCCCTGAGCGAACAGTAGAACAGTCCCTCACTGACTGTAACCGGACCACCAGTGATCCTCCGCAAGGGGGATAACCTCCGGGTCATAGGATAACCTTGCTTTAGACTTGATCTCCCTCGCCACCTCATCAGAGGATACTCTGCGGCCCAGACTATGCGCCACCACTGCCAACCCTTCCCACTCCTTTCGAGCTTCCTCGATCTTGGGTGGGAGTAGTTTAGGGCTCCGCTCGAGGTTCCTTCTGGTCCTCTCTGTTGGGAATTGTGTCCCAAAGCCAATCGCCTGGATTCTAGGCGGTTGTCCTAAGTATTGTACTTTTTTAATGAATTAATAAAATATTATTTTTGGTAGCTCATCACATATTGTATTTTCCTAAGAGAACTTTTTCAATGTGATGAAGTCCTTAGGACTACACTGATTTCGATACAGAGAGGATGCATCGAGTGGTCCTTAAACCCAGTTCGCAACCAAAGGATATACTGTACTGGACGGCAATATATCAAGTATAGGTTGTTGTAGTTTACATCGTTTGGTTGTCCTCTTGACCAAATGAGTATGGTGACACTGATGTGATCTACAAGTGGGATATATGTGATATCTCATTGAACGTGACTCCGTGCAACCCCTTTCTGCCAAAGGGATACTCACGATTGGATATGGGTATAAGTGTCCCTCTGACCTGAGGTCATCACGGTAGCTTGCAAGCAACTTCCTGTGCTTTGGTGCCGGACTACCCGGATTTTTAATCTGGTGACGGAAGGTTTCTGGGTACAGGCAAGTACTTGTGGAGCAGTGATGGACCAAGATGGAATTGACCTGTCCAAATAATTTGGATTGAATGTCTCGCAGTATCTCAATTTAGCAAATCCTCGATCGGGGTAGCCCTAGTGAAGAGTCACTGGGCTTGCAAGGTTGAGACACGTAGTCGATTGACTCAGTCTGGGTTGGCAGCCCAATCTCAATCGTCCTGAGCATTAGAGGTCAAAGGGATGAATTATACGGTAACCATATGCCAGAGGTTCGATAGTTTGCTCCCGCATCTTCGACCTATCCGGATGCCGGGACCCATTGCTAGATGGTTTCCTGTGCTGGTACTAGAACTGTTCTAGTGCTACCATTTAGGTTCGAACCTATGAGGTCACACGCCACAGAGGATAACTCTCTGATCCGGATACCGAGTTCGATTGGGAATTGCTTCGGTTTTATGGTCACGGTATTTTTTTTTTGAGCACCTTTTTCCCGGTCTTGCCCTTATTTGGGTCAGCCGAAAATTATTCCAGGCTGACCAGGTCTGCACCAAGATTTTTCTGAATCAGATTTGATCTGATTCGGAGCTATATTCGGCCTTCAATTGGTTGTGAACCAATTGAATTTTATTTAGGCTTGGACTGTTCAATTTGGATTAAACCTTTTTTGGGTTTTGTTTGAACCCAGTTTTTCCTTTGGGTTTAATTGATTTGAACCCAAAATCAATTAAACCGGTTTTTCTTTTGAACCATAGGTTTTAATTGAATTAAACCCTTTGTTTGGACCGGTTTTTCTCCCTTTGAACGGTCAGCTCGTCTTTTCGCTGGGAGAATTCCATTCGTCGGACGCCTTGGACATCTCCTCGCCTCCCCCCTCAAATTGCCTTAACACCCTTTTAATTAGTACTAATCACTAGTTAATTGGAGTTAACCCCTCCTACGTCGATTGGCCTTCCCAGCGTTTTGCTTTCTCCCCTGCTGTTGTTCTTTTTAAGCTCGCTGCCATCCCCTGATTCTGGTGTGGCTGTTCCAAGTTTGCAGCAGGTCACCGTGTGAGAATTTAAAAAGGGGGGAGAGAGTTCTTACTTGCTGATGTTCCTTCTCTTTCCACCCGTAAACTTGAGGGCTTTGTTTTGGTGAATAGAAGGAAGAGAAGTCAAGCCATTAATCCCTGTTCTGGTGCTCAAAAATCCCTGCTGCAGCAATTATGTTTTGCTGCAGCAACCTGTGACCGTGAACCATCTTCCGGCGGCTAGCACCGCGCGTGGAGAGGGATCGGAGAGCCCCGGGCGTGTCTCCCCTCTAGAGGGAGTATTCTTCTACTCCTCAGACCAAACCACGCAAGCCGGGATCGCTCCAGTTGCCCGAAATCCAACGACGAAGACAGCTACTCTGTTCTGCTGCCATTTTCGCATAGCATACTTCGACGAATTTTTACGATTTATTGGCTTAGGTTTTCTTGCAGAAACCAGTGCCAAATCGAAGAGGACTTCCTTAAGAATCTATAGCTCAAATTTGGGAGCGATCGGAGGTCCGGAAGGCGGCGTTCCAGGGACTTTTCGGAAGCCCAGTTTTCAGCCCAAGGTGGAAGATGACTGGAATAACTTTATTCCAGTTATTCCAGCCTATTCCAGGTTTATCCCAGACTTATTCCAGCTGGGAATAAGGTATGTTTTTGGGTTTTATTTTCCATGTGTAGATCTGGATTTATAACATTGTTTATAAATATTATATGATATGTTTCATGCCAATACATGCATCTTGCATATGCTAGATCCTGTGCGGAGTAGGTATTTTCCGCACTTATTAAAAATTTTAAAATACTTACCTATTCCCTGCGCTGTTGCATGCTTAGCGTAGGCACCTGCAACCATATTTTTTACTTTCACTCTCTAAGGCTGCCTTCGGAGGAGTTGGAGCTACTCCAAGCCTACTTCACTAAGGTCTTGGAGTTGCCGGTGCTGGAGCTCGAGGAAGCTCGGAAGGAGTGGGAAGGGTTGGCAATGGTGGTGCATAGTCTGGGCCGCAGAGTGTCCTCTGATGCGGTGGCGAGGGAGATCAAGTCTAAAGCAGGGTTATCCTATGACCCGGAGGTTATCCCCCTTGCGGAGGATCACTTGGTGGTCTGGTTACAGTCAGTGAGGGACTGTTCTACTGTTCGCTCAGGGGGTCCTTGGTTTGCGGCTAGCCAACTTCTAGCCATGGAGGACTAGGAGCCGGACTTTGTTCTGGAGCAGAGGAGCATCCAGAAGGTTGTGCTTTGGCTCAGGTTACCTGGGTTGCCGCTGGAGTTTTGGAAGCCTTCCTCGATGATGGCGGTGGCGAGGGAAGCAGGGAAACCCATTTCGGTGGATGGGTTTACTGATCAATTGAAGAAGGCGGGCTATGTGAGAGTCAGGGTGGAGGTTGATGCTGCCCAACCGGTGAAACCGGAAGTTCTCATACAAGGTAAATCTAAAATTTTTTTGCAGCGTTTGTGTATGAGAACCTGCCATCTCTTTGTTTTCACTGTGGGATCATCGGGCATGAGGAAGAGGAGTGTCTTGGTACTGGATCGGAGGTGGCGGGGAGGGTAAAGAGAGAGGGAAGGGAGAGGAAGGGCTGTTTGGTGGGAAAGGTTTGGCCTCTATTGTAAACAGGGAGGAGCAAGGAAGCTGTCGCCCTCGGTTCGGGCCATGGATGCTTACCTCGAGATCAAGGATGCCGAGGGTGGTTCAGTCCCCTGTGAAGGAAAGAAAGGTGGCTGAAGGGGGAGGTGCTGCTGGTAGATCCTCCTCATATTTGCCCTCCTCTTCACCCTCAAGGACATCATCGATGGTGGGCACGTCTTCGCCGAGCTCCCCCCCGGATTCTAACGGGTGGCAGAAGCCGTGCAAGGTGGCGCGCCGCCAATCGCCGGTTCTTCACTCGGATGATGATACCCGTGGACCGGTTCCACGGGAGTCCATTTTTGGTCTGCTGGCAGGATTTGGAGAAAGCATGGAGGTGGGCCTGGGGACTCAGGGCTTGTGTACGCGATGATGGTGGACTATGGGTCGGGGATCCTGAAAAGGGGCCGGAGCCCTCCGGCACCTTACCCTTCTTCTCTGGCTAAATCATTAAAGGTGGAGCTGGATCTGGAACCTGCTCTGCTGATCTCTCTCCTCCTGCTGGCCTAAAGGGGAGAAGCGCGGTCTCGGCGTCACCTCCGGTGGATAAGGTTGGTTCTCTTAATCCTTGTATGGAGGGGCGTAAGGGGAATCAGGGGGTTTCATTTTCTTCTTTGCCGGCTAAAGTGGGTCTCACTGGTGAAAGAGGGGGTGGGGTTTCTACTATGCTTGGGGGGGGGGGGCACTCTGGGGGGTGGCTAGGGGAAAGAAGATTGTTCTGGGTTGGGCGGAGGTGGATAAAAAGAGCGCCGGAGTTCAGGGCTCGAGTAGGGGTGTGTTGAGTGCAGCAGTGACTGAGTTGAAAGGAGGTGGGTTGGGACGTGAGACTCTGAAGGGGAAGGGTATCATGGGTTCAGAGGAAGGGGAGGGTGTATAGGAGGGGGGGGAGTTACGGGGGGTGGAGGAGCGAGGGGGAAGGGTTCTCTTTAGGAGGTCTCAGGGATTGGTGCTCCGGGTGTTTTAGGAGTGGAGGTGAAAGGGTCCTCTTCGGAGGGATTATTGCTGAAGAAGGGAGTGGGTGGTGGTTCTTCTCAGGAGGTCTTGGCCCTGGGGGGCAGGAGGGGAGGTTGGGTGAGAAAAAACCTAAGAAGGGGGGGTTGTCTACCCTGATTGCTTCGGATTGAGTAATCCAGGAAGATGGGCTACCTGTTTTGGCTTCTATTCCGATCAATATTGGAGTGGACCGGAAAACCCCGGATCATGCCGATATTATCGGATAATTGAAGGTGGCCTTATTTCAAGAGACGGAGGTCCCGAAGGTGGATGTGGTCGACCATGAGTCTGGTGCTGGAGAAGGTAGTGTGGGAAAACCCTATGCGGAGGGGGTGTTCAGAGCTTAGTTGTTCTTGTATGAAGATACTATCATGGAATGCTAGAGGGGCAGGGAAACCTTCCTTTGCCTCTACTTTTTGAAGACTTTTTCTTCTTCATCGTCTGGATATTTGTATCATTTTGGAAACCCGTCTTTCTGGCCAGTCCTTACAAAGGATCCTTCGATGCTTTCCTAAAGCGTGGAATTATTATGCTATCGATTCCAGGGGATTTTCGGGGGGTATAGTAGTAGCATGGGATACAACAGCTGCCTGAATTGACGTGTTCCATAAGTCGGAGCAGAATGCAATTATGGTCATATCGGTAGATAATGGGCCATCTTGGATCCTGTCGATGGTTTATGCTAGTACCTGCTATAAGGAGCGGAGATATCTCTGGAATGAGGTGTCTCAGATCATTGATCAGGGATTCCCTACTGTTGTTATTGGGAATTTCAACTGTATCACTAAAGTGGAGGATAAATGAGGAGGGACCCCCTTTTCCCAAAATGTGGCCACCAGGGAATTCACGGATTTCTTGGACTCCAACGGCCTTATTGATTTGGGATTTGTGGGCAATAGATACACCTGGTGCAACAACAGATCAGAGAGAGCTCGGGTCTGGGAAAGGCTAGATAGAGCGGTAGCTACTTCTTCATGGCTTCAGATGCATCCCAAGTTCTCGATTCATCATTTGGATAGGATCGCCTCGGATCACTGTCCGATTCTGATGACCACCACCCACCTTTCCCCTACTCAGGTGCCTTTTAGATTTGAAAGAATTTGGCTCTCCTACCCAAATTCCTGGGAAGTGGTTAGGGAGGTCTGGAGAATTCCAATCAGAGGTGATGCTCAGTATCGGATTACTCGTAGATTGGAGCTTCTTAAGCGATGGCTGAGGAAATGGAACAAGGTGGAAGTAGGAAATATTTTTGACCGTCTGGCTGAGATGGAAAAGAAGATTCATGATCTGTAGTGTAAGGAAGATGCTCAGGGGGGTCTCAATGAGGAGGATCTCTCTATGCTACGGTCTGAGCTGGCTTCCTATAATTCCCTTTTGGCTCAACAAGAAACCCTATGGAGACAAAAATCCAAGGTACAATGGTTGGCTCAGGATGATAGGAATTCTCACTTCTTCCATCAGGCCACTATTGTCAGGAGACATCGTAACCGGATTCGAGCTCTCAGGACTGATGAGGGTTGGATTGATAATGAACAGGATATTCTTCAAGAGATGAAGGCTTTTTTCAGGTCTAGATGGATGTCGGATGTGGCTGATCCGCCTTATGTCCAGACTCCGATACCGGATAGGATTGTTTCACAGGCTCAAAATGCCAGGCTCCTTGTTCCGGTGTCTGAGGTTGAAATTTGCATGGTGTTAAACTCTATGGCAGAGGATAAAGCTCCTGGTCTGGATGGTTTCCCTATGCTATTTTTTAGAAGATACTGGGATATTATCAGAGGGGAAGTGGTGAGGGCAGTTCAACTCTTTTCCTTACGGGCCGGATGCCAGACAGGTGGAAGCAAACATTTGTCACTTTGGTTCCCAAGCATTCCCAGGCTTGTCATCCATCCCATTTTCGACCTATTAGCTTATGTACAACTCTTTATAAGATATGTGAAAAGCTGATGGCTCTAAGAATGAAGTTTATCCTCCCTGGGATTATATCTCCTCAGCAAGGAGCTTTTATTGGGGGTCGAGGACTATCGGATAATGTCTTGATTGTCCATGAATTTATGCATGATCTGCGGAGGGCTCCCCCTCGAGCTCCTTTGATGGCAATCAAGCTGAGCTTATGATCGGGTGCGATGGACCTTTCTTCAGCAATCTTTATATGACTTTGGGTTCCATCCACTATGGACATCCAGGATCATGAGTTGTATCATGCGGCCGTCTTTCTCTATTCTTTTGAATGGTTCGCCCTCAGATTTCTTTCAGTCGATTATTGGCCTTCGTCAAGGCTGCCCGCTGTCGCCCTACCTTTTTATTATCGCAGCTGATGCTCTCTCCAGGGGCATGCGGGAGGCGGTCAGGGACTCTTCTATCAACCCTTACTTTTCATCTCCGGCAGTACGTCCTATCTCCCATCTTCTTTTTGCTGATGATTGTTTACTTCTGGGCAAGGCGACAGAAGAAACTGCTCGGGGGTATCGTAGAGTTATGCTCAACTATTGTTTAGCTTCAGGGCAATCTGTTAACCTTCAAAAGTCTGAGATCCATTTCTCCCCTAAGATTCCTATCAGTACGCGGTCGGCTATCATCTCTATTCTTGGGATTCGGAATAAGGAGGGGCCTATTCACTATCTTGGTGTTCCCATTTCGGGCGGTTGCCTCCGTAGAGATGAATCTCGGATCATGGTTTAGGTGGTTCAGGATCAGGTGGAAGGTTGGCAGGGCAGGGCATTGTCGGCTATGGGCAGACTCACCTTGATTAAATATGTTCTCTCTTCACTTCCCATCTATCTGTTGGCCAATGCCATTATTCCTAAGGCAACGGTGGAGAAGGTAGAGCAGATTCTTCGAGCCTTTCTATGGAGATCCAATGCTGCGACCAGGGGTATCAACTTGGTGGGCTGGCATTCTGTGTGCCAGCCAATACGAGAGTGTGGTCTTGGCATTTTTTCACTTCTTAATCGGAGGGAGGCTCTGCTGGCTCGTCATGCTACGAATCTGGTCCTTAATCCGACTGGCCTGTGGGCCTCGGTTATGCGAGCCAGATATGATACCACTTTCCTTCAAGGGGATCAGGTTGTGCCTTCTTCTCGAGGATCGCCAATCTGGAAGGAGATCAGTAGACGTCTTCCACAGGTTTTTCCCAATGTCAGATGGACAATGGGGAATGGTAAATCTATCAGAGTGTGGGCACATGTTTGGATCTCCGATATTTCTCTTTGCAGATGGCCTACCTTTGTCTCACCGGATTTGCCCGAAGCCTGGATGGTCAGTGACCTTATTATTTCAGGGTTGCAGATATGGAATTCTCCACTTATCTCTTGCTATTTTGGTGAGGCTTTGAAGGAAAGGATTCTATCCATTCCTCTTTCTCTATGTCCTTGCCAGGATATTACAGTCTGGGGCCCTTCCTCCTCCACTACTGCCCCTATGTCGAACCTCTACAACATCTATCATCCGGCTCAGCAGGTTGATAGCCAGGGAGGTTGGATCTGGGCTTTACCGGTTCATCCGAGGGTCTGCCTCTTTTTGTGGAAGGTCATGAGGAGACGCCTGCCTACAAGGTCTCTTTTCAGCTCTAGGGCTGTCCATATACCCCCCTCTTGTCCGATTTGTGATGATCTAGAGGAATCGCTGGACCATGTGTTATTTCTTTGCTTAAGGCCTTGGCAGGTTTGAACTCTAGTAGGTTTTGGGTCCCTTCTGGATATTGAAGATGATGTCCTCCATACTTTTGCTTATTATCTGAGGTCCCCTAATACTATATCTTCCAGGACCCTGCTTGCTTATCTAGCTTATCATTTATGGATCTCCCGGAATGCTACTATCTTCAGGTCTGAGACTATATCTCCTACCTTTTTAATTGAAAGAGCTAAGTCTCTGGTTGAGGAATATCATCAGTCGATGGTGACTGTGCCTGACTTCTGGGGCTCCGGTTCAGCTCCTCGAGCGCTTAACCGGATTCTGGTTTCTTGGGAGCCTCCTCCTCAACAGTATGTTATTATCAACTTTGATGGAAGTGTTAGAGGACGGATGGCGGGAGCAGCGTTTGTCATCAGATCTTCGGCGGCGAGCTTTATAGCTATGGGGAGTTCCAAGTTAGTGGAACAAACTGTACCCCAGGCAGAGCTTTATGCTGCTTGGTTGGGTATTAAGTATGCCATGAGAATCCTAAAATTGCATCGCCTCGTCATTGAAGGTGACCCTGCTACGATCATCTCTTGGATCTAGAAGGCAATCAGGGATACGCCTGCTATCTCTATCCTTCGAGATATTGGCATGATGCTCAGTCAGTGCTCTGGGCTCCTGGTTCGCCATGTTTATCGTGAAACCAATGCTACGACTGATTGGGCGGCCTCCTTTGTTGCACAGCATTCCGGAGAGATTGTGTGTTTCTCTTTGCTGGAGTTACCTGTACAGTTTAGAGATATTTTGTATGCAGATAGTCTGGGTTGTATGTTTTCACATAATTTAATATAAATCTTCCGGTTTACGGAAAAAAAAAAAAAAAGAAGGATGGAATTGGGGTCAAAAAAAATCTAGGAAACTAGCCATGTGATCCAAAAAGAAAATTAAGAGAGACTTCCCATTATCTTTTTTGCCCTATTCTATCTTTTTTTTTTTTTTTTTTTTTTTTTTTTTTTTTTTTTCCGTTTTCGGTCCCTTTTTTGGCCTTTTTGTTTTGTTCGTATGTGCGTCACGAAAGGCAAAACCAGGACCCAGCAAGTAGCGAGGATAAGGGCCAAGTGGGGGACGATGCCTTAAAGCCTTCAGATTATCTTTCTAAGTTACATGTTTGTACCGTAATTCTAATTTAAAATGATCTCTCATTTCCATTGTGTATCAAAAAAAAAAAAAGAAAATCAATATAAGCTTATCACAGCTTCCATCGAGTTACAATGCACAATTATGATGATGCTATGAAGAACACGTTTGTCGGTTTCCTCGTGCTCCTTTATACATCAGTATTATAAAGTAATTTAGTCCAGCCCCACCAAAATAGTCAAAGAATTTTTTTTTTTTTTTTGGCAGGAAGAAGCATTTAGTGATTGTTGAACAGAAAATAACTTCAATATCCGTTTGGATATCAACCTCGTTTAATTTAAAAATAAATAATAACCCTACCACTTGGCTCTAAATTTGCTTCCGTTGTTCAATAAAAATAAGAAAAAGAAAGGGCCAACAATCTCGAAATTAAAAAAAAAAAGAAAAAGAAAAAGAAAAGCTTGTGACTCTCAAACGCGGAAGGAAGCACCGGTTTATAGCATTCATTCTTTTCTGGTGCTGGTTCCGCAATTCCTTTGTAATTGAGGGATGACCATTCTTGTTTTCCTTTTTTTTTTTTTTTTGCGTAAAAAGGATGACCATTATTCAATCACGCATTCTAAGCTGAAATCAAATTAACATTGTGGGATGCACAGCCGAAAAAAACCTCACAGCGTGGGATGAACAAGGAAACGTGGAGCCCAGCAAGTGAGATCTGAGATTACTTCACACACACAGCAAAGAAACATCGAATTCTACGCGCTTTCTTAATTTTACTGTGGACCCCATAAATTCACATGGCGTCGCTTGGTGTTGAGCGGAGTGGACAGGGAGACTGGAGAGGATGTTTCCGGAAACCACCCCCCGCATCATCCATTAAAAATCCCCCGCCATCCGGGGACCCCAGTGACAATCCGACGGGGCCCATGGGAGGAATGCATCTAACAGTGAAAGTAACGCCCTATCCCGCCAGGGCCATGGGCTTTTATCCGCCCACGACGCCAGTTCGGTCCACGTGGCACCGACGGAGGCCTCTCCTTTTCTCTCAGTCGTATTCCTCGGTCCTCTCCTCACGAACGCACGAAACAGAGAGAAAGAGGAAAGTTTTTAGGTTTCGGATACAGAGGGTTTAGGGTTTGGAGAGGGGAGGAGAATTAGGCTTTGGGGGCGCGCTGGATGATTAGAGCTGGAGATGTTCCTGGGCTCCATGCGGAAGTCGTTCAAGGATTCGCTCAAAGTCCTGGAAGCTGACATCCAGCATGCCAACACACTGTAAGCGGAGAGTTCTTTCGGCTTTTAATCTCTTCATTTTTTTTCTTCAATTCCGTTGATGAGTGGCTTTGTGATCGGATATGACCCGTCGATGTTTTCTTTTCTTTTTTGTTTTTCTTGAAGGAGTTTCTGGTTGAGATTGCTGTTGGTGGGTCAAGATCGTTTTTTTCAATTTGTGTTTTAGGTGTTGGTAGATAGAAGAGCTTTCTCAATCGCTCAAGTTCTTAGATGGAGGGGAACTTTGGTAATTGATATAATATTCTTCTTTCGATATATGGACGATCTTTTCATGCAAAAAATGGTTTTTCCCCCTCCAAATTAGCACCTTTGGTGTGTACATTTGCTTTATGTATTATTATTTTGGGTGTTAGTGGTTGCTGTAGTTGATAAAACCTGTCTCATGAAGCAAAAGTTCTCTTTTTAGTGATTTCTCAGTAAATCATAAATTTTTGTAGCTCAGAAAGCGTTATTCGACTACTCCTTGAGGTGATTGTAGTTATCCAGTGTTTTAATCTTAGCCTCGCTGCTTCACCAATCAGAGAATGGTTGGGGGCGAGTGCAGTGAGGTGATCTTTTTCATATCTTTCTTTTCGGAAAAAAGTAATGGATTAATAGTAGTTTTATTTTTTTTTGTTTTCAAAGAATTTTTTATCATTTTGTGAATGATATTAGAAAAAAGAATTTGATGGTTTGCCTGTGATTCACAACATTAGTGTGGCATACCTATATGGAGAACAAAATGGTAGTGGCTTACCCATGATTTGGAAAACAAAATGTTGCTCAGCTAATAGACTAATAGATAGATGATCACCAACACAAGCATTTTAGCTCGGCTTAATGCTATTACTGTTGTAAACGAAGTGCAGAGTAGTTTTGGGGAAGAGAAGCAAGGTGTCACTATGTAAAGCATCTCAGCTTAGTGTCAGGAGACATTTTTAGGCGTTCACATGCATGATAGGAACAGGCAAAAGGTGCAAGTGAATGCTGCCACATTCGTTTAAAATTGTTTAATTGTTTTTGCGTGTAAAATAACTAGATTTGGGAACTTGTATCCAGCTCTCTCAGGGACAACACAATTGTAGTTTGTTATGAGAAGGATGGGTAGGTGCTTGTAATTTAATGGGTAAGGGCTAAAGTGTTCTTGCCAGTGAGCTTGTTGGACAGCATTCATGTCATACTTTCAGTAGAACTGAGGGTGCTGGTATAACTTCTGATTGTGTGAGCAGCAGAAACAATGATTTAATTATTTGTGTTATGCCACAGTACCATTATTAAAAGAAAAGATGAGTAGAAGATGAAACTTACACAATGATGCTATGTTTGACTTGCAGAAGTATAAAAGATCTAAAACAAGAGTGAAAGTGGAATGAGAATGGGAAACAATATATTGGAATCGACATTCCTATTCTCCTTTTTTAGGACAAAAAGAAGGAATGTGTGTGAAAGGAATGATGATTCCATTCTAATGTTTCATGTTAACAGTCTTGAATGGAATCAATGTTATGTTAATTTTTGATTGTGCACTTTACTAAGGAATTGAACTAAGGTTCAATAAATATTTTGGAATCCAAATATCAAAAAATTTATCCACACCCATTCATACAATAATTGCTGCTTATAGTTCATACTGAATATATCCCATTCTTTTCCATTTTGTATCATAAATGCTACTAATTAATTTATGCCAAAAATATCATCCATTCCCAGTGATAGAAATGACCATGCCTCCCATCTAATAGTGGAATTACAATTCCTTTGTTTAAGAGAAGGGTGATTTTGGAGGAAAGGAGATCTTGTTTCTTGTTAGACAATTCAATCATTGGAGTGAAGCCAAAGTAGGAATTCACTGCATTGTTTAAACTAACCTGATAGGTAAACATTTAATTATCTTACATAATATAACTAAGAGTAATAATATGATGGACTAAGAGTCATAATATGATGGACTTTGGTAAGCAAGCAATGGTATACATTCCCTACTCCATCTATCAGGTGAAATGCATCATTTACTGTTGTTATTTGCCAATTGCTACTATCTTGCTTGTGTCAGCTTGAGTGTGTGACAACTACGTGATATTTTCTTTGTGATGGATTATGATTCCCTTTATCTTTATCCTAAAGAAGATAATAAAGAAAAAAAGAAAATGTCAACCACAGGATTTTCAGAACTGTTCCGTACCGTCTGGTTTGAGGCGTATCAAACCATACCAACCAAGAACCAGTACAGTTCAGCTTTGAAAAATGATCCGAGATGCCGAACAGTCCAAAAACACTCGAAACGGACCGGTTCGGTATGATACGTATTGGTACGCACCGGTACGGGCTCAGTTCGGATCGGATAATATAGTCATGGGGAGGAAATATTTTTTTCTCAACTTCACTAAGATCAGTACATGTACCGGTATGGTACCGTACCGTACCGTAGCGGTCACTAACCGGCTGGGGTCTCGGTACCGGTTCAGCAATCCTTGGTCAACCATATATGTTTTAACATTACACTATGTTCATGATTCCTTAAGAAATGGTGATTCTTGTCATCAGCTTCTTTGTTCTGTTAAGCTTTCACTTAATCTGCATCTTCATTTTTTAAAGAATGAAACTTTCCTTTGGACTGGAGCTTGTCTTGGTTTGCTGGTTGGTTTTTTATCTTATTCTTAAGAATTAGGCTTTGATGCAAAAGGGATGGATGATATTTGGAGAAGAAAAATTGAGATTAGTGTGGAGGAAAGAATTATATGGAAGTTTCTTTTGAACATTTTATTGTTTCTGTGGAACAAATGACCAATGCAATTCACTCTTGAAAGGTATCAAACTTGGTATGATTCAATCTGGCAACTAAATCTAGCTGACCCGGGACTGAGCAGATTGTGATTCATTCTTAAATTTCAGAATATAGTAATACATCAATATAGTTTCTTTTTAAACACGAAAAAGTTGGTGGCCTTGCTTCTTTGATTTGGTTGTTCAATGCATTCCTTTTGAGCTATGCTTGTAACCAAAGCATGTCTCATATGTTCAGAAACATTTGCTTAAGTTGTCTATCATTCTTTCATTGAATTACAGAAGAATTTGTCATTTCACATTATGATTAGCTATTCGTGTACGAAGTGATATCTGTAGATGGGTGAGTCTGTTAAAACAGATGAATGAAAAATACAGGCTTACTTTATTTACTGTACTGCTCTTAAGCTACAACAATGTTGTTTGTAAAACATGTTTTATACTCTAGGGAGAGAGAGTCAGGTTCATTAACTTATTAATCTTACCCTCTTCTTTTCCATGTATAGTTGTGTACGTGCATCGTGTGTGTGTTTTACTTGTTTTTTTTAATTTTCAAGTCTGTAAGTTTGGGGGTAAGTAATTATTCTTCTCATTTCTTGCATTTGATGGGCATGGCTTGAAAGAACTGGGCTGGGGTAAACTATTAATCTTAGGGTATCAGCAGGTTATTAAAGCGAAGAAACAAGATAGTTTATTCAAAGTTACCTCTCTTGGTGCTTTGACTTCTATCTTTTTTTATTTTTTTCCTGTATTTCTTTTTGTTGATTGATGGCTTGCCTGTGGTTGTTAGATAAAGTGAGGTTGAAAAAGCATGGAGGCAGCTACATTAGACTTGGATAATCATGAAAGTTGAGTATTGGTAACATGGAGGAAGAGAGGAAATAGCCTGTAGGTTGAGCTGCAAAAGGAAACCAGTTTTGATTCATGCAGGAACCAGATGGAATTGACATACCAGAAATATTGAGACAAAATCTAGTTGAAATTTGGTCAATACGTAAACACCTATATGTCATGGTCTCTTGTTTTGGTGCTTGGTATTTTTGGTTTGGGCTTTGTGTTTTGTGTCTTACCTAGTTTGGAAGATGGGTCTACTGTGATGTTTATCTGGACTTTCTTTTTTAAATAATTTGAGTTCATGATAATTTTACTAGTTTATCTTCTATAAGTGTGTTCTTTTTATGTAATTTTTTGACTGATGAGAGTGTGTGAAGTTTATTATGACTTTCATATATATATATTGGATCTATCAAAATCCTTGGTAATTTACCAAAAAAATGCAGTCTTGGTAATTTCTAATCCTTCTTTATGATGTCTAGGTCTTCAGATTTTCACAGAGAATATGATGGTGCATGTCTTCAGATGCGAATGTCGTATAGCCCTGCTGCACACCTATTTCTTTTTCTGGTGCAATGGACCGATTGTAGCCTTGCTGGGGCTCTTGGACTGCTGAGAATTCTCATATATAAGGTTTGGGTGCGAGCGTCATAGTTGACTTGTGAATTTCTTCCCTGTTCATTTGTTGCTTAATTTATTCTTTTTCTTTTTGTTGCTGATTGAAGAACTCTTCAACATGCAGGTTTACATTGATGGAACAACAACCATGTCAACCCATGAAAGGAAAGCAAGTCTTAAAGACTTCTATGGTAAATGTTTGACTTGCACCTGAACTTTGAACCTCTTTTTTATGTTGTTAATATTTACTTTTTAGCTTTTAGTTCTTATACAAGTTTATATGCAGCTGTAATTTTCCCGTCTTTGCTGCAACTACAAAGAGGGATCACTGATATGGAGGATAAAAAGCAAAAGGCAGTATGCATGGAAAGGTATAGGAGAAGAGACGATGATGAGAGGAAGCAATTGTCAGTTATAGATGCTGAAAGAGAAGAAGAATGTGGGATTTGCATGGAGATGAACAGCAAGATTGTTTTACCCAACTGCAGCCATGCTATGTGCATGAAATGCTATCGCGAATGGTATGAAACTGCTTTTCCACTTTTCATCAGCTTTTTGGGGCATGATATATTGGCTGAACCTAAAAATACCTTCCTAGTAAGTGTGATATGTATTTTGCCATTGTGCTACCCTCCCAATTTACAGTGTAATCATGGATGTCATCAAGTCCCTATTTTCCTTAGAGTTTAATTTGTAATAAAATTTCAGTCCTCTATGGAATTTAGACGAGTGTGGAGCAAGAGGCTTTAGTTTTTAGTTGATAATATGTTTTATAGTTTATTTATTTTATCAAATCCTCTTCTATATATGTACACAAGAATTTACATGTGTGACCTTATGATATGTCCATTTGTGCTGTTGCATGGGTAAGTCATGGGTCACACTCTAGAAGTAAAAGTCTAGAAGGGTATCGTTTGCTTGCTGAGTTGTCCATCATTCAGGTTATTTATTTGGTTTTCTTATTATGATGAGCCAGGGGCCTCTCCTTTTCTGAAGTCTATTGTGCTAGCCATATTCCAGGTGTTTGGTGGTAGCCAAACCTTGTGTCAGACTTGATCTTCTACTCAACTGACATCTCCAAAGCAGAAAGACGATGGAACTAAATCATATGATCATCATGCAATTATCAAAATTACATGAAGTATCCGAGGAAAGGGAACAATTAAACTTTCATAGTAATAAAAAAATAAATGGAGAAAAAGCTAGTGCTTGAAAGTTCAAATTCTTAAGTACTCATAGTTAAAATGAAATTATGAAATGGAATTCTTCATTTTTGTTGACTCTGATCTTGATTTTGATGATTAACAAAATATTTAAGTATATATTAGTACTAATTATATTTTAAAGTATGTTTATCAGATCTTAGTGCTCATCTATGTTGAATGAAAAAATACATGTTTTCAATTGAAAAAAGTCCTTAAATTAATGAAAAATCAAGTATATGGATTTTGGAATTGATAATGAAGAACTTGAAGAGGCTAAGAATCAATTTTGGAGAAGTTTCAGCAAGTTTTAGCACTGGCATACTCAAGTGTCAACTCATAAAGATGTCAAAGTATCAACTCAAGGTCTAAGAACAAGAAAAATACAGAACTGTGTCAATCCTGAATTTTTGCCTTGAGTTGACTTGTCAAGTGTCGACTCACCAGTCAAGTGTCAACTCATGAAGAAATCAAGTGTCGATTCATGAAGAACTCAAGTGTTGACTCACCAGATTCAAGTGTCGACACTTGGAGTAACGGCTAGTTTTTTCTGAAGTGCAGAACTTCTCCAACCTGGTTCCAACGGCTATATTTTCTTCTCCAATAGTCACCAACGGTCATATAAGGTTTGGAGGGCTATTTATACACTACCAAGCTTAAATGAAAGTTGATCCTTTGGATTGAATGATGAATTTCTTGAAGATCAAGTGAAAATATTTTAAGGATCTAATTATTGAGAGTGTTGAGCCTCCAAGGATTAAAAAGTGAGAAGAAGCTTTCAAGTCCTCATCTTCAAGCATCCATTGAAGTTTCAACATCAACATGGAGACAAATTCAACAACATCAATCAAGTGCCTTAACGAAATATCTGTTTTTTGCAAGAAAGCTTTAATATTTTCATTATTATATTTATGCTTGTATTGTTTACTAGTTTCAATGGAATTGAAACTAGTATCTAGGTTGATAGTGAGCCTTGAGAAAACCATCTAGATTCTTGGTTAGCCTATGTGATAAAAATCAAGAAAGTTGTTGGTGAGTCTATGTTACAAAACCAACTAGGCTATTGATTAGCCCGCAAAACCAAGGGATTTTTGGTGAGTTTGTGAAAACCAAGGAATTTTTGGTTAGCCCGTGAAAACCAAAGAGATTTTTGGTTAGCCCGTGAAAACCAAAGGGGTTTTGATTTGTAAGCCCGTGAAAATAAGTTAGATTTGATTTATGAGCTCGGAAAACTAATCGACTATGATTATATTGAATTTCCAAGGAAAACTTGTAGAGTGGATGTAGGTGCCTTGAAGTGCACCGAACTACTATAAATCTTTGTGTTTGTGATTGTTTTTATTCTTGCATTTACTTCTTTATTTCCGATGCACTTTATTATCATGCTCACAAACACATACTTTGAATTGGCACATTATTTGAAGTCTTGCGAAAAAGTTTTAAAATTCAATTTATCCCCCTCTTGGGTTGTATCATCTTCCTCACTAGGCAACAATTGGTATCAGATCTCGGTACTTTGTTTGAAAATCCAATGATTTTGAGTTAAAGATCATGGCAGTCCAAGTTTGAAAATTTAGAAGTCTTAAATTTTTAAAAAACTTTTGAAAATATTTACAAATCATATGGTGAGGGGAAGCTTTTAAAAAATTATTTTTATATCATATTTTGAGGGGGAGCTCAATATTTTTCATTGCTATATTGCTCTATGCTTATTGTTAATCTTTTGGAGTATATTATGTTTATTTTTGAGCTTACCTTGTTTATATACTTAAAGATTTTGTCATCATCAAAAAGGGGAGATTATTGACTCTGATCTTGATTTTGATGATTGACAAAATGTTTAAGTATATATGAGTGCTAATTATATTTTTAAGTGTGTTTATCAGATCTTAATACTCATCCATGTTGAATGAAAAAATACATATTTTCAGTTGAAGAAAGTTTTTAAATTAATGAAAAATCAAGTATATGGACTTTGGAATTGATAAGGAAGAACTTGAAGAGGCTAAGAATAAGTTTTGATGACGTTTTAGTAAGTTTTAGCACTTGCACATTCAAGTGTCGACTCATGAAGATGTCAAAGTGTCGACTCAAGACCTGAGAATAAGAAAAATATAGAACTGTGTCAATCCAGAATTTTTGCTTTGAGTTGACCTGTGTCAACTCACCAGTCAAGCATCGATTCATGAAGAAATCAAGTATCGAGTCATGAAGAACTTAAGTGTCGACTCACCAGATTCAAGTGTCGACATTTGGAGTAATGGCTAGTTTTTTCTAAAGTACAGAACTTTCCCAACTTGGTTCCAACGGCTATATTTTCTTCTCCAACGGTCACCAACGGTCAAATAAGGTTTGGAGGGCTATTTTTACACTACCAAGCTTAAAAGGAAGTGGATTTTTTGGATTGAATGATGAATTTCTTGAAGATCAAGTGAAAATATTTTAAGGATCCAATTATTAAGAGTGTTGAGCCCCAAGGATGAAAAGTGAGAAGAAGCTTTCAAGTCCTCATCTTCAAGCATCCATTGAAGCTTCAACATCAACATAGAGACAAGCTCAACAACATCAATCAAGTGCCTCAACGAAATATCTGCTTTTTGTAAGAAAACTTTTATATTTTCATTATTGTATTTATGGTTGTATTGTTTACTAGTTTCAATGGAATTGAAACCAGTGTTTAGGTTGATGGTGAGCTTTGAGAAAACCATCTAAGTTCTTGGTTAGCCTATGTGATAAAAACCAAGGAGGTTGTTGGTGAGCCTATGTTACAAAATCAACTAGGTTCTTGGTTAGCCTGCAAAATCAAGAGGTTTTTGGTGAGCCCGTGAAAACCAAGGGGTTTTTGGTTAGCCTGTAAAAACCAAAGGGGTTTTAGTGAGCCCGTAAAAACCAAAGGGGTTTTAGTGAGCCTATAAAAATCAAGGGATTTTTGGTTAGCCGGTGAAAGCCAAAGGGGTTTGGACTTGTGAGCCCGTGAAAACAAGTTAGATTTGATTAGTGAGCCCGGAAAACTAATCGGCTGTAATCAAATGTGATTATAGTGAATTTCCAAGAGGAACATGGGAAGTGGATGTAGGTGCCTTGGAGTGTACCGAACCACTATAAATCTTTATGTATTTGTGATTGTTTTTATTCTTGTATTTACTTCTTTATTTTCGATGTACTTTATTATCATGCTCACAAACACATGCTTTGAATTGGCACATTATTTGAAATCTTGCAAAAAAATTTTGAAGTCTAATTCACCTCCCCTTCTTAGGTTGCATCATCTTCCTCGCTGGGCAACATTCTTCTTATAGTCTTTCAATTTGAACATTAGAGCACTAACAATTAAAATTTGTTAATTTTTTCTTTGGTTGTCTAGAATAGTAGCTTGGTAGGCTTGCCTTTGCATAAACCAAGTTCTAATTGGATGGCACAAATAGGGTTTTAGTTGAAATTGGCATGACTGGAATCCACCTTAACCCATAACCTACATCTGTTGATAGGTTTGGTAGGTGGCTTATCACATGGACCGGTTGGTTGAATTGTCAAATTATGGGTTTATAGATTCCAATTTCTTGATTCATTTGAAACCATTATTAGAAGTTTGCAAGGCCAGCTCACTTCCTATTGGAATTTGATGGGACCCGTGGGCCGGGGGGAGCTACTACTTTGATTCTAATTAGATGTGTTAAATTAAGAAATAAAGTAGTGCTGGTGATTAAGGAACTTCTATGAACTAATGATTATATTGCTCTTTAGCATATTTGATGTACATAGGAGTTCTAACTAAAGCGTTCCAGAGCTATGTAAATGGTTAGTTGTTTATTAGCTTCGTATAAGAGACTCCCACTTGAGCAACTGCCTATTTCATGAGCATAATCGGGTTACTACAGAAAGTTGAAATATACTATGCGCGAACCTCTCAAAGAAGTAAAACAACTGTGATTCATGAGGAGATATCTCAGACTTTTGGCAACTAGGTCTTTCAACTTCTTAGACAAAAGAAAAATGAGCTTTATTATTATTATTATTTCTGTTGGAAAGCATATTTAAAAGCACATTCACTTGGTTAGTATGGCCTTGTCAACCATATGATGATCACGGAAATGCTTTTGCAAATCTGACAAGAGTAACTTAGATTATTATGAGAAGTTCTACTTATTAACTATTCTTACAATATAAGGGTCCACATCTAAGTTATACCTAGTTTTAAAAAAGTTTGCATGTATTTTGCATGATTTTGTGACAACCTTTGGGTGAATCCAAGCAAAACTAGAAGTGAGAGTGTTGGGGGAGCTTATAACAACATAAAATTGAAGTACACTAGGTTTACAAGTAGAGAAGGTAGGATATGGCCAAATTGATAAAAACAAATCTTCTACTTAGTTTTTCATTTGTAAGAGTGATATTTTTGTAATTGCATGACTTTTGTCTCATTTGCAATCTTGACTAACGATCTCTCTTGAAAGTCTTTGCAATCAGGATATTGAGTATCAAAAATGGAAAATTATACATGTCAATGGAACAGTGTTGATAGACAGGATAAGTTAAAGCTGGATTGAAGATTATTTGCTTTCCTCGATTGTATCTGTATTGTCTTCAAGTGTTATTTTACTACGAGCTCAAAAGACGCTTATGGTAACTTTGTGTTTGCTTCATTGCTTGAAGTTCTGAAATTCTGAACTAAAACTTGAGATACTAGTCATATTAAATAGGTGATAACAGCAAAAAAATATAACTTGATCAAGCCCTTAATTTTTTTATTAGTTATCAAGGATACATCTGCATTGATCTAGTTGCATTTATTATGGAACTTAAGAATGTGGTACTTCATGTTTCTTTTCTGTTTTCCTTCTCTCTATTTCTTGTCCTATGGAATTCAAGATTCTCTCTTTCTACGTTGCATTTTTTTAATAATATACATTACCTTAACATTACAGGAATGAAAGATCTCAATCATGCCCTTTTTGCCGTGATAGCCTCAGGAGAGTAAACTCAGGCGATTTATGGGTTTATACTGATAGCAGAGATGTCGTTGACATGGCAACGGTGTCAAGAGAAAATCTTAGACGCCTATTCATGTACATAGATAAGTTGCCTCTAATAGTTCCGGATGGTGTTTTCGATGCCTACGATTCTCATGTGAAGTGAGCTGTGTTAGCTATGTCACTGATGGATTCAACTACGTCAATTCCTTCAGTGAGTGCCAGTCATCTCAATGCTGATTTATGATTTGGTGGTGATTCCAATATCTGTTCAAAATGTTACTACCGCATTTTTGGAAGTTGAGGGAACTATACTGAAGGTTTCTGTAGATTGTGTCCAGGAATGTGTAAATGTCTGTGCAGTTTGTAAGATTGCTAGTCAAGAGCCATATATGAGCCATCTTTCTGTTACACGGTGAACGCATGAACTAGTTTGGTGCCAATGCTAGTAGGGCCTTAAACAGTATCAAGCCATTGTGTTATTGAGTAACTGCGTGCCCTTTTGGGAGATAAAAATTAGTCTGAAAAGAGCTGCGATTAGGAGCTGATACTGGTTCGCAATGCATGCTTACTGGTATGTGGCACTAAACGCTGGCTTCTAGCCACTTTATCCTGGGACGGTTACAAATCGTTTAGAAGCTGATGGTCAACAGAAATTTCTCCGTTTTTCACTCTCGATGGGGCTTTTATTTTGGTTGGTTATGTGATTTTTGGTATGGCTATCATGTAGCTTGAGACAATTTGGACTGCTACGTGTGCTGCTGACGGAGTTTGAGTGCAAATAGGGGCAAGCAAAAGCGCAAATAGGGGCGAGCAAAATTTCGCTGGCGATGTCACAGCAGAAAAATTCTAGTAATGAAAATTTGAGGAGATAAAGAGTCTTGTCATCTTAATCAGATCCGTTATGGTTGTTATCCATTTCTAAAGCTTTCTATTATACTATGCAGCTTTATAAATGGATAAGAGGGAGTTCCGATTCATGTATGCAATCAGATATTCTCATATGCGGTCATATCCTGTCTCATTGGGCTATTATAGGTTTCTAGTTCCGGCCGCTGTAGTTTGATGTTCTCTGACCAAAATCAGTGTTCTTGTTGATATTCCCGGTTCAAGAAATTTCTTGCGGGTCATCGGAGCGAACTCGTCTGTAAGAAAATATTTGGTTCCTGTCGAAGAAGAATGGAGTGCTCCTATTCTACTGCCGGAGCTTGATGATATATGCATGGATGGCAACATACTGGTCCAGTCTGTGGGCTCACACAATGGTTATTCACAATAGTAAGCATTTTCTCGTTGGAGCGGGAATCATGGTGGTCATGCATGTTTAAGATGCCTCTACCAACAATACCGGAAACCTGTCGTGCTACGAAGACCGGTGTAGTCAAGAACTGGAGCCGGTTCAAGATGTCTCTACCAATAGTACTAGGAACCTGTCGTGTTGCGAAGATCGGCACAGTCAAGAAGTGGAGCCTCTTGTGCCTTCATTGTCGAACCAGTAGGATCAACTTGCTATCCTTACACAGCAAGTCTAAATGCTAGTGGCGGCGGTTCATGGCCTGTAATGATAGTAGATTTCTATGGCAACTTAGCAGCAAGCGATGACCCTTATTGCTCCTATCGTTGTTGCTTATGTGATAAGTCTATTAAATATTCCAATTTAAACATTAAAATATATATCAATTAATATATATGTTTTAAAAATTAAAATTTTTATTAGTGTTTTGTAGAAAAGAAGTATATGGATAGAAAGAGCTCGATTTTTGAAATTTAACAGCTCAAACAACACTCAAATCGGAGTTCAAACGAATCTAGAATCAAAGAAAAACAAATATAGTCAGATTTAGCATGGATTTTAAAGCAACCAGTCCATTGTGGACCAGTTACTTGGTTTATAGAAGTGTTGGGGATCCATGGCAACCATTAACCTCGGTCCACAGCCTTTGCCATGGACCGCTCTCCTTCCTGTTGTTTTTTGTTAGCCCGTCGACAATCGGAGACGTTGTTGAGATGCTGACCACCATCCTCCTCTGCTCGTAGACATCGCTAGCATAGCCCTTGTCGCTGCCCATTGCATGGCCGCTCCTTCCTACTCTGCCCATCATTGTCTTCTTCCTCTCCATCACCAATACTGCTGCCCCCCACTTGAGATGCCATTGCTGGCCACTGTCACAAGTCGCCAGCCTTCTTTCCATCACTTTCAGCCCATGTTGCTTTCACCCATATCATAATGTCACTATCCTAAGTGCTACCATTCCACCACCATACCAACCACCGCTTCCTTGCCATCCCAAGTGCCACCTATTGTCATCACTCGTCATTGACTGGGTGTAGCTGTTGAGACTAGTCAACGGTCATCTTCGAAAAGGAGTCCTCAGGCATTCGGGATATGGTCTGCCTGCAAGAAGGAAACAGAGTCGCTGATCAACGGCTAGTATTCCATCAAGCAATAGATTAGATAGTCCATATTGATGCCAACCATGAGAAAGAATATAACAGCTAATCTTGCATGATTTTTGGTACAATTTGAAGCCTGTGATGCAAGATGAACGACTAAAAATATTTTTCATGATATGAGATCGATTTTAACTCAAATTGACTCTAAATTTGATTGCGAGAAACCTCTTTGTAAGAGGAGAATCCTAGGCTGGTGTGGGCACCAGGATTAGACAGAGGCTCCTCAACCTTCTGTGGATCTTTGATTAGGTTTTTAACCTTTTGAGTCCTGTAATAAGGCTTAAAGCCTGAGTAATTTGCTTTCGAGTATTGTAGTTAGTATCTAGTTGGTTTCAATTTTTTGCTTTAGTCTTGTAATTTAGCCAATTTGGTCAAGTTAGGATCAATTGGTCCTGTAATTAGCCAAATTGGTTCAAGCTCAAGTCAATTTAAAGATGGGCTCAAGCTAGTTTGAAGATGGATCCATAAATGGGCATTCAAGTCAAGCCCAATTGAAGATGAGTCAAGCCACCTCTCCTCCATGCCAAGTAGGAGTGCCATGTCATCAATGCCACATGGCATAGGAGGTGCCACATCAGCTCATGGAGTGCCATATCATTAATGCCACATGGCATGGGGAGGTGCCACTTCACCAAGCTCCATTGGGCGGCCAAGTCAAGTTGAAATTTCAAATTCAAATTCCATGGTTGACTCCCATTAAACCTCTCCTTGATCCAAGCCAACAACATCCCCACCTTACTCCACATATCAAGCCATATCACAAAGGATCAAGCCTAGCATTCATGGTTGGTCAAAGCATCATGAAAAGATTCCAAAATTCAAAAGTTATAAGCCAAGGTTTCATGAGGAAAAAAATTCAAATTTCAAATGGGTGCCCCTTGATTCATGAAGACAACCCACCTTTTTCTCCTCCCCAAATCAAGCTTTGTAACTCCCTTTTCAAATTTTGAATGAAGACTTGGGTGCTTATAAAAGGACCCTAACCCTCTTGTAAGAATTTTTAATTTTGAATGAATGAAAAAAAAAAGAGAATTTCTTCTTCCAATTGCCCTTGTCTTCTAGACTTGGAACTCTATAAGAGAGCGCCTTTGTCCCTCGGGACATCGAGGGGTGAGCGGCCATGAGTTACCATCCTCCTTCGCAAGTCATCTTCCATCTTCAAGCCGGGACACCACCTGGAAGATCTACCTGGACGCCCAACAAGAAGAACCCTCTTTGACCACCATCTTCGATTCCTTTTCTCCACCTTTTTACTTTCTCATACCCCTACTAGCTATTTTCTAACCCTTCTCTTGGTTGCTCACAGGTCCTCTAGGTGCCACAAACAAAGGATTCGGTCTCCATGCCTTCGGACCATCGGATAGAAAGCTGGCAAATCTGCAAGGTTGAAGGCTCGATCCTCCAGGCCGCATCCGCGAGAGTGAGTAAACTCAGCATCGGGCGCATTAGAGTTATTCAAGGTTTACAACCCTAATATCCTAAGTAGGTATTGATCTAGAGCTAAGTCCTACGGGGTTTCTCGATCCCGGGGTCCTCTCCCTATCTTTGTTTAGGGGCTATCTTGTATGCTAGAAAGTTCTTATCTTTATATAATCTCTAGATCTGCGCTTTGCTTATCTTCGAAAATCTTTAAATCAACTAAAACTTTTAAAAAAAATTAATAAGAAATCATTTGCATATCCATCTCATCATTAATATAGTCCCACATCATCCTAGGTCCCACATCATTTTCTGGTATCAGAGCATGGTTAGGGCTTAGTTCTCTTTAAGTACTTGGATTAGGTGCTTCATCATGGCCGTCCGGTCATAGAAAAAAGTAGGGCTGCAAGACCATCACATCCCATTCAAAGGAAATTTCCTATGGCATGTAGGGGTGCCAATATGATTGACCCTTGAAGGGAAAAACAAGGAGATAGGTTTTAGATCCTAAATTTTTTTTTTTTTTTTGCATCATTAGATTTCATCATCTTTAAATTTCTACTTTCTATCCACCCAGTACATGGCTTGTTATTTTAGTTGTTTCTATCTGTAGGAAATTTATGAATTTATTGATTTTTATTTTGCTAGATTCCGCATAATTGAAAGTAATTTTCAGAATTTTTTCAGATTTTAATTCAGTATGTAGGTTTTCTACACGCCGGATTACTATCTGAGAACAAATATGCTCTGAAATTCTAGCAAGTGCATTTCATCATACTTTCATGTCCATATAGTTTAATTTTGTACTTTAGGTTCATATTTTTATTTCCAGCATCTTATACTCTGCTAATCTACATCAAAAAAAAAAAAAAGTTAGATACATTTCATTAGGTTTCATGTGCATGCCATCATCTACATAATCGACTTAAGGACGTCAATATCATAAGATAAGGGAAGGAGGTCATTACCTTTCCTTAGCCTGAAAACCACCACCCTTGCATTTCGAACCTAAGCCTAATCTAAAATCAAGTAGCAACCTAATAGCTTAGGGACACCCACAAGTCGGGTTTAACCATTTTGGGGATGCTAGTGCATGCAACCCTTCAATTAGTACAGGGAAGCTGGTGTCTAAGGCAAGAGGTTTAGCGTCAAACGACCTAAGCGATGTTGTGGTTCTTTAATTGGGTCCTTGCGAAGGGGGCCTCCCACACTCCCACCTCTTACCTGGCTGATGAAAGGGCTAGTTGTTGTGCTATGTCTTCTATGTTAACCCATTTTGATTGAACTCCTAGGTCTAGCAAAATTGTAGCACCGTTCTTTGTGTGTTGCATGTCTAGTCTAGATTAGGAGTCCATTAGCCCATCAATCCTTATCTAGCCCAGTGTAGTCATGGAGTCTAACCCTAGATGCCCATACCCATACTTGGTTGAATCAGAGGAAAGACCCATCAGGAGCACCCAACCTCATGCACCCACTTTTGATGGAAAAAAAGAAATGTATATTGATTGGGAGGAAAGCATGGATCGCTATTTTGAGTACACTGAATGTCGAAGTTAGGAAAAGCTAGATTGTCCACATGTAGTTTAACCCGATATGCTAAGTAGCATTGGAAAGATATTGAGGACCAATGTTATTCGAGGGGAGAACAGATAAACACCTGGAAAGCCATGAGGAGTAAGCTAAGAGAGAAGTACCTAAATAAATTTTATGAATATAAACTTTTAAACCAATGGTTCCTGTTAAGGCAGAATAATAAAACTGTGTCTAAATATATTGAGGAATTTAATGGGTTTATTAGGAGATGTAGCAAAGTTGAGTCTGAGGCTATGATCATATCGAGGTTTCGAGCTGGCCTACGTAGGGACATCCAAGGGGAATCGTCTCATTGAAAAATTCAGAATTGTGAGGAAGCCTATCACATAGCTAGGGAGTTCGAGTCTTATCAGAGGGAACTCACGACCAGTCAATCTCAGTCCAACAGGGTTAGTACCTCTGAAACCAAGCCCAACCCTAACCCGAGTCGACCTACCCCTGCTACCTCGTGTGCTCACCAGGGTGACATTAAAGAGGAGGAATATATTGCAGACCTGGAATTGGTTGACTCAGAAAATACCCAGGTGGAAGCTATATTGGAGGACCCTCAGAAGATCCGAACCCACCAATGAGCCAGAAGTAGAAGTATATGAGGCTGACATGAGTTTGGTAGACGAATATGAAGGAGAAGACTGTGAAGAGGACAACTTTAGTACCTTACCTGAGAAATCCTTGGAGAAGATAAGATTGTAGAGCCTAGTCCTGAAACATCAGAACAACAAGAAATTAGTGAGGACTTGGTTCCTGTAAGTCAATGCCCTCAGGAAGAACCCACTCCTTTAGCCTCAACCTAAGAGCTCATTCAGTTCCCTTATAAAGAGTTCATTCCTCTAACCCCAGTTGATAACCTTTTTCTAGAACTGACCAAATCTTCCTTTCATGAAAAATCTGCACTTACAATGACCAAATTCTCCATCCATCAATTTGACCTTATGACACCCATAGATCAATATTCAAATCTTAAGGTCATCCTAAGTAACCAAAGTCTGTTTCATGCTTCCCATAGATTGTCCCAAAACTCCGATTCCTATTTTCTACCCTTCCCTGATTCTTCTCACGTGTCTAGAACCATTAGATTATATTTCGTTGAGATTACCAAACTGTATGAATCCTTAGAGCCCATCCCATTTGCTACCTACTTCCGAAAGACCCTCTGGAATTTACTAGAAGTTCATGATAAATTCTCATGTGCATACCAAACCAGGGTCAAACATAGAGAGTCTATAGTCATTAGGTTTAGGCCCGAGAGTCCAATAAAATTCTCTTCAATAGGAATACATAGTTAAGTCTGCTTTTTGTTAAGTGTCAGTATGAGTCCCAGAGTCCACAGAATCTTTTGCACAGCATATTAGAAGCATGCATAAGGAGATTAGCCAAAAATCAACCTAAGTAATATTACATACAAGAAATTGGCTGATTATCAAAAGCAAGCCAAAGAATTTGACATAGGAGATTCTGTAATGATTAGGCTTAGGCTTGAATGGTTTTCACCAAGGAACCATTAAGAAACTTCATGCTCGTGGAGTTGGCCCCTTTAAAGTGATAAGAAGAGTTGGCCCTAATGCCTATGTGCTTGAGCTACCCCCGGATTATGGCATTAGCTCGACTTTCAATATCTCAGACTTAGTCGAGTATAATGAATCGGCAATAATACCCAGCGAGCCATTTGGGCCTGACCTATCCTTTGAGAGTGAACCCGATCCCGAGTGTCCGCCTCCAATTTTATCTAAGAGAGGAGAATGGATCGAGCATGTCCTGGATGATCAAACTCACAATCTAGGGCAAAGGCTATCAACATTACTTGGTCTGTTGGCAAGGCCGACGGAGTCCGATGATTCATGGATTACCCATGAGGACTTGCAATCCCTCGACCTTAACTTTTTTGAGAAATACCAAAGCCAAATCAACCCTTACTCGACAGGGTCGAGTTCCTCCTACCCCGGGAGAATTGGTGCGGGCACTAGGATTAGATAGAGGCTCCTCAACCCTCTGTGGAACTCTGATTAGGGTTTTTAACCTTTTGAGTCCTGTAATAAGGCTTAAAGCCTGAGTAATTTGCTTTCGAGTATTGTAGTTAGTATCTAGTTGGTTTCAATTTTTTGCTTTAGTCTTGTAATTTGGCCAATTTGGTCAAGTTAGGGTCAATTGGTCATGTAATTGCCGAATTGGTTCAAGCTCAAGTCAATTTGAAGATGGGCTCAAGCTAGTTTGAAGATGGGTCCACAAGTGGGCATTCAAGTCAAGCCCAATTGAAGATAAGTCAAGCCACCTCTCCTCCATGCCAAGAAGGAGTGCCAACTCATGGAGTACCATGTCATCAATGCCACATGTCATAGGAGATGCCACATCAGTCATGGAGTGCCACATCATCAGTGCCACATGGTATGGAGAGACGCCACTTCACCAAGCTCCATTGGGTGGCCAAGTCAAGTTGAAATTTCAAATTCAAATTCTATGGTTGACTCCCATTAAACCTCTCCTTGATCCAAGCCAACAACATCCCCACCTCACTCCACATATCAAGCCATATCACCAAGGATCAAGCCTAGCATTTATGGTTGGTCAAAGCTTCATAAAAAGATTCCAAAATTCAAAAGTTATAAGCCAAGATTTCATGAAGAAAAAAATTCAAATTTCAAATGGGTGCCCCTTGATTTATGAAGACAACCCACCTTTTTCTCCTTCCCAAATCAAGCTTTGTAACTCCCCTTTTCAAATTTTGAATGAAGACTTGGGTGCTTATAAAAGGACCCTAACCCTCTTGTAAGAATTTTTAATTTTGAATGAATGAAAAAAAAGAGAGAATTTCTTCTTCCAATTGCCCTTGTCTTCTAGACTTAGAACTCTATGAGAGAGCGCCTTTGTCCATCGGGACATCGAGGGTGAGAGGCTCTGAGTTACCATCCTCCTTCGCAAGCCATCTTCCATCTTCAAGCCGGGACGCCACCTGGAAGATCTACCTGGACGCCTAACAAGAAGAACCCTCTTCGACCACCATCTTCAATTCCTTTTCTCCACCTTTTTCACTTTCTCATACCCCTACTAGCTATTTTCTAACCCTTCTCTTGGTTGCTTGCAGGTCCTTCAAGTGCCATGGACAAAGGATTCGGTCTCTCTTGCCTTCGGACCATCGAATGGAAAGCCAACGAATCCACAGGGTTGAAGGCTTGATCCTCTAGGCCGTATCCGCGAGAGTGATTAAACTCGACATCGGGCACATCAGAGTTATTCAAGGTTGCAACCCTAATCTCCTAAGTAGGTATTGATCTAGAGCTAAGTCCTATGAGATTTCTCGATCCCGGGGTCCTCTCCCTATCTTTGTTTAAGGGCTATCTTGCATGCTAGAAAGTTCTTATTTTTATAGAATCTCTAGATCCGCTCTTTACTTGTCTTCAGGAATCTTTAAATCCACTAAAACTTAAAAAAAAATTTAACAAGAAATGATTTGCATATCCATCTTATCATTAGTATAGTCCCGCATCATCCTAGGTCCCACATCATAGGCAGCAATCCAGGTATTAATTTTTGTAGCAAAATTTTATTTACTTATTATTTTATTTTCTTGTTTAGACTTTGTATTAAGCTTGGGAAAGAGAGAAATTATGGAAGAGATGCTCACGACAGTAATGCGTGGCTAAACTCTTTCAATCCGGAAAGAAGATGAAGCCTATAATCGAGTTTTTATTTTTATTTTTGTACTTAAATTTCATGCAATCATGCTTATTTTACACATCTTTTGATTTATTTTTTTATTGAGATTTTGATCTAACATACATAGCCTAATACCCTCTATTAACCTGCCATGATCTTCGAATATGATACATGCCTAAGAAAGATAAATCTAATATAGTAGATTAAATTCCTAATCTTGTGATTAAAATTAGATAATTTATACTCTAAATAGACGAGTGGTGATCTTTGAATGCGGTCCATACTTAACAAGAGATAAATTATACTAATACTTAATTTGTAAGTGTTATTATTATTGTAATATAAAAAAGAAAATAAAACTTGTTTGCATAGTATATTCAGACTCATGGGTTACTTTTTTTATTTTCTTTAGTTAATCAATTTAAAATCACTTTCTTTTAAACTCAATATTTTTATCTACTCTTTCTACAATACATCTTCTTTTGCTTTTCTTCATGAAATAATCATCCTTGATCCCCAAAGATACGATTCCTACTTACTTTAGCTATAATAGTGAGTTAGATTTTATTTTTGATCACCCTACGACAAGTGATCAAATTTTGGTATCGTTGCCGGGATCTAGGTATAATTATTTTACAAGAAAAAAATAAAAAAATATTTTTTTATTCCAGTAATTGCCCCTTTTAGTTTTATTACCTTGGTTGTTTTAGTTGCCTTATTTTTTAATTTTTTTCAGTTCTTATTAGCATATCAATTTTTTTACTTTTCTTCCTTTTAGAAGTTAACTCCTAACTTAATTAACCTTCTCTTTTAATTAAACTTCCTTAAATCACCAAAAGGAAAAAGAAAAAGATATTTTTCTATAACACTTAATTAATTTAAGAAAATACATAATAAACCTTAAAACCTTCTAATTTTTTTGGATATCTTGTTTTATTTGCATTGCATTCTCATAAAATACCTTTAGGCGTAAATCTCTAAACAACATAAGGTGAGGATTTCATCACCCTTTCTTGATCCACAAACTACCACCCTTCATATTACATAACTTAAACCTTAAATTTAAAATCAATTAGACATTGGCCCTAGAATATTCAAGCTCATTAGGACAGGTATCCAGAAGAGCTGGACTAGATCAAGATTAGCTGATCAGCTGGTATTTAGAAAAGGGGTTCAAGGATGATGTAGTCCTGAAGGAAAATAATTTTTAATTGATTCGTTGATAGATCTAGCCAATTTATTTGATATCTAAGGAAAGCAACGGGAACCCCCACCAATCTTACCTTTACTTAGCTAGTCAGTTAGTTAGTTTTTAACTTGGAGAGCTCCAAGACGGTCTTAGTAATTAGGAACTATCTAGAAACAAGTTAACCCTAAGATGGAAAGTCCATTGTTTGACAACTTGTTTGTCAGTGAAATTTAAATCTAATTAAAATACTCATCTCTATCATCTCTAGATTTAGGACTGTTTAAGACTATTCTTTAGAACTCTCTTCTCATCTATCCCTCCTTCCTTTTCTCTTCTACTCTTTCAAAAAAATAAAAAAAATAAAAAATATCAAAATTGCAACTTGGAAAAGGAAGTTTGGTCAATTAGTAAGAATAGATTTTAACCTTACCCTTAACCAAGAAAACTTAAGGTAAACCATGGAGAAATTAGGCCATTCCCTAAGCTAGAGAGATTATTGCCATCCAATTAGATTTGCCTAACTATCTTGCATTCAACTACCCCAGACTAATGCTACCAATTTTGAGATTAAGCCTCAAATTATCAATATGCTTCTCAAATTCATGGAAATTGAGGATGTTTATATTTTTATTAGAGAATTTGAGGAAGTGTGTGATAATATGATAATACATGAATTCTTGGAATATGTCATCAAACTTAAGCTAATTAATTTTGCCTTCAATAAAAATGCCAAAAAATGACTGTATAGTTTACCTACCTAGTCAAGAACAACATAGGAGGGCTTTATTAAAACGTTCTTAAGAAATTTCTTCCCACACCATAAAATAGTCAAGTTAAGAAATGAGATCACCCAATTTTATTAATTAGGGAGAGAGCCCTTCTGAAAATGCTTAGACTGATTTTAGAACTTTTTGAGCCAGTATCCATACTATGGGATAAAGACTTGGAGGCTATGCCAAACCTTTTATGAAGGTCTAAACCCAAATATAGATCAATGCTTGAGTCAATGTATCAGGGTGATTTCATGCAGAAACCATATAACAAAGCTTGATAATTTCTAGAGGATCTAGCAAAAAAGAGCCTATAGTGAGAGGGAACTAGAAAATCTAAAAACATACCATCAAGAGGTGGTATGCATCAAATCTCAACATCCATAGCCGAAGAGGCTAAGATAACATTCTTGATTCGTAGGATAGAGCAAGTCTTGGAACTTAAGGGACAGGCCCTTGTAAATAAAGTGAACTAAGCATCCACACTTGTATGTAATGGATACAATGATCTAGGAATGTAATAGAAGAGTGTCCCCACTTTATGACCCAAATTGAAAATAGTTATACACAGGTAAATGCAACCTATCATAGAATGATCAATAACCCCTATGCACCAACCTACAATCCAAGATGGAGGAACTATTCAAACTTTTCCTGGTCACAAGATCCTAATGCAGGTGGTCCCAGCTTCTACCAGCCTAATCCAAAGCCCATAAATAATCCACCAGTCAATGATAATGAAAAGAAATTTAGTTCTCTAAAGAAAGCCCTAAAAACTCTAGCTAAATTCCAAGCCGACACCTATACTATAGTTAATAGTACCAATGCTACTTTGAATAACTTTATGCAGAATACAGGTCAATAGTTATCTTCTAATACCCAGGCTATAGTTCGTTTGAAGATGCAAGTAGGTCAGTTAGATACAACTATAAGTGAGAGGGAACTGGGTAAACTATCGAGTTAGCCCGAGGCTAACCCTAGATTCTAAATAATCAAGGATCGAAATAAGTAACCTAGATTAACCAATTGAATGGTATTCATACATTGAGATCTGGAAGACAAATAGATAACCAGGTAGATGCATCTGAAGAAGAAGAATTAGAAGACCACTCGCTAAATAATTGACTGAGTAGGGCTAGCCGAAGCACCTAAGATATTAGAACCTGAGGTAACACCCAATCCACCAGCTAAGCCCTTGCTAGATCTGATGAACCAAACACCAAGGTTGTAGCACCATTCCCAAATAGACTTGAGCACAACCAAAATTCAGCCCAATTAGATAAGATTTAAGAGATCTTTAAACAAGTTAAAGTGAATATCCTTTACTGGATATGATCCAACAGGTCCTAGCTTATGCTAAATTCTTTAAGGACCTGTGTACTAAGAAGAGACTACCAACATACCCAAGAGAGCCTTTCTGGCAGCCAGTGTGACCTCTTACCTGTCAAACCACATATCAGTGAAATACAAAAATCTAAGGTTACCCACAATTTTAAGCATTGTAGGAAATACCCTCATCAGTAGGGCTCTAATAGACTTGGGGCAAGTGTCAATATATTACCATATTCAATATACAAGCAATTAGGGTTGGGGGAACTAATGCCCATGGGAATGACACTACAACTGGCATATCGATCTTTAAAAGTTCCAAGAAAAATAATAGAGGATAAGCTAATTAAAGTCAATGACTTTATTTACTTGATAGATTTTATGATTTTAGAAATTGAACCGGTAACGAATCCAAAGAGTCATATCCCAGTTATACAAGGTAAATAATTTTTGGCCACAGCTAATGTCCAAATCAATTATCGAGATGAGCTAATGAAACTTTCCTTTGGCAACATGCCCATTGATCTAAATATTTTTAATCATATGAATACAAAATAAACAAGCGACTTGAATTGTGTTCAGGATAATGTTTATGACCCTATTGACCTTAGTGAAGAAGAGCACAACCTGAAACTTTGGATGAACCAAGATAGTGAGGAAGATAATGAGATTGCTACAATTAATAGAAAATCAAGATGATAACCTTCAATTAAACCACTCAAGCGAATAGCCAGACCATTGTTTAAACCATCAGTAAAGAAAGCACCCAAACTAGAACTAAAACCACTTCCCAAGCACCTCAAATATGCATATCTAGGTCCTTCAGAAACCCTGCCAATGATTTACACTCCACACAAGAGGCAGAATTATCAAGTGTCCTTAAAGAAAATAGGAAGGCTTTAGGATGGACCATGGCTGATATTAAGGGGATTCAGCCCCTCGATTGCTTAACATAGGAATCACCTAAGGGAGCAAGCCAAGCTTACAAGAGACCCTCAAAGGAGACTCAACCTAGCTATGAAAGAGGTAGTAAAGAAATAAATTATTAAACTCTTTGATAATGGCATGATTTATCCAATTTCAGATAGTTTTTAGGTAAGTCCTGTGCAAGTGGTATGCAAGAAGTCAGGAGTTTTATAATCTAAAATAATAACAAGAAACTGGTCCCAACTAGAATTCAAACTGGATGGAGGGTTTGAATTAACTATGGAAAAATTAAATGCAGCAACCACTAAGAGGATCATTTTTCTCTATCCTTTATAGACCAAATGCTAGAATGATTAGTTGGGCATGACTTTTACTGCTTTCTAGATACATAATCTAGTTACAATCAGATTGCTATAGCCCTAGAAGATCAAGAGAAGATGATATTCACCTATCCATATGGAACCTTCACCTACAGACATATGCCTTTTGGTTTATGTAATACACTATCCACTTTTCAAAAGAGTATGATTAGTATTTTCTCAGACATGGTCGAACAATTTCTTAAAATTTTTCTAGATAACTTTTTCATCTTTAGATCTACTTTTTTGAATGCCTATATCATCTTAGACTAGTCTTGGAGAGGTATAAGGAAAAGCAACTGGTACTAAATTGGAAAAAGTATCAATTTATAATGAAGGAAGGCATAATCCTTGGCCATGTAATTTCAAAAAGGGGTATAGAAGTAGATAAAGCCAAGATAGATCTGATAGCAATCTTCCCCCACCTAAATTAGTCAAAGAAATTAGATCATTTCTTGGACACACTAGATTTTATAGGAGATTTATTAAAAATTTTAGCAAAGTGGCTTATCCATTAACTAACTTCTTAGCCAAAGAAGTCAAATTTGACTTTACATCTCAATATCTCGAGTCTTTTGAATATTTAAAAAATAATTAACTCAACCCCAATTATTCATTCATCTATATGGACTCAACCTTTTGAGCTCATGTGTGACACATCTGATTATGCCATGGGAGCGGTCCTAGATCAAAGGATTGATAAGTTACCTTGAGTAATCTACTATGCTAATAAGACCTTAAATAATCCATGGCTCAACTACTCAACTACTAAGAAGGAGTTTTTAGCTATGATATTTATATTAAAAAAATTTAGATCTTATTTAGAAGGGTCTCACGTAATAATTATGCTGATAACTTAGTCATTAGGTATCTTTTTTTGAAGAAAGATGCCAAAGCATGCTTAATTGGATGGATCCTACTTTTACAAGAATTTGACTTATAGATCAGGAATAAAAATAATACTAAAAATATAATCGCTGATCATCTATCTAGGCTAGCGATCATATCCACTGAAGAATTACCTCTCAATGAATCCTTTCCTGATGAATAACTTATGTCCATTACCATAAACCATGGTACACTAATATAGTTAATTATTTAGCCACCGGTAAAATTTTGATGCACTAGAATATTCAAGAAAAAATTAATTTTTCTTTCAAGTGAAGTACTTTATTTGGGATGATCTATATTTATTTAAATAACTTCCTGACCTAATTACTAAAAGATGCATCCAGGATCAAGAAGTTAGGAGCATATTGTCTTTTTGCCATGACTAAGCTTGTGGTGGTCATTTTGGAGCTACAAAGATAGCAATAAAGGTGCTCCAATATGGATTTTATTAGCCTGACCTAATTTAAAAATGCTTATGATATTGCAAAAGTTATGTTAGATGCTAGCAAATAGGTTGAATCATATAGAGAGATATAATACCTATGAATCTAATCATAATTGTAAAAATTTTTAACATATGAAAAAGTAACTTTATAGGACTATTTTCAAAATCTTTTGGAAATGAGTATATTTTAATAGCTATAGATTATGTCTCCAAGTGGGTAGAGGCAATCCTTGTAAAAGCAATGACAATAAAATTGTTGTGAGATTTTTTAAGAAACATATCCTCTCCCACTTTGGTATTCCAAGGGCTATCATTAGTGATCGCAAAATACACTTCTATAACCAATCATTTGCATCATTGATGAAAAAGTATAATATTATCCATAAGATGGCCACACCCTATCATTCGCAAACAAGTAGGCAAGTAGAAGTTTCCAATCGACAGATCAAATAGATCCTAGAAAAGACCATGAGCACCAATAAAAAATATTGGTCATTAAAGCTAGTTAATGCATTATAGACATATCATACTGCTTTCAAGACCAACTTAAGAATGCCTTCATGTAAGCTTATGTTTGGTAAAGTATGCCACTTGCGAGTAAAACTAGAACATAGAACGATGTGGGCCATAAAACAACTGAACATGGATTTAGATGCAACTAGAGGCCAAAGGAAACTATAGGTGGGAACTTGAGGAAATTAGGAATGAACCATATAAGAATGCTAAAATTTATAAGGAAAGAACTAAAACCTTCCATGACCAAGTTATTTTAAAAAGATCTTTTACTCACGGACAAAAAGTTCTCTTATATAATTCAAGGCTTCACCTATTTCTAGGAAAATTGAGATCTAAATAGATTGGACCCTACATAGTGAAAGAAGTCTTCCCATATGGAGCCATAGAAATTGAAAATCTAAGTATTGGTGCTACCTTCAAAGTTAATGGACAATATCTAAAACCATTCTTGAAATTAGCCACTGAAGAATTTGGAAAGGTTATGACTTTACATGAACCAGAGTAAACCATGACGTCTGGTTGAAGGCATTAAACTTAGCACTTTTTGGAAGGCAATGCAAATTTTTTATTATTTTACTAACTTTTATTTTAATAATTTTCTTTAGAAATAATGGATTGCTTTACATGGTCATTCCTCATTGAGGATGATGAAAATTAAGTTGGGAGCAGGGAAAAGCCTTTTAAAAAATTTTTGAAAAAATATCTTGAACATACTTTGAAAATTACTGAAGATTTTGAAAAATTATGTAAGAAAATTTTTATAAATTATGTGCCATGAAATTTTTTTTTAACAAAATAGACTAGAAAAAGGTAATAGAGTTAGAAAGTATTTGATAATGACTATAGCGAATCAAGAAGTAAACTAGCTGGTCATACTTTTAGCTACCTACTTAGGTCACCTAAAGGTTATTAGCACTTCTAATGCACATGCACACTGATAAGGTAAAGTAGATACTAGTTGTAAGGTCAATTGAAGATTCAATTATTACTAAAAAATTGATAATTTATATACATCTCATTTAAAAAAAAATTGAATTTAAGGAAAGAGCTACCTACCTAAAAAAGGAGGACAAGTTCTAAACATTAATTTTTCATCAAGTAACCGGACACTTTCGTCTAAGTAAGCATTGTTCATGTCAAAAAGTGGGTAGTGTGAAGATGCCACTATTCGTTAAAAAAATAGGTATGTAAAAGCTATCACAGTTCATGAGCTTAATTTGAAAATTGTTGCCCAGAGAAGCAACCAAGAGGGAGGTGAATTGGGTTTTTAAAACTTGTTGCAAGTATGTGCCAATTTAAAACAATGAAGATGCTAGTGATTTCAAGTGTATGTATGCTTGATGATAAAATACAGTAGAAATAATAAGCAAACGCAACAAGAGAGAAGCAATCACAAACACACAAAGATTTATAGTAGTTTAGTGCACACCAAAGTACCTACATCCACTCTCCAAGGTCCACTTAGAAATTTACTATAATCCCACTTGATTACAACCAATTAGTTTTCCGAGATTACTAATCACAACCCTTTGATTTTTACAAGGCTAACCAAAAATCTCTTGGTTTTCTCGAGGCTCACCAAAAATCTCTTAGTTTTCGGAATAACCAAAAACCTAGTGGTTTTCACAAGGCTTACCAATAACCTAAGTTAGTTTTTGAAACAAGGCTTACCAATAACCCAAACACTAGTTTCAAACCACTTGAAACTAGGAACAACAACAAATTTGAGTTTAAAGTAAGAATACAATAAGCTTTCAAAAATAAAGTAACTATCTCTTTGAAGCTCTTTGATCGCTGTTGAAAAAGCTTGTCTTTAAGTTGTTGAAGCCTTAATGAGTGCTTGAGAGTTGGACTTGAATACTCCTTAAATTCTCTTGAATGCTTGAAGGCTCAACTTCACACAAAAGTAATGAGCTCTTAATGAATTCTTTTTAATTCCTCATTAGTCTCTTTCCTCTTGAGTTTGGTCTACTTTAAATACCTTTTCAAGCCTTAAATGATCATTTTTGACCGTTGGAGAGATGAAAATAGCCTTTAGGGGTGAAAAAGAATAATTCTTTGCTTCAAAAACCTAGTCATTACTATTCATCTAGACCTCCAAGTGTCGACACTTCAGGTCAAGAGTCAATACATGAGTCGATGCTTGAGTCAACACTAGGTCAAAAATATCTTCTGAAGCTCTCTGGAAGCATTGGTGCATCGACACTTGAGTCGACATTTCATCTTCATGAGTCGATACTTAAGAAAATACTTGAATTCATCATATTTTGTCTTCATTTTGGTCTCAGGTCTTGAATCGACACTTGAGTCAACACATGAGTTGATATTTGAGCTTCATGAGTCGATACTTTATACATGCCATATGAAACTTCTTCTGTGTATCAACTCAAGCTTCTGTGAGTCGATACCTTGAGTTGACACTTCACTTCATGAGTCGACACTTAGCTGAAACTTTCCTGAAACTCTACTAAAATTCTACTGAAACTTCTTCAACTTCAAGATTTGGGCTCTTCAATGTTGTTCTTATGTATCAAGGTCCATTTAACTTGAAATTCCATCAATTTAACTAGTTTCTTCAACAAGATAACAAGCTTTGAACTTTTAACATAAAACAGCTTTGATGAGTATCCTATTATGATAAACCCACTTTTAACACACAATTGATACTCAAATATACTTAAGTATTTTGTTATTCATCAAAATTAAGACAGGAGTCAACAATCTCTTTCTTTTTGATGATGACAACATCTTTAAATATATACCCATGGTAAGCTCAAAGGATTTGCAATAAGTATAGAAAATGATTATAAGTATCAGGATAATTTATAATGAGTATCATAGTTTAAATTGTAATGTTTATCAAGAACAAAAACTCATCTAATATGTATCAGAGCTATAAGAATAAATTTAATGTATCAGAGCTATATATATAAGAATGAATTCAATTCATATAAATTCAATGTATCAGAGCTATAACTATGATGTATTAGAGCTATGATTGTAATGTTTCAGAGCTAATAACCAAAATATATCAGAGTTGTATACTTATATTAGATGCTCACAATATGTATCAGAGTTTAAAATTGGTTTGAAAGATAAGCATTAGAGCAAAACAAGTTGAATTATGAAGAGTATCAGAGAAAAAGCTTTAAGAGTATCAAAAAAAATGTTAGAACATATTAGAGCAAATAATATACCAAAAAGATGGATAGTATCAGAGCAAAATTAATAGAGCATGAAGAGTATCAAAGTATAAAAACAAAGAGTATCAGAGCATATTAAAAAAATAATAATAAGGAGTATCAAAGCATAAAAAAATCAGAATAAGGAGTATCAGAGCATAAAAAATAGAAAAAAATAAGAATAATAAGTATTAGAGCATAGGATTGAAGGATATAAATCAAGAGTAATAGAGCATAGAACAAAAAACTCTCCTTAATATATGACCTGAAAACTAATTTTCAAGAAGAGATTTTTGAAAAGTTTTCAAAAAATTATTGCTTTAGTAATTTAATTTACTCTCTCCCCCTTACTTATTGCTTAATTCTCATTAATTTTCATTAATTCTTTATTACTCCCCATTTCTAATTTTCATTAATTCTTCTTCTTTTTGTCATCATCAAAAGGTAAGAAAAAAAAGCAAGGTAGACATGAAACATTGCAATAGCAGAAATGTACACAGACAAAGTTTGAAAAAGATAATATATATATATATAATTTCAAGCATTTGATACAACTAATTCATAATTTGATACATATAATAGAGAACTAGTACAGGGACACACTAAAACATAGATACATAAAAATACTGAAATACAGATTAACTGATATACCAAAGCAACCTTAAGGGGTGCTTTCCTCATCAGAGGAAGACCCGATCTCCATAATGATCGGTCCGATAATCCTAGAAGGTTGGGGTCACAGCCACATCGACTGGAGATCTAAAAATCTAGTTCGGACAGGTCTGGGTGTGTCGCCATGCTCTCTGTGTCTACTTCTGGTACGTGTTCTTCTCTGGCTAGTGCTGAAGAAGAGGAAGCGACGTCAGTAGCAGGAACATGAAGAGTGATGGAATCAGCAACTGTATCAGTGATCGAAGGTGTGATATCAAAAGTGGATCCTGAAGAAAGAATATGGAAACCAGGTGTGTAAAACCCTAGTTCCCATATCAAAGAGGATGTGGAAGGAATTGGTGGAGTCCTAGTGGGGATACTAAAAGTAGAAGTTGGTAACTGAATAGAAGTATCAAGTGGGTCGGTGTGAAGAATAGGTATGGAAACTAAGGTGTCAGATAGGTCAGAAATTATGGGTGTGCTAGATAGGACTGAAGTATGAGTATATGAACCGGGAGGATCAGGAACAAGAGTCCTTGACATATCTGCAGCAACATCAGGCTTAGGCTTCGTTACATAATCAGCAACATCAAAATCCGCAAAAGAGTTACCTGGCCATCTCCTGTGTCTGGTGCTGGAGCTAGAGTCATTGGTGGAGCTGGTGGGGAATCTGACGATGAAGGTGAGGGTGCTCTGGCAGAAGATAATCTCTCAAGTACGGCCAGAATAGCTGAGAGTCTCTCTCTCATTTCTTGATGACCTGCTCTTACCTTCATGTCAATACTATCAACTCGCTGTCTGATAGTCATAACCTCTGTCTCCAAGCGAGTCATCCTATCCTCAATGCTGTCAGTAGGAGGTGGTACCTCGGGCTATGCCTAAACTGATGGCGTGAGCTGAGTATCAGGAATGCCCCTCTGTGGCTCAGATGACCCGGCCTCATCCATAAATATCCGCTCCTCCTCAGCAGCATCTTCATCATCCGTATCAGTAGCCTTCCCTGAGATCTTGCATCACCACAGTCCTCTATGCAGATGATATCCCATCTTATGCAGTGATCTCTTATTGTAGATGTCAGTATGAAGTAACTGCTTGTAGGGCTCTCCATCTATGATAACTCCATAAGCTCTGAAGAGGATGGTCAAACCCATGCCATACGATAAGCATGACCTCCTGCTAGTAGCTGCCTCGGTCATCTGATGTACCATGAGAACTAGGAGTCCATCGGATCAGAGACACCATGATAAGTAACTCTCTCTCTTCGTGATGAAATCAAAGTGTCCGGTCTTCGATAGAAGTATCCAGGCGACGATGTGATGGAGTAATCTCATCTCTAGAAAAAGTCAAGATGCAATAACTATATCTCCCTCTCTGAGAACCTCTGACTCAAAAATGCATCACAATCCGCTCATCCGATCCACCAAGGAGTCCACTACGATACCTCTCATCAGAATCTCCCAAGCTCTGTTCAAAATCTCTACAGTGAGCGGTATAGCTATCCCTCGGACCTTAGAAATCCGGCTGTCTGCTCCTCTGGCCAAAGTGCCATAGAACTCTCGTATCAAGCCAGGATAAAATCTCTCAGTTAGTGAGCAGAAGTGGGCCAGCTTGGCATCTCTTAACCAATCTCCTATGCAAAAGTGGTGCTGGTCCACAAACTTGAAATCTACCTACTGTCCTCCAACAATAGCCTTGGAGGCCATCCTATCTGCTCCATGGACAGGTGGTTTGACAGAATGTCCTGTTGAACTGGTGACTCTGGTACCGGATCCTTGTGCCATGACTTCATGCGCCGCTCTGTATCCTGTGTAGACTGACGAGGTCTTCTGATAACGTGCTTTCTGGGACCCATCTCTTAAGAATATAGGGAAAAAAGCAATGTAAGGTGAAATGGATAAGGATTTCACAGTAAAACCATGAGAAATCAGAGAAGAATAATGAAAAATAGGGAAGAAATAGGCTCAAACAAGAAATTGAGTGGTTAGAACAGTGATTGGAGTTAAACGGAGGATGAGATATTTATGGATGAGTCGGCTCAAAGATTAGAAAGAAAACATGAGAGAAAATGATTGGTTTTCCATATTTATTCTGGATTTCCGTCGTTCAAGTGTCGACTCATGACCTCAGTCCAAGTATCGACACTTCAAAATATCAACACTTCAACAAAAATCTAGAAAAAATAGGAAAAGAATCATAAAAAAATATAGAGACTGATTTCAATGATCTATGAATGATTAATCATGATTTTCAAGGATATTTGATCAAAAAATTCTTAAGGAGAATTTGAAAGGTCATGAAGAGATTGAAATTCAATCAAAAAGATTAATAACCCCTAATTCTCTTCTAATCATATTGAATCGATCTTCATTAAGTGGCTTGGTTAGTATATCAGCTAATTATATTTCAATACAAATAAATTCAAGCATAACATATTGTTTTGAACATGATCCCTAATAAAATGATATCTAATTTAAATGTGCTTACTTCTAAAGTGTTGAACAGGATTTTTAGTTAGGTTTATAGTACTAGTGTTGTCACATCTAATTGGTGTCTTAGTTAATTTAATACCAAAATTCTCGAGTTATTGCTTAATTCACAAGATTTGAGCACAATAACTTCCAACTGCAATATATTCAGCTCAGCTATGGATAGTGCAACTGAATTTTGTTTCTTGCTAAATTATGAGATTAAGTTAACTCCAAGAAATTGACAGGTTCCAGAAGTACTTTTTCTATCTAACTTACAACCAGCAAAATCAGCATTAGAATATGCAATTAAATCAATAGATGAGTTCTTAGAGTACCACAGTCCAATATCAATAATGCTAGATAAATATCTAAGTATGCAGTTAACAGCCAATAAATATGATTTCTTATGCTCAAACTGATATCTAGCACACATGCATACACTAAACATAATATATGGTCTAGTAGCAGTTAAGTACAGTAATGATCCAATGATGTCTCTATAAAATTTTTGATCAACTTTCTTACTAAATTCATCTTTGTCAAGCTTACATGAAGGGCTTATAGGTGTACCGATAGGTTTAGTCTTCTCCATCCTAAACTTTTTTAATATCTTTGTATATTTAGCTTGGTTGATGAAGATCCCTTCACTTGTTTGCTTAATTTGGAGTTCGAGGAAGTAGCTAAATTCTCTTATCATGCTCATCTCGAACTCTCCCTGTATTAGCTTTGCAAATTCTTGACAAAGAGCTTCATTAGTAGCACCAAAGATAATATCATTAATATAAATCTGTACTACAAAAAGATCATCAACCTTTTTCTTTAAAAAAAAGTAGTATCGATATGACCTCTAGTAAAATCATTTTCAATTAAAAATTTACTAAGTCTCTCATACCATGCACGGGGGGTCTTGCTTTAAACCATAAAGTGCTTTATATAATTTGAAAACATGATCAGGATGTGCATGATTTTTAAAACCAGGTGGTTGTTCAACAAAAACTTCTTCAACAATATTACTATTCAAAAATGCACTTTTAATATCTATTTGAAATAGTTTAAAATCTATAAAACATGCAAATGCTAAGGGTAATATAATAGCTTCAAATCTAGCTACTGGAGCAAAGGTTTCATCAAAATCAATTATTTTTTCTTGATTATAATCCTTAGCTACCAGTCTAGCCTTATTTCTAGTTACTATTCTATTTTCATCCAATTTATTTCTATACACCCATTTAGTACCAATTATGGAAGCATTAGTTGGTCTTTTTATTAGTGTCCAAACATTATTTCTTTTAAATTGATTTAGTTCCTCTTGCATAGCAATCATCTAGTTAGGATCTTTTTTAGCTTCTTCAATACATTTAGGTTCAATTTGTGAAACAAAAGTAATATAATCACATTCATTTCTAATAGAGGATCTAGTTCTTATCCCTCTCGATGGATCTCCTACGATCAATTCCTTAGGATGTCCATGAGCATACCTCCATTCTTTAGGTAAATCCTTTGGTGAAGATCTTGTGGCTTCTTCTTCATTCTTCTTGTTTTGATCATCTTCACTTTCTTTGGTAGGTGGATCATCCAAAGTCAGCTTCTTGAGTCCTTCAACACCTGCACATTCATCAAAAATATCCTTTGTTCTAGAGGATTTATTAGTAGATTCTTCAAATACTACATGCATAGACTCTTCTACTACAAGTGTTCTTCTGCTAAAAACTCTGCATGCCTTGCTAGATGTAGAGTATTCTAAGAAGATACCTTCACCTGACTTGGCATCAAATTTGTCCAAATTATCTTTTCTATTATTTAAAATAAAACATCAACAACCAAATACCCGAAAATATTTCAAAGTAGGTTTTCTTTCTTTCCAAAGCTCATAAGGTATTTTTTTAAAATTGGTTTGATTAAAATATAATTTAAAATATAACAGGCAGTATTAACAGCTTCAACCCAAAAAAATCTAGGTAAATCATTTTCACAAAGCATTGTGTATGCCATTTATTCTAAAGTATGAGTTTTTCTTTTTACCTTTCCATTTTGTTGAGATATTCTAGGTACAGAAAAATTGTGTTCAATCACTTTCTCATTACAAAAAATTTCAAAATCTTGATTTTCAAACTCAGTTCCATAGTCACTTCAAATATAAATAACTGAAGTACCCTTTTCATTTAAAGCCTTTTGATAAAACTTTGTGAAAGCTGAAAACTATTCATTTTATGTGCTAAAAATAAAATCCATGTAAATCGAGAGAAATCATCCACTATGACTAATCCATATCTCTTGCCTCCTAGGCTTGTGATCCTAGTTGGTCCAAAGAGATCCATATGGAGTAGTTCTAGTGGACTAGAAGTTGAAACCATTCCTTTAGTTTTGAAAGATGTTCTTGTTTATTTTTCAAATTGACAAGCTTCATAAATTTTATCTTTTTAAAATCTAAATTTTAGTAAATATTTAACTAAGTCCTTTTTGCATAATTTATGAAGTAGATGCATGCTTACATAACCTAATCTAAAGTGTCAAAGCCAACTAGTCTCATTAATTATGGAATTCATTGCAACTAGGCATTCACCATCATATAAAGGTAAATTATCAAGATCAACAAGATAAATTTTTCTATGCCTATTTTCAATGAATTTCACTCCATTATCATCAAGATTAGATACCATACAAAGAGATAATTCAAAAACTACTTTATATCCTTTATCGCAAAACTGACTAATACTAAGCAAATTATGTTTTAATCCATCAACAAGTAGAACATTATCAATATATGTAGAAAGGATAATATAGACTTTATCGATATCGATGATTTTGCCTTTACCATTATCACCAAATGTTACACTCCCTCTATTCAGAGCCTCTAGAGATGTGAATTGCTTTATATCTCTGGTCATGTGTCTTGAGCAACTACTATCAAGATAGCATAATCTTTTCTTCTCTTTGGTTGTAAGACACACTTGTAAAATATATTAAGTTTTTATTTTAGGTACCCAAGCTATCTTGGATCCTTTAGGGTTAGTACTAATGGTGGTTTCTTTTAGAATCCAAACCTTTCTAGAATTATTTAACTTTCTTAGATCATACTGATATGCTTTATGTTTAAATTTTCTATAACTAAAACAAGTGACATTAGATGATGCATGAACAAAGAAATTCTTGAAAAATTTTTGTTTCTTTTACTGTTTGTAACCAAGTCCTGCTTTATCAAATATAACTCTTTAATTATTTAATAATAAATTTAACTTTTCAGAACTAAATATAAATTTTGCAACAAAAGGTTTAACTTTGTAAAGATCTTCTTTGAATTTCTTATTTTCTATCTCAAGGTCTTTGTTTTTCTTTAAAAGCTCATTATTTGTAACAACAGCCTTAGGTTTTTTCAACACTTCTATTTTCATGGATAAAGCATTTTTTTTTTTCTAAAATATCAATCTTAGTTCTTAAATCATTATTTTCATTTGCAAGATTGGTGTTTTCAAGAGAACATGAATTAGCATGCTTCTTCATCTTTTTATTTTTAATTTTTAGCAATTTGTATTCATGCATGAGTTCATCAAAAGCATCTCTAAGTTTATCAAATATAAAATCAAGTTCAAGTTTAGATTGTACCTCATCTTCTTGAGCCGTGAGGCAAAGATTGGCTACTTCACATTATTTTTTCTTTGAGCTGGAGTCTTCACTATCACTCCATGTAGCCATCATTGCTTTCTTTTTAAACTTCTTTTTGGATTTCTTGAGGAGAGGACAATCAAACTTGTAATGTCCACGCTTCTTGCAGTCAAAGAAAATTAGTTGATCCTTCTCCTTCTCTTTTTCTTTTTCATTTCCTTTTTCCTTGCTAGATAGAGGCTTCTTTTTGTAAGGAAATTTCTTCTTTTTCATGAATCTTCTGAATTTTCTTGCAATAAGTACCTCTTCATCTTCATTTTCTCCTTCAGATTCTTCACTTGAAGGTTCATCTGGTGTAGTGGATTTGAATGTGATGGTATTCTTCTTCCTATCTGTATCCAATGCCTTTTGCTTCAAGTTCAACTCATAAGTCATAAGTGAACCAATAAGTTGCTCCAAGGAAAATGTCTCAACATCTATAGCTTCTTAAATTGCTATGACTTTCGGATCCCAAAATATTGGCAATGACCTAAGAATTTTATTTACAAGGTCAGCATTAGACATTATTTTCCCAAGACTTCTTATACCATTTACAATATTAGTAAATCTAGTATACATATCAGTAATGGATTCATTATGCTATATTCTAAACATCTCATATGTATGTACAAGCATATTTACTTTAGTATTTTTTACTTGGTTGGTACCCTCATGAGTAACCTCAAGTGTATCCCATGTTTCCTTCACAGAGGTGCATGTGGAAATCCTAATAAATTACTAGAATCCAATGCATAATAGAGCAAGTTCATAGCCTTAGCATTAAGCTCAGATTGCTTAATATCATTTTCATCCCAGTCCTCTTCGAGTTTTAGAATGAAAACATCATTAATCTCAACTGAAAGAATATGAGGACCTTTAACAACAACTTTCCATAAATTATAATCAATAGAATGCATATAAATTTGCATACGAGTTTTCCAATACATGTAATTTATGCCATTAAAATAGGTAGTCTATTTGAGACTTGACCCTCAACAATACTAGAACCTAAAGGGACTGCCATAGATCTTTAACTCAAGATGGTTAGACCTATAAGCTAAGTACATGGCTCTGATACCACTTGTTGCCCAGTGAAGCAATCCAAAAAGGAGGTGAATTGGATTTTTAAAACTTGTTGCAAGTATGTGCCATTTTAAAACAATGAAGATGCTAGTGATTTCAAGTATATGTGTGCTTGATAATAAAATACAGCAAAAACAATAAGCAAATGCAAGAAGAGATAAGCAATCACAAATAGATAAAGATTTATAGTGGTTTTGTGTATACCAAAGCACCTACATCCACTCCCTAAGGTCCACTTATGAATTTCACTATAATCCCACTTGATTACAGTCGATTAGTTTTCCAGGCTCACTAATTACAACCCTTTGATTTTTATAAGGCTAACTAAAAATCTCTTGATTTTCTCAAGGCTTACCAAAAACCTCTTGATTTTCTGGGATAACCAAAAATCTAGTTAGTTTTCACAAGACTTACCAACAACCTAAGTTTGTTTTTGAAACAAGGATCGCCAATAATCCAAATACTAGTTTCAAACCATTTAAAACTAGGAATAACAACAAATTTGAGTTTAAAATAAAAATACAATAAGCTTTCAAAAATAAATCAAATATCTCTTTGAAGCTCTTTGATTGCTATTGAAAAATCTTGTATTCAAGTTGTTGAAGTCTTAATGAGTGCTTGAGAGTTGGACTTGAATGCTCCTTGAATGCTCTTGAATGCTTGAAGGCTCAACTTCACTCAAAAATAGTGAACTCTTAATGAATTCTCTTTAATTCCTCATTAGTCTCTTTCCACTTGAGTTTGGTCTACTTTAAATACCTTTCCAAGCCTTAAATAATCATTTTTGACTATTGGAGAGGTGAAAATAGCCATTAGAGGTGAAAAGGATCAATTATGTACTTCAAAAAACTAGCCATTACTATTCATCCAGACCTCCAAGTGCCGATACTTCAGGTCATGAGTTGACACATGAGTCGACACTTGAGTCGATACTAGGTCAAAAATATCTTCTGAAACTCTCTAGAATACACTGGTGTGTCGACACTTCTTCTAGTGAGTCGACACTTGAGTCAACACTTTATCTTCATGAGTCAACACTTGAGAAAAAACTTGAATTCAGCATGTTCTGTCTTCATTTTGGTCTCAAGCCTTAAGTTGACACTTGAGTCGACACTTGAGCTTCATAAGTCGATACTTCATTCATGCCATCTGAAACTTCTTCTGCATATCAGCTCAAGCTTCTATGAGTCGATATCTTAAGTCGACACTTCACTTTCCTGAGTTGACACTTGGTTGAAACTTTTCTGAAACTCTACTGAAACTCTGCTGAAACTATTTCAACTTCAAGATTTTAGTTCTTCAAGGTTGTTCTTATGTATCAAGGTCCATTTGACTTGAAATTTCATCAATTTAACTGATTTCTTCAACAAGATAACAAGCTTTGAACTTTTAATACAAAATAGCTTTAATGAGTACCCTGTTCTAATAAACATACTTTTAATACACAATTAGTACTCAAATATACTTAAATATTTTGTTATTTATCAAAATCAAAATAGGAGTCAATAGAGATGTATAAAAAATTGATCAAAGTAGGTGATAAGTGAACATACAATTATTCTTTACAAGCTAGTACCAAAATGCCAAGTTAACCATCATCAACACAAGTGCTGTAGATATTTTAAAAAATTCTAAGAAAGTTTCTAATGGCACTGATTATAAAATTTACTTTGAAAGCTCAATACTTAGTGATACTAGCTAACTTTTTTTAACTTTAATCCTAGATCTAATTTGGTAAAGAAAGATCTCAGTGACACATAGTTATAAATTAGTACGTATATTTTTATTGCATTGCTAAAGAACTAGCAATGAATAAGTTGAGGGTGTGATAAGTCTATTAACTATCCTAATTTAAGTATTAAAATATATATTAATTAATTTATATTTTTTAAAAATTAATATGTTTATTAGTGTTTTGTAGAAAATAAGTTATGGATAGAAAAAGCTTGATTTTTGGAATCCAACACCTCAAACAACACTCGAATCAGAGTTTAAATGGGCCTAAAAACCAAATAAATACCAATTTATCAAATTTAGCATGGATTTTAAAGTAGCCAGTCCACCACTCGGTTTACAGAATGTTAGGGGTATATGGTAGCCATTAACCTCGGTCCATAGTGCTTTGCCATGGACCACTTGCCTCTCGTGCCATTTTTTATCGTTCCATCTACTTGTGGATGACCAAAGATGTCACTGAGATGTTGGCCATTGTCATGCCATTGCCTGTTGACACTACCAGCATGGCCATTATCGCTACCCATCGCATGGCCGCTCTTCCCATCTTTGCCCACCACTATCTTCTTCCTTTTTGTCGCCAGCACCACTCCTCGACTAGAGATGCCGCCATATGGCTACCATTGCAAGTTGCTGGCCTTCTTCCTATCACCTTCAGCCTATGCCGCCTTCACCCAGGTCGTGCCTTCACTATCATAAAAGCTACCACACCGCCACCATACCAACTGTCGCTTCCTCGCCATCCCAAGTGCTACCCGTCATCATCGCCCATCGTTGACCGAGAGAAGCTATTAAGGCTAATCAATGGTCATCTTTGAAGCAGAGGAGTCCTCAGGCTTCCAAAATTTGGTCTAGGATTTGGACTACGATTTGGCCCGCTTACAAGAAGGAAACAGAGTCACTGATCAATAGCCAGTATTCCATCAAGTGACAGATCGAATGGTCTATATTGATGCTGACCACAAGAAGGAATATAACAGCTGATCTTGCATAATTTTTGGAGCACTTTGAGGCCTGTGATGCAAGATGAATGGCTGAGAATATTTTTCATGATATGAGGCCAATTTTAACTCAAATTGACTCCATATTTGATCGAGAGAAAACTCTTGACGAGTTCTATAAAAGGAGAACCCCAAGCAATAGTCTAGGCATTAGTTTTTGTAGTAGAATTTTATTTACTTATTATTTTATTTTCTTGTTTAGATTTTGTATTAGGCTTGGGAAAAAGGGAAATTATGGAGGAGATGCTCACGGTAGCGATGCATGGCTATGCTCCTTCAATTTGGGAATAAGATGAAGCATGTAACTGAGAAAAAGGGAAATTTGGGTTCTTTTAATTTTTTTTATTGAGGTTTTGATTTAACATACAAAGCTTATACCCTCTATCGACATGCCATGATCTCTGGATACGATATGTGCTAAGAGAGATAGATCATAGTATGTTAGATTAAATCCCTAATCTTATAATTAAAATTGGATAATTTATACTCTAAATGGATGAGCCATGAACGCCAAATACAGTCCGTACCTAACAAGAGAAAAATTATACTAACGCACCCCTCAAGGGCAGTCTCCCTGTCTTGACTAGTGAGCCACAATACCTCCCAAGGAGACCTCACCATCACCAAACTGCTCATTGCTCCCTTGTGCCATAGCATGTCATCTCTATGCATCAGGTGTAGTGATCGAGTGGGAGCCAAAACGCGAGCACCCTTGGTCCTCTTCTATCTCAACCCCCGGGTCCTTTGAGGAGGGGTCCACTGACAAAGCCATTTAGTTCCTGGCTGACGATGCATGGACGAGCACAATCACCAACTGGATGACCTTAACTATTGATTTAATGATTTTCAGGGCAGGAGTAGAAACGACCAAGTTTCGGTACCCTTTCCTTGCTTACCCACCAAATCTTATAAGAACTGATCCCTAATCTATTTAGGATGCCTTAGTTGGACTATATGATGGTACCTTTGATCCATTTGATCACTTGGAGAGCTACAAGGCTCTCATACAAATCCAGGGCACTAACAATGCCTTCCTCTATATGGCCTTCTTGGCCATGCTCTACAAGTCGGCATAAGCTTGGTACCCCGACTCGAGCCAAGGAGTATTGATTCCTTTAGAAAAATGGAAGAGAAATTTGTGGTGCACTTTGATTCTTGTTGGAAAATGCCGCGTGGCACTGACAACCTCTTTTCCATCCGATAGTAGGATTGAGAACCTTTCCGGTATTACATAGCTTGCTTCAAGTCGGCCACGATGGAGGTATACAATCTAGATGAGTCCATGACTATGTTGGCCATGAAGAAAGACTCCACACCTTCTGCTTCATTTACTCCCTTGACAAGAAGCCCTCGATGTTTTATTCTGAGCTGTTGACCCATGCATAGAAGTACAAGCATGCGAAGGATGGAGACTCCACCTGATGAGAGATAGATGGGAGGCCTAGGAAGAGGTAGGCTCATGGGGAGCCAAGTGGGGCCAGAGCAAAGAAACCTGATCCATGGCACCGGCTAGATTCTAAGCCAAGTTTTATCAGAAAGGATGGCAAGTACACTTCCTTCTCATCTCCAGAGCAAAAACCTGATGGAGATTGAGGGCAAGAAGTACCTCAAGTGGCCCCATCCACTAAGATCGGCCGTCCTCCATGACAAGTCCAAATACTATCAATTCCATTGAACATGGCCATGACATTGAAGACTGCTGCCATCTGAAGGAGATCAAGAACCTCATCCAGTGGGGCTATCTTGAGAAGTATATTTGTGGAGGGGCACAGCCCATCGCCCCGACTCCTAACCACTAGCTACTACAAGCCGAGATAGACAATGCACCAATTGAGAGGCTGGTTGGCATAATGTCCTGGGGGCCAGAGCCTGCCCCGAAAAGGCAATGGGAGAAAGAGATGATGATTATGTAATTCCTCTTTCTAGTAGAGAGCTTGTCATGGTTTATAACCCCTATGATGATACTGTTGTCATGGCTATGATAATAGCAAAACATCATGTAAAGAGAATTTTGATCGATAGTGGAAGCTCAGTCGATATCCTTTCTTATGATATCTTTGTTCGGATGCATTTACCTCCAAGCCATGTTGAGTCCATCTCAATCTCTCCAGTCGGCTTCACGAGCAACACGGCTAGAGTTGAAGGTGAGATAACTCATCTATCACTGCTAGGACTTCCCCTCAATAGAACACCATTCTCATGATCTTTCATGGTGGTCCACCTGCACTCGATGTATAATGCTATCCTTGGCTGATCAGTGCTGAACCTGCTAGATGCCATCATGTCAACAAAATGCTTTCTCATCCATTTTCCTATCAAGGATGGAATCAGTGAGATGCATGGTGACGAGCAACTTGCCAGACAGTGTTTCTAGATGGTGCCGTAGTTACGAAGTTAGGATGGGATGCCGACTGTTGAACACCTCGAACATAGAGAGGTGAGCCCATTGAGCTGAAAGGAAACAAAGCAGGTGGTTTGACAAGATCCTACACTAGGCATGCAAATATCTGCAGGAGCAGAATGGATTTTAAAATATTTTTTTAAAATTCGTGCAGTGGAAATCTGCTCCGCCAGGAACTAATCTAATCTAGTTGCATTTAGGCATGTATGATCATATAAAATATTTGCATAATATTAAACAATTAAGTCTATCCATGCATGATTAAAAAAATAATTTTATATACCTTTATTCCACCTAGAATAACTTTGGAATAAACCTGGAATAGACTGGAATAACTGGAATAAAGTTATTCCAGTCGTCTTCCTCTTTGGAACTCTGTTTTTGGCTTGCAAAACATCGTCGGAACACCTCCTTCCGGACCTCCGTTTGCTCCCAAATTTGAACAGCGGCAACTTGGACAAGTCTACTTCGATTTGCCACCAATAACTGCAATCAAATGTAAGCTAAAAAATTATAATAAATCACCAAAGTCTGCTGTCAGATTTTGCAGCAGAACTGGGCAGCAGACTTTGGCCTTCGTTATGGAGCAGCTGGGGCGATCGCGGTCTGCGTAGCTTGCTCCTAGGAGTAGAAAGACACTCCCTCTAGAGGGGAGACATGCCCGGGGCTCTCGGATCCTTCTCCACGTGCAGTGCTAGCCGCTGGAAGAAAGCTTCACGATCACAGAATTTCTGCAACAGGGCAGAACTTGAGCACTTGAAACAATGGGATTTAAAGCCTTGTTTCTCTCCCTCACAAGCTCCTAAACCTATCCCCAAAGATCTCCACTTGAGTCTCTCAAAGAAGAAGAATGCCCAGAGATATTTATTGATTTCCCTTGGATCTCACACGGTGGATCAAAACTTCTCACGCTGAAACAAGGGTGCTGTTGTTTAAATAGGACAGCAATGGGAGAGGGAGGTGGAGAGGCTGGGAGGGGAAGAGACGGATGCTGCCATTAACCCAATTAATCAAGCTATTAATAGGGATTAATCCAGCATTTAAACCGGGAATAAAGTGCTATCGGTGGAGGGAGGAGAAGAGATGCCAGGGAAAACAAGGTTCGGTCGTTTGGCCTTCCAAACGTTTGCACTTCCTCTCCATTCAAATGACCGTGTAAAACGGTCCATGGAGTAGAAAATTCAACGTGGAAAAACTGTGTAAACCGGTCCACCGGTTCAAATAACCGGTCTAAGCAAAAAATGGTTCAAACCGTTGGTTCAATCCAATTGAACCAGTCTGAGCCCAATAAAATTGGTTCAATTGGTTCACAACCAATTGGAGGCCGAAACGAACTCCGAATCAGTTCAAAACTGATTCAAAAAAATCGTGGCATAGTGCTGATCAGCCCGGAATAATTTTCGGTTGACACAGATAAGGGCAAGACGAGGAAAATAGTGCTCAAAAATACTGTGACCATAAAACTGAGATGATTCCCAATCAGAATCGATATCCAGATCAGAGAGTTATCCTCTGTGGCGTGTGACCTCATAGGTTCGAACCTAAACGGTAGCACTAGAACAATTTTAGTACCAGCACAGGAAACCATCTAGCAATGGATCCCGGCGTCCGATAGGTCGAAGATGCGGGAGCAAACTATCGAACCTCTGGCATATGGTTACCGTATAATTCATCCCTTTGACCTCTAATGCTCAGGACGACTGAGATTGGCTGGCAACCCAGACTGAGTCAGTCGACTACGTGTCTCAACCTCGCAAGCCCAGTGACTCTTCACTAGGACTACCCTGGCTGAGGATTTGCTAAATTAAGATACTGCGAGACATTCAATCCAAACTGTTCGGACAGGTCAATTCCATCTTGGTCCATCACTGCTCCACGAGTACTTGCCTGTACCCAGAAACCTTCCATCACCGGATTAAAAATCCGGGTAGTCCGGCACCAAAGAACAGGGAGTTGCTTGCAAGCTACCATGATGACCTCAGGTCAGAGGGACACATATATCCATATCCAATCGTGAGTATCCCTTTGGCAGAAAGGGGCTTCACGGAGTCACGTTCAATAAGATATCACATATCCCACTTACAGATCACATCAGTGTCTCCACACTCATTTGGTCAAGAGGACAACCAAACGATGTGAACTACAACAACCTATACTTGATATATTGCCGTCCAGTACAATATATCCTTTGGTTGTGAACAGGGTTTAAGGACCACTCGATACATCCTCTCTGTATCAAAGCAGTGTAGTCCTAAAGACTTCATCACATGGAAAGAGTTCATTTCAGGAAAATTTAGTATGTGATGAGCTGCCAAAAATTATTTTATTAATTCATAAAAAGAGTATAATACTGAGCACAACCGCCTACAACCCAGGCGATTAGCTTTGAGACACAATTTCCACAACTCCCACTTGTACTAAAGCCAATCAGAAGAGTATCTAATACCCATTTCCCATTTACAATAGTCGAACTCTTTTATTCTGAGGGCTTTAGTGAAGGGGTCGGCCATATTTTCTTTTTCATCGATCTTCGAAAGATTGATGTCGCCTCGTTCTACGATCTCTCGTACGAGGTGGTAGTGCCGCAAAATGTGTTTGGTGCGGTGATGAGCTTTAGGCTCCTTAGCTTGAGCAATGGCTCCAGTGCTGTCACAGTACACCGGAACAGGACCATCTAGGGAAGGTGCCACCCCTAGCTCTCCAAGGAACTTCCGCAACCACAGCTTCCTTTGCCTTATCTGATGCTGCAATGTATTCTGCTTCGCATACCGAGTCTGCAACAGTTGCCTGCTTAGAACTTTTCCAGCAGATCGCTCCACCATTCAGGGTAAATACAAACCCTGACACACTCTTGCTATCATCTCTATCTGACTGGAAACTAGAGTCAGAGTAACCCACAATTTTCAAGTCAGGTTCTCCATAAATCAGCCATTGATCTTTAGTATTTCTTAAATACTTAAGGATGGACTTAACCACCTTCCAATGCACCTCACCTGGGTCAGACTGGTATCTGCTCACTACTCCTAGTGAGTATGCCACGTCTGGTCTAGTACAAGTATAGCATACATGATAGAGCCTACTGCAGAAGCATAAGGTACTCTACTCATGCGCTCTCTTTCCTCATGAGTTGTCGCACAATCCTTCTTGGAAAGAGTAATTCCAGAACCTATCGGAAGATAGCCTTTCTTGGAATTTTCCATGCTGAACCGTTTCAACAGAGTGTCAATGTACGTAGACTGGGACAGTCCCAAAATCTTCTTAGATCTATCTCTATAGATTTTCATACCTAGTATGTAAGAAGCTTCACCCAAGTCCTTCATGGAGAACTGAGAAGATAACCAGACCTTTATTCCTTGTAATGTTGCGACATCATTCCCGATTAAGAGAATGTCGTCAACATACAGTACAGGAATACAATCCAGAACCATTAACCCATTTATAGATGCACGTTCTTCTCCGTTCCTAACGAAGCCATACGATTTGATACACCTATCAAACCGTAAGTTCCAAATTCGAGATGCTTGCTTGAGTCCATAGATGGACCTCTGCAACTTGCATACTTTTGATTCATCTATGGATGTGAACCTTCAGGCTGTATCATATACACCTCTTCTTCCAGCTCCCCATTTAGGAAAGCGATTCAGACATCCATCTGCCAGATCTCATAATCAAAATATGCTGCCAAAGCAAGCATGATCCGAATGGACTTGAGCATTGCCATAGGGGAGAAAGTCTCGTCATAATCGATACCATATCGCTGACGATACCCCTTGGCAACCAGACGGGCTTTATAGGTCTCTACTTTCCCATCTGCGCCCCTTTTCTCTTGAAGATCCATTTACACCCGATGGGTTTTATTCCTTCAGGCGGATCAACCAATGTCCAAACATTGTTGATTTCCATGGACTCCATTTCAGATCGCATGGCTCCAAGCCATGCCTCATAGTCAGATCTCTGAAGTGCATCCATATAGGTGATCGGATGCTCATTATTCTCATCGAGCTCAATGGGATCGCCATCCCGGACCAAGAAACCATAGTATCTGTCCGGCTGACGCGGTATTCTACCGGATCTCCTAATGGGTTCTGGGTGTGATTTAATCACTACCGGTTCTACGATGTCCTTAGAGTGTGTAGGTTCTTCTATTGGCTGAACTTCATCAAGTTTAATCTTAGAAGCTATAGTTCCTTCTCCAAGGAACTCCTTTTCCAAAAAGATAGTTCTAAGAGCAACGAACACCTTTTGTTCATTCTCCAAGTAGAAGAAATATCCTTTGGTTTCCTTAGGATAACCAATGAATAAACACCGGTCAGACTTAGGACCAAGTTTGTCTGAGTCTAAATGCTTTACGTAAGCCGGACAACCCCAGACCCAAAGGTGTGAGATTGAGGGTTTACGTCCATTCCACATCTCATACGGAGTGGAGACAACAGACTTACTTGGAACATTATTTAATAAGTAATAGGCTATTTGAAGCGCATATCCCCAAAAGGATAGTGGCAGAGTTGCAAAGCCCATCATGGATCGAACCATGTCCAACAAGGTTTGATTCCTTCTTTCGGACACACCATTCAACTGTGGTGTTCCTGGAGGAGTCCACTGAGACAGAATTCCATTCTCCTCAAGATATGTCAAAAAAGCACTAGATAAGTATTCACCATCTCGATCAGATCGAAGGGTTTTAATACTTTTTCCATTTGCTTTTCTACTTCATTACGGTATCATTTGAACATTTCAAACGATTCAGACTTATGTCTCATTAAAAAGACATAACCGAATCTTGAAAAGTCGTCTGTAAAAGTAATGAAATATTTGTATCCTTCTCTGGCACTAACTGTCATTGGTCCACATACATGAGTATGTATTAGACTTAGAAGTTCTATAGCTCGTTCACCCTTTCCAGTAAAAGGTGACTTGGTCATTTTACCAAGTAAACAGGATTCATAAGTGGACAGTGATTCAGAATCACTGACCTCGAGAAGTCCATCTCCTCGCATCTTGTTTATCCTATTTTGGTTAATATGACCTAGCCTACAGTGCCAAAGATACAAATCATTGACATTATCTAACCTTGGGCGTTTGCTAGAAGTGTACATTACACTAACAGGCCTTGATAGTACGTATATGCCATTATTTAATCTAGCTTTCATTATAACAGAGTTATTCAAAATAACATTGCAAAAATCTCCTTTTATTGATAGTTCAAAACCACAATTGGCCAAATGGCCTACAGAGATTATGCTCATAATGAAACTAGGACAATAGTGACAGTCGACTAGTTTGACAGTACAAGACTCAAAGACAAGATGCAGGACTCCGATCGCCATACTAGAACACGATTTCCATTCCCGACACTCAGAAACTGTTCTTCATCTTCAAATCTTCTGCTAACTTAAAGTTCCTGTAATGAATTACAAATATGAATTAGACTAGCAGTATCCAATACCCAGTTAGCAGTATCAACAATTGAGTAATTACAAGTTTTTATCATATAAATACCTTGTTCAGCAGACTTCTGCTTCCTCGGCCTGTTCGGATCAAGGGACGCAATATAAAGAGGACAGTTCCTCTTCCAGTGTCCCTTCTTCTTGTAGTAGAAACATTCTGCAGAAAGTTGATCAGCCTTATACTTCCTGGTCTGACTAGGGCCAGGAACATTCTGCACATTCTTTCCCTTCTTATTTGTTTTCTTCTTCCCTTTCTTAAAGGGACGACGACCTCTACTTCCTCCCACTAAATTCACCACCCCCTTATTCAGTTGGTGGTCTTTCTCGAAAGTCTGTAGTAACCCCAAAAGACCATGGTAGTTGACTGCAGGCTTGTTCATTCTATAATGATCGAGAAAATCAAGATAGGAGGAGGGAAGAGAATTCAGGATTGCATCCTTGCCGAGCTGCTCGTGCAAGGGGCATCCGAGTTTGCCCAACTTTTCAATCAGCTCGATCATGTACAATACATGATCAGTGACTGAACCACCATTCGGCATTTTAGAATTATAGATGGCACAAGACACTTTGTACCGTTCTACATCATCCGGGGTGCCGAAGGATTCCTTTAACTTTTGAAGGATTTCATCAGGTTGGGCCTCCTCGAATTTGTGACTGAACTCGTCGTTCATTGCCGCTAACATAATGCATCGGACAGTAGTCTGATCAGAGACCCACTTCAGATAAGCATCTCTGACCGCACTCCGTGCATTAGCGGGAGGGATTTCAGGTGCCGGATCCGCTATTACATAGAGGATCCGTTCATGCTCCAGAACGATTCTAATCTTCGAAACCAACTATCGAAGTTGTGACCCTTTAACTTCTCATTATCGAGAAGTGACCGGAGCGATAAATTGGAAGACATCTGAAAAGAAAATTAGACCAAATTAGTATATTAATTAATAATTTAACCAAAAGACTTGGACTTTAGTCTAAAGGTTTCTCCCACTAATTTTTCAGATTGGTAGCCTCTAACTCCAATCCATGAAAACACTTTTTCAAGTGGGTACTGAAATCCAATAGGCCTCGCATGAGCCCGACTATGGCCAGCTCACCCATACGAGTCTAAAGGTAGGTTCGTTAACCAATTGTTTCCCTAAACAATTTTCAGTATTTTATTTTGCCCCAGAGAGCATCCCAATCGGCCTAGGGGCCTCCTATTACGGGTCTCTGGTTAGGTCCAACCATTAAAATGACAAATCCAATGCTTCCAGCTAACTAAAGACCAAGCCCGATTATGGCCGGCCCACCTGGTCCCGTTAAGGAGGTTGCATTGAACCATCATCGATCAGATAGAAATTCCAGTCACCGGATGTACACCTGTTCTATGGAACTGCCGATGCACACCAAGCTAGTGGACACATTTCTATCCAACTTAATGGGAGGCTAAGACACTATTAACTCATTGACTTTGTCTTTTTAAGGACCTAATAATTTTAAAGGATTTTTTTATAGTTGTGACAGAATAAAAAGATAAGGACATGGATCATCCTCCCACTGAATCAATCAGATTCCAGGAGGGTTGAAATAAATCAACAAATGATCCATGGGCACCTATAGATCAGTCAGACCGATCAACCTGGGTGACATTGGTTAACTCGAGTCATTGAGCTTTTCCAATCAGTTCTATTCGACTCGACTAGCCAGGTAGGTGAGATCATGGGTGAGTATCCGCCATTAACCATCTTTCCTAGACACCAACCAAGTTGGCCAGGAAAGAGGTAGCCTCATACAGCCATGATCACAATGCCAAACCTACCTCGACACCAGTCAGTTTACCAGACTTAATCAGACTAGCCTAAAGACTCGGGCATCCACTGAGCCACTAATTGGATCCATTTTAGATGAACGGATCAACTAATCTAACTATTAGATAGTTCTAAAGAAGGGCCTTAAACAACTTTTATTTAATCTTCTTGTTATCCGGTTCAACTAAACTTAGGTCTAACCCAGTTATGGACCCAACTTGTCAGCTAACCCAATTAACCCAAAATGGCTTATGCAAATTTGATTAGATTTCATAAACCTAAAATTTTTTTTAATAAGCCAAACACTTAATTAAAATATTTTTTAATTAAGTCTTTATGTAAAATATTTTTTACATAACAAATCATGCATCAAAATATTTTACAAATATTTTATAAAACATGCCTAAAACATGTATCTCAAAATTAAAATAATTTTTAATTTTTAATATTCTTTAAGGATCCTTCTGAAGAGGCCAACACAGACGATCCGCATCGTGTCAAAGACACACGGTCATGGTGAAAGTCTCAACTAGGTTCCAAAAAGAAATCTGGATACATATTAAGATTAAATAATTTTTAATCTATAAACATGCATACTAGATTAGATTACAAATGTAACCTGGCTCTGATACCACTGAAAGGAAACAAAGCAGGTGATTTGATAAGATCCTACACTAGACATGCAAACATCTGCGGGAGCAGAATGGATTTTAAAATATTTTTTTAAAATTCGTGCAGCAGAAATCTGCTCCGCCAGGAACTAATCTAAATCTAGTTGCATTTAGGCATGTATGATCTTATAAAATATTTGTATAATATTAAACAATTAAGTCTATCCATGCATGATTAAAAAAATAATTTTCCATACCTTTATTCTGCCTGGAATAACTCTAGAATAAACCTGAAATAGACTGGAATAACTGGAATAAAGTTATTCCAGTCATCTTCCTCCTTGGAACTCTATTTTTGGCTTGCAAAACATCGTCGGAACACCTCCTTCCGGACCTCCGTTTTCTCCCAAATTTGAGCAGCGGCAACTTGGACAAGTCTACTTCGATTTGCCACTGATAACTGCAATCAAATGTAAGCCAAAAAATTATAATAAATCACCAAAGTCTGCTGCCAGATTTCTGCAGCAGAACTGGGCAGCAGACTTTGGCCTTCGTTATGGAGCAGCTGGGGCGATCGCGGTCCACGTAGCTTGCTCCTAGGAGTAGAAAGACACTCCCTCTAGAGGGGAGACACGCCCGGGGCTCTCGGATCCTTCTCCACGCGCGGTGCTAGCCGCTGGAAGAAAGCTTCATGGTCACAGAATTTCTGCAACAGGGTAGAACTTGAGCACTTGAAACAATGGGATTTAAAGCCTTGTTTCTCTCCCTCACAAGCTCCTAAACCCAGCCCCAAAGCTCTCCACTTGAGTCTCTCAAAGAAGAAGAATGCCCAGAGATTTTTATTGATTTCCCTTGGATCTCACACGGTGGATCAAAACTTCTCATGCTGAAACAAGGGTGCTGTTGTTTAAATAGGACAGCAATGGGAGAGGGAGGTGGAGAGGTTGGGAGGGGAAGAGACGGATGCTACCATTAACCCAATTAATCAAGATATTAATAGGGATTAATCCAGCATTTAAACCGGGAATAAAGTGCTATCGATGGAGGGAGGAGAAGAGACGCCAGGGAAAACAAGGTTCGGTCGTTTGGCCTTCCAAACGTTTGCACTTCCTCTCCATTCAAATGACCGTGTAAAACGGTCCATGGAGTAGAAAATTCAACGTGGAAAAACTGTGTAAACCGGTCCACCGGTTCAAATAACCGGTCCAAGCAAAAAATGGTTCAAACCGTTGGTTCAATCCAATTGAACCAGTCCGAGCCCAATAAAATTGGTTCAATTGGTTCACAACCAATTGGAGGCCGAAACGAACTCCGAATCAGTTCAAAACTGATTCAAAAAAATCCTGGCACAGTGCTGGTCAGCCCGGAATAATTTTTGGTTGACACAGACAAGGGCAAGACGAGGAAAAGAGTGCTAAAAAATACTATGACCATAAAACCAAGATGATTCCCAATCGGAATCGGTATCCGGATCAGAGAGTTATCCTCTGTGGCGTGTGACCTCATAGGTTCGAACCTAAATGCTAGCACTAGAACAATTTTAGTACCAGCACAGGAAACCATCTAGCAATGGATCCCGGCGTCCGGATAGGTCGAAGATGCGGGAGCAAACTATCGAACCTCTGGCATATGGTTACCGTATAATTCATCCCTTTGACCTCTAATGCTCAGGACGACTGAGATTGGGCTGGCAACCCAGACTGAGTCAGTCGACTACGTGTCTCAACCTCGCAAGCCCAGCGACTCTTCACTAGGACTACCCCGGCCTAGGATTTGCTAAATTGAGATACTGGGAGACATTCAATCCAAACTATTCAGACAGGTCAATTCCATCTTGGTCCATCACTGCTCCACAAGTACTTGCCTGTACCCAGAAACCTTCCGTCATCAGATTAAAAATCCGGGTAGTCCGGCACCAAAGCACAGGGAGTTGCTTGCAAGCTACCATGATGACCTCAGGTCAGAGGGACACATATACCCATATCCAATCGTGAGTATCCCTTTGGCAGAAAGGGGCTTCATGGAGTCACATTCAATAAGATATCACATATCCCACTTGCAAATCACATCAGTGTCTCCACACTCATTTGGTCAAGAGGACAACCAAACGATGTGAACTACAATAACCTATACTTGATATATTACCATCCAGTACAATATATCCTTTGGTTGTGAACAGGGTTTAAGGACCACTCGATACATCCTCTCTGTATCAAAGTCAGTGTAGTCCTAAAGACTTCATCACACGGAAAGAGTTCATTTCAAGAAAATTTAGTATGTGATGAGCTGCCAAAAATTATTTTATTAATTCATAAAAAGAGTATAATACCGAGCACAACCGTCTACAACCCAGGCAATTGACTTTGGGACACAATTCCCAACATGAGCAACTACTCTCCTATATAGGGAGTGACTCATTGAGGTTGGTTCAAATTGGGGCCCTCCAACTTGAAATTAAGAGGGGCAAGCTGCTCGACTTCTTATGCATCAATTCAAAAGTTTTTGCTTGGTCAGCCTCCAACATGCTGGGGATCCCTCTAGAGATGATAATCCACAAACTAAATATCGATCCCAAGTACAAGCCTATTCAGAGAAGAAGAGAAGTTTCATGCCTGAAAGATAGAGAGCCATTAATGATGAGGTCGACAAGCTTCTTATTGCTGGGTTCGTCAGGGAAGCCCACTATGCTAATTGGCTTGCTAACATGGTGATGATCTAGAAAGCCAATGAAAAGTGGAGGATTTGCATTAACTATACTGACCTTAATAAGGCCTGCCCAAAAGATAGCTTCTTGTTGCCCAAGTAGACTAGCTAGTTGATGCGATGACTGGGCACAAGCTGCTCAGTTTCATAGACATATTTTTGGGTTACAATCAAATTTAGATGGCCCTCGAAGATGAAGATAACACCATCTTCATGATTGATAAAGGTATCTATTGCTATAAGGTCATGCCTTTCGGCCTAAAATATATGGGGGGCACCTACTAGTGGTGGTCAACAAAGTATTCAAGAATCAAATCAGGAGAAATATAGAGGTCTATGTTGATGTTATGCTTGTAAAGAGCACTAAGGAGACTGATCATATAGCTAACCTGAAGGAAGCCTTCGACAACCTTTGCTACCATTGCATGAAGTTGAACTAGGAAAATGTGCATTCAGGGTCATAGCTAGAAAGTTTCTTGGCTTTATGATCACATGGCGGGCATCGAGGTGAACCAACAAAAATCCAGGTGATACTCACCATGCAACACTCAACTTCTAAGAAAGAAGTCCAGTAGCTAACTAGCCGAGTTATAGCCCTTAGCAGGTTTTTATGTCCAAGTCGGTAGAATGCTATCTGCCCTTCTTCAAAGTACTATGAGAGATGCACAACTTTACTTGGATGGAAGAGTGTCGGTTAGCTTTCGAAGAGCTTAAGGGCTTCCTTGCCTCTCCACCATTGCTATCAAAGCTAGAACTAGAAGAAGAGTTGTTCCTGTACCTAGCTGTTAGATGTATGCTCTGAAAGCCAAGTTGGCTTGACACATTCTAATTTTTAGGGCATGAACTTTGTACTTAATTTTTCTTATTAATAAAAGGATATTAGTTTCATTTATATTGATGTGTCTATGAATCGTCTATGGAGTTAATGGATAAAAACACATATTCTTAAGAGTTGAAAATTTGAGGCATGTGTCTTTATAGATTAACTCCTAAAAGCTCCCGATTGTTGGAATATCACAAGGACGGTGATTGATCCATTAAAATCAGTGCACAGATCACTTTCCTTTCTGGGTAGATGAGTCTCTGATCTACAATTTGGTGACACTGGAGTGAGAGTGCAAGTAGCTGATAGAGGTCAATGGTACTGAGTGTGACCAAGTACAGGAAGTTATATGGATGACTACTCACTCGTCGATAATTTCCTGATGCTGTAGTTGTGTGAATAGTTCTTTGACCTGGAGTATCTTGGCTACTCACAATAAAGTTGATGTGGTTTGACAGCACAATCACATGATTCCTATCCATACGGGACCTTGCGATGTTTGTTGGCTACAGTAAGTTTATTGTAGGAGTAGAGTATTCACTTGTAGGGATCTATCAGCCTTAGTAGTAAGCTATAATCCTATGCAGCTTAATGTGACTAAGTCCAGAAGTCTATGGCCATAGCAGGGTGATAATGAAAATGATGTTTTCATTAGTATCACAATTGGACTTGAGTCGATTAAGTAAGCATATGACTGATGGATTTGACGAGTTTTTGTAACCAACATCATGTTGAGATTTATGATAAAGGAACCGAATCACATGGTAACTACACCAAGAGATTCTAATCTTATTATGCTAGGTTGCCACTATATACTACTAGGTGCCACTAATGGATTATGAGAGCCCATTAGGATCATTTTCAGATCGATGATCCTAATTAGGGTTGAGCAGAAATTATTTCTGTCCATCGAAAAGAGTTTCGATGATGTATAATGGAGATTATAACATGTCTCATTACCATACATGATAGGACCTAAGGGGTCACATACATTTGGAGCTCAAGTAACCAATCAGCAAATCAATTTAGATCTAATTATAAGTGTTATAATTAAAACTTGACCTAATTAATTATGGATTAGTTGTTAATTGAATTAAATTAGATTTAATTTGATATTAATTGAGCCTAATCTAGTTGGGTCAATAACCTTTTTGAAATGGATTCAATTGGGTTTAATCTGGTTTCGATTTGATTGTCAAATCAATTTATTTGGACCATGACCTAGAGTCTAGTTGGACTGAGATTCTCTTTCCTTGTCTCCCCCTGCATCCATATACCATAGTGGGCCCTAAGTACTTTGTGCGACAAAGAGGAGTGGGCATGAAATCCAAAATGGGCGCAAAGAGTTTTGGCATGGAGAATGAATGAGAGAGGAAGAGTCCTTCTCTTCTACTCCTCTTAAATCCTAACCAGATTAAATTAAACACTGGTGTTTTGGCTTGGAGGGGTGAAACAACTGGTTTATAAAAAGGGGAGAGGGGTTAGTCGACTAGAGAACTTTTCTTTTAGGTGTGTTCTTCTCTTGGGCATCATCTCCTCTTGGGCATCTTCTCCAGAGAGTCTCTCTCCTGGGGTACCAACTCCTCTCCTTTTTATTTATTTTCTTCTTCCTTGTGTGAGATCTAGAGAGACTTCTACAAGAGAAAGAAGAAAGAAAGAGGTCCTACATCTTGCAAATCTTAGTTTGCAAGATAGAAGCCAGTTCGAGATAAGCCGGTCTAGATTCTAATCAGCATGGTTTTTAAAGCGATTGATTTGCTGAAAGAGAAGAGGGCAGCAAGGATCTAGTAGTTCAGTGCCTTCTACGACTCGATTATGAGAGCTTTGTGTGGATACCAATAGAGACTGGTTGATTGCATGGCTCAAGTAGAATCCTGGTTACAAAAATGGATCGGCACATCTTTCAAAGCAGGCCAGGATAGCGATCCAGGTAAGTTTTTATGTTTAAAATAATTTTATTTTTTAGATGCGATATTTTTCTCATATATTACATGTTAAAAATTTATGATGAATAAATTAGATTTATTTATAAATTGCATCATTAGATATAAAATATTTTTATATCTACTTCTGCTGTGTCAGGCTTTTGATGCCTGATCGATTGCAATATACTATTCCTGGGAGAATTCCAACACTAGCAACCTCCCTAGAGGTGGTCAATTCCATGCTCATGCGAGTAGATGACAAGGGATGCTAGAAGCCCATTTATTATGTTAGCAAGGTGCTCCATAATGCTAAAACCAGGTACTCCAAACTTGAAAAAATTATTTTTACTTTTATCATCTTTGCCTAGTATTTTAGGCCCTACTTTTAAGCTTACCCCATCATCGTCCTCACCGACCAACCTCTCAAGGCCATCCTGCATCAACCCGATACCTTCAGGCAACTAGCAAAATGGATGATTAAACTCAATGAGTTCGATATTTCCTATCATCTAAGATCATCCATAAAGGTGCAAATTCTGGCTAACTTCCTGGTCGAGTACATGTGGACTGACAGTGAACCTGAGAAGGTACTTGATGAGCTACCTGTTGGACCATCCCACATGGATCCACTTTGGATCCTCCATGTGGATGGTGCCTCAAATTCTCAAGGTAATGGAATTGGCATGAACCTGATGAACTTAGAAGGGGTGGTCACTGAGTATGCCTTACACCTCCTTTTCAAGGTGACCAATAACCAGTCTAAGTATGAGGCCCTGCTAGCGAGGATGAAACTTGCCAAGGAACTTAGGGTAAGGAGTATGCGGGTCTTCACCAATTTGTAACTAGTAGTCGGATAGGTCACCAGCAAATACGAAGCACGAGACTCAACAATGGCTAAGTACCTTGATCGAGTTCGCTCTTACATGATGGCACTTCAATGCTTCACCATCTCCTATATCTCTCAGGATGAAAGTGCTCGAGTGGACCTACTCTCCAGGCTCGAGATCTTCTTGGATAATTTCCTTGGGTAGGCATATATTGAATATCTGGAAGCCCCTAGCATTAATTGCATTAAAGAGGTCCAACAAGTCACCTGAGAGCCAAGTTGGATGGATTAGTACATTAAGTACATAACTGAAGGTGCTCAGCTCGAAGAGCTTGGAAAAGCAAGGCTATTAAAGAGGACTTCATATTGTTGGATGGACAACTCTACCGAAAGTCCTTATATCCTTTACTCAAGCGCCTGAGACCTTATAAAGCCGACAATGTCCTCAGGGAGATCCATGAGGACATTTATAGAAACCACTTGGGGGCAGATCATTGGTCTACACGGTACTCAAACAAGGGTACTACTAGCTTTCATGTGGGAGAATGCCGTAGAGTTAGTTTGAAAATGTGATCATTGCTAGAGGCATGCCAACGTCTAACTACAACCGGCATCCCTGCTCTTTCAACTCACATCACCTTGACCATTCACATATTGAGGGATGGATATACTGGGCCCATTCCCTCTGACATCTGGCTAGCAAAAATATTTGCTTGTGGCCATAAGCTACTTTATCAAGTGGGTGGAAGCAGAACCCATAGCACACATTACCAAGGCCAAGGTCTAAGTTTTCTTTTGGAAGTTAATCATCTGTCAATCCAAGTTCTCCCATACCATCATCGCCAATAATAGTTGATAGTTCAACAACTAGGCATTCAGAAAATTCTGTATCAAGTTGCACATCCTGCACCACTTTACATCAATTGGCCATCCTTAGATAAATGGAGAAGTAGAAGTGATAAACCAAACCATCCTCAGGGCCTCAGGTCCATATTGGATAAGGTAAAGGGTAGATGGGCTGAGGAGCTCCCTAGCATGTGTAGGCATACCACACTACCTTCTAGGCTTCAATTGATGAGATCCCTTTCAACCTAGTCTTCAGCATCGAAGTGGTGATACCCATCGAGATGGGCCTACCCACCATGAGAATTGAGTGTTATGATGAGTTGAAGGCCAATCTTGACTTGGCTAAAGAGACCAGGGATAAAACCTACCTCTGTTGGGAATGTGTCCCAAAGCCAATCATTTAGAATGTAGATAGTTATGCTATTTTGTAATTGTATATGAATTTCTTAATGAATAAAAGTTACTCTTTTAGTTATTCATCACATATGCATTTTCCTGAAAAGAACTCTTGTGTGATGGAATCCTTAGAACTATATTATATTTGATATAGAGATGATATATCGAGTAGTTCTTAAACTGGTTCACAACCAAAGGATTCATTATTATAGGACGGCGATGTATCAAGTGTAGGTTGTTGTATGTCACATTTATTGGTTATCCTCTTAACCAAGGGGTGTAGAGAAACTGATGTGACATACAGGTGAAATACATGACATCTCACTGAACGTGACCAACAGGGGAATTCCCTTCTGCTAAAGGGTTGCTCGCGAAGGGATATGAGTATATATATCCCTCAGACCTGAGGTCACCATGGTAGCTTGCAAGTAACTCACTATACTTTAGTGCCAGACTACCTGGATTTCTAATCCAGTGATGAAATGCTTCTAGGTACAGTCAAATACTTGTTGAATGGTGGTGGATCAAGATGGAATTGACCCCTCCAAATGGTTTGGAGTGAATGACTCACTATGTCTCAATTTAGCAAAATCTTAGCCAGGATAGTTCTTGTGAGGAGTTACGAAACTTGTAAGGTTGAGACATGATCTGGATGTACTAGGATAGGATTGGTAGTCAAACCCTAGGTCATCCTGAGCATTTTGAGGTCAAAAGGATGAATTATGTAGTAACCATATATCAAAGGTTCTAGAAAGTTGCTTTGCAATCTTTGACCTATCCGAACATCAGGTATCATTGCTAGATGAAAACTTTGACTGGTACTAGAAGTGTTCCAGTGCTACCAGCTTATTGTTCGAACCTATGGGTCACACTCTATAGGGATTTCTATCTCATCTAAAGGTTGATCGATGATTGAGAATCGTTTGCTATCACTGGAGGTCAATATGATTGACCATGTTCCAAGTATCGATACTTTCAAGTATCGACACTTGGAAGTGTCAACACTTACAAGTGTCGACACTTAGAAAGTCGACACTAGGAAGTGTCGACACTTGGCTATGACAAGCATAAATTTTGGAAAGAATTTTTGGAATGATGGTCATTCTTTGGAAGGTTTTGACCTCAATTCAAATTTTGAATTCTGGTTGGTTTTGGCTCCATTCTTTGGAAGGTTTTAACCTCAATTCGAACTTCAAATTTTGGCTGGTTTTGGCTCCAAGCTTTCATGGAATGATGGTCATTCTTGCCTTATGAGCTTGGAGCCAATTTAGTATGGCCCTTGACCTTCTCCCCCAATCACTCCTCCTTCCTCTTTCTCCCTCTCAAGACTGCCTCTATAAATAAGGATTGTTTTAGGGGCTACTGATTGAGAGAGATAAAAAAAGGAGTTTTCTTGTTGAATGAGATTACTGAAATTTTGAGAGGGAAAAGAAAAGGGTCTTTGAAGGACTAAGGTTTTGGGTGTGTGACTACCTAGCACTCAAGCTAGGTCTTGGGAAGAGAGCTAGTTAGGAAGGGTTCCACCTCTCCTCCTTGTCTTCGAGAAGAAGTAGATCAGCCTCAAGGATTCCAAGGAGCTAATACTCTGAGGGAGTTGATCAGAATTGAGCCCAGGTGTGAACTACCTGTAGAGGCCAGACACAAGTGCGGCTCAAGGGCTTTTCACAACCTCCACCTAAAGGTATAACGATAAAGTATCCTTATGCCTTTTGGTTTTTTTCCTGCTTATGATGTCTTTTGCATGCTACATTATCATACTTGTTCCTGTTGTAGGCAGATTGGTACATTATTTTGATTGATCTACTAAGCATTCCGCTATAGTTATTTTAAATTTATTTTAAAATATATTTTTTTCTATCATGCATGCTCGTTTTGCTTCCCTTTCAATGGTGTCAAAGCCAAGTTTTTCATAGTATAATAATGCTAGCATGCTTTACATCATAGTTTTCTTTTAAAGTACCTGGATTGAGTGCTTCACCATGGCCGTCTGGTCATAGGAGAGAAGTAGGGCTGCAAGACCCTCTCTTTCCATTCAATGGGATCTTCTATGGCTTGTAGGGGTGCCGCTTGTGATTGATTCATGAAGAAGAAAAATAAAAGAATAGATTAAAATGTTTTAATCTAATGTTATGATCATAAAATAAATTTAGATAAGATCTAAGAGTTTTGTTTTGATTTGTTTTGATTAAAAGTTTGAAAAAAATAAAACTTTGGATTTGAAATCACTATTTTTGCCTTGTGACGGGCCTCGAGTCAATCCAAGTGTTGACACTTGAGTCGACTCATGCATACATACAGAAAATATGATTTTCTATTAACACTCTGTCTCAGGCCTTGAGTCGATACTTGAGTCGACTCATGAGTGCGAAGTGTTGATACTTGAGCCAACTCATGAATGCCTAGTATTGACACTTGACCTGAGAATGCAAAAAAACAGTAAATTCAAATTCCTATTCATTATAAAATTATTTTACATTATAAATTAAAATTATTTTAATTTATAAAGGCTATTGAACTTAATTAAGAATTAAGTTACCTTGAATGACAAAGAACTCTAGGAATATGATTCAAAAATTTTAAGTCATTTTAATAAGCCTTAAGGGTCATTGGTTAGCTTCTATTAGTTCCTTAATTGGGTTAGACCTAAGTTTAGATGCATTGGACTATGTAGAGAACTAATATAATCAAATGTTGAGTTAGGATTTCTTCTTTATAGATCTCTATAATAGTTAGATTGATTAGTTCATAAATCTAAATGGACCAAATTTGTGGCTCAGTAGATAGCCCGAGTTTTTAGGCTAGTCTAATTGAGTTTGATGAACCAATTGGTATCCAAGATAAGTTTGCCAGTTTGATCTTGGTTCTTTGGGACTACCTCTTACCTGGCCAACTCGGTTGGTGTCTAAGACAAGATAGTTAATGGTAGAACCCAACTCATGATCTCACTTACCTGGCCAATGTGGTCGATCAGAATTGATTGGATATCTCACTAACTCATGTTAACCCATGTTACCTAAGGTTAATCAGTCTTAACTGATTTTTGTTGGGAATTGTGTCCCAAAGCCAATCGCCTGGGTTGTAGGCGGTTGTGCTGGATATTGTATTAATTTTATGAATTAATAAAATTATTTTTTTGGCAGCTCATCACATATTGAATTTCCCTAAAAATGAACTCTTTCCATGTGATGAAGTCCTTAGGGCTACACTGTTTTCGATACAGAGAGGATGTATCGACTGGTCCTTAAACCCTGTTCACAACCAAAGGATATATTGTACTGGACGGCAATATATCAAGTATAGGTTGTTGTAGTTCACATCGTTTGGTTGTCCTCTTGACCAAATGAGTGTGGTGACACTGATGTGATCTGCAAGTGGGATATATGATATCTCATTGAAGTGACTCCGTGAAACCCCTTTATGCCAAAGGGATACTCACGATTGGATATGGGTATATGTGTCCCTCTGACCTGAGATCATCATGGTAGCTTGCAAGCAACTCCCTGTGCTTTGGTGCCGGACTACCCGGATTTTTAATCCGATGACGGAAGGTTTCTGGGTACAGGCAAGTACTCGTGGAGCAGTGATGGACCAAGATGGAATTGACCTGTCTGAACAGTTTGAATTGAATGTCTCCCAGTATCTCAATTTAGCAAATCCTCGGCCGGGGTAGTCCTAGTGTAGAGTCGCTGGGCTTGCGAGGTTGAGACACGTAGTCGACTGACTCAGTCTGGGTTGCCAGCCCAATCTCAGTCGTCCTGAGCATTAGAGGTCAAAGGGATGAATTATACGGTAACCATATGCCAGAGGTTCGATAGTTTGCTCCCGCATCTTCGACCTATCTGGATACCGGGACCCATTGCTAGATGGTTTCCTGTGCTGGTATTGGAATTGTTCCAGTGCTATCATTTAGGTTCGAACCTATGAGGTCACACGCCACAGATGATAACTCTCTGATCCGGATACCGATTACGATTGGGAATCGTCTCGGTTTTATGGTCGCGGTAATTTTTGAGCACTCTTTTCCCGGTCCTGCCCTTGTTTGCGTCAACCAAAAATTGTTCCGGGCTGACCAGGTCTGCGCCAGGATTTCTCTGAATCAGTTTTGAACTGATTTGGAGCTAAATTCAGCCTTCAATTGGTTGTGAACCAATTGAACCAAATTTATTTGGGCTTGGACCAGTTCAATTAAATTGAACCGAAAATTTTGGGATTGAACCAATCTGGTTTAATTACCTTGGATCGGTTTTCTTTTGAACCCAAATATTTATTTGGACCGTTGTTTCTTCAATTGACCAGTTTACACGGTCTTTTTCACGCTGGGCGAATTCCAAGCGTCGGACGCTGTTCGGCATCTTCTCGTCTCCCTTCCACCCAATTACCTTAAACCCATTTTAATGGTCCTAATGGCTGGTTAATTGGTGTTAAACCCATTGGGATCATTTGGCCTCCCAGCTTTTTCATTTTTTCCTCGCTGCTGCTTCTTTTTATACGCTGCAGTCCCCTGGTTCATCAGAGCTGAGACGTCACCATGTGAGAGGTTTTATGCTGTGAGAGTTCTTCTTTCCTTGCAGAAATTCCTCCCCTTTCCATTGGTGATATTGAGGGCTGGGTTTTGTTGAGTGAAAGGAAGAGAGAACCACCCCTAATCCCTAAATTTCTGGTGCTCAAATTTGAAGGAAGATGAACTCTATTTTGCTGAAAAACAAGTTCTGAAATTTTGTTTCCTCCCTTCTTCCCTCCCACCGTTGCATGTCTTCCGGCGACTAGCATCGCCCGAGAGACGGATCAGAGCTAGCCCCTGGCGTGTTCCCCCTCTTGAGAGTGTTCAACCGAGCACTTGGAAGCCGGATCGACCTTTTTTTCTTGCTGTTCTTGTGCTCTGTTTTCAGTTTGCAGTTTTGCAGGTTGCTGAATTTCTGGTGCTGTTTTTGGTTGAAAGAAAGGGGACCAAAACCTTGAATCATCTTCTCCCCTTTCGAAGGAAGATCAACCAATTTGTTCCCTAACTTTTGGTGCTGGAAAGCAGATCAAAACGTTGGCAATATCCTCTGTTTTGCAGCAATTTTTGGTGAAAAGAACAGCAACCTGTCAACGTGTTGGAAGTAGAAGACCACAGGAATAAATTTATTCCTATTATCCCAGCAATTCCAGCTTTATACCGAGGCTATTCCAGGCTGGAATAAGGTATTATTTCTTATTTTATTTTTCATGCATGTATAGATCTAGGTTTTTTCAATTGTTTATAAACATTACATGCTCTTGAACATGCCTAGTATTGTCTATACATGCATCCGGAATTTGTTAGATCCTGTCCGGAGCAGTTTTTTTTTCGTTGTCAATTTAATTTTTGAAATTCAAGCCTGCTCCCTGCTTTGCATGCTTAGCGTAGGCTCTTGCAACCGTGCTTCCTTTGTTTTTTCAGTGGTATCAGAGCCAGGTTCTATTGTAGCATTTCTTGACTGCATGTATAGTAGATTGAAATGTTTAATCTTTGAAATTATAAATCATGAAGTATGATTTGAGAGTACTTTTAGGAACCTAGTTGAGACCTTCACTATGACCGTGTGTTTTTAAAACGATGCGGTTCGTCTGTGTTGGCCTTTTCAGAAGGATCCTTTAAGGAAATCATGGAATTAAAATTATTTTAATTCAAATACATGTTGGGCTATGTAATGTTTATAAAAGATCAATCTAGATATGATGCATGATTTTTGGTTATGTAAAAATGTTTTACATTATGACTTAATTAAAAACTATTTTAATTAAATCTTTGGCTTATTAAAAATCTTTTAGGTTTATGAAATCTAAAACACTTGAATAAACCATTTTGGGTTAATTGGGTTAGTTATCTAATTAGGTCCTTAACTGGGTTAGACCTAGGTTTAGTTGAACCGGATAAAAGAAGATTAATCAAAAGTTGATTAAGGTCCTTCTTTAGAACTATCTAATAGTTAGAATAGTTGATCCATTCATCTAAAATGGATCCAATTAGTGGCTCTGTGGACGCCCGAGTCTTTAGGCTAATCTGATCGGGTTTGGTAAACCGACTGGTGTCGAGGTAGGTTTGACATCTGTGATCATGGTTGTATGAGGCTACCTCTTTCCTGGCCAACTTAGTTGGTGTCTAGGAAAGATGGTTAATGGCGGATACTCACCCATGATCTCACCTACCTGGCTAGTCGAGTCAACCAGAACTGATTGGAAAAGCTCAATGACTCGAGTTAACCCATGTCACCCAGGTTGATCGGTCTGACTGATCTTTAGGTGCCCATGGATCATTTGTTGATTTATTTCAACCCTCCTGAAATTTGATTGATTCAGTGGGAGGATGATCCATGTCTTTGTCTCTTTTCTTCTGTCACAACTTAAAATCCTCTAAAATTATTAGGTCCTTAAAAGACTAAGTCAAAGAGTTGACAGTGTCTTAGCCTCCCATTAAGTTGGATAGAAATATGTCCACTAGCTTGGTGTGCATCGGCAGTTCCATAGAATGGGTGTACATCCGGTGACTGAAATTTCTATCTGATCGATGATGGTTCAGTGCAACCTCCTTAATGGGACCAGGTGAGCCGGCCATAGTCGGGCTTGGTCTTTAGTTAGCTGGAAGCATTGGATTTGTCATTTTAATGGTTGGACCTAACCAGAGACCCGCAATAGGAGGCCCCTAGGCCGATTGGGGTGTTCTCTGGGGCAAAATAAAATACTGAAAATTGTTTAGGAAAACAATTGGTTTACGAACCTACCTTTAGGCTCGTATGGGTGAGCTGGCCATAGTCGGGCTCATGCGAGGCCTATTGGATTTCAGTACCCACTTGAAAAGATGTTGTTTTCACGGATTGGAGTCAGAGGCTACCAATCTGAAAAATTAGTGGGAGAAACCTTTAGACTAAAGTCCAAGTCTTTTGGTTACGTTATTAATTCATAAACTAATTTGGTCTTGTTTTCTTTTCAGATGTCTTCAAACTTATCGCTCCGGTCACTTCTCGATAATGAGAAGTTGAAGGGTCATAACTTCGATACTTGGTATCGAAGGTTAAGAATTGTTCTGGAACATGAACAGATCCTCTATGTGATAATGGATCCGGTGCCTGAAATCCCTCCTGCAAGTGCACGGAGTGCAGTTAGAGATGCTTACTTGAAGTGGGTTTCTGATCGGACTATTGTCCATTGCATTATGCTTGCTGCGATGAACGACGAGTTCAGTCGCAAATTCGAGGAGGCCCAACCTGATGAAATCCTTCAAAAATTGAAGGAATCCTTCGGCACCCGGATGATGTAGAACGGTACAAAGTGTCTTGTGCCATCTACAACTCCAAGATGCCGAATGGTGGTTTAGTCACTGATCATGTATTGTACGTGATCGAGCTGATTGAAAAACTGGACAAACTCGGATGCCCCTTGCACGAGCATCTCGGCAAGGATGCGATCCTGAATTCTCTTCCCTCCTCATATCTTGACTTTCTTGATCATTATAGAATGAACAAGCCTGCAGTCAACTACCATGGTCTTTTGGGGTTGCTACAGACTTTCGAGAATGACCACCAACTTAATAAGGGGGTGGTGAATTTAGTGGGAGGAAGTAGAGGTCGTCGTCCCTTTAAGAAAGGGAAGAAGAAAATAAATTAAAAAGGAAAGAAGGTGCATATTGCTCCTGGCCCGAGTTAGACTAGGAAGTATAAGGCTGATCAGTCTTTTGCAGAGTGCTTCTACTGCAAGAAGAAGGGACACTGGAAGAGGAATTGTCCTCTTTACATTGCGTCCCTTGATCCGAACAGGCCGAGAAAGCAGCAGTCTGCTGAACAAGGTATTTATATGATAAAACCTTGTAATTACTCAATTGTTGATACTGCTAACTGGGTATTGGATACTGGTAGTCCAATTCATGTTTGTAATTCGTTACAGGGACTTCAAGTTAGCAGAAGATTTGAAGATGGAGAACAGTTTTGAGCATCGGGAATGGAAATCGTGTTCCAGTACTGGCGGTTGGAGTCCTGCGTCTTGTCTTTGAGTCTTGTACTGTCGAACTAGTCGACTGTCACTATTGTCCTAGTTTCATTATGAGCATAATCTCTGTAGGCCTTTTAGCCAATTGTGGTTTTGAACTATCAATAAAAGAAGATTTTTGCAATGTTATTTTGAATAATGGTGTTATAATGAAAGCTAGATTAAATAATGGCATATATGTACTATCAAGGCCTGTTAGTGTAATGTACACTTCTAGCTAATGCCCAAGGTTAGATAATGTCAATAATTTGTATCTTTGGCACTGTAGACTAGGTCATATTAACCAAAATAGGATAAACAAGATGCGAGGAGATGGACTTCTCGAGGTCAGTGATTCTGAATCACTGCCCACTTGTGAATCCTGTTTACTTGGTAAAATGACCAAGTCACCTTTTTCTGGAAAAGGTGAACGATCTACAGAACTCCTAAGTCTAATACATACTGATGTATGTGGACCGATGTGAATAAGTGCCAAAGGAGGATACAAATATTTCATTACATTTACAGACGATTTTTCAAGGTTCGGTTATGTCTTTCTAATGAGACATAAGTCTGAGTCGTTTGAAATGTTCAAATGATACCGTAATGAAGTAGAAAAGCAAACTGGAAAAAGTATTAAAACCCTTCGATCTGATCGAGGTGGTGAATACTTATCTGGTGCATTTTTGACATATCTTGAGGAGAATGGAATTCTCTCTCAGTGGACTCCTCCAGGAACACCATAGTTGAATGGTGTGTCCGAAAGGAGGAATCGAACCTTGTTGGACATGGTTCGATCAATGATGGGCTTTGCAACTCTGCCGCTATCCTTTTGGGGATATGCGCTTCAGACAGCCTGTTACTTGTTAAATAATGTTCCAAGTAAGTCTGTTGTCTCCACTCCGTATGAGATGTGGAATGGACGTAAACCCTCAATCTCACACCTTCGGGTCTGGGGTTGTCCGGCTTACGTAAAATGTTTAGACACAGACAAACTTGGTCCTAAGTCTGACAGGTGTTTATTCATTGGTTATCCTAAGGAAACCAAAGGGTATTTCTTCTACTTGGAGAATGAACAAAAAGTGTTCGTTGCTCTTAGAGCTATCTTTTTAGAAAAGGAGTTCCTTGGAGAAGGAACTATAGCCTCTAAGATTGAACTTGATGAAGTTCAGCCAATAGACGAACCTGCACACTCTAAGGACATCGTGGAACCGGCTGTGATTGACTCACACCCTGAACCCATTAGGAGATCTGGTAGAATACCGCGTTAGCCGGACAGATACTATGAATTCTTGTTCCGGGATGGCAATCCCATTGAGCTTGATGAGAACAATGAGGATCCGATCACCTATATGGATGCACTTCAGAGATCTGACTCTGAGGCATGGCTTGGAGCCATGCGATCCGAAATGGAGTCCATGAAAATCAATAATGTTTGGACATTGGTTGATCCACCTGAAGGAATAAAACCCATCGGGTGTAAATGGATCTTCAAGAGGAAAAGGGGCGCAGATGGGAAGGTAGAAACCTATAAAGCCCGTCTGGTTGCCAAGGGATATCGTCAGCGATATGGTATCGATTATGACGAGACATTCTCTCCTGTGGCAATGCTTAAGTCTATTCGGATCATGCTTGCTTTGGCAGCATATTTGATTACGAGATCTGGCAGATGGATGTCAGAACCACTTTCCTAAATGGGGAGCTGGAAGAAGAGGTGTATATGATACAGCCTGAAGGGTTCACATCCATAGATGAATCAAAAGTATGCAAGTTGCAGAGGTCCATCTATGGACTCAAGCAAGCATCTCGAAGTTGGAACTTACGGTTTCATAGGTGTATCAAATCATACAGCTTCGTTAAGAACGGAGAAGAACCGTGCATCTATAAATGGGTTAATGGTTATGTGATTGTATTCCTAGTACTGTATGTTGACGACATTCTCTTAATTGGGAATGATGTCGCAGCATTACAAGGAATAAAGATCTGGTTATCATCTCAGTTCTCCATGAAGGACTTGGGTGAAGCTTCTTACATACTAGGTATGAAGATCTATAGAGATAGATCTAAGAAGCTTTTGGGACTGTCCCAGTCTACATACATTGACACCATGCTGAAATGGTTCAACATGGAAAATTTCAAGAAAGGCTATCTTCCGATAGGTTCTGGAATTACTCTTTCCAAGAAGGATTGTGCGACAACTCCTAAGGAATGAGAGCGCATGAGTAGAGTACCTTATGCTTCTGCAGTAGGCTCTATCATGTATGCTATGACTTGTACTAGACCAGACGTGGCATACTCACTAGGAGTAGTGAGTAGATACCAGTCTGACCCAGGTGAGGCGCATTGGAAGGTGGTTAAGACCATCCTCAAGTATTTAAGAAATACTAAAGATCAATGGCTGATTTATGGAGAACCTGACTTGAAACTTGTGGGGTACACTGACACCAGTTTCCAGTCAGATAGAGATGATAGCAAGAGTGTGTCAGGGTTTGTATTTACCCTGAACGGAGGAGCGATCTGCTGGAAAAGTTCCAAGCAGGCAACTGTTGCTGACTCGGCATGCGAAGCTGAATATATTGCAGCATCAGATGCAACAAAGGAGGCTATGTGGTTGCGGAAATTCCTTCGAGAGCTAGGGGTGGCACCTTCCCTAGATGGTCCTATTCCGGTGTACTGTGACAGCACTGGAGCCATTGCTCAAGCTAAGGAGCCAAAAGCACATCACCGCACCAAGCACATTTTGCGGTGCTACCACCTCGTACGAGAAATCATGGAGCGAGGCGACATCAATCTTCTGAAGATTGATGGAAAAGAAAATCTGGCCGACCCCTTCACTAAAGCCCTTGGAATCAAAGAGTTCGACTATTGTAAATGGGAAATGGATATAAGATACTCCTCTAATTGGCTTTAGTACAAGTGGGAGTTGTTGGGAATTATGTCCCAAAGCCAATCGCCTGGGTTGTAGGCGGTTGTGCTGGATATTGTATTCATTTTATGAATTAATAAAATTATTTTTTTGGCAGCTCATCACATATTGAATTTCTCTAAAAATGAACTCTTTCCATGTGATGAAGTCTTTAGGGCTACACTGTTTTCGATACAGAGAGGATGTATCGACTGGTCCTTAAACCCTGTTCACAACCAAAGGATATATTGTACTGGACGGCAATATATCAAGTATAGGTTGTTGCAGTTCACATCGTTTGGTTGTCCTCTTGACCAAATGAGTGTGGTGACACTGATGTGATCTGCAAGTGGGATATATGATATCTCATTGAACGTGACTCCGTGAAACCCCTTTATGCCAAAGGGATACTCACGATTGGATATGGGTATATGTGTCCCTCTGACCTGAGGTCATCACGGTAGCTTGCAAGCAACTCCCTGTGCTTTGGTACCGGACTACCCGGATTTTTAATCCGGTGATGGAAGATTTCTGGGTACAGGCAAGTACTTGTGGAGCAGTGATGGACCAAGATGGAATTGACCTGTCCGAACAGTTTGGATTGAATGTCTCGCTGTATCTCAATTTATCAAATCCTCGGCCGGGGTAGTCCTAGTGAAGAGTCACTGGGCTTGCAAGATTGAGATACGTTGTCGACTGACTCAGTCTGGGTTGGCAGCCCATTATCAGTCGTCCTGAGCATTAGAGGTCAAAGGGATAAATTATACAGTAACCATATGCCAGAGGTTCGATAATATGCTCTCGCATCTTCGACCTATCCGGACGCCGGGATCCATTGCTAGATGGTTTCCAGTGTTGGTACTGGAATTGTTCCAGTGCTACCGTTTAGGTTCGAACCTATGAGGTCACATGCCACAGAGGATAACTCTCTGATCTGGATACCGATTACGATTGGGAATCGTCTCGGTTTTATGGTCGTGATAATTTTTGAGCACTCTTTTCCCGGTCCTGCCCTTGTTTGCGTCAACCAAAAATTATTTCGGGCTGACCAGGTCTGCGCCAGGATTTCTCTGAATCAATTTTGGACTGATTCGGAGCTAAATTCGGCCTTCAATTGGTTGTGAACCAATTGAACCAAATTTATTTGGGCTTGGACCAGTTCAATTAAATTGAACCGAAAATTTTGGGATTGAACCAATCTGGTTTAATTACCTTGGATCAGTTTTTTTTTGAACCCAAATATTTATTTGGACCGTTGTTTCTTCAATTGACCGGTTTACACGGTCTTTTTCACGCTGGGCAAATTCCAAGCGTCGAACACTGTTCGGCTTCTTCTCGTCTCCCTTCCACCCGATTACCTTAAACCCATTTTAATGGTCCTAATGGCTGGTTAATTGGTGTTAAACCCATTGGGGTCGTTTGTCCTCCCAGCTTTTTCGCTTTCTCCCCGCTGCTGCTTCTTTTTATACGCTGCAATCCCCTGGTTCATCAGAGCTGAGACGTCACCATGTGAGAGATTTTATGCTGTGAGAGTTCTTCTTTCCTTGCAGAAATTCCTCCCCTTTCCACCGGTGATATTGAGGGCTGGGTTTTGTTGAGTGAAAGGAAGAGAGAACCACCCCTAATCCCTAAATTTCTGGTGCTCAAATTTGAAGGAAGATGAACTCTGTTTTGCTGAAAAACAAGTTCTAAAATTCTGTTTCCTCCCTTCTTCCCTCCCACCGTTGCATGTCTTCGGCGACTAGCATCGCCCGAGAGACGGATCAGAGCTAGCCCCTGGCATGTTCCCCCTCTTGAGAGTGTTCAACCGAGCACTTGGAAGCCGTATCGACCTTTTTTTCTTGCTGTTCTTGTGCTCTATTTTCAGGTTGCAGTTTTGCAGGTTGCTGAATTTCTGGTGCTGTTTTTGGTTGAAAGGAAGGGGACCAAAACCTTGAATCATCTTCTCCCCTTTCGAAGGAAGATCAACCAATTTGTTCCCTAACTTTTGGTGCGGGAAAGCAGATCAAAACGTTGGCAATATCCTCTATTTTGCAGCAATTTTTGGTTAAAAGAATAGCAACCTGTCAACGTGTTAGAAGTAGAAGACCATAGGAATAAATTTATTCCTGTTATCCCAGCAATTCCAGCTTTATACCGAGGCTATTCCAGGCTGGAATAAGGTATTATTTCTTATTTTAATTTTCATGCATGTATAGATCTAGGTTTTTTCAATTGTTTATAAACATTACATGCTCTTGAACATGCCTAGTATTGTCTATACATCCATCCGGAATTTGTTAGATCCTGTCCGGAGCAGTTTTTTTTCCGCTGTCAATTTAATTTTTGAAACTCAAGCCTGCTCCCTGCTTTGCATGCTTAGCGTAGGCTCTTGCAACCACGCTTCCTTTGTTCTTTCAGTTTTAGGTATCCATGGATCATTAGTTATATATATCCCTCCCTGATAACTAATATGGTCTGTGGGATGTTGATCAATATCTTCTCATCTCTTCTTCTGTCATATTAAAATTAAACTCTCTAAATTATTTGGTCCATAAAAAGATGAAGTTATGGGGATAACCGAGTCTTAGCCTCCCATTAAGTGGGATAGTAATGGGTCTAATAGTTGGGTATTCATCAACAGATCCAAAGATCGGGTGTTCATCGGGCTATTGAAATTACTGTTTCTAATATGATGGCTCAGTATGACTTCTTAACAATAGTCAGGTGGGCCAACCAAAGTCGAGCTTGACTATCCATTAGTTAGAAGCATTGAATTTTGTTATGTTAATTGTTGGACCTAACCGGGACCTTCAATAGGAGGCCCAAAGGTCGATTGAAGTGCACCTTGGGGCAAAACCTAAATACTAGAAGTTACTTGAAGAAGTAATCGGTTGAAGAACCTACCTTTAGATGTGCATGGGTGAGCTAGCCAAAGTCGGGCTCCTATGTTGTCTATTGGATTCTACTACCCAATAAGGAATTAAAGTGATTTCTCAGATTAGAGGTAGAGGCTACCAGTCTGAACAAAATAATGGGAGGGCCTTTAGACTAAAGTTCATATCTTTAGGTTAATAATTAATATACACTAATAAGTTTTGGTTTTCCTTTTAGATGTCTTTCAACCTGTCGCTCCGGTCTTTTCTCGATAATGAGAAGCTCAAGGGTCCCAACTTTGATAGCTGGTATCGAAGGCTTAGGATTGTCCTGGAGAATGAACGGATCTTGTATATGATATCAAATCCGGCACCTGAAACCCCTGCTCACAATGTTCGTGGTTCGGTCAGAAACACTTATTAGAAGTGGCTCTCCAACAGGACCACTGTTGATTGCATTATGTTGGAAGCAATGAATGATGAGTTCAGTTACAAATTCGAAGAAGCCCAGTCGAAGGAAATCCTTCAAAGGTTGAAGAAGTCCTTCAGCATACCATATGACGTTGAAGGGTACAGGATATTCTGTGCTATCTACAATGCGTGGATGCATGATGGGGCCTCAATCACTAATCATGTATAATATATGATCGAGATGATTGAGCACCTGGGCAAGCTCGAATGTCCCTTGCATGAATAGCTAGGGAAAGTGCAATTATGAATTCCCTGCCCTCTTCCTATCTAGACTTTCTCGATCATTTTAGAATGAATAAGCCTGCAGTTAACTATCACGTCTGTTGGGGTTATTGCAGACTTATGAGAAAGATCACCAACTGAACAAAGGGGTGGTAAATCTAGTGGAAGGATTTTCGACAGGGCGTTGTTCCTTCAAGAAAGGGAAAAAGAAGAATAAAAGGAAAAAAGTGTAGAATGCTTCTAGGCCCAGTTAGGCCAAGAGGGTGAAGGCTGATAAGAGCCAAGTGGAGTGCTTCTTCTATAAGAAGCAGGGTCATTAGAAAAAAAAATATCCTCTTTATATTGCATCCCTTGACCTGAACAGGTCCAAGAAGAGAAAGCAGCAGAACGGTGCTGGACAAAGTATTTATATGATAACACCTTGTAGTTTCTCTATCTACGATACTACTAACTGTGTATTAGATACAGGAAGTCCAATTCACATTTGCAATTCTTTGCATAGACTTCAAGTTAGTAGAAGATTCGAGGACGATAAGAGATTCTTGAACGTGGAAAATGGAAGCCAAGTTCCAGTCCTGGCATTGGGAGTTCTTAAATTAGTTTTCGAGTCTTATAAAATTATTTTGAATGAGTATCATTATTGTCCGTCTTTCATCTTGAATGTCATTTTTGTAGGCCAATTAGTCATATAAGGTTATGAACTATCAATAAAGAATGATATTTGCAAAATCATTTAGAATGGTTCTGTTGTGATGAATGAACAATGGCATTTATTTACTATCATGACTTGTTAGTGTAGTGTACATATCTAGTAAACACCCTATGATAGATAATGTCAGTGATGTGTACCTATGGTATTTTAAACTAGGTCATATTAACAAGAACAGGAAAATAGGTTGAAAAGCGAGGGTCTCCTCGAGATTAGTGATAGTGGTTCACTATCAACCTGTGAGTCCTGTCTTCTTGGAAAGATGACAAAATTACCTTTTATTGAAAAGGTGAATGAGCCAAAGAGATTCTAAGCTAGTACATACTGATGTATGCGAACCCATGAATATTTGTGCTAGAGGTGGGTACAGTTATTTCATTATGTTTACAGACAACCTTTCGAGGTATGGTTCTGTCTTCTAGATGAAACATAAATCTGAATCGTTTGAAATGTTCAAATGATATCGTAATGAAGTAGAAAAATAAATTGGAAGGTATATCAACATCCTTCGATCAAATCGAGATGGTGAATATCTTTATGGTGAGTTTTTGACATATCTTAAGAAGAATGAGATTCTCTCTCAATGGATACCTCCAGAGATATCTCAGTTAAATAGAATGTCTGAAAGGGGAAATCAAACCCTGTTAGACATGGTTTGGTCCATGATGGGCTTTGCTTCTCTATCGCTATCCCTTTGGGGATATGCTCTGGAATCAGCCTGTTACCATTTGAATAGGGCTCTGAGTAAGTCCGTTAGCAAAACCCCATATGAGATATGGACTGGACGTAAGCTGACACTCTCACACCTTTGGGTCTGGGATTGGCCGACTTATGTAAAACATTTGGAAATGGATAAACTTGGACCTAGGTCTGACCGGTGCCTATTGGTTGGGTATCAAAAAGAGTTTAAGGGATATTACTTTGATGTGGAATGATATGGAACTATGCTCTGATAAAATTATCCCAAAAATTCGTATGAACACCGATGCTTATATTAAACACAGATTCAGAGGAACATTCAAATAGGATAAATTTTAAATCACGCATTCCCTTATGCTAGGCTCAATAAATGAGAGAGAACTAGGACTCAGAGATTGAGAAACCCCTGATCAAGGACATGCATGTATTTCAAAGTTCTAGATCTAAAGCAGGTAAAGAAAGATAGGACCTTACAATAGTAATAGCTATTTTCTTGTGATGAGATCACTTAACCTTGGAAGATGCAGCCAGGGTGATCAACAATCAGTTGTCCAATGACAGGCATCAGGATAATGGTTTTATGGCTAGGATCCCTTCAAGGCTCGTTACCGAAAAGGCCCTACAAGATTTAATCGTAGATTAGGTTAGCCAAAACCGAAACACAATGGGTTAGATCAGCCCAAACCAAGACAAAAGGGATTAGGTTGGCCCAAACCAAAACACATCACGACTTAGATCAAATGAACAACCCAAAGCCAAAACGAAACTCAACCCAAATTAAGGTAAACAGGGCTTATTCCAATCTGGAATAAATTTGGGATAAGTGTGGAATAGAAGGAATAGCTGGAATAGCTATTCCTGTCTTCTTTCAACAGCAGCTCGATGATTTTCAACGGTCGAACGCTTCGTGGAACAGGGGAACTGGGCTTGCAACGGATGGAAGCTTCGTGGGGCAGTGGCTTGGTGGTGAGGACGGCGTCGGGGCAGATCGGAGAAGGGAGATCCGGCATTGAGAGGACCGGTGGAGGGCGTCTGGTGATGGGCAGACCGGAGGAGGGCAAGCTTGGCATCGGGAAGATCGGTTGAGGGTGGTTCGGCAACGGGCTTGGACCTGAGCTTCGGGGAAGACCGTGCGGAGTAAAGCCTGGTGGCGGGAAGCCGGAGGAGGGAAGTCCGGCGATGAGGACGTCCGGGAATGCTGCTAGCGAGCCTGAGGAGCAGGGGAGGTAAGCTGGCCATGGGCCAAGCTTCGAGGGATGGAGATCTAGAGCTGAGGATGGCATCGCGGGCCAGAGGAGGGAGATCCGGCGACGTAGACCAGAGAAGGGAGATCCGGCATTGGGAGGACCGGAGGAGGGCGTCTGGTATGGGTGGATCAGAGGAGGGCGAGCATGGCATCGGGAAGACCGGATGAGGGTAGTCAGGTGACGGTGGACCGGGAGGAAGCTTACGGACGATAGAGGCCGGAGAGGAGGGGTCTGGACCGGAGGAGGGGGGTTTGGACCGGAGGAGGAAGGTTCGGTGATGGGATGACCAGAGGAGGGGGCTTCATGGGGACTGAGATTTCTGTGAGCTGGAGTTTTTTTTTTCTTTGAAGACGGAGCAATGGGTGGGAGGCGCTTTGGAGAAGACGACATCATCGTGGAAGGAAGGCAGCGGTGGAACGAAGGAGATCGATGGGGGCCTCGCACCCCTTGACGTTGCAATCATGATGAAGGCTTGGACGGGGCCTTTTACCCCTCAACGTCGCCACTGCAACGAAGGCAACAAGAAGCAATTGGGGAAGAAGAAGCTTTCATTTTGTTGTTTTTCATTTCTTTTCCTCACACAGAATGAGCCTTAACATTGGCTTACAACCAGGTTCCAGAAGGCTCTAAACAAGGATTTAAGGCTAACTAATCCGAGGATTAGTTACAAGATTCAACTAATTGAAGAGTTTGTTACAGCCATGAGATTTCATGGAATTTTCCTCTATTTTTTAATTACAAAAATTGAAGCAAAAATTCTGAAATTTTCCTGACACCTGGGATTTGGTTTGACCGTGTCTCGAGTCAGCTCGGCGGTTTCGGGTCAGCTCGATAGTGCAGGTCCTATTCTCCTTGGTCTGTGATCCAGATGGGTTCTTGAAGCTTGGTCTTGGTCTTAGTGTCCTCACCATTTCTCCTGGGATGGGAGGAACTCAACCTCGTTGAGTAAGGGTCTGCTCGGCTTTGATATTCTTCCAAGAGATCCGGATCAATGCGTTGCAGGTCCTGTCTGGTAATCCATGAGTCCTCTGTTTCGGAACAACCTTGCCATCTTACCAAGTAGCGCTGATAGCCATTCTATTGGGTACTGACAGCTTGATCATCCAGGATTCGCTCGATCATCTCTCTTCGCTCAAGCCATTTTTGTGGACACTCCAGGATAAGTTCTCTCTCAAGTAAAGGGTCAAGCCCGAATGCCTCACTAGGAATTACTGTCGGTTTCCTGTACTCAGTTAGATCAGAAACATTGAAAGTGGAGCTAATGCCTAAATCATGGGGTAACTTGAAAGCATAGGCATTGGGTCCAATTTTCTTAATAATTTTATGGGGTCCAGCACTTCGGGAATGCAGTTTCTTGACGGTTCCAGAAGGAAACCATTCAGGTCTGAGTCTTATCATGACAAAATCCCCTACAGAAAATTCTTTGAAATGTTTTCTAAAATCAGCTTGTCTTTTATAAGCATCGTTACTCATTTTGATCTTTTGGATGATTTCCTTATGCAAATTTCTAACATGATGTGCAAAAAATTTAGTTGATTCGGACACTCCAGCATGCAATGGCAGGGGAATCAAATCAAGTGATTTATTGGGTTGGTACCCATGGACAATCTCGAAAGGGCTCTCTTTCGGGAATCAGCCAAATTATTTTAAAATTTGTACTTAATGCAAATTTTAATATGATGCAAAATGCAGACTCAACGATGCTGTCCTATTGAGGGAAAAAAATTTATTGGACTCTCTAGGGCCTAGACCTAACAGACTATAAACCCTTTAGGTTTGATCCTGGTCCAGTGTGCACTTGAAAATTTACAATGGATACCTAACAAATGCCATAAGGTCTTCCAAAAGTAGGTCGCAAACCTAACATACTCAAAGAATTGGTGCAATAGAAAAATCTCAACATAGTGTAGTTTGCAAGTGTGGGAAGTATTGGAAGCCTTAGGGTGTGACAGGAAATTGAAACTTCATGACAATTTATTGGGCTTAGGGAACAGATCTTGGTGACTTGCGGAGACCTTAAGATTAAAATATTGAGCTATGGGTGTCATAAGGTCAAATTGATGAATGGAGAATTTGGTCAAAGTGTAGATTTTTCATGCAAGGAAGGCTTAGTTAGTTCTAGAAAAAGGTTATCAATTGGAATGAGCTCTTTACAAGGGGACTGAATTAGGTCCTAGATTGAGGCTAAAAGAGTGGGTTCTTCCTAAGGGCATTGATTTATGGGAACTAGGTCCTCACTAATTTCTTATCGCTCTGGTGTTTCCAGACTAGGCTCAACAATCTTATCTTCTACATGGACTTCCTCAGGTAAGGTACTAGAGTTGAAATCTTCTCCTTCATACTCATCTAATAAACTCATGTCAGCCTCATACATTTTCTCAATGGGCTTAGACTTGTCCTCTTCCTTCCCTAGCTCTTCAATCTGGGGATACCCTAAGTCTTGAATATTAGTGCACTCAATTTGTACTTCAAGGTTCTTGTTCCTATCATTCATATGAACTAATAAGACAGTAGAAGTTGGTTGGTCTAAGGGAAGTTGACTAGGATTGGGTTTGGGTTCAAAGGTACTAACCCTGCTGGGCTTAACTTGGTATTTCATGAATTTTCTTTGATATGACTCAAATTCCCTAGCAGTGTCATAGGCTTCTTCCAGGCTATAAATCTTCCAATGGAGAAGTTCCTACTGGATATCCCTACATAGACCATCTTGAAACCTAGCTATGGTCTCAGACTTAGATTAGTGGTGTTACATCTCCTGACAAACTCCTGGAATTTCTTGATATACTCAGACACGGGCCTATCATCCTGTCTCATCGGTACCATCGATCTAAAAGTCTTTACTCATAGAATCTACCTAGGTACTTATCTCTCAACTTACTTCTCATGTCTCTCTAAGTACTTATTTCCTCTCCTTTGTGATAACATTCACGCTCAATAACATACCAATGCGACCTAGCATGTTGGGTGAACTTAGTTTTGGCCAACCTAACCTGTCCTAATTTGATATGTTAGTGCGCTCAAAATACTGATCCATTTGTTCTTCCCAATCAATATATACCTCAGGGTCTAGGCTTCCATTAAAAGAGGGGGCATAAGGTTCGGTGTGCCAAATGGATCTTTCCTCTGGTTTGATCATTGAAAAAAATGGAGTCTCAGGTTTATGCTCAAATGGTGGCCTAGGGATTCTCTCCATGGAATCAAGTCGTGCCTCACATTAGTTTAACCTGGTCAATTGGGTAGACAATTGAGCAGACATTTGGGCAAAGTGTTCTGACATGGTTTTTAACAGGGCTTCTTGCGAGTTGTCTATGGATGACTCAGGCTGATATGAGACTCCCGCTCTAGTGGACATGATTCAAGTAGGCAAAATCATCTATGGTTTACTAGACCTAGAATCTTAACCAGTTACCTAAGTCAAGGTGGCGAATCAATCTATAGTAACCCTGTTCTTGGCCAGGTAGGTGTAGGGGAGTGCAGGTCCCTGATTACCAACCTTAGACACCAATCTGGGATTGGCCAGGTAGGCGGACCAACTCACTAGCCCTGAATCACCAAGCCTAGACACCAAGAGCAGTAGCACACATAGAATGGGTTGACGCCATGAATAAACACTTAGTCTTGACTCAACCAGTTGGTGTCCCTAAGCTCTCTAGAGCAAAAGTATGTTTTTACTGGATTTTAATTAGAAGCTTGGGTCCGGAATGCAGGGTGGTTGTTTTGGGCTAAGGAAAGGTAATGAAGTCCTTCCCTTATATTATGATATTGCCGCCCTTAAGTAGCTTGATGCACAATATAAAATGCACACTCCATGATTTTAATGCAAACAGAAATGACACACAGATATATTATTATTATTATTATTATATGCTGGCGATAAAATAACTAAAATAAAGAAATGCAGTAGAACTAAACCAAGCAAAAGAACTAATCAGCTAACAAAATATTATGAAAAAATAGTGAGTGAACTAAACAAAATGCATGTCCTAACTGAGCTCTGCTACCATGAAAATGATGTGGAATGATATGGAACTATGCTCTGATAAAATTACCCTAAAAATCTGTACGAACACCGATGCTTATATTAAATACAGATTCAGAGGAACATTCAAATAGGGTAAATTTTAAATCACGCATGCCCTCATGCTAGGCTCAATAAAATGAGAAAGAACTAGGACTCATAGATTAAAAAACTCCTGATCAAGGATATGCACGTATTTCAAAGTTTTAGATCTAAAGCAGGTAAGGAGAGATAGGACCTTACGACAGTAATAGCTATTTTCTTGTGATGAGATCACTTAACCTTGAAAGATGCGGCCTGAGTGATCAACAATCAGTCATCCAATGACAGGCATCAGGAGCACAGTTTGATGGCTAGGATCCCTTCAAGGCTCAGTACCGGAAAGGCCCTACAAGATTTAATCGCGGATTAGATTAGCCAAAATCGAAACACAACGGGTTAGATCAATCCAAACCAAGACAAAAGGGATTAGGTCAGCCCAAACCAAAACACATCACGGCTTAGATCAAATGAATAGCCAAAGCCAAAATGAAACTCAACCCAAATTAAGGTAAACAGGGCTTATTCCAATCTGGAATAAATTTGGGATACGTATGGAAGAGAAGGAATAGCTGGAATAGCTATTCCTGTCTTCTTTCAACAGTAGCTCGATGATTTTCAACAGTCGAATGCTTCATGGAACAGGGGAACTGGGCTTGCAACGGATGGAAGCTTCATGGGGCAGTGACTTGGAGGTGAGGACGGTGTCAGGGCAGATTAGAGAAGGGAGATCTAGCATTGGGAGGACCGACGGAGGGCGTCTAGTGATGGGCGGACGGAGGAGGGCGAGCCTGGCATCAGGAAGACCGGTTGAGTGTGGTTTGGCGATGGGCTTGGGCCTGAGCATCGGGGAAGACCGTGCAGAGTAAAGCCTGGTGGCGGGAAGCGGAGGAGGGAAGTCCGGTGATGAGGACATCTGGAAATGCTGCTAGCGAGCCTGAGGAGCAGGGGAGGTAAGCCGGCCGTGGGTCAAGCTCCGAGGGATGGAGATCTGGAGCTGAGGATGGCGTCACGGGCCGGAGGAGGGAGATCCGACGACATAGACCGGAGAAGGGAGATCCGACATTGGGAAGACCGGAGGAGGGCATCTAGTGGTGGGCAGACCAGAGGAGGGCGATCATGGCATCGGGAAGACCAGATGAGGGCGGTCGGGTGATGGTGGACCGGGAGGAAGCTTACGGACAACGGAGGCTAGAGAGGAGGTGTTTGGACCGGAGGAGGGGGGGTCTGGACCGTAGGAGGAAGGTTCGGTGATGGGATGACCGAAGGAGGGGGCTTCAAGGGGACTGAGATTTCTGTGAGCTGGAGTTTTTTTTTTCTTTGAAGATGGAGCAGTGGGTGGGAGGTGCTTTGGAGAAGACGGCGTCATTGTGGAAGGAAGGTAGCGGCGGAATGAAGGAGATTGATGGGGGCCTCGCACCCCTCGATGTCGCAGTCGCGACGAAGGCTTGGATGGGGCCTCTCACCCCTCGACGTCGCCATGGCAATGAAGGCAACAAGAAGCAATCGGGAAAGAAGAAGCTTTCATTTTGTTGTTTTTCATTTCTTTTCCTCGCACAGAACGAGCCTTAATATAGGCTTACAACCGGTTTCCAGAAGGCTCTAAACAAGGATTTAAGGCTAACTAATCTGAGGATTAGTTACAAGATTCAACTAATTGAAGAGTTTGTTACAGCCACGGGATTTTCCTCTATTTTTTTAATTACAAAAATTGAAGCAAAAATTTTGAAATTTTCCTGACACCTGGGATTTGGTTTGATCGTGTCTCGAGTTGGCTCGGCGGTCTCGGGTCGGCTCGATGGTGCAGGTCCTATTCTCCTTGGTCTGTGATCCAGATGGATTTTTGAAGCTTGGTCTTGGTCTTGATGTCCTCACCATACTTCTACTTGACTGAGGAACAAAAGTTGTTCATCAGTCTTTGAGCTATCATTTTGGAAAAGGAGTTTCTTGGTGAAGGAACTGTAACTGCTAAGATTGAATTTAGTGAAGTTCAATAAGTAAGGATCCGGCACACTTAAGGGACAACATAGAACCAGTTATGATTAGTTCACACCCAGAGCCCATACAAGAATCATTAAGGAGATCCGATAGGGTACCGAGTAGACGAGATAGATACTATGATTTCTTGGTCCGGATGGGAACTCGATGAGAACAATGAGGATCCGATCTCCTATATGGATGTGATGCAGAGGTCCAACTCTGAGAAACTGCTAGGAGCCATAAAATCCAAAATGGAGTCCATGAAAATCAACAATGTATGGACATTAATTTATCCACCTGAGGGAATAAAATCCATTGGGTGCAAATGAATTTTCAAAAGAAAAAGGGACGTACACGGGCAGGTAGAGACCTATAAAGCCCATCTGGTTACCAAAGGATATCGTCAATGTTATGGTATTGACTATGACAAGATGTTTTCTTTTGTGGCAATGCTCAAATCCATTCAGATCATGCTTGCTTTAGCAGCACACTTTGACTATGAAATTTGACAAACGGATGTCTGAATAGCTTTCTTGAATGGTGAAAGAAAGTGTATATGATATAACTTTTAGGATTCACATCCACAGACGAGTCAAAGGTGTGCAAGCTTCAAAGGTCCATCTATGAACTGAAACATGCATCACGGAGTTGGAACATGCGATTTGATAAGTGTATCAAGTCATATGGCTTTGTTAGGAACAGAGAAGAACCTTGCATTTATAAATGGATTAATGGTTCTGTGATTGTGTTCCTTGTGTTGTATGTGGATGACATTCTCTTAATCGGGAATGACATCCCAGCACTACAAGTAATAAAGGTCTGGTTGTCATCTCAGTTCTCTATGAAGGACTTGGGTGAAGCCTCTTACATACTGGGTATGAAGATCTATAGAGATAGATCTAAGAGGCTTCTAGGACTGTCCCAATCTACGTACATCAGTATAGTGCTGAAGTTGTTCAGCATGAAAAATTTCAAGAAAGGCTATCTCCCGACATGCACTGAAATTGCTCTCTCCAAAAGGGATTGTGCGACAACTCCTTCAGAGAGAGAGTTTGAGTAGAATACCGTATGCTTCGGCAGTGGGTTCTACATGTATGCCATGACATGTACTAGATCGGATGTGGCATACTCACTAGGTGTAGTGAGTAGATACCAGTCTGACCTAGGTGAAGCTCATTGAAAAGTGGTAAAGACTATCTTTAAGTATTTGCGAAATATTAGGGACTAATGGCTGATTTATGGAGAACCTGACTTAAAACTTGTGGGGTATACTGACTCTAGTTTTCAGTCAGATATGGATGACAGCAAGTGGGTGTCAAGATTTGTCTTTATCCTAAATAGAGAAGCAATCTGCTGGAAAAGTTTCAAGCATCCTACTGTGACAGACTTAGTATGCGAAGTAGAATTCATTGTAGTATCGAATGCAGCAAAGGAAGTAGTGTGGTTGCAAAAGTTCCTTGGCGAGTTGGGAGTGGCACCTTCCCTGGATGGTCCTATTCTAGCATATTATGACAGCACTGGAGCCATTGCTCAAGCCAAAGAGCCGAAGTCTCATCACCGCATAAAATATATTTTGCGATGCTATCACCTTGTACAAGAGATCGTGGAATGATGTGACATTGACCTTTAGAAGATCGATGGAAAGGAAAACCTAGCTGACCCCTCTACTAAAGCTGTCGGAGTTCAAGAGTTTGACAGTTGTAAATGAAAAATGGAAATAAGATTTTGTACTGATTGGCTTTAGTCCAAGTGGGAGTTGTTAGGATTGTATCCCAAAGCTAATCATCTAGACTATAGACGGTTGTGCTATTTTAAAATTATATATGAATTTTTAATGAATAAAAATTATTATTTTGGTTGTTCATCACATATGCATTTTCCTGAAAAGAACTCTTGTGTAATGGAGTCTTTAGAACTATATTATATTTGATATAAAGAGGATATATCGAGTAGTTCTTAAACTGGTTCACAACCAAAGGATACATTATTATAGGATGGCGATATATCAAGTATAGGTTGTTATATATCATTTTTGTTGATTGTCCTCTTAGCCAAGGAGTGTAGAGACACTGATATGACATACAGGTAAAATGTATGACATCTCACTGAACGTGACCAACTACGGAGCTCCCTTTTGCCAAAGGGTTGCTTGGAAGGTGGTGCGGACACCAGAGGCAGCAGAATAAGACATAGGCCTCTCAACCCTCTGTGGTTATCTTATTAGTATTTTCATTGTTTGAGTCCAATTTGTAATAAAGGCCTAGCCCACTTGAGTCTGTATTTTGGCCATTGAGTCATGTTTTAGGCCTTTCTGCATTTGAGTCCTGTATTTAGAGTCACCCATACTATTAGGGTTTTGGGATCAGTCTTGGGATATGTCAAATTCAGTTGAGTCCGGTCAAGTCAAGTTATGTTGAGTCAAGTCATGAGTCTGCTCATGTTGAGCCCTTTTTCATTTTGAGTCTTGTAAGTTTCATTTTGAGTCCAGTTCAGTATGAAGACTCAAGACACTGATGGACCCTAGCCGGAACAAGAATTTGACAACTTCAAGGAGGTCCTAGTCACATCTGGATGTGCCATATTGGATTACATGAGAAGGATCATCACTACGTTAGCCTGCCAGGAGAAGGACAACCGGAAGAAATCCTAGAACCAGCCCAGCACTGAAGTGGGTCCCCAAAGCCCAAAGCCTTCATGAATTGGCTCCCCACCCTTAGGATTACCTCCCTTTGGGCACCCCACTTGGGGTCACCTTCTTGGACAAAACCAAGTCAAAGAGAAGGAGAGGAGTAATCCTAGTGAGAAGAGGAAGTTTGAACCTATTTGGAAGAGGAGATCTCCATGTATTTGAGTGGGAAAATGATACTTAGATTTTTACTTGTATGCTCTTACTTGGGGCCCAAGTTTGTATGCCTATATAAAGGCCCTCCTCTCATGTATATTTTAATTATTGATGATGAAAATTACTTGAGTTCTTCTTAATTTCCTGTGTGATTTATGTGTGAATTCTGTATGAAGGGTATCTGTGTGATCCCAACCCCTGCACCCTGCCTCCAAGCCCTCCAACTAGAAGCCCTAGCCGCCCATCAGCAACCCTCTTCCCTTCTTATTCTTTAGGGATCTAACCCTCTTTTTCCTTGTTTCCTAACTCATGAATGGTAATTTGCAAGTCCCTCAGAGTTCATGAATCCAAGGATTCCATCTAGCCAGCTTTCGGGCCACCAGATTGAAAGTCGCAAATCCGCAGGGTCATCAGCTTGATTTTCCAGGCCTCATCCGGGAGCGATGAGCAAGCTCTTCATGGATTCATTTTCAAATCTCTTCCAGGTACACCCCTAGACTCTTCTGGTAGCGATATTGCAGAAGAGCTAGTCCTACTAGGGCTTCTCGGCCTTGGCGGTCCTGTTTCTTCACTTTTAAGATTTAGTTCTGCATGACTGTGCTTTGAATTTCTCTAGAATTACTTAGTTTCTTGACTTGAAATTTGGAATACAAACTCCTAACTTAATGCCTAAAATAAAAAAATAATTGGCATGCATAATTAGTCCCGCATCAGTTTGGTATCAGAGCACTTTAAAGCTAATTTTTGCATCCTATAGTTTCTATATATGGTATGTTATTTTAATTATTTTAGAAAACCATGATTCTTATTTTTTTGGATTCTTCATAATTGATAGTATTTATCAAAATTTTCTCATAATTTAATTCAGACTTTAAGTCATCTGAATCTCTTTACTTCCTAAAAATAATCCTGTCCTAAATTTTCAGCAAACCTAGTTTTAGTATGTTTAGGGTTCTTTTTGCATAAATTTTTCATATTTTAATTTTTTTTGCATATTTTCTGCATATTAGGTACTTTTTTGTGAATTATATCTCTGCTAAAAAAACAAAAAAAAATAAAAATACAAAAAAACTTTGAAACCCTAATTTCCATTTTCATATGTATGTCATCATGTACATAAACTATTCTAAGGGAAATTCTACTATGCCAGATGAGGGGAGGATGTGATGACCTCTCCTTAGCCCAAAACAACATCCTTGCATTCGATCCCAAGCCCAATTTAAAATTAATTAATCCTAATTTGCTCTAGTGAACTAGGGACACCAATAGGTTGGGTCCAACCTTTATGGGAAGACTAGTGCACCCAATACCTCTCCTATTACTGGAAGCTGGTGTCTAGGCTAGAGGTCCATTGTCAAATGACCTAAGCGGATTGGTGGTTCCTTAATTGGGTCCCTGCGAAAGTAGGGGGCCTCCCACCATCCCACTTCTTACCTGGCTAGTGGAAGGATTAGGGGTTGCATTGAATGTAAGTTGAGTCGACCCATTCTGTTTGGACTCTAAGTCTAGGAAGCCATAGTCGATTCGTTTGTGAATCTTGCATGTGTACTAGATCAGGAGCCTCATATCATCCACCACACCCACAGTCGACTGAGCCCATGGATAATTCAAATCTTGAAGCCCAGATTTGAGGCCTCACTAAATAGATGGTCCATACTAAACGTAAATCATCTAGGCCCAATTTCCTTGATCCAAGAGCCTATTATCATGATCTTGCCCCTGAGTCTAACCCTAGATGTCCATACCCATACTTGATTGATTTAGAGGAAAGACCCATTAGGAGCACCCAACATTATGCACCCACTTTTGATGGAATACAAAAGGTATATATTGATTAGGAGGAGAGAATGAATCAGTATTTTGAGTACACTAAGATGTCAGAGTTGAAAAAATTTAGATTGGCCATACATAGGTTAACCCGATATGCTAAGTTGCATTGGACATTATTGAGGATGAATGTTATCGAGGAGGAGATGAAATACGTACCTGGAAAGCCATGAAAAGTAAATTAAGAGAAAAGTACCTAGGTGAATTTTATGAATACAAACTTTTAGACCAATGGTACGAATTGAGGCAGGGTAATAAAATTGTGTCTGAGTACATTACCTAATTTAATGAGTTTAGTAGGAGATGTAACACAATTGAACCTAAGTCTAAGATCATGGCTAGATTTCAAGATGGCCTACGTAGGGACATCCAGTGGGAATTGTTTCATTGAAAAATTCAAACTTAGTGGAAGCCTATCACTTAGCTAGGGAATTCGAGTTATATCAAAGGAAACTCATGACCAGTCAATCTAAGTCCAACAAGGTTAGTCCCCCTGAACCTAAGCCCAGACCTAGCCGACTTCCTTCAAACCAGCCTACTACTCCTATCCCACTAGTTGCAAGGAAAAGACCCCTGAACCCAATGTAGAAGTATATGAGGCTGATCCAAGTTTAGTAGACGAATACGAATAAGAAGACTTTGAGGAGGAATATGAAGAAGAGGAATAAGATAGTGAACCCATTGAGGAATCAAAGGATAAAGTTCCTAAACCTACTATAGAATTTGAAGGAGTGACTGAGCCAGGATCGAACATAGTAAATGAAAGTGGAGGTTCATAAGAGTTGTCCATAGAGGAGGTCTAGGAACAAGTCCTTAAGGAACCTGACCCTTCTATTAGAATCTTACCTGAGGAGCCACTAGAAGAAAGCCTAATTATAAAGCCCAGTCCTAAAATTTAAGAGCCCGAGGAATTTATTGAGGACATGATCTCTTTAAGTCAGTACCCTCAGGATGAATCTCCTTCTATAATTTTCATTGAAGATCTCTTCCCAGAAATTGTTGATCCATCCCTCCATAGTATGGACCTTTTCTTGCCCATAGATATAACTCAATGTTCATACATTAAGGTCAGTCTCCTTAGCCCAGAACCAGTCCCTGAATCCTCTCCCTATTTCCTACCCTTCCTTGATTCTTATCATGTATCTAGAACTACTAGGTTACATTTTGTTGAGATTACCAAGTTGCATGAATCCTTAGAGCCCATCCTATTTGCTACCTACTTCTGGAACACCCTCTTGCATTTACTAGAAGTTCATTATAAATTTTCATGTGCATGTCAAACCAAGGTCAAACCTAGAGAGCCTATAGTCTGTTAGGCTTAGGCCTAGAAGAGTCCAATAAAGTTTCTCTCAATAGGAATGCATAGTTGAGTATGCATTTTTGTTAGGTGTCAATACAAGTCAGGTGCATTATTCGCATTAAGCATTAATTTTGAAACAAACTGGCTAATTCCCGGAAAAGAGCCAAGAAATTTAATGTAGGAGATTCTGTTATGGTTAAGAAGCTTCATGCTTATGGAGCTGGACCCTTTAGAGTGATAAAGAAGGTAGGATCCAATGCCTATGTGCTGATCTATCCCCAGATTTTGGCATTATCTCTACTTTCAATATCGCAAACTTGGTTGAGTATAGGGAACCGGTAGCGATTCCTAGTGAGGATTTTGGACCTACTCCATCCTTTAAGAGTGAACCTAACCTAGAGTGTCCACCTATAAATTGGCTTGGAAGAGGAAAATGGATCGAGTGTATCTTGGACGATCAAGCTATCACGATCCAGGGCTGCAGCTATCAATGCTATTTGGTTTGTTGGCAAGGTCGACCAGAATCCGATGATTCATGGATTACTCAAGAGGACTTGCAGCGCCTCAACCCAGACCTCCTTGAGCGATACCAGAGCTAGAGTCACCCTTACTCGACGGAGTCGAGTTCCTCCCACCCCGGGAGAATTGGTGTGGACACCAGAGGTACCAGAATAAGATAGAGGCTTCTCAACCCTCTGTGGTTATCTTATTAGTATTTTCATTGTTTGAGTCCAATTTGTAATAAAGGCTTAGCCCACTTGAGTCTGTATTTTGGTCCTTGAGTCCTGTTTTAGGCCTTTCTGTATTTGAGTCCTGTATTCAAAGTCACCCATATCATTAGGGTTTTAGGATCAGTCTTGGGATATGTCAAGTTCAGTTGAGTCAAGTCAAGTCAAGTTCTGTTGAGTCAAGTCATGAGTCTGCTCATGTTGAGCCCTTTTTTATTTTGAGTCCTTTAAGTTTCATTTTGAGTCCAGTCTAGTATGAAGACTCAAGACACTAATGGACCCTAGCCGGAACAAGGCTTTAACAACTTCAAGGAGTCCCAGTCACATATGGATGTGCCACATTAGATTACATGAGAAGGATCATCACTATGTCAGCCTGCCAGGAGAAGGACAACTGGAAGAAACCTTAGACTAGCCCAGCATTGAAGTGGGTCATCCAAAGCCCAAAGCCTTCATGAATTGGCACCCCACCCTTAAGATTACCTCCCTTTGGGTGCCCCACTTATGGTCACCTCCCTTAGCCATGACCAAGTCAAATAGAAGGAGAGGAGTAATCCTATTAAGAGAGGAAGTTTGAACCTATTTGGGAGAGGAGATCTCCATGTATTTGAGTGGGAAAATGATACTTAGGGTTTTACTTGTATGCCCTTACTTGGAGCCCAAGTTTGTATGCCTATATAAAGGCCCCCCTCTCATGTATATTTTAATTATTGATGAATGAAAATTACTCAAGTTCTTCTTAATTTCTTGTGTGATTTCTATGTGAATTCTGTGTGAAGGGTATCTATGTGATCCCAACCCCTGCGCCCTATCTCCAAGCCCTCCAACCAGAAGCTCTAGCCGCTCATCAGCAACCCTCTTTCCTTCTTCTTCTTTCAATGATCTAACCCTCTTCTTCCTTGTTTCCTAACCCATGAATGGTGATTTGCAGGTCCCTCAGAGTTCATGAATCCAAGGATTCCATTTGACCAACTTTCAGGCCATCGGATTGAAAGCTGCTGATCCGTAGGGACATCAGCTTGATTTTCTAGGCCGTATCCAAGAGCGACGAGCGAACTCTTCATGGATCCATCTTCAAATCTCTACCAGGTATACCCCCTAGACTCCTCTGGTAGCAGTATTGCAGAAGAGCTAGTCCTACCGGGCTTCTCAATCTTGGCGATCCTGTTTCTTCACTTTTAGGGTTTAGTTCTGCATGCCTGTGCTTTTGAATTCTTCTAGAATTACTTAGTTTCTTGGCTTAAAATTCGAAATACAAACTCCTAATTTAATGCCTAAGAATAGAAAAGTAATTGGCATATATAATTAGTCCTGCATCAGAAGGGATATTGGTATATGTGTCCCACAGACCTGAGGTCATCATGGTAGCTTGCAAGCAACTCACTATACTTTGATGCCGGACTACCTGGATTTCTAATCCAGTGATGAAAGGCTTTTGGGTATAGTCAAGTACTTATAGAGTGGTGGTTGATAAATATGGGATTGATCCCTCCAAATAGTTTGGAGTGAATGACTCACTATGTCTTAATTTAGCAAAATCTTAGCTAGGATAGTTCTTGTGAGGAGTCACAGAACTTGTAAGGTTGAGACACAATCTGGATGTACCAGGTTAGGGTTGGCAGTCAAACCCTAGGTCATCCAGAGCATTTTGAGGTCAAAGGGATGAATTATGCGGTAACCATATACCATAGGTTCTAGAAAGTTGCTTTGCAATCTTCGATCTATCCGGATATCGGGTATCATTGCTAGATGATGACTTTGACTGGTACTGAAGTGTTCCAGTGCTACCGGCTTAGTGTTCGAACCTATGGGGTCACACACCATAGGAATTTCTATTTGAACTAAAGGTTGATCAACGATTGAAAATCGTTTGTCATCATTGGAGGTCAATATGATTGACTATGTTCCAAGTGTCGACAATTTCAAGTGTCGACACTTGGACGTGTCAACACTTGCAAGTGTCAACACTTGGAAAGTCGACACTAGGAAGTGTCGACACTTGGTTGTGACGAGCAAAAATTCTGGAAAGAATTTTTGTAAAGTTTTGATCTCAATTCAAATTTTGAATTCTGGTTGGTTTTGGCTCCAAGCCTTTATGGAATGATGGTCATTCTTTGGAAAGTTTTGACCTCAATTCGAATTTCAAATTTTGGCTTGTTTTGGTTCCAAGCTTTCATGGAATGATGGTCATTCTTGCCTTACGAGCTTAGAGCCAATTTAGTATGGCCCTTGACCTTCTCCCCCAATCACTCTTCATTCTTCTTTCTCCCTCTCATGACTGCCTCTATAAATAAGAATTATTTTAGGGGCTGTTGGTTGAGAGAGAAAAAAAAAAGAGTTATCTTATTGAATGAGATTGTTGAAATTCTAAGAGAGAAAAAAGGGGCTTTGTAGGACTAGGGTTTTGGATGTGTGATTACCTATCACTCAAGCTAGGTCTTGGGAAGAGAGCTAGTTAGGAAGGGTTCTACCTCTTCTCCTTGTCTTCTAAGAAGAAGTAGATCGGCCTTAAGGATCCCAAGGAACTAGCACTCTGAGGGTGTTGATCAAAATTGTTGCCCAGAAATGGAGCCCATGAAGGGGGTGAATTGTCTTTCAAAATTTAAATAATTATGTACTGGTCTTGAAGTGTTTGTGAAGCAAAGTGATTTAGCTCTAAAAGATATGCAGCGGATAACGGCAAATTAAATGCAAGGAATGAAGAGCAAGTAATAAAGAGAGCAATCACACATAAATACAAAGTTTTATAGTGGTTCGGTGCAATCCAAGCACCTACGTCCATCACCCAAGCCTCCCTTGGGAATTCACTATAATCTCTTCAAGATTACAGTCGACATGTTTTTCAAGGCTCACAGTCAAAACTTATGTTGGTTTTGTCACCTAGGCTCACCAACAACCTTTACAACTTGTTTTGTCTTCGGGCTCACAAGTTAAACCCTAGTTGGTTTTATCCCTTTGGCTCACCAATAACCTTAACAACCTAGTTTCAAAATCCTTGAAAGCTAGGTCAACAGAGAATAAAGTCAAAGATACAAGAATAAAAGCACAATCAAACTCTCTTATACAGTGGAATATGGAAGCTTTGAGGCTCTTGATGATTGCTTGACTTGACTTCTCTTTGGAATCACTTTAAAGATACTTTTGGAAAGCTGAAATGAAAGGCTTGTAAGCTTTTTCAGTGGAATCTTCTCTTTTTGATTTTGGAAGTGAAGTTCTTGAGCAATATTTGTATCTTGTGTATTCAATGCTTCATGAATGAGTTTGGTGAAGCTTAAATACTTCAAAAACTTTCAAAAAATAGTTTAAGACTGTTGGAAGAGCAAACTAGCCATTGGGAGCTTGTAGGGATCAAATCTGCTTCTCAGAAAATATAGCCGTTATTGCTGTCAGAACCCGTGAGTCGATACTTGACTTCTATGAGTCGACACTTGAGTCTTCATGAGTCGACACTTGAGTTACATGAGTCGACACTAGGTATAAACACTTGAAAAATCAGGGTTCTGTTCTTTTTCTGTTCTCAGGCTATGAGTTGATACTTGAATCTCCTGAGTCGACATTTGCATTTCCTGAGTCAACACTTGACACAAAAACCTCCAAATGGCATAGTTCTGTAACTTGGAAAATCTTAGACCTTGAGTCGACACTTTGTTTCCGTGAGTCGACACTTGACTTCTATGAGTCGACACTTGGCATGCCAAAAGAAATTTCTACATGCCAGTTTCTGAAGTGTCGACACTTAGTGTACCATGAGTCGACACTTGACTCTGCAACTTAATAGAAACATGTGCCAACCTTCAAAATTCAAAATGCTCTTCAATAAAACTTCAATACACATTTTGTAAAGCTCTGATTAATCTATTTTGAGACCTTTTTCAAATGAGAAGACTTCTTAAATCATGAAAATTGCTCAGCTTCCAATGAGTGCTATGATACTTTTATATTAAGAATTTGAGATGCCTGAATCCTGAAACTCATAACTACAATTGAAACATTAGTATAAAATATGTACTCAATATTTTGTTAGTTATCAAAATCAAGGACTAAAGCCAACAATCTTCCTTTTTTTTATGATGACAAAACCTTGAGTATATAAGCATTTAAATTCAATTTAAGATACTAAACACTTATTCAAGAGAGCATACACTTAAAATTCAGCATATCAAGGTTTATGCAACACAGTTTCATGGAGAAGAAGTGCCAAACAAGGTTGAAAAATTATTTTCTCTCCCCCTATGTAGATAAGTTTTGATATATTTCAAAATTTATAGAAAATACTTATATATGTATCTTACTCCTCCTTTTTATCAACATTAAATATTAAAAGGAGTAAACTTCTCCTGAATTAATGCATACAAGCTTGGTTAGAGGCTATGATCCGAAAATATAAATAAATATCAGTTGCTATCAGAGCCAATAGAGAACAAGAAGAGTAATCATGAGATCAACACAAGCTATCATATATTCAATGAGAATTTCAATACAACATTGCTTGCATAGCATAAACTAATACATGACTAAGACTGATACATAGTAAAGATAAACAACATGGTAAACATAACTTGATACATAGTAATCTAGAAGCATAAACATAAACAGCATGATAAACATCTGTGAGGCTACTCCTCATCAGATGGAAGCTCAAAATAAATGGGAGCACTAATCCTAGTCCTAGAAATAATGGATCTAGGGATCTTAAGGATGCCATGGCCCTAGTCCTAACTGACGGTCCAAATCGGGGTACAACCCGGGAAGATCTAGTAGAGGGTGGAGGAAGGATCTTGGCAGGTGTCAGAAACACAAGGACAGAGGAACAGTAGGAGCAACTGGAGTGTGAGCCTCTCTGTTGATGATCTTGTAGTCTCCTGCTCTGTCATCACTGCCATCGCTGTCATCACCAAGGACATCTGTATCACCACCACCACAGCCATCACCATCACCACCATCACCTCCATGTCCATCACCACCATCATGAGTGTCATCATGTGTATCTGGGTGGTCGTCATCATCATCAGCTGGTGGAGGAGGAGGTGGATCTGAAGGTGCAATCGGATGCAACAGGGATCTCAAGAGATCACGAATCTCGATAAAGCTCGCCTTCATAGAATGTATGATCCCTGAGATCTGACTATCAGTATGAGCTCTCAGTGCCTTAATCTCAAACCGGAGCTGAGTAGTTCTGACTCCAAGTCCAATCATCTCGCTCCTGACCTCAGTAAACTCATGTCTGACATGCTCCTCAAAAGATAACTCAATAAATGCATGAGGAGAGGTAGCAGGTGAAGAGACTGGTGCAGGTGTGACAGGCTCAGATTCAGAAGCTGCAACAGGTGCAGGTCTAGGAGGTGTCGATTGCTCAAGAGACTCAGAAGGTCCTGCCTCAACGGCTCTAATCTCATCCTCCTCGTCTGGCTCCTGACCAGACTCCCGACACACCCATCTCCCAGCCACCCTCCGGTATCCCATATGATGTAGAGAATGCTCATCGTACATGTCAGTGTGTAGAATGTCTTTGGAGGCCTCCTCCTCCAAAAGAACATGATAGGCTCTGAAAAGATGAGTCAGTACCATCCCGTACGGAAGACATAGTCGATGCTGGGTAGTAGCCTCTCTTATCTGGCTCAGCATCAAAGCTGGGAGGTCGATGGCCCTCCTCTGTGAAAGGAAAACCATCAACACCAGCTCTCTCTCAGTAATGAAATCGAAGCAACCTATCTTCTGCAGCAGAATCCTCGCTATGAAGTGGTGAAGAAGATGCAACTCTATAGATAGCTGACTTACGGTGACTGTGGTCACACCACGAACATCGTCTCGCTCTAAGATGCATTGAAATGCCTCATCTATGTCTCCAACACTGGTGAAAAAATGCCACAATAGTGAATATTCCAGACTCTACTCAAAATCTTTTCAGAAATAGAAATCTCAATGCCTCGGACCGTGGCACTCCAAAGCAATCCTCTATAGGCTAAACTCCTATTGAACTCCCGGATAAGATGTGGATAATATTTCTCCTTCATGGTATAGAAGGAGATCAATCCAGCATCCTCTAGAATCTGACCCAGACCAAAACCCTCATGATCGAAGAATCCTAAGTCAACTCATCAACCAGTAGCTATAATCTTTCCTGATACTCTATCTGCGGAGGGGGAATGAGGGGGTGCCACTCTCTCAGACTGCTGTCCTCTGTCATCTCGAGCCTTGGTCCTTCTTTCAGTTGCTCCTTGACTCACTCTCTTCCTTGAGGCTAATTGCTTGCGGGGACCCATGTTCACCAAATAGAGGAAAGGAAAAAGAGAGAGGTAAGGGTGAACTGGGAACGGCCAAAAGAGGAAGGAAATGACCAAGAGGGGAAAGAGGAAACCGACGGGAAGAGAAAAATGAGGGCAAGCAAGAATCGATCAAGAGGAGGGAAGAGGAGGGAGAAATGTGGAAGAAAGAAGGCAAAGGTTTGTCCGATCCACAACAAATCAAAGGAAAAACCGATCGAGAAGATTGAAAAGAGGGATTTCGGCTGAAACAAAGAGAAACACAATGAAATCCATGAAGAATCGAACCAAATCAAGGAAAAAATCGGATGAAAATAGTGAATGAACGATCCAAAAGAGGGAAAGAGGAAGAAATTACCGGAATTTTGAGGGACACAAGAGGAAAATCACTGTTCCACGATCAAAGGAGAGTTTGGGAACCACTAGGGCACGGGCGAAAAAAAGAACAAGTGGCATGGAATGAATATTTGATGCCTTAAAAAAATTAGGTTTCCGCCCGTGAGTCGACACTTCAGATTTGGTCAAGTGTCGACACTTGACATGAGTCGACCTTGGCCAAAAGTCAAGTGTCGATACTTGGCCAAGAAAAACCCAAAAGAAAATTCAATAAAATCTTAAAAAATCAAGGAATTTCTAGTGAAGGGTTTAGGACAAGGAGAATATGATTTTGAGTACTAAGAAATTCAATAAGAACAAGATTTGAAAGAGTTCTATAAAAAGGGATCTATGATACCTAGTTCTCTTCTAATCATGCACAATCTTTCTTTGCTCAAGGGTTTGGTGAAAACATCAGCTAATTGATTGTCAGTACAAACAAATTCAAGCATCACATTAGAGTTTTGCACATGATCTCTTATGAAGTGATGTTTTATTTCAATATGTTTGCTTCTTGAATGTTGCACAGGATTCTTAGTTAAATTGATTGCACTAGTATTATCACATCTTATAGGTGTCTTAATTATAATGATGCCAAAATCCTCGAGTTGTTGTTTGATCCATAGGATTTGAGCACAACAACTTCCAGCTGCTATATAATCCGCTTCTGTTGTAGATAGAGTAACTGAATTATGTTTCTTGCTACTCCATGAAATCAAATTAACTCCAAGAAACTGACAAGTTCCACTAGTACTTTTTCTATCAAGTTTACACCCAGCAAAGTCAGCATCAGAATAAGCAATCAATTCAAATGATGAATCTCTAGAGTACCAAAGTCTAATATCTATAGTGCAAGATAGGAATCTAAGTCTACGTTTAACAGCCAAAAGATGAGACTCTTTAGGGGCACACTGATATCTTGCACCCATACAAACACTAAATATTATATCTGGCCTACTAACAGTTAGATATAGTAATGAACCAATCATTCCTCTATATAGTTTTTGGTCTACAAATTTACTTGATTCATCTTTGTCAAGCTTACAAAAGGAGCTCATAGGTGTACCTAATGGCTTGGTGCTCTCCATTCCAAACTTCTTTAATATTTTTTTTGTATGCTTAGCTTGGTTGACGAGGATTCCCTATTTTGTCTGCTTGATCTGGAGTCCGAGGAAGAAGTTAAGCTCTTCCATCATGCTCATCTCGAACTCTCCCTGTATTAACTTTGCAAACCTTGACAAAGACATTCGTTAGTAGCACCGAATATGATATCAACCACATAAACTTATACTACTAGGAGATCATCATTCTTCATTTTCAGAAATAATGTAGTGTCTACATTTTCTATAGAGAAATCATTTTTAAGCAATAAATAACTCAATCTATCATACCAAGCTCTTGGAGCTTGTTTCAAACCATACGAAGCTTTATGAAGTTTAAAAACATGATTTGGAAATTCATGATTTTCAAAACCGGGGGGTTGTTCAACATAAATTTCTTCTTCAATAAATCCATTCAAAAAGGCACTTTTAAAATACATTTGAAATAGTTTAAAATCCATAAAACATGCAAACGCCAATAATAGTCTAATTGCCTCAAGTCTAGCAACAGGAGCAAAGGTTTCATCAAAATCAATCATTTTCTCATGATTGTATCCTTTGGCAACTAGCTTAGCTTTATTCCTAATAACTATTTTATTTTCATCAAGCTTATTTCTAAAAACCCATTATGTACCAATTATTAAAATATTAGTAGGCCTTTCAACCAAAGTCCAAACATTATTTCTTTTAAATTGGTTTAGTTCATCTTGCATAGCATTTATCCAATTACAATCATTTTCAGCTTCCTCAATAGATTTAGGTTCTACTTAAGAAACAAAAGCTAAATAATCATATACATTTCTTAATGAGGAACGAGTGCTTACCCCTTTTGATGGATCACCAATGATAAGTTCTTTGGGGTGTCCATGAGCATACCTCCATTCTTTAGGCAATGGATTTGGTGTTGATGATGCTTCAACTCCTTGTACTTGTTTTCTTTCATTGTTTTGATTGTCATCTTGCTCCTTGGAGGGCTCTTCATTGTTGTTCACTTTTTAGTTCTTTGGATACCTATTTAATCATCAAAAACATCTTCTTTTCTAGAAAATTTTTGATCATTCTCATCGAACACAACATGGATGGATTCTTTAATAATAAGCGTCCTTTTGTTGAAGACCCTGTATACCTTGCTAGATGTAGAATAACCTAAAAAGATACCCTCATCTGACTTGGCATCAAATTTTCTTAGATTATCCTTGCCATTGTTTAAAATAAAACAACGGCATCCAAAAATATGAAAATACTCAATTGAAGGTTTCCTACCTTTCCAAAGCTTATAAGGTATTTTTATTAAAATAGGCCGGATTAAAACATGATTTAAAACATAGCATGCAGTGTTTATGACTTCCGTCCAAAAATACCTAGGCATATCATTTTCACAAAGTATGGTGCATGCCATTTCTTCAAGAGTTCTATTTTTTATTTCTACCACCCCATTTTGTTGAGGTATCCTAGGTACAGAAAAATTGTAATGAATGTCATTTTCACTACAAAACTTTTCAAAATCATGATTTTCAAATTATGTAGCATGATCACTCCTTAAAGAAACAATAGAAATATCTTTTTCATTTGAGACTCTTTTATAAAATTTAATGAATGCAGAAAAAGTTTCATCTTTATGAGCTAAAAACATGACCCATGTAAAATGTGAGAAATTATCTACAATAACTAGACTATACTTCTTGCCTCCTAAACTAGATATTCTAGTTGGTCCAAAGAAGTCTATATGAAGTAATTCTAGAGGTCTAGATGTAGAGACTACTCCTTTAGGTTTAAAAGAAGATTTAGTTTATTTTCCAAGTTGGCAAGCACTACAAATCTTATCCTTTTCAAAACTAAGTTTTAGCAAGTCTTTTATTAAATCTTTTTTGCAGAGTTTTGAAAGCAAATACATACCAGCATGTCCTAGTCTACGATGCCAAAGCCAACTAGTTTCATTGATCTTGGCTTCGATTGCCACTAGGCATTGACCATTTTGAATAGGAAGATCATCAAGATCAACCATATAAATATTGCCATGCCTATGACCAATAAACTTGATGCCATTGTCATCAAGACTAAAAATAATGCACATTAAAGATTTGAAAATAACTTTAAAATCTTTGTCACAAAACTGGCTAATACTAAGTAAATTATGCTTTAAATCATCAACATAAAGAACGTTATCTATATAAGTAGAGGGGATGACATGGACTTTACCAATGCCAACAATCTTGCCCTTTCCATTATCATCGAAGGTCACATTTTCATCATTTTGATATTCAAGTGAGAAGAACTGCTCCACATCTCTAGTCATGTGCCTTGAGCAACCGCTATCAAGGTACCATAATCTTCTTTTGTTGGTTGCAAGGCACACCTATAACAACAAATCAGGTGGAATTTTAGGTATCCAAGTCATCTTAGATCCTTTAAGGTTTGTAGTGACGGTTCCTTTTGGAACCTAAACTTTTCTAACTTTGCTCAATTTTCTTTTATTGCACAAATATGATTTATGTCCTATATTGCCACAAGAATAAAAAGTAATAGAGGATGAAGCAGGCATAAAGAAATTCTTAAAAAACTTTTATTATTTTTGAGTTCTGAAACCTAATCCAACTTTGTTGAAAATAGCTCTTTGATTATTCAAAAGCATATTAAATTTTTCAGAACTATAAGTAAACTTTTCAATAAATAGTTTTAATTTTTCAAGCTCACCCTTGTACTTCTTGTTTTATTGCAAAAGTTCTTTGTTTTTTTAACAAAATTTTCAACTATTGCAAATGATTTTTCCTTTTTCAAATCTTCCTTTTCTTTTTCCAAAAAGATAATTTTATCAGTTAACTTCTTGTTTTCTTGTAGCAAACAATCATTTTCAATCAAAGACCTATCATTTATTTTAACCAATTCCAAATTTTCTTCTTTAGTTCTTTGCGTTTCATTTTAAGTTTTTGAAATTCAACTACTAATTCATCAAAAACTTCATACAATTCTTCAAAGGTAAACTCATTTTCAAGTTCAGGCATTACCTCATCATTGTTTGCCATTAAGCAAAAATTTGCAACCACTTGCTACTCTTCATTTGAGCTTGAGTCCTCGCTCTTGCTCTAGGTGGCCATTATGGCTTTCTTTCTTAATTTTCTTCTGCTCTTCTTGAGTAAGGAGCAGTCCAACTTGAAGTGACCGGGTTTCTTGTACTCAAAGCAAGTGGGTTGCTCTCTTTCTTTCTTTTTTTCTTTCTCTTTACTAGGCTCTCCCTTTTGAGGCTTCTTCTTGAAGTTGTATTTCTTTTTCTCATAAACCTCCTAAACTTCCTTGCAATGAGAGCCATTTCATCTTCATCATCTTCCTCATCAAAATCATCACTTGATTATTCTTTGGTAGTGAACTTGAAGATAATCACTTTCTTCTTCTTGTCATAGTCCACTATCTTTTGTTTCAAGAAGAGCTCATAAGTCATCAATGAGCCCAAAAGCTGCTCGAGTGGAAGAGTATTTACATCTTTGGCTTCTTCTATAGTGGTGACTTTAGCATCTCAAGAAGCCAGAAGAGATCTGAGAGTTTATTAACAAGTTCACCATTAGAAATAACTTTACCCAAGCTTCTCATGCCATTCACAATATTAGTAAATCTAGTGTACATTTCACTAATAGATTCAGATGGTTCCATTTTAAATATTTCATATATATGAATGATCATGTTAACTTTGGCAGTTATACTTGATGAGTACCCTCATGGGTAACTTCAAGTGTGTCCCATATTTTCTTTGCAGAGAGATAATTTGAAATTCTATTGAATTCGCTTAGATCTAAAGTGCAAAACAATAGATTCAAAGCCTTTGCATTAAGCTCTATTTGCTTAATGTCATTCTCATCCCAATCATCTTCCATTTTGGGAGTGGGAATGCCATTAATCAAGATAGTAGGTTGATAAGGACCTTTAACAATAGTACTCCACATGTTATAGTCAATGGCTTGAATGTAAATACGCATGCATGTCTTCTAGTATGTGTAATCTGTGCCATTAAATAATGGGGAATGGTTAAAGGCTTGTCCTTCCATAACACCCATACTAATTGGGGCTGTCATGATCTTTTACTCAAGATCGTTAACCTACAAGTAGAGTATCGGTGCTCTGATACCACTTGTTGCCCAAAAATGAAGCCCAAGAGGGGGGTGAATTGGGTCTTTCAAAATTTAAATAATTATGTGCTGGTCTTGAAGTGTTTGTAAAGTAAGTGATTAGCTCTAAAATATATGCAGCGGATAATAGTAAATTAAATACAAGGAATGAAGAGCAAGTAATAGAGAGAGCAATCATACACAAACACAAAGTTTTATAGTGGTTCGATGCAATCCAAGCACCTACATCCACTCCCCAAGCCTCTCTTGAGAATTTTACTATAATCTCTTCAAGATTACAGCCGACTTGTTTTCCAAGGCTTACAAGTCAAAACCTATGTTGGTTTTGTTACCTAGGCTCATCAACAACCTTTATAACTTATTTTGTCTTCGGGCTCACAAGTTAAACCCAAGTTGATTTTATCCCTTTGACTCACCAACAACCTTAACAACTTAGTTTCAAAAATCTTAAAAGCCATGTCAACAAAGAATAAAGTCAAAGATACAAGAATAAAAGCACAATCAAACTCTCTTATAAAGTGGAATATGGAAGCTTTGAGGCTCTTGATGATTGCTTGACTTGACTTCTCTTTGGAATCACTTCAAAGCACTTTTAGAATGCTAAAATGAAAGGCTTGTAAGCTTTTTCAGTGGAATCTTCTCTTTTTGGTTTTAGAAGTGAAGTTCTTGAGGAATATTTGTCTCTTGTGTGTTCAATGCTTCATGAATGAGTTTGGTGAAGCTTAAATACTTCGAAAACTTCCAAAAAATGGTTTAAGACCTTGGAAGAGTAAAACTAGCCATTGGGAGCTTATAGGGATCAAATCTGCCTCTCAGAAAATATAGTCGTTATTGCTGTCAGAACCCATGAGTCGCTACTTGACTTCTGTGAGTCGACACTTGGATTATATGAGTCGATACTAGGTATAAATACTTGAAAAACCAGGGTTCTATCCTTTTTCTATTCTCAGGCTATGAGTTGATACTTGAACCATGTGAGTCGGCACTTGAATCTCCTGAGTCAACACTTGCATTTCCTGAGTCGACACTTGATACAAAAACCTCCAAATGGCATAGTTCTGTAACTTAAAAAATCTTAGGCCTTGAGTCGACACTTCATTTCTGTGAGTCGACACTTAACTTTTATAAGTCGATACTTGATTCTTGTGAGTCGACACTTGGCATGCCAAAAAAAATTTCTGCATGCCAGTTTCTGAAGTGTCGATACTTAGTGTGCCATGAGTCGATACTTGACTCTGCAACTTGATAGAAACATGTGCCAACCTTCAAAATTCAAAATGCTCTTCAATAAAACTTCAATACACTTTTTGTAAAGCTCCGATTGATCTATTTTGAGACCTTTTTCAGATGAGAAGACTTCTTAAATTATGAAAATTGCTCAGCTTCCAATGAGTGCCATGATACTTTTATATTAAGAATTTGAGATACATGAATCCTAAAACTCATAACTACAATTGAAACATTAGTATAAAATATGTACTCAATGTTTTGTTAGTCATCAAAATCAAGGGCTAAAAGCCAACAAGAATCAAGCCCGGGTGTGAACTACCCGTAGAGGCCAGATACGAGTGTGACTCGAGGGCTTTTCACAACCTCTTCCTAAAGGTATAACGGTAAAGTATCCTTATGCCTTTTGGTTCTTTTCCTGCTTATGATGTATTTTGCATTCTACATTATCATACTTATTCCTGTTGTAAAAGATTGGTAGATCATTTTGATCGATCTACTAAGCTTTCTACTGTGCTTATTTTAAAATTATTTTAAAATATATCTTTTTCTGCCATGCATGCTCGTTTTGCTTCTCCTTCAACCTCTACATGGCAACATATTGATAATGAGTCACTCGATATTATAACTACCATGTATAATCAAAAAATTTTTGCCTTGGAGACTTTATCCTGCATCGAGCTGACATCTCAAAACCAAGCAAGGCAAGTTATCTCCAAATTGAAAAGGGCCATATTGAGTAGCGGAAGCTTTACATTGACAAGCCTACAGGATCGAGGAGCTAGATGGGACTCCAACCTCTTAAACCTAGAATGCTAAGAACTTGTGAATATACTATCAATAATATACTCACTCCATTTAGAAATCAAAGGATTCTCCTATCAGGCAAGTTGCTCCACAGCACCATCCTTTTAGATGGAATGCTCTACAGTGTTGCCCTCTATCCAGCTAATGTGAAGTCGACCAAAGTATTGGTGTGCTGCTCCACAGTACCATCCTCCTAGATGGAATACTCTATAGCACTACCCTTTATCAGGCTAATACGGAGTTGATCAAAGTATTGGCAAGCTGTTCCACAACACCGTCCTCTTAGATGGAATGCTCTACAATGCCACCCTCTATCTGATCTATATAAAGTCGACCAAAGTATTAGCAAGCACTCTACAGCACCATCCTCCTAGATAGAATACTTTACCGCATCGGCTTCTATCCGACCAACATAGAATCGATCGAAATATTGGTGAGCTACTTCACAACACTATCCTCCTAGATGGAATGCTCTACAGTGCTGCTCTCTATCAAGCCAATATGAAGTCGATCAAAGTATTAATGAGTTGCTTCATAGCACCATCCTTCTAGATGGAATGCTCTACAGTGCCACTCTCTATCCAGCCGATGTGGAGTCAACTGAAGTATTAGTAAGTTGTTCCATAGCATCATCCTCCTAAATGGAATGCTTTATAGTATCACCCTCTATTCGACGGATGTGGGGTCAACCAAAATATTAGTGAGATGCTCCACAGCACCATCCTCCTGGGTGGAATGCTTTATAGCATCGCCCTCTATCTGGTCGACAAGGAATTGACCAAAGCATGGATGAGTTATTCCATAGCACCACTCCTAACCTAGTTGACAAGAGGTCTATCTAGGCATCATCTCTACACATTCAGAATGCTATTGGCCTAAGCAAAAGTGGTCTTGCAATACATGCTAGGCCAAGCGGCATGCTAAAGGTTGTCAGTGACTGTTTGATGGCCAAGTCTTCATGGTTGACAAATCTGTCAGTTTAGAATGCTTTGGTAACTTAACAAGAATTATTGTCCTACTCAACCAGATTTGCATCATCCAGATTCAACGATGCTACATGGCACTGTGTTGTCGACTTCACTTAACCACTTTTGAAATCTTTCAAAAGGGAAAAGATGCTTTATTGGAAAAGGAGCTTTTACAAAATAGAGTTATGCCCGAATACAATAATGAAAAGAAAAAGGGGGGAGTGCTTCACTTCTTGGTCTCGACTAGAGGAAGGGAACTAGACCTGATGGCTTCCACCATGGTAGTGATGGTGGTCTCCATCTTAGCCATTGCTTTGGTAACTACCTCCCTCATAGAAGACTTCCCAGCCTTGGTGGCAACCTCCTCTCTAGCCTGCACTGCCACCTTCTCGACCTCTACATTATGAGTAGTCCTAGTGTCGATGGACTCGACCTCTATCTTCACCACCGAAGGCCTAAGTCTGCTCACAAAGATCTTGCTCATATTTGGCAAGTTGAAGGCTACGAACACCTTCCTCTTTTTCTCTTCAAATCCCTTCTCGAAAGTGTCGCATGCAGCCTGACCAACCTCTTCTCTGAAGTTGGCTGATTCATTGTAAGCCTTGATAGCTCTCACCACCTTTGCCTTCACCACATGGGCCACTAGCTTAATAGCAGTGGCCTTCTCTTCAATCGCTGTAGCTCTGTCCTCGACTGAATGGACCTTGAGCTTGGCTACCCTAAGCTGCACCTCTAGGGACATCATCTTGGTGGTGGCTTTGGAAAACCTACTCTCTAAGAGGTCAATATAGCCTCCCTTTTTTATGACCTCACCCTCAAATTTTTTCACCTGAGACTCCTGGTAATGGGCGTCCTCCAGGGTAGCCTGTAAGTCCTCTATTTTTCTCTCACGGGCCTTGGCTGCCGAAAGCTCATCCTCCAATGCCTTCACCCTTGCCTCCTTAATATTGGCTGGCTTTTGAAGGAATCCTACATTTTGGTTGCCCTGTGACTTGCCTACTTGACCAAGAAGGCATTACAAGCAAGCTACCAAAAGGAAGAAACAGAATGAGTTAGCCTTTCCCCTTACCACACTACCAACTTGGCAAGCAAAACAAAGGTAGACATACTTACCTCAAAGATCTGGGGAAAGAAGCTATCCAAGATCTCCTCAATCGATCGGCATCCCCACTCTTCTCGGTTGGTGAGTAGGAGAATGAGGTCAAGAATCCTCTCGGCCAGCCCATAGTCTCTGAAGATGGAGGAATTTGCCCTGATAGATGCCAATCTCCAGTTGCTCTCCTCTCTATCAAGAGGAACCCCTCGTCTATGGAAGGACCTTCAGGGATGGGACTTGAAGGTATGACCTCCTCCATGGGAAGTGGGGATGGATCACAGAGCATAATCGGTTGTTGAGTCAGTGATAGCATTGAAGTGATAATTGAATTACCTGGCAGCATCAACTGCATAGCTAGCATGGGTGGGGTGGCCTCCACGACCACCTCGCCCATGATGGAGGTCTGGGTAGGCTTTAGCATTGCAGTTTCCTTTGACCTGGCTTTGGAGGATTGTGCCAACTTGGATGTTTCGATGCGGGCCCTCTTTGCCATGGCATTTTTCGATTTTCTTATGGCCTCCCTCTTCTAGCTAATCTCTTTCAGCTCCTTAGCTAAAAACTTCATGCCTGCACAAACCAAAATATCAAATCGGTTAAGCTAGAACAACCACTGGAGGAATACAAAAACACTCACCTAGGGTTTTCACCTGACTGACTTTGGCATCGCACAAGTTCTACTCTGATAGGAGATCCCTCTCTTAGGGGATCTTCGAGCTGAGAAGTTGCTTAAAGATCTCCAAATTAGTAGGGTCAACCTCGGGGTTCTAGTTAGGGGAGCTATCCAAGTCACTCCATACCCAGTTCACCCCCTCACAGAAGGTTAAAAAGAACCTACTTTTCTAGTCCTTGATCGAGGAAGGTAGTTGGAACCAAATCTTTCTACCCTACCTAGGAGCTATGAACCACTAGCCCTCTTCGATCGGGTGATGCTTGAGGGCATAGATCGCCTAAAATAGGAAAAACCTAGCTATGATCCCATGAAAATGACAAAGGACAATGAAGGAACATATAATTTTGAAGGTATTCAGAGTGAGCTGGTTAAGAACAAGCTAGTAGTGATCCAAAAGGCTGAGGATAAAAGGGTGAAATAGAAGATGCAACCCTGCATGGAAGAAGCCCTCATACAAGACAATTCCCCATCAGGACAGGAAGTAACCCTATCATTTTGATCAAGGGCAGAGTTCGAATACTATTAGGAACACCATACATCCCTTGAAGATGGATGACTTCCTTCCTGGTCATGGTGGAGGCTACACTAGCAGACAAGTGGGCATCGAGGCATCGGCCATAAAAGTGGTAGCCACCATAGCAGGAGGCCACACCAGGGTGCTCAGACCGGTAGCCTAATGGGTCTTGTGCACCACCCTAAATGGAACATCTTCCTCCTTAGAGGAGGAAGCCTTAACCGGGGAAGGTTCAGTGAGACCTCCAAGCTTGAAGACATTGCTCACCAAATGGTTTTCACCCCTAGATGAGCTCATGTTGTCCTAAAGAAGGAAAGAAGACGAAGGTTTTCATAGGACAAACAAGATCATAGGGCACAGTCTTACGAAAAGAACCCTATGAAGAACCAAAAGAAGAGACAGGTGGCGGCACAGGCAAGGAAGAGACAAACCTGGCGCAAGGGAAAGTCTTGGAGGAAATCTTAGGTTGAAGCTTTTCCTTCCTTTCTCTCTCTCTTTCTCCCTATAGATCAACGAAGGTAAGACTCACCTTGATGGAGGTGAAATGGCCTTAAAACTGGTCCTAACGGCTAGATTTCGCCTCCATCCCATAAGGCCCTTCGGGAATCGAAATGCATGGCAACCTCCCACTTTTGAAAGGTCTCATCATCTCGGGCACCCCTCCCGTGCATTTACTCTCTATTCTAGGAAGAGTAAGTGAATGATTTCAAATCACCACCATTCAAGCCACATGCATTTTCAGTTGAAAACGTAGATTCAACTCGTATTTTCAACTAGCTAAAAATTACGGGCCCTACCTACGGTTTCATAAGACTCAAAAAAAATTATAAAATATGCAGATTAAAAACTTAAATAAATAATAAAAAAGGAAAATTTGATAAAAATATCAAAAAAGTTTGTATATTTTAAGGTGAGCATGACTAAACAAAAATATAATATAAAATTACTCAGTTATGTTTATCATTAAAATTATTTATATAAATATATTTAAAAATTTAAATTATAATATAAAGTAAAAAGATTTGTAATAATATCAAAAATTCGAATATATTTTAAGATGTCTACGATTAAATAATAATGTACTATGTAATTACTTTGTTATATATAATATAAAAATTATTTAAATAAATGCCTAATATTAAAAAATGTGATAATATGTTAACTTAGTATTTAATTTTTTATTTATTTATATTTCCAAGAATATAATATTAAAAAATTAATATTATAAAATTTAATATTCACATACAAATAATTAATTATTGAGAAATATATCCTAAAATTAAAATATTCAAAAATTTAAGAAATCTTGAAAATAAGAAAAAAATTATATTGATATACAAAATTTTTGAATATTTTAAGATATCCATGATTAAATATAATGTAATATATAATTACGCAGTTATATTTACCTTGAATTTTATTTAAGTAATCACATGACCTTTTAAAATTTAATATTAAAATTTTATGTAAAAAAATAATAAATGTATCAGGAAAGTTTGTATATTTTAAGGTGAGCATGATTAAATAATAATATAATATAAAATTACTTAGTTATGTTTACCATAAAAATTATTTAAATAAATATATTTATAAAATCTTAAATTATAATATAAACTAATAATATCAAAAATTCTAATGTATTTTAAGATATTTATTATTAAATAATAATGTAGTATGTAATTACTTTGTTATATGTACTACAAAAATTATTTAAAGAAATGCCTAACATTAAAAATATGACAATATGTTAACTTAGTATTTAAATTATTATTTATTTATGTTGCTAGAAATATAATATTAAAAAATTAATATTATAAAATCTAATATTCACATATAAATAATTAATTATGGAGAAATATATCCTAAAATTAAAATATTCAAAAATTGAAGAAATTTTGAAAATAAGAAAAAAATTATATTGATATACAAAATTTTTGAATATTTTAAGATATCCATGATAAAATAATAATGTAATATATAATTACGTAGTTATATTTACCTTGAATTTTATTTAAGTAATCACTTGATCTTTTTTAATTTAATATTAAAATTTTATGTGAAAAATTGATGAAAATATCAAGAAAATTTATATATTTTAGTGTGAGCAATTGCCTATTTGACTAGGTTAGGAGATTTCTACTCGGTGCAATACTAAAACACCAAATTTGAAGATTTTGGTTCAGACCTTCAAGTTGAAATAGCGAACGACTTTGGTCGGTATGTTGCTGTTCTGATGGATGCTCTCCTCAGGCCTCGTCTAGCAGGTCTAGATCTGCAAGTTTTCTTTCTAAGTTGGTCTGTTTATCAAAGACTGCAACTCACACTGATGGGACTCTAAGCTTGATAAGTATCATGACTTTAATTCCAAAGGCCATGCTGAAGGGTGTTTCTCTTGTAGGGACTCTCAGCATCATTTGGTTATCCCAAGTTCATGGTAAAGTTTATCGATCTATGAGCCTTTGGCTTTGCCTAGCCTTTTCTTGATTCCTTGTAGAAGGATTCGGTTTGTAACCTCTACCTCTCCGTTAGCTTGGGAGTATGCTACAGAGATGAGGTGATGCGAGATTCCTTGGTCTTCATAAAATTCTTCAAACCTGGCTTGGATGAATTGTCATCCCATATTAGTAATCAACACCCAGGATACTTTGAAATGATAGATTATAGATATCCACATGAATCCTATGACCTTGGCCTCGGTGATATGGGCCAGTAGCTCGACTTTTACCCATTTTATGAAATAATCCATTGCAACCAATAGGAGCTTTTGCTACCTTTGGTTGGTGGGAATGGGCTAAGGATGTCTATCCCCCATTATATGAAGACCACAGGGCACACAAAGGATGATCAGCATAGCAGGAAGTCATTGAATATTCGAATTCCCTTGGCAAATATTGCATCCCATGATGAAGTCCTTCACATCTTATTGCATTGTAGGCTAGTAATAACCTTGTCTGAATAGCTTGTATTCTAACACCTTTTTTTCAATATGATCACCACATATCTCTTCATGGACTTTTTCCAATGCATGATCAATCTCAAACAGGAGTAAGCATCTAAGGAGGGGTAGAGAGAATGATCTCTTATAAAGCTTTCCTTCTTGTACATGGTATTAAGGGGCTTTATACTTTATCTTGCATGCTTCCTTTTGATCTATAAAAAGTTTGCCATTCTCTAAGAAGTTGATCAATAAGTCGATCCAACAGGGCTCATCATCCAACTGCATTACTTCTGTCAATCCCTCAATGGTTGGCCCCTTGATTATCTCAAAAAGGACACCTTTGGGTAGCACCATTGGTGTGATGGTCACTGCTTTGGCTAGCGAGTCAGCTTGAGAATTTTCTTTCCTTGGAGTTTGTTGGACTTCAAATTTATGGAAGACACTAATCAACTCTCGGGTCTTCTGGAAATACTTTATCATATTTTCTTCTTGAGCCTCACAATCATCTTTAATGTATCTGATAACCAATTGGGAGTCGTTGTAGACTTTTAGATCTTGCACCCCAACTCCTTGGCCACCTTGAGCCCCGTAAATAAGGCTTCAAACTTATCTTTATTATTCATCATGGGGAATTTGAGGCATAGGGTATGTGATGGGGGACGAAAATAAAATGATAAATGGAGAGTTTTAGCAAGCTAACTAGCAAGCTAACTAGCAAGCAAACTTGAGAAATTAATTATCAAATAAATGGGCTAAATTAATCTAAGAAAAGAATTTTCATAAGGAGACTAGTTGATCTAATTTTTAAGTCCCGCAATGTAGATCTAGTTCAAAATAAGGATTAGGATCTTCATGGCAAGGAAACCATCACTACTAGGGCAAGTTAACCTTCAAATGATCAGATCTAATGAAGCTTAGAAAAAGTTTTCCTACCAACAATGATGGCTAATTATTTGGTGGAAGAAGGAGCTCTCATCACTCGAGGATTGAGGTCTAGAAGTCAAGATTGGCACTCTCTACTTTGAGACTCACCTTGGCCTTGATCCATGGCTTGGAGACCTTCATCCTTGACCTAGGAACTTGAGAGAACCTACAAAGAAATTTGGGATTAGACATGGAAGAAGAATTGGAGTTGGAATGGAAACAAAGAAAAAAGGAAGAAGAAGAAAGTGGCTGGCGGCTTGGGACTTGGAGCTTGATCATAGATCCATCAATGGGCGTCCCATCCTTTACTCCTTGAAAAAGCACTCTTCACTCTCAAACTCAAACTTAGAAAACTCTCATTCTCTCCTTGGATAAGGATCTACACACTCAAACTAGCTAGAAAACTTTCACTCCAAATAAGAACTCAAGAAGAACTACAAAGGATCAATCCAGATATACTTGAATACTACCAAAGCCAAAATGATCCATACTCGTCAGGGCTGAGTTCTTTTCACCCGGGGAGAATTAATGAGGACATTGGCAAGAGGAAGAAATTATAAACTAATAATCTTTAGTTGTAGTCCAATCTTTTCTTTTTCAGGTTTCCACAAATTTATGAAGCATCTCTTGAAGACTCCTAATTCTATGAAGCAAGATTGAATTGTTTAAGGCCACAATCAAGTGAAGACACCTTTTCCAAATTTTGAAATTTAATTCCTGAAATTTGGTTAAGAAATTCGTTTTGAAAGCTTGTTGTAAAAGAAAATTTCAGCAGGGAACAACTTTCAACTAGCTAGTTTTAAAAATTCAAAATTTAATCTTTTTAAAAACCCAAGAATTAAAAATAAAATTGATTTGATTAACTCTTAGACAAGAATTCTTGGATTTTAAAGTTTTGACTTTGGATTAACTTGAATTTTGGTTGAGAAGGTAGTTTGAAAACAGTTGCTAGAAGGTTCCAGCAGTTTAGCTAACTCTTAACAACTTGAATTCAAGTTTCAAATTCTGAATTCTAAATCCTTCTAAAATTTAAAATTCTAGTGAAAAATAACAAAAATCGAAGTCTAGATCTCAGATATAAAAATTAAAATTTAGAAAAAATATTTTTGTATTTTTTTGAAAATTAAATGAAATGGAAAGCAGAAATAGAATTCTGAACAAAACTTCAGAAATGACCTAAAAACTCATATTTTTAAATCCAAAAATCAAGAAAAATATTTTTTTTGAATTTTATATTTAGAGTCTTAACACACTAAGGTACTGGAAAAGTATTTCTTTGGATTTTTTTGCAATGTAAATAAATTACTAAAATTTATGAAATATTTGGATGAATACTAGAGCAAAAATTTTAGCAATCAAATACTTGACCTAGTAAACCATAAGCTCTGATACCAAAAAATTGATGGGGGAAGAAAATAAAATGATGAATTGAGAGTTTTAGCAAGATAACTAGTAATCAAACTTGAGAAATTAATTATCAAATAAATGGGCTAAATTAATCCAAGAAAAGAATTTTTATAAGGAGACTAGTTGATCTAATTTTTAAGTCCCGCAATGTAGATCTAGTTCAAAATAAGGATTAGGATCTTCATGGCAAGGAAACCATCACTACTAGGGAAAGTTAGCCTTCAAATAATCAGATCTAATGAAGCTTAGAATAAGTTTTCCTACCAACAATGATGGCTAATTATTTGGTGGAAGAAGGAGCTCTCATCACTCAAGGATTGAGGTCTAGAAGTCAAGATTGGCACTCTCTACTTTGAGACTCACCTTGGCCTTGATCCATGGCTTGGAGACCTTCATCCTTGACCTAGGAACCTTAGAGAACCTACAAAAAATTTGGGATTAGACATGGAAGAAGAATTGGAGTTGGAATGGAAATAAAGAAAAAAGGAAGAAGAAGAAAGTGGCCGGCAGCTTGGGACTTGGAGCTTGACCATAAATCCATCAATGGGTGTCCCATCCTTTACTCCTTGAAAAAGCACTCTTCACTCTCAAACTAAAACTTAAAAAACTCTCATTCTCTCCTTGGATAAGGATCTACACACTCAAACTAGCTAGAAAACTTTCACTCTAAATAAGAACTCAAGAAAACTAGAACACAAGGAAACAATCCTTTCATTAATTCAAATCATTGCATAGAATGAATACAATGAGAGCCTAGGGGTCCTATTTATAGGCTTTAATGCTAGAAATTTTGTCCAAGGGTGGAGAGGAAGGGATAAGGATAGCTTAGTTGGCTCCAACAATTTTTAGGTAAGCGATTTTAACTAAAAATAAATTATTGGTAGAATATTACAACCACTTGACATGTGGCATTCTAGAAGGTCTTCATGTGATTGTCAAATGCTGATGTGGAGGCCTAGGTGTCATTAGAGGTGGCACCCCACATGTCACTTGTTGGAAGGTATCTTTATGTTCCCCATAAAAGTCTTGATGTAGTGTAATTTCTTATCCCCCAAGGTTTCTTGATGAGGTGTCCCCTCATGTAAAAATTTTGGCTTCAAATCTTGGCTTGAATTGGGCTTGAATGGCTTGAATTAGGCTTTGAAGAGGTGGCTTTCCTTCATGCTTTGAGCTTGAGTCGACTTACGAAAAAATTATCTTCTTCCATGTGTTAACTCATGAGTATGCTTCAAGAAAATTTGGGACTTGTTTCATGGCTCAAGATTTTATTAACTATAGCTGCAAAAACAAAGTTAGTTAACCAAAGTATATAATCTTGTTTGTTGCCCAGTGATGATGCAACCCAAGAGGGGGGGTGAATTGGGTTTTGTAAAACTTTTGAACTATTTAATGATGAACTAAACAAGTATGTGCTAATTGCAATTAAGTGCTTGTATTTTGCCAAAGTATTTGTGTGTTTCAAAATAATATGCAGTGAAAATAACAAGGTAAATGCACAAAGAAAGCAATCACATAAACACAAGGATATATAGTGGTTCGGTGCACTCAAAGGCACCTACATCCACTCCCCAAGATCTCCTTGAGAATTTCACTATAATCAAACCGATTACAGTCATTAGTATTCTGGGCTCACTAATCAAAACCTGACTTGTTTTCACAAGGCTCACAAGTCAAAATCTCACTTGGTTTTACGAGCTAACCAAGAATCTAAATAGTTTTAAGGCTCACCCCCAATCTCCCTTGGTTTTGCGGGCTAACCAAGAACCTAGTTGGTTTTCAAGGCTAACCAACAACCTCCCTTGGTTTTCCAGGCTAACCAAGAACCTAATTGGTTTTCAAGGCTAACCAACAACCTCCTTGGTTTTCCAATAGGCTAACCAAAAACCTTTACAACAAAGTAAAAATGAAAGTAAAGAATATAATAAAGCTTTCTAAAATAAAGCAAATATCTCTTTGAAGCTCTTGGATGATGTTGAAGAAGCTTGTCTTCAATTTGTTGAAGCCTTTGAATGAAGCTTGATATTGTGGACTTGGAAGCTCTCTTTGAAATTGGATGCTTGAAGGCTCAACTCTCTCAAAATATGAATCCTTAAAGTATATGGAACTTTTCTCTCAAAGGATTACTCCCCATTTGATTTGTGTTGATTATATAGCTCTCCAAACCTTAAATGACCATTAGAGAGGAAAACTAGTCGTTACAAATATTTTAGGGAAGTTCTGTTCTTCAAAAAACTAGCCATTGCAGAGCTGTCGTCCGTTCAGGTGTCGACACTTCAGGTCATGTGTCGACACTTAGGGTCGACACTTGGAGCAGTGAGTCGACACATGATCAAAAAATATCTTATGAAGTCTTATGTTCTGCACTGGTAAGTCAACACTTCATCTGGTGTGTCGACACTTTGAGTCGACACTTTGAGTCTATAAGTCGACACTTGACCAAATTCTGAAATTACCTTATTCTGTCTTCTGTTTGGTCTCAGGCATTGAGTCGACACTTCACTGTTCATGTTTCGATATTTTGAGTCGACACTTGATTTCCATGTGTCGACACTTCAGCATGCTGGATGAAAAAATTTTCTGCGTATCAGTTCATGTATCGACACTTCCATGTGTCGACATATGACTTGACAAGTGTCGAAACTTGTCCAAATTTGATATTTGAGTCCTTCAAGATCTTCAATATATGTTCCAAGGTGCATAACTTGAAATTTCATGGCTTCTTCAACTGAATGATAATCTTTTCAATCTTTCAACATTTAATGAGTACCTAAAACTGATAAACACTTTTAACATACATTAGTACTCATATATACTTAAATATTTTGTCAATCATCAAAATCAACACCAGAGTCAATATTGTTATTGATGTCCCTATCAATATGTTCGATAATAATCCCTTCCAGGCTCATAATGACTATCCCCACTTCCGACCCTTCAGAGTTGGACAATCCATCTACATATATCTCCCAAGTATTAGTTAGACTTTGAGTGGGGTCATATGTTAGTGTCGAAGGTTTCATTTCTTCTAATTCAGTTGGCTTATCAAGAATGGTGCATTCGACTAAGAAGTCGACTAGTATCTAAGTTTTGATCGATGGTCAAGGTTGAAACTTGATATCAAACTTAGAAAGTTTGATTGCCTACTTAGCAATGCACCTTGATGTGTCGAGTCAGTGGTGGATGCTCTTCATACATTGATCGGTCAGGAGGGTGATGTGTGGGTTTGGAAGTATAGCCAAAGGTTTTGAGTAGCAATAAGGAGGGCATAGACCAGCTTCTCCAACTTGGAGTATCAGATCTCTACATCTCTTAAAATCGATTTAACATAAAAAAATAGCTTATGAATTTTGTTCTGCTCTTAGATCAACACTACGCCCATTGCCAAGGGGAGGTTGCTAGATATAGGAACAACTCCTCACTCGGGTCTAACTTGCCCAATAATAGTGGTGAACTAAAGAGCTTTTGAGATCTTTAAAAGCCTTTTAGCATTCCTTGGTTTGCTAAAGTTCTTGGATTGCTTCAAAATTTGGAAGAAGGATAGCACCGCTCGGCCAACTTGGAGATGAATCGATTAATGGCTGCAATTCTCCTAGTAAGGTGCTAGACATCTTTGATGTTAGAAAATGTGTCCTAAAGCTAATTGTCTAAGTTATAGATGATTAAGATCTTTGTAATTTATATATGAATTATCAATAAATAAAAATTATTTTGGTAGTTCATTACATTTTGTGCATCTTTTTTTGAACTCTTTTATGATAAAGTCCTTAGAACTACTCCTATTTGATAAAGTAGGATTTATCATGTATTTCCTAAATCTATTTGTGACCAAATGATATGTTGTTATTTAGGATGACAATGTTTATCAAGTATAGTTCACTGTGTACCATATGGATTAATTGTCCTTATAACCAAGGAGTGTGCAGATACTGGTATGGCATGCAAGTGAATATAAATATACATTTTACTAAACATGACCAACTCTGTAAAATACTCTTCTATCGAGAATATCTTATAGAATAATATAAATATCTCTCCAACCTGACCACCACGATGACTTGCAAGCAACTTACTGTGCTTTGATTTTGGACTACCTGTATTTCTAATACAATGATGAAAGATTTTTGAATGCAGTCAAGTACTTCCAAAGTCAATGAGTGAGTGAAGATGGGATTGACCACTTCAAGGTATTGAAAATAATACTTTGTTGTGTTTCAACTTAGCAAAACCTTGACCAGGATAAATCTTGTAAGGAGTTACAGGACTTATTAGGTTAAGACACCTTTGGATGCACTAATTAAGAGTTGGCAGTTAACTTTCAAGTCATTCTTAGCATTGGGTCAAAGGAATAAATTATATGGTAATCATATACCTAGATTCTCAAATGTTGCATTACAATCATTCAACCTATCCGAATATCGAGTACCATTGCTAGATAGTCACATTGATTAGTTCAGGAATTTGTTCCTGTTCTATTGACTTAGTGCTTAAACCTATGGGGTCATATATAATAAAAGTTTCTGACTGATTATGATAGTTGATTAATGAATAAGAATCGTTTAAGGATATAATTATCAATATGATTGATAATTAACCTTATACAAGTCTTATAAAAAATAATTTATTTAATATTAATAAATTATAGGAGGATTAATTAATAATTAGGTTAATAATTGGCTCAGTTTGATTAAGTAAAAAGGTTTAGGTTAAGTCTAATTGAATTGGATTCAATCAGGTCTGATCCGATTAGGTTATATGATGACCTAATCACTAAGAAGTTTTAATTCTGGTTTGATCAGGTTTTGGACTCGATTAATTTCTAATATGAATGAGATTTAATTAAACTATTAGATACCTAATTGGATTAGGTTCAGATATCTTAATTGTGTCAAACCAAATTTGATTTGGTTACACTTAAACTAGATTAAATCAAATTTCATTTTTCATTCCCAGCACCACCTATTTTTCTCCCTAATTTTTCTCCATGCCAAATTCTCTTTTACCATGATTTTTTTGATGTCAAATGCTCTTTGTCACCCTCCCTTTCTCTCATTTGGATGAGAATTAGATGTGAATTAAGTCTTGTTTAAATTTTAATTAGTTTGGAATTCAATTTGATAGAATTTAAATGGGATTTAAACTCTTAGCCTAATCCTTATTTTATTCTATCCTAATCTCTCTATCCCTCTCCAAGCCTATTTTTAGTTGATTTTTCCTGATGGGTGTGTGCACATTTTTGAGAAGGATTACTTTGGGTTTCATGAAAAAAATCACCAAAAAAACTAGGGAGAGTTGGCATGAAAAAGCTTGTGGGCATGGGTAGCTCTTGGCACTAGGTTTTAGGGAGAAAAAGAAAAAAATATAGAAGGGTCTCCATTGTTTTATTTTTCTTCCATCTCTTAATCCTCCTAGATCTCCAAATCTTTTGCTTCTCAAAGGGTATGAGAAATTCTAAAAAAGGAAACAAATTAACCATCCAGTGGCCTTCACGAGAAGCTAGTAATCCTAAAAGGCTGATCTGCTTCAAGGCTTTGTATAGACGTACTGGAGGCCGGACATCTTGTACGACTGCCATATAACTTGAAGAACTCATTACTACATACATCAGTAGTGGAGATCAGTGGCCTGCACTAAAGTATGATATATGATCTCATAGGTTTTGTAGATTTGATCTACAACATGCATCGACGATATTGATCATGCTGATTTTTAAATTTTAGCATTTACTTTTTATGCATATCATATCCAAATCTTTGGCAAGTATTTTTAGATTAATCCAAAGACATAATTTTCTAACTAAAAATGTTTTAATCTGATATGCTTCTGATAATTATATTATATATGTATTAACTTAATAATTAAATTATCTTTATTTATTTAAAATTAATATTTTTATGCATTGCTTACAGGAAAGAATATTGCCAATATGAAGAACTCAATTTATGGGTTTAAACAAAATAAGTTTGAACTGAATCAAACTTAAAATGAGCTCATAATTGAGTTTTAAAGAATTAATACATGATTGCATGAATTTTGGAGCAATCGGTCTACCATAGACTGGCTACTTGGTTTACAAAGCGGCGAATGGCTCATGAGAAGCTATGGATTTTAGTCCATGGCTCAGAGCTGGGATCGTAAAGGATTCTGAGCCATTGATGGCCATTTGGTCATTGAAATAGTCATCTCCTCCTCCCTTTTCGATTGGAGAACCTCCCCATCACTGCCGGAAGCACCGCCGTGCATCAATCCTCTCAGCCCACACCGAGCATCATCAATTTTCTTCGCCTGCCACCCCCTTGCCGGCTCAAGACCATCACCGACCGTCGCCCTCTACCCATCGCCTCTCTTTCGAGGAGACATTGTCGATTGCTGCCACCATTGAGCACCGTCGGCCCCCCTCTTCTCCACCAAAGTCATTGCTTGTGCTTCCCATGGTCGCATCATCATCACTGTCCCATGTCCCATCGTGTCTCACCACCATCGAAACCACTTGCACCACCTTCTCCACCCAAAGAGCCACTGTGTTACTGCCCTTTAGCCCAAAAAAGTCACCAGAAGCTGCCCATCTTCCATCTTCTTTTTCGGTTGTTCTCCCTTCCACCTGTTGACTAAGAGCACCACATAGTCTGTGTTGGGAATTGTGTCCCAAAGCCAATCGCCTGGGTTGTAGGCGGTTGAGCTAAGTATTGTACTCTTTCTTTGAATTAATAAAATATTATTTTTGGTAGCTCATCACATATTGTATTTCCCTGAAATGAACTCTTTTCATGTGATGAAGTCCTTATGACTACACTGACTTCGATACAGAGAGGATGTATCGAGTAGTCCTTAAACCCTGTTCATAACCAAAGGATATATTGTACTGGACGGCAATATATCAAGTATAGGTTGTTGTAGTTCACATCGTTTGGTTGTCCTCTTGACCAAATGAGTGTGGTGACACTGATGTGATCTACAAGTGGGATATGTGATATCTCATTGAACGTGACTCCGTGCAGTCCCTTTCTGCCAAATGGATACTCATGATTGGATATGGGTATATGTGTCCCTCTGACCTGAGGTCATCATGGTAGCTTGCAAGCAACTCCCTGTGCTTTGGTGCCGGACTACCCGGATTTTTAATCCGGTGACGGAAAGTTTCTGGGTACAGGCAAGTACTTGTGGAGCAGTGATGGACCAAGATGGAATTGACCTATCCAAACAGTTTGGATTGAATGTCTCGCAGTATCTCAATTTAGCAAATCCTCGGCCGGGGTAGTCCTAGTGAGGAGTCACTGGGCTTGCAAGGTTGAGACACGTAGTCGACTGACTCAGTCTGGGTTGGCAGCTCAATCTCAGTCGTCTTGAGCATTAGAGGTCAAAGGGATGAATTATACGGTAACCATATGCCAGAGGTTCGATAGTTGCTCCCGCATCTTCGACCTATCCGAATGCCGGGACCCATTGCTAGATGGTTTCTTGTGCTGGTACTATAATTGTTCTAGTGCTACCATTTAGGTTTGAACCTATGAGGTCACACACCATAGAGGATTACTCTCTGATCAGGATACCGATTACGATTGGGAATCTTCTCGGTTTTATGGTCACAGTATTTTTTAGCACTCTTTTCCCCGTCTTGTCCTTGTCTGTGTCAACCGAAATTGTTCCGGGTTGACCATGACTGCACCAGGATTTTTTTGAATCAGTTTTGAACTGATTCGGAGCTTGTTTCGGCCTCCAATTGGTTGTGAACCAATTTTAATCCATTGAACCAATTTAATTAGGCTTGAACCGGTTCAATTAGATTGAACCAAGAGGTTTAAATGGATTGGACCATTTTTTTGCTTGGACCGGTTTTGAACCGGTGTTCTTATTTCACCGTGTAAATGTTTTACACGTTGCTGGAAGAAACCCAAGCGCTGGAAACCAAAACGACCGAACAAACGCTGTTGCTGGGCATCTCTTCTCCTCCCTCCACCCATCCTTTTAACTCTTGTAAATGGCTGTTTAATGGGAGAATGGCAGTCGGTGTCTTTTGGTTTTCCCAGCCTCTCCATCTCCCTCTTCCCTGCTGCCTATTTAAACCTCATCAGCACCCCTGTTTCAGCCTAAGTTATACACCGTGTGAAGAAGAAAACAGCAAGTGTGTGTTCTTCCCTTTGAGAGGCTGAGAGCTTGGTCCTTTTCCACCCATTGGGTACTAGTTAGGCTAGGATTTGGAGTGTGTGATGGAGAGAAACAAAGCCTTGTTTCTTGTGCTCAAATTCACTTTTCAGCAAAGCCTTGTTGCTGAAACTTACCGTGACCGAGTGTCTTCTTCCAGTGGCTAGCACCGCGTGTGGAGAGGGATCCGAGAGCCCCGAGCACATCTCCCCTCTAGAGGGAGTACCCTTCTACTCCTAGGAGCAAACCACGCGAGCCGAACTTACTGCTGTTGCTCAAAAACGAAGATTGAAGTCTGCTGTCCTGTTCTGCAACAACTTCCAGTAGCAGACTTTGGACATTTTTGTACACCATTTTTGCTGTGTTTTGGTTGCAGATCTCGGTGCCAAATTGAAGACCACTCGAACCCCTAGCCACTGCTACAATTTGGGAGCAAACAGAGGTCCGGAAGGTGGTGTTTAGATGACGTTTTGAAAGCTCAAAACAGGGTATCCCACGGTCCAAGGAGGAAGAAGGATGGAATAGATTTATTCCAGCTATTCCAGCCTATTCCAGGTTTATTCCAGAGTTTCCAGGCGGAATAAAGGTGCGGAAAATTATTTTTTTTAATCATGCATAAATAGATTTATTTGTTTATTTTTTTGCAAATATTTTTATATCATGATACATGCCTACATGCAACATGAATAGATTAGTTTCTGGGCGGAGTAGATTTCCGCTGCATAAATTTTAAAAAAAATTTTAAAATCCATTCTGCTCCCGCAGCTGTTTACATGCCTAGTGTAGGATCATGTCAAACCACCTGCACCATTTTCTTTCAGTTGTATCAGAGCCAGGTTGCATGTGTAACCTATTAATGTATGCATGTTTTTATATTAAAATTGGTTTAATCTAATAATGTATCCAGATTTCTTTTTGGAACCTAGTTGAGACCTTCACCATGACCGTGTGTCTTTGACACGATGCGGATCGTCTGTGTTGGCCTCTTCAGAAGGATCCTTAAAGAATTTTTAAAATTAAAAATGTTTTAATTTGATGATACATGTTATAGGGCGTGTTTTATATGGATATGAAATATTTGTAAAATTTGAATCTTGATGCATGATTAGTTATGTAAAAATGTTTTACATTGTGACTTAATTAAAAAATATTTTAATTAAGTATTTGGCTTATTAAAAATTTTAGGTTTATGAAATCTAATATATTGCATAAGCCATTATGGGTTAAATTGGGTTAGCTGACTAGTTGGGTTCATCACTGGGTTAGACCTAAGTTTAGTTGAACCGGATTATAAGAAGATTAAACAAAAGTTGTTTAAGGCCCTTCTTTAGAACTATCTAATAGTTAGATTAGTTGATCCGTTCATCTAAAATGGATCCAATTAGTGGCTCAGTGGACGCCCGAGTCTTTAGGCTAGTTTGATCGAGTCTGGTAAACCGACTGGTGTCGAGGTAGGTTTGGCATTGTGATCATGGTTGTATGAGGCTACCTCTTTCCTGGCCAACTTGGTTGGTGTCTAGGAAAGATGGTTAATGGCGGTTACTCACCCATGATCTCATCTACCTGGCTAGTCGAGTCGACCAGAACTGATTGGAAAAGCTCAATGACTCGAGTTAACCCATGTCACCCAGGTTGATCGGTCTGACTGATCTATAGGTGCCCATGGATCATTTGTTGATTTATTTCAACCCTCCTGGAATCTGATTGATTCAGTGGGAGGATGATCCATGTCCTTGTCTTTTTCTTCTGTCACAACTAAAAAATCCTCTAAAATTATTAGGTCCTAAAAAAGACTAAGTCAAAGAGTTGACAGGGCCTCTGGAAGCTGGGGTGGCCTGGTAGCCAGGTAGCAGGAATATTCCCTGGTATCTTGCTTCTTAGGGGCTTGGGGTTGGCACCTGGGCTTGATTTCTTTGGGCTAGGATGTAGATGGACCTCTAAAATTATGGATGCCTTGGTATATGAATATATTTTGGCATCTGGAAGGGAATCTGGGCATCTAGAGGGCATCTGCAAGAAATCAGGGTTTTCTGAATTTTCCTCCTGGGGTCTTCAAATCTTCAAGCTGGGTTGGACTTGTGCTATACTTTCATGTCTTCAATCTAGTTGGACTTGGTCTTCACTTGTATGATATAGTCTTGAGTCTTCAGTATGCTTGGATAGGACTCAAAAAAATAAAATTAGCTCAACATGAGCTGACTAGCATTGGACTGAACTAGCTCAACATGAGCTGCCTAGTACAGAACTGAAATAACAACTAAAAATACTCAAATAACAACTAAAATGGACTCAGATGAGCTAAGCCCTTATTACAGATGGACTCATAAATTATTGATCAATTTATAGAGGGTTGAAAAAGCCTCTGTCTTATTCTGGTGCCTCAGGTGTCCCCACCACCATGGTGATTAATCCAATCCAAAGCAGCTATTTAGATCAATATTCAGATTCTCTACTAATCAAATCATATCAAGAACTTGGGACTCTGATACTATTATCAAAAAACAAGGACATGATTTTATGCATGAATTTTTTTTAAACCAATGGAATCAAATAAAATTAAAAATAATTTTAATCTCTAAATTATGTATTAGAATAATTTTAAAAATCTATCTTACAAGATCATGATAGGATATGAATAGATTATATATGCTAAAAATAAAATCAATATGCATCGTTCTAATTGATGCATGTTGTAGATCAAATCCATAATAATAAATAAGATCGAATCTGATACGTCATCATAGATTGATGAACACCATTACTTATGGAGCGTGGTAGAAGGCCTGGATATTGTCTCACAGCCACATAGGATGTCTGACATCTACAAAAACTTCACATGAAGCTCTGAGAAATTACCTTCTCTCAAGTGTTAGCTCTGTGTGAAGGCTGTGAATGGCTGATCTAAAAATCTTCATTTTTTTTTGATTTCTCTAAGAAGATGAGAAGATGAAGAATGAGGAGGATCAAGTCAAGAAAGAAAAAGAAACCCAAAATTAATTTTTTACTTTATTTTCCTTCCTTTCTTTCTCTCTTCTCCTTAGCACCAAGAAGGAACTTCCATGCTCAACTAGTTTTCACACCCCACCCCAAAACTTTTTATGGTATTTCTCATTTGAAAACCCATGAAAATCTTTTGCATCAAGAAAAATCCAATAAAAATAGTGGCAAGGGGATTAGGATAAGATATTAGGATAGGTTTAAAAGTTCTATTTGGACTAGGAGTTTGACTTATTTAAAACTTATTCAATTTAATTTCAAATCAATTAAAATAAATTTTAAAATTTATCTAAACCTATTCTAACCTAAAAGAAATTGAGAGAAGGCCTCAAAAGAAACTTTTCATGGAGAAAAACGCACTAAAAAAATCAAAAAATTCATGGTGAACAAGTGGGCACATTATCCAATTTTAACTCGATCAAACTAAATACAAAATAATATTAAAACTCCTTTTAAAAATTATTTTATATTAATTTCTATAATAATGGATAATAGGAATAGTGCTAATCATATTTTGGTATTGAGATTCTTCATGCAAAAATTCATTTTTGTATGAAGAACAAAGTGGCACAAGAAAAAATAGATTCCTAGGTTTGACTTGGTCAAACTAAATTCTAATTTTAATTTAATTTATTTTGATCAATTAAAATAGCTTGAACCTAATCTAATCAAGCTCTAATTAAACTTAATTAATTATATAATTAATCAAATATAAATTTAAATTAAATTAAAATTAAAATCTCTTAGTAATTGGATCATCGAATGACCTAATCAAGTAAAATCTAATTTAACCAAATTTAAATAGATTTGACTAAATCTTTTGATGCGGAATGGATATAAAGACTAATCTAACAATTAAGAATTTAATTTTGATGAGCAATGGTAGCAAACTCAGATAAGCTATCAAATTAATTTAATGAAGATAGACTAAGTCTCTACTAGCTACCTACAATATAATCAGCATGCAATCTCATAAAGAACCCTGAATCCGATGACTGAGAAACAACCAAAACTAGGACATCTTGACTTCAAACAATCAGATTTAAGGAGATTCAGATGGTTATTTACCAATAATGCTTTTCCCTCCTCCGTTTCAATAGATCTAGATTCAATTCTCAAGATCTTGCGGAAGGATTGCAAACTTTAGTTCTTTCGTAGCAGATATTTTCGTTAATTGTTGGATGGTAAAGGAAACCTCCTCTTCTAATCGAGAACACTAGGGATCCTACAAGAGAACTGTGACTAGAATGGTGAAAATGGAATAGCAATCTAAAAAGAGAGAGGGAAAGAATGATGGTCGGCTTGGATCTGGATCTGGACTGTATGTTGAAAATGATGGCGCCTGGCTTCTTGGATCTTGGACTCAGAAGATAACTAAGGCTTCAACACCCCCACACTCATGAATACACTGCTTACCTAGCAGAGCACTCTAACACTACAATTACTTAACCAGCAATTGTACTCTCAATGCTTACCCAGCAATTGGAGAAAAAAAAATCGACAGAGTTTCATTAATGAATCATAAGATGGTTTACAAGAAGGGAATGGGGTGGTATTTATAGACCCCTTACATAGTAGCTTGATAAGAACAAATTCAAGGTAGCAAGATAAGAAAAAATTCTTTTGAATACAAAATAATTAAAGATGACATTGGACTCTACTCTCCTTCTTGACCTGGATAAAAACTCTTTGTAATTTAAATTAGGTAGACTCCTTTGTACTTGGGCTTCTCCATGACTTGGGCGATGAAATGAGGCATTCCATGATTTTAATAAAAGTTTGGCAACAAAAATGAGATGGAATCTCATCTAATTTCCTTCTTGGCGTTAACTCTCCTTGTTCTTCAAATTTGAAGGCAGGCAAGATAATCCTTCCTTGGACTTAGATAAAACATCTTTGAATGTTGAATGAACTCCATGGGAACTAGGAGTCCTTTGAGCATGGGCGACTTCTTTCTTCTCATTTGGGTGACAAGAAAAAAATAAAATGCTCCTTGGTTGAGATAAAGTTTCTTGATAAAAGAGAACTCCTTTGAATTTTGGATGAACCTCCATTTAATCTTGGAATCTTCTTGGATGAACTACCATTTGAATTTGAATAAATATTTGAGTGGCCGACCATCCTTGGAGTGGGCGACAATTCATGAGAAGTGGTGCTAAATGGGAGGAGAATCCTTCCATTTTACTTCTCTTAAATGGCGTCATCCTTGGATTTAAAAAGGGGGATGAGAAGGGAATTTGATGGCTCCTTTCTTGGATAACTTGATGGTGCCTTCCTTGGATAAACTTGAATCCCATAATTGTCCCGATGTCCCAATGTCTTGATGTCCTGATGTCTCGATGTCCCGATGTCTAGTGACAATTCTTTATATGCTTCATTTGAACTCCCTTTTAATTTGTAAACCAATCATGTATGGCCAACCAAGGTGGCTAGATGAGGCATACTACTCCAAGTGGCAGGTGACAAGGCCCCATGACATGGTGACATGGCATGATGACATTGCATGGTGGCATGGCTTCAATAACTGGGCTTGACCTTGGCTAATAATTGGACTTGAACCCCCTAGACTATTACAAGACTCAACTTCAAGTAAACCTATCCTGACTAACTTGCGAATCAAAGCAAACTAATTTATTTACAGGACTCAAGCTGAAATTAAACTATAATAACTACTCATTGGTGATCCACAATGAGCTTGGAAGGTTCTGACATCTCTTCCTAGCTCTAGTGTCATCACTAATTCTTCCGAGGTAGGAGGAACTCGACTTGTCGAGTATGGGTTGACTCTGCTCTGGTAATGTTCTAGTAAGTTTGGGTTAATTCTTTGCAGATCCTCTCGAGTGATCCACAAATCATCAGATTCTAGTCTACCTTACCATCGAACCAAGTAACGCTGATATCCTTACTCCTAGTAGTGATAGTTTTGTCATCCAAAATCTGCTCGATCTTATCTTTCCTTTCGGTAATTTGGCTGGTAGACACTCAGGGATAAGGTCACTCTCAAAGATGGAATCAGGCCCAAATGGCTCACTATATATCATTATTGGCTCCTTATACTCAACAAGATCTGATACATTGAAGGTTGGACTAATACCTAATTCAGGTGGTAATTCTAACACATAGGCATAAGATCCAAGTTTCTTTATGATCTTGTATGGTCCTGCACTATGGGCATGTAGTTTTTTCATGGTTCCAGGAGGGAACCATTCAGGACGAAGCCTGATTATAACAGAATCTCCCTCATTAAATTCTTTAAAATGTTTATGTGAGTTAGCCATATGCTTATAAGATTCATTGCTTTCAATAATTTTCTTACTTATCTTTTTATGCAATTCCTTAATATGCTGTGCATATGACTCTGCAGATTCAGAAATGCGTGCATGCATGGGCAAGGAAATAAGATCTAAAGGCTTTCTAGGTTTATACCCATGGACAATCTCAAATGGACTCTTGCCTGCAGACCTATTGACTGAACTATTGTAGTCGAATTCAGCTTTTGGTAGTAAAAGATCCCAATTTCCAGTGTTTCCACCTACAAGACATCTAAGCAAGAAATCCAAAACTGATGCAGAACAGACCCCGATTAGGTTTATTTTAGAGGGGTGGATCATTAGTCGCGAGGAAATGACCTTTAGGCTAGGTTCAACCATGCTCAAATTATTTTTTCCAATTTTTATTCAAATAAACCCCTTTTTTTTCATTTTTTTTATTTCCTGCACTTAAAGTCGGCAACGGAAGCTGACTTTGCCTTCACAATCATGTAGAGCTCCTTTCTTTGGACCGAAACAAGGGAGGCTCCGGCTGTGGAAATCCAGCGAGGTCGTCGGCAACGGGGCTGGGGATGAGGATGGTGGCTCGGGGGAATGGTGGCATGGCCCTGCTCCAGCGAATGGTGGTGGCATGGTGGGGAGAAGGTGGCATGGACAATGACTACGGGTGTGCGATGCGGGTGGCATAGGAGTGCCGGCTCGGAGGCGTTACGGGCTGCATGAGGGTGCCAGCTCGGGGGCGAAGCGGGCATTGCAGGGACACCGGCATGGTCATGAACCAAGGAGACGGCGGCGTCGCGAGGAGATCTTCTCACGGGTAGAAGAGGGTCGATGCAGAGATGGGAGGAAGGATGGCATGAAAGGGGTTTTGGTGGTTGGCTTTGGCAGCGATGATCGTCGACTCGGTGGTGGGTGACTCTGAACGGGAGGAAATCCGGTGGAGGCGATCTGGGGCGTCAACGAGGCAGAGAGGAGAAGGCTCGGTTCCTTCGGCACAGGCATGGGCATGCCGGACCACAGCAGGTCGATTGAGCCATGGATCGGGTTCACGATCCTTCCGCAAGCTTCATAGAGTTGTGATCGAAATATTGCTGGACGGAGGTGGTCCGCGCTGATGTTGATGAGGTTCACGAGGCTGGCATGGCCATAGAACTTGGCAAAGAAGACGGTGTTCTCGTGGGTCATCGGTGGGAGACAGCGAAAAATGCTGATCATTCGGACAAGCTCCTCTTGGACAGGCTTGGTGATGTGGCCGGAAGGCATCGAACAGAGTTAAGGGCTGCGGGTGGTTCCGGTCAGGATGGCTTGGTGGTTAATTCAGGAGAAAGGAAACAGAGAGGGGAAAGAGAAAGAATGCAATGAAGATGAAGAAGAAAGATGAATAGAAAAATTTAGGAAGAAAAAATAAAAACCATGGTTGGGTTCCCCACCTAGGCTTCAGCACCCACTCTTAACCAGAGTGACCATATAGGGCATCAGCACCCTCTCCTTAACCAGGAGTGATGCACCCTCTCCTTAACCAGGAGTTTTTGTTTTCTCATCCCAAATATTCTTCGTCTAATTTTATTTGATCGATAAAACAATTATAAATAAGCTAATATGAGATATCTGAATCCTTAAGATACCTCAACCTCAATCCTAACACATTCAAACTATTTATTTGAAAAAACAAACTAATCTAACTAAGGATAAAATAAATCCTAAAACATCAAAACAAATCAATCCTAAAATAACGGTAAATTCATTTGATCGAGGTGCTACATCGGGAATCATGCTGATGATGACTTCAGGAGTCATGCTGGGCTGGCTTCAAGATTCAGGCTGGGGCTAGCTTCAGGTTTCGGGCTGGGCTGGCTTTAGATTTTAGGCTAGCTTCAGGTTCTGGGCTAGTTAATGTCCCCACCATTTTCTTGAGATGGGGAGAACTCGACTCCATCGAGTCAAGCTTCAGTAATCTTCTGGCTCTAGGATGCACATGATCTGCAGACTGAAATTTTTTTTATATAAATAATGCAATTAAAAATAAAATTGACTAACCTAACCTAACCTAATCTAATCCTCGCTATGATATCAAAGTTGATGAAGAATGGATGAAAAGACTAATATAACAATTAAGAATTTAATTTTGATGAGCAATGGCAACAAACTCATATAAGCTATCAAATTAATTTAATGAATATAGACTAAGCTCTACTAACTACCTGCAATATAATCAACATGCAATCTCATAAAGAACCCTGGATTCGATGATTAAGAAACCATCAAAACTAGGACTCCTGACTTTAAACAACCAGATCTAATGAGATTCGGATGGTTACTTACCAATAATGCTTTTCCCTCCTCCGTTTCAACAGATTTAGATTCAATTCTCAAGATCTCACGATAGGATTGCAAACTTCAGTTCCTTCGAAGCAGATCTTCTCGTTAATGGTTGGATGGCAAGGAAAACCTCCTCTTCTGATCGAGAACACTAGGGATCCTGCAAGAGAACTGTAATTAGAATGGTGAAAATGGAGTGGAAATCTGAAAAGAGAGAGGAAAAGAATGATGGTCGGCTTGGATCTGGATCTGGACTGGATGTTGAAGATGGTGGCACCTGGCTTATTGGATCCTGGACTCGGAAGATAACAAGGGCTTCAGCACCCCCACACTCATGAATACACTGCTTACCTGCAGAGCACTCTCACACTACAATTACTTAACCAGCAATTGCACTCTCAATGCTTACCCAGCAATTGGAGAAAAAAAAATCGATAGAGTTTCATTAATGAACATAAGATGGTTTACAAGAAGGGAATTGGATGGTATTTATAGACCCCTTACATAGTAGCTTGATAAGAACAAACTCATGGTAGCAAGATAAGAAAGAATTCTTTTGAATACAAAATAATTAAAGATGACATTGGACTCTACTCTCCTTGACCTGGATGAAAACTCTTTGTAATTTAAATTAGGTAGACTCCTTTGCACTTGGGCTTCTCCATGACTTGGGTGATGAAATGAGGCGTTCCATGATTTTAAGAAAAGTTTGGTGACAAAAATGAGATGGCATCTCATCTCATTTCCTTCTTGGCATTAACTCTCCTTGTTCTTCAAATTTGAAGGTACGCAAGATAATCCTTCCTTGGACTTAGATAAAACATCTTTGAATGTTGAATGGACTCCATGGGAACTAGGACTCTTTTGAGCATGGGCAACTTCTTTCTTCTCATTTGGGTGACAAGAAAAAAAATAAAATGCTCCTTGGTTGAGATAAAGTTTCTTGATAAGAGAGAACTTCTTTGAATTTTGGATGAACCTTCATTTAATCTTGGAATCTTCTTGGATGAACTACCATTTGAATTTGAATAAATACTTGAGTGGCCGACCATCCTTAGAGTGGGCGACAATTCATGAGAAGTGGCGCTAAATGGGAGGAGAATCCTTCCATTTTACTTCTCTTAAATGGCGTCATCCTTGGATTTAGAAAGGGCGATGAGAAGGGAATTTGTTGGTGCCTTTCTTGGATAACTTGATGGTGCCTTCCTTGGATAAACTTGAATCTCACAATTGTCCCGATGTCTCGATGTCCCGATGTCCCATTGTCCTGATGTCCCGATATCTCAATGTCCCAATGTCTTGTGACAATTCTTTATATGCTTTATTTGAACTCCCTTTTAATTTGTGAACCAATCATGTATGGCCAACCAAGGTAGCTAGATGAGGCATACTACTCCAAGTGGTAGGTGAGAAGGCCCCATGACATGGTGACGTGGCACGATGACATGGCACGGTGACATGGCTTCAACAACTGAGCTTGACCTTGGCTAACAATTGGACTTGAACCCCATGGACTACTACAAGACTCAACTTCAAGTAAACCTATCCTGACTAACTTGAAAATCAAAGCAAACTAATTTATTTATAGGACTCAAGCTAAAATTAAAATATAATAACTATTCATTGATGATCCACAACGAGCTTGGAGGGTTCTGACATCTCTTCCTAGCTCTGGTGTCCTCACCATTTTTTCACTCAATAAATTGATCCAATTAGCAATTCAATTACTAATTAATCTTTCTAATAATTATTAATAATTAATTAGTTACTTATTTATAATTTTTGTATAGGATAAATTGTTGATCATATTTATAATTTTGCCACTGGACGATTCTTAATCATCGATCAGCCATCATGATCATCTAGCAATAGTACCTAACATCTGGATAGGTCAAATGATGACAAAGTAACATTCAAAAACCTAGACTATGGTTACCATATAATTCATCTCTTTGATTTAATGCTCAAGATGAATTTAGAGTCAACTGCCAACTCTGAATAAGTGCATCCGAATATGTCTCAACATGCTAAATCCTGTGACTCGTCACCAGGATTATCTAGACCTAGATTTTGTTAAATTGAAATATTGTCAAGCATTTACTCCAGTAACTTAGAGTGGCCAATTCCTTTTTGACTCAACACTGACTTAACAAGTACTTGATTGCACCTAAAAACCTTCTGTCAATGAATTAAAATTCAAGTAGTCCAGTGGTGTGGTATGCATGATGAGGATGCAATCATGTGACTCTAAAGGAGATTAACCAAAATTTAACTAGCAATTCCTACTTGCATATGAGTGATTCAACATATAAGATCAAGGAAATCTAAATAAGAAACCCTAAATGCTTATACTTAAACCCAGCTAGGAGGACTATCAAAATCTTAAAGAAATAGGACAAGGTTAGAATTCGCACACAAGTCAAGCTAGCCCTATTTAATGATCCCGATCTTAAAATACTAGGAGTTCAAGCATTGAAATCTCAAGTACAAGGGATTCACTCTTAAGGTTCTCAAATGAAAGATCATACCACATAAGATGGACCTTCTAACTTTCTGGTTTGTAGCAAGTAATCCTTCCTCTTAGATCTGGAGCCTAGAGAACCCTGCAACAAAGAAACCAAGATGATTAGAAACTTAATTAGAAGTGAGAAGATTGATGGAACTCAAAAGGAGAGTTTGTTGGAAATGATCCTTGGCGCCATGGTGGAAGCTTGTGTTGGTGTTGATCTTTTTCTTGTGAGGATATCCTTAATTCGCTTTGAAGGAAGAGGATTGCTTGGAAGATGAAGAGTAAAAGAGAAGGATTAGGGAGAAGAAATGATGGAGGAGAGGAAAAGGTTCACTTAGGCACAAAGATCCACATAGGCACATAGAAACACATAGAAAATTTCTGAAAAAAAAATTGTATTCATTCATCAATTCCCTTTTTACAAGAAGACTAAGAGTCTTTTATAGATTATTAAGCCATTTTGAATTCCAACTACACCAAATATCATGGAGAAAAATTTGTGGAGAAAAATATGGGGCATCCCATGAAGAGTGGAGGAAGTTGTGGAGGAGGTTGTAGCCAATTCAATTTCAAATTCCCCTTTTCTTCTCTTGGGCGGCAATCTTGGATGGTGAGGTGGCATGTGTGATGTGGCAGCAATCTTGGATGGTGAGGTGGCTTGTGTGATGTGGCATGTGGTCCCCACTTGAGGTGGCTTTGGTCTTGCTTTGGAGTATAAGTCTTGAGTCTTCTTTAGTCTTCAAATGTGGTTTGGTTTGATTCTTCATGGATTGGACTTGACTCATTTGGACCCAACGGACTCTCTAGTCCAACCATAAAGATTCGGAATGGGCTTGAATTGGTTGGAGTCTCTTTCTGATTCTGGTGCCCGCACCATCCGGTACCAAAGTACAGTGAATTGCTTGCCAAGTCAATGTGATAGTCTCAGGTTGGAGGGATATTTATACCCATATCCTTTCTATGAGATACTCTTGATAGCAAAGTACTCCATAAAATTGGTCACTATTTAGTAAGATATACCATATACTTACGTACATACCATACCAGTGTCTCTATACTTCTTGGTTATGAGGATAACTAACCTATATGATACACAACAACCTATTCTTAATAAACATTATCATCCTAGGTAACAACATATTATTGATCATGAACCGATTTAAGAACCACTTGATAAATTCTTATTGAATCAATGTAGTTCTAAGGGCTTCAACATATTAGAGTTTATAGAAAGATGATAAATAGTATTGAGCTACCAAAGATTAATAATTCATTTATATTACAAGATAGCTCAACTGTCTACATCCAAATGATTGGCTTTAGAATACTTTTTTCAATACAAAGATCCCAATGGATCTAATGAGAAGTGATGGAATTCTCCACATGGATTGTCTGGGGCATTTTGTTGGCAGAGAATGTCTTTGTTTGCATATAATTTGCCATGCCTTATTAATGGTGACATGAACAACTATGTAAGCCTAGGCATGCCTCTCTTAATTATGCAAATATCGCAATGATTAGGAATATTAAGGCATAACACTTGGCTATGTGGTAAAGGCTGTGGTAGTGAGCATCGGAGCATTGGCTTTCATGGAGTTCGCATGGATGTATTGTTTAAGGGTCTGCCAGTTATCCATGTACACGGGATCGGGCTGAATGCTTCTTTTGGATCCTAGGCCTGATCAGCTAGGAGGATTCGTTTAAGCAGCTCCAGCAAAAGATGGGATACATATGATGACTTTGGGGCTGTCAGGCCAAGCGAGAGTCAGCCACTATCGAGGCCAAGTTAGATAGAGATATTTGGTGGATGGCATCCAGTGTAGCTTGATTGATCAGGATATTCCTCTTGGTGGATAAGCAAATGGGCCAAGGGGTTGCTTTGCACCTAGCGCATGGTTAGATTTGATGAGCCGTCAATGAGTATTTACTGGTAGTCTTTGGATACATGCATTAACTGTTGTTGAGGCTTGCTTGGCTATTGACATCCGCTCGGTGCTTAGCTAGGTTGGCCAAATGGAATGGGTGCCTGACTCCTGATGAATAGTCAGATGGTCGAGGCGACAGAGCACACAATTGGGCATATGATCAAGCCCTACCTGCATAGGGTTACTCGGAGGCCAGTGCTTAGCTGATTGATCAGGGAAGGTATTGTCCTTCTCGACAAGGGGGTGGCTGAATGGTGAAGCCGACCAGGTGCTAATAGTGTTATTTGCTTGATAACATTGGAGTCTGCAACTTTCTGCAATCAGAGACCTTATTCGACTAGGTGCCAATAGTGTTATTTTGCTTAATAACATTGGAGTTGGCAACTTTCTACAATCAGGGACCTTATTCGATAAATGATTGACATGTCAGTACTGAAACTGCCTAGTGGCATTGAAGCCTTGCCTTCATTGGAGGGCCCAATCTGATACATGATTGGTGGGTGCATGATTGGCCTACTTGGTCAGTACTGCCTTTGTTAATCTGATGAATGGTCGGACGGTGTATGCTATTAAGTTATCTGGCTCGGCCAACTCCTGGGCTTCATATAATTGGTATGGTTAGTCAATTCTACGGATTCGAGCCTCATATCCCTGGCCTAAGCATATTTCCTTCCAACAATTCCCATTAACCACCACCAACCTTCCACGTTCCATACTCTCCATCACTTTCTCATCCCCATATTCTTTAGCTCAGATTTTTACTGTTTGCTCATGTAGAAAATTGACTTAGGTATCACAGGATCCTCCATTAAAGAACTTTCCATCGTGTGATGACTTCTCTTTATTTGGTGGTTTTGCAAAATCCGACTATGAGATCGATCACAAGCCTGGCTTCAGCCATGGGCTATAAGGATCTTGATCGGATGGCTCGCAGCCATGCCACCTTCCTCGACTCTATCTCGGCAGCCTAAGCTAGCTTTGTTTTCTAGTTGCAACAAATGATTTAGATGAAATAGTCAAGAATGATATTATCGTACTATTTAATTTATACTAACATTATTATATTAACATATTAATATTATATTAATATTATAAATTATTATGATCTAATATTATAATATAATATATTAATATTATTTTTATTAAAATAAATATGCTATTATTATTTATATAGAATTTGTGAATAAAAAATTATAATACTATGCCTATTAAGAATATAATAGATATTTTTTATTTATTTCACTTCTTCATGGATAATTAAATATATCAACATTTTATTTATAAAAAATATTTTTTATACAAAAAATTAAAAGAAACGAAATCTTTTTTCGCTGACCCAACGAATCCTTCGTTATCTTAATCCCACCGTAAGTTCGACGATACCGCACGCTGCTTGAAAATCCAAAGCCCCTTCTCATTGGCCTGTTCGCTGACCGAGTCCGCCTCTGAATATGAATCGTGACACCGTGTACAGGTGGCTCAGATCAGATTCAAGTGGATGAATCATGAATATTTCGCAAATCACCGCTACCCTCCTCCCGCGCCCACCCATTGTTTTCTCTGCGTCGGGACTTGAGCGGGCGAGGGAGTTACATATTTCCACCTATACCTTCCGTACCTTTACAGTAATTATTGTGGTGATTATTATTATTATTTTTTATTCCACAAGTTGGACCGAAGTGTTTAGGGCTCCCGTTCTCACCTCCCCTCGATCGACGTCCTAGGGTTGCCTGTCTTCCCATCGCTGCCCGCCAGCGGAGCAGCGAGCAGCGAGCGGCCGGTGGAATTCCAGACGCTCCGAAAACCCTAGAAGTGGCCCTCTCGGTTCCGAACATTTTGGAACGGCGAAGGCCTTAGAACCCCTCTCCCGAGGCCTCTTGAATCGAATCCGAGTACCAGCGACGAATCGAACACCCCACCCCCCCTCTCTCTCTTGAACCGGAGGAGAGAATTTATTTTTTCCTCCACTGGACTCCGTAAGAACAGATCTTTCCCTTCTAAAACATCGAATCCCATGGCCTTGATCTATGAGATGGAACCCTTGAAGAAGGAACCGGACCGAGATCTTGGTCCCTTTTGATCTGCTGGAGGGCAGATTGGAACTTGGTTATCCCTTTGTTTTCGTCGAAAAGGATACTTTTTTTTTTTGGCTTTCGTTGGGGAAAAAAAGGCATTCTTTTATCTAAGATCGAATGGATTCAGGACGATTAATGGAGAATCAAACCTAGATCTGCTCTTCCAAGAAAGGGTTTCTGGTTTTGATCCGAAAAACTTTCATCTTAAACATGTTCAAATCGGCTGTTTTCCATGGGAATTCGCTAATTGGGGAGGCGGAAATCTTCCCCCAGAACTCGAACCCTGGCGCATGGGTCAGGGAGATCCGGATCTCCCACTTCTCCCCCTCAAGCGAGCGGTGCCCGCCGCTCGCCGTCCTCCACACCATCGCCTCGGGCGGCGTCAGCTTCAAAATGGAATCAAAGTCGCCACCGTCCGATGATTCGCCACTGTGCTCCTTGCACGCCGCTTGCCTCAGAGAGAACAAGGTACTATTCCCAAAAATGAAACAAACAGAAGGGTTTTAATGACAGCAGCAGAATGGTGAACAGTAAACTCTAATAGTATCAGTGGAATCACTTTGCTAAAATATCGCACTTATGACCTGACTATTCTGAATTCATTCTTTTGTGGAAGGGAATATACTGGTGGAATTCATTCTTCATGATTTTTCTTAATCTTGGTTAAAATGGAATTAGCAGAACTGAAACCTTTTCTAGTGACTTCTTGACATGGCTCCGGTGTTGCAAAATTAGTGCTGTAAGAAATTGAAGCTGTGGTATTCACATTTTCCCCAAACTGTGCTTATTAACAGTCTCAGGAGTCAGGACACAGTTTTAAAGATGAATGCCTCATGCATCTGTATGTGCATAATTTAACTGTGGAGTAAATTGCAACGGTCAAATCATGGACAATCTAACTTGTGGATGATTGAACTAAAGCAGTACTGTTTAATATTTGTTTTTCAAGCTAATTAAGACGTTTTTTTTGGCTAAATATGCCTTAAATGTATGGTATTTTCTATAACAATCATTACTATGATCAGTTCTAACAGGTATAAAATGTAATCAGCTAATGCAGACCGAGTGCCTTATGTATCATATTCTGCCCTGGGCGTATTATATTTAAATGTGAATGCCAGGTTCATGGAATTGCTGACATAGATATGGTTTATAAATTGGTTATAATGAAGTGATTGACTTTATGCTTATATCTGTGGATCCATTTTTTTTGGTTTGGTTTACTCATCTTTATCTTTTTCTTGACAATTGACTATAAATGGTGTGCCTGCTTGGTGTAAAGGATTGCAAGTTTTGGGTTAAGAGAATGTGAAGTCTTATTTGCTAACTTGGCCTTGAAGTTTGTTTTCCTTTAGGCATGTTTGCGAACGAGGGTTAGATTTAATTTAGGGAAGATAGATAAATCAACAAAACAGTATAGTATGTAAAAATCTTCCTTTGGATTGTTATTTTTCTTTAATAATTATTGGAAAAAAACCCAGTGAAAGCCATAGAGAACCTCACTATAGGAGGGTCTTCTAGGATGTTTGCCAGTATAATTTATCCTTGCATTAATAATCTTTTTAAAAGTTGCTCTTACTTTCTATGAGATTTAAGCTGAACAAATACAAAACTTGATCTTATGTGCCCTGCCAAAATAAGTAGGAGCAAGTGGCTGTTTGTTTTCTTCTTTTATTTGACAAACTATGCTGCCATCAGTTTGTTACTGAAAATTAGTTATATGCAGGGAAATTTTGGAACAATGCTCAGTAATGACAGGGTGATTATAGAAATTTGAGAAGATACATTGGGCCAAAATAAGGCAGGAATCCGTATGTAGTTGGTGATGGAATTCTGTGCCTTTGAAGGACATGGAGATTTATGAGATAGAAACTTTGTATGACTTGTCTTCTAATTGAAAAGGTGAATTTGTCATTCCACCGAGATGGATATCTGGAAGTATGATGGTATATATTTAGAATACAATGATTCATGATGAATTGTACTATCAGAACTCAAATGCTTAGATATACGCAAACTACTAGGCTTTCTAGGAAAAATAATACAACTTAGCTGGAGTCTTTGAATATAGGAAACTTGCTTCCACTGATTATGGATAAGCAATGTTCTAAAAGATTGATCCCTTGACTGTATTGCTTTGAGCCACTGAAATAGAATTCAAAATTTTACACAAGGTAGATATGAAAACAAGTATATGCTAGAAGTGACGTGTTTGGACAAAGTGGATCGGATAATTAATTATCTTTAATTTTATATCAATGAGATGCTGAGAAGAGAGTAAGTGATAAGATATACTGTTCTAGATAAAAAGAAATAAATAGAACAAAAACTGTTTTAGGAATCAAGAAAAATGTTAAAGAGTAATATAAGTGGAGAAAAGTGGTAGAACAAGGGTTTATAACCAAAAAAAGAATGCAAGATTAATGAGAAAGATTTCAATTACTTTCCAAGGATAAATAATCAGCCTATGAAAACTGGAACTTCATGTTACACTCATTTAAATACTCAAAACTACACTAAAAACACTATTCTTATGACTTAGATTCTTGTAACTCAACAAAATGTCAATAAGTAACGGCGATAAATGTCATGCATGTCTCATGTAAAGTGGGACTCTGAAAACTCTAGAGTTCAATTTTTCTGTGTGAAATAGAATTCCTAATAAAAGATGAATCTTTAATCTAAGGATTGTGCACTGACTATGCCCAAAATCAACCCTTTTAGTTTCACATTTTCAATTTCTGAAACAAACAGTTTACTAAGATAAACAGAAGTAATCACAATTTTTTAAATCTTGTAGTTTGAATTATAGGGGTTTGTATTGGTGCTGCTGTGCAATCCAACTTCCTGAGATAATGTTGAAATGGAGTTGAGTAGTTTTGGAGATTGGTTCCTTAAGGAAATTTCTGATTTAGGCCATTCTATATGGAGAGGGAACTCATTGCATTTCACTTGGGAAAAAGTAGGCAGGCGTAGGGAACCCGGTGACATTTCTTAAAACCCAGATCTCACTTGGAGTAAGCTTTGTAGGATTCAGATTAGTGATTACACTGATTGATTTAGATGTTGATGTTGATAGTACGAGTTCTTAAAACCCTGTGACATTTCTTAAAACCCAGATCTCGCTTGGAGTAAGCTTTGTAGGATTCAGATTAGTGATTACACTGATTGATTTGGATGTTGATGTTGATAGTACGAGTTCTCTGTATCTATGAAGTGCAGGAAGAGTTTGTCGCATTTTGCTTACAGCTGAGATGTTAGCATTGGTCTTTCTGATGTTGTCCATTTCTTTTTAAGACAGCTTAAGACTACCACCTAGGCTTTTGGTTAGGATTTAATTTAGTTGGTATTGACCAATCAATTGTGGTTGATTCATCTTTCATTGCTATCATTCATGGAAAATAGAAATACAAATTCGAGGGCCCTTTGAAAAAAAAGTGTTTTTTCTTTTTTTGTTTTTTTTCTCTGGTATCCTGGTAACCTAGGTCTTTGAAGTCTTTAAGGGAAGTTTGCAACTCCGGGCTAGCTAAGAGATGCAAGAGCAACATATTCTGTGGCTGGAAGGACTGTGAAGTTGAAGAAGACATTAGCTGATTCACGTAATGATTGTATCTGAAATCTAGGATCCAAAACTGGAATTATGTTTGGATGCAAATTTAGGATGCTGATCTGACTATTAGCAAATTTTCTAAACATTTCTCAAAATCAAAATTTGAATCAGGTTATTTGGATCATTGGTACTTCTCTTGTGCTCTTAGTACCTATGTCAAATAGTATGCAGTTTTTGATTTCAAGCATCCCTTAACTGAGGATGGTGAAAGGTTTGAATCATTTGAGATTTGCAAAGAGAGGCATTTCTCAAGGGATTTTAAGAAAGTAGCATTGATTTTTAACAGTGGTTAAAGATCTATATTGGGTTGTATATCCTATTGGTGTTTACTCCTAATTTAGGTGACTTGGGACCATATGATTTTTTTTTCGAATATACTGTTTTTCGGTCTTCTCTACATAGGAATAAAAATGTTTCTTGTCTTTCTGAATTTTCATATTTTTTAGAACAGTTTACAAAGAGAGAACCAAATCAGTTCATATGAACGCAATAAAAGCTAATTGTTGTATTGATGGTCCTTGTTGATTAAGATCTCTTAGTTTTGTTGAATAATCAAGTTTGTATATCTGTATATTCATGTCTGTTTGCATGTTTATTAGTGGTGCAATGGGCCAGATCTCGCCATCAGAACAGCTAAAAGTTTTTGTGATGACTAATGTTGTGTGAGTTTCTTTAACATTACTAATTTTTTTCCGATATTTTATTTGTTAAACAATTAACATAATTCATTTAAGGGAGAAATTGTTGCCTGTATCATCTTTTTTTAATTGAATGTATGGTATTCTTGATGCATATCCATGTGTCATACACTAGTGCTGTAACTTATCCTTATTTGAATGGCCATTTTCATTGATATGTTCTTTATTGTTGTTTTTTCCTTTTTAAAGAACTAGAATTCATCTTAGTGTGTCATGTTTCTTTTTTATGCTTGCAGACTGCAGTTATTCCATTAGGAGAGGAAGAAGTGCACTTGGTGGCCATGAATTCTAGGAAAAACCTCATGCACTATGCATGTTTTTGGGGTTTTAGTGTTGCATCGGGACTCTACGATTCCTGCCTTGGCATGTTGAACCTAAGGTGCCTGGGGATTGTGTTTGATCTTGATGAAACACTTATAGTTGCTAATACTTTGCGCTCATTTGAGGATAGGATTGATGCACTTCAGCGAAAAATAAGTAATGAGACAGATCCACAACGTGTTACTGGTATGTTGGCTGAGATCAAGCGCTATCAAGATGACAAATCTATCTTGAAGCAGTATGCGGACATTGACCAAGTTGTTGAAAATGGGAAGGTCTATAAAGTTCAGTCTGAGGTTGTATCGCCTTTATCTGATAGTCACCAGTTGATAACCCGCCCAGTTCTAAGGTTACAAGAGAGGAATATCATTCTTACACGTGTTAATCCATCAGTATGTTTTCCCTATCCTATCTTTAATGATTGTAAAATGTGGGGAATTTTTCTCCTTGATATTCATTGCATTGACATGCCACTCTATATTTCGACATTGTTGCTCAAACAAATTGTTGTCATCCAATCAACTGTTTAAAAGAGTCAGAGGGAAATACTTATTGCAGTGTGCAATATTTAATGAATGTGAGTTGCTATCTACTTGATTCATTAAATGAAGTGCATTGAGGTATTCTTTTGACAAGGCTTGTTTAGGCTTACTGATTGGAATAGTATGCCACTTGTTAACTTACATTGAGAAATTATGAGGATCCAGTTTTTGCCTCAATGAACCAGAACTTGTATTAGGAGAAGTTCCTTGCCTGGATTTTATCTAGAGCAATATTATCACTAATATAAACAGAGAGTTTTCTTAAATCTTTGCAGATACGGGATACTAGTGTCCTTGTGCGGATAAGACCTTCATGGGAGGAGCTAAGAAGCTACTTAACTGCCAGAGGTCGCAAGCGTTTTGAGGTCTATGTTTGTACAATGGCAGAAAGAGATTATGCTTTGGAAATGTGGAGACTTCTTGACCCAGATGCAAGCTTGATCAGCTCTACACAACTTCTTGACCGGATAGTGTGTGTCAAATCAGGTATGCCATGCAGATATCTTGCTGTTGTATGTTGCCATCTACATTCTTGGCTTATTTTTGATGATGGAAGCCAAATAAGAAATCTGTTGAGTTATCCTCAACATTTTTTGCACCTCTTTATGTCTTTATATATCTATATTCAGCTTTTATTCTGCCCCGTTTTACATTTGATTTTTTATAATTTTGTATTGATATATTGCTGACAGGCTCAAGAAAGTCACTTCTCAGTGTCTTTCAAGATGGAATTTGCCATCCTAAGATGGCACTAGTGATTGATGATCGTCTGAAAGTTTGGGATGAAAAAGATCAACCTCGTGTTCATGTTGTCCCTGCTTTTGCTCCATATTATGCTCCTCAGGCAGAGGTACAATTATCTGCATATAATGATCTCTGGTTACGAGGGTAAAACTATGCAATTCTTTAGTGCCTGAATCTACTAAAACAAACCTTTTTTTGACTCATGTTGATAGGCAAATGGCAACGTCCCAGTTTTATGTGTTGCAAGAAATGTTGCATGCAATGTTAGGGGTGGTTTTTTCAAGTAAGAGTATATGATTTCCCATTAATAGTCTTTACCTTTTACCAACATGTGTCTTGATTACCATGGTGAAAGGACAATTAACTCTGCAGTCTGCTGCACGTAAATTGACAACATTTTCTTGACACGACAAGTCATGACTTTTATTGACAGAGAATTTGATGAAGGCTTACTGCCACGAATTAGTGACATCTTCTATGAAGATGAATGGAAAGATTTCCCATCTGCTCCAGATGTGGGCAATTATTTAATTTCAGAGGTAACTCTGATGAAACCGGTGTTTGTATAGTTATTCTCTGCAATATAGTTACTCACTGACTCCCTTTTCTTTGGTTCAGGATGACAATGCTACTTCAAATGGAAATAAAGACCAGCTCTGTTTTGAGGCAGATGCTGAGGTTGAGAGGAGATTGAAGGTCTATATAATTCCAGTCCCTCACTTTTTTTTAACTGATTTTTTTGGTTAGATTTGATTAAGAGAAACAAAACTTGGTAATCAAACGCACAATGAAAGATATCCATTACATCTGCAACCTTTCACATGTCATTTGGAACATTGTTCAGGAGGCAAATTGCAATGTGCAATCTGTTCATCCCATGGTCAATAACTTTGACCTGAGGTCAGTGTCTTCTGTTCAACATGTTATGGCTCCTTCAACTGCTGCACCTCCGCTGACAGCCACTCAAGCGATGATGCCTTTGCCTAACAACCAGTGCCCACAGCCGATTGCATTAGGCAGGCCATTATTATGTCAGCCTGGCCTACCTGAACCTAGTTTGCAAGGTTCTCCTGCCAGGGAAGAGGGTGAGGTTCCAGAGTCAGAATTAGATCCAGACACAAGGAGAAGGCTTCTTATATTGCAACATGGTCAAGACACTCGAGATCCTACTCCTTCATTTACTGTGAGATCCCCTCTCCATGTTGCAGTTCGTCCAGTGCAACCACAGGGAAATTGGTTTCCATTGGAGGAGGAGATGAATCCACGACAACTGAACAGGGCATCGAAAGAATTTACTGGAGAACCAGAAACTGTACATTTCAATAAAAAGCGACCTAACCAGCAATCATATTTTCGCAGTGGGGAGAATTCTATTTCTTCTGATAGAGTTCTTCATGAAAATCGGAGATTGCCTATGCAGGTAAATAATGTTTTAACATAGAAATTCTTTTCTGAATTTTAAATGTTTATTTTATAGATGGTTCCATGACCATTGACTACACAATTCAGTTACATCAAGGAGATGATCGGTTAAGACCAAATCATGCAACAGCAAACTATAATTCCTTCCCAGGTATTTTTGTTTTCTTTGATAAGTAGGTAGAGCTAGATTTTCAGAGCCTTTGTAGTTCTCAAGGGTTAAAGATTGTATGTTTTTTTTAATAGTTTTAATTTTATAATGTGTAAATAAATTCATTTTTTCTTTTCATTGTTCTTGCCATCCTCTGTATTGGAAGCTTAGAAGTGCTGATTGCTCATTATTAGCTTCTGTTGCTGATTTCCCAAATTCAATTCTCAGCTCTTTTTTTTTCTTTTCATGTTATTTCATTTGTATGCACATATCCATTCATATACACATACATACCATTTGCTTAAACTTATATTGTATGCCCTCAAGTTTCAACCACTATTTTTTTTGATTAATTATTTACTTTTTTTTAAAAAAAATTCACAAGATAATGCACATAGATGCAAAATTTGCAATTCACCTCCTTGTCATATATTTTTACCATAAAAAGAACTTGTTGAAGAAAAGAAAAGATGATCAGCTGTTAGCTCCTGTTAGCTAATTAGGAGGTTTTATATAATCAGGACAAAGCCAAATTCCTAAGTTATCCCTATTGCAATAGTACAATATACTGACTTCTCATGAATAAAATAGGTAAAATCAGAAATAAAATGACATAATATAATGTAAGTGACTAAGTCTTAATACCCCTCCTCAAGCTAGAGTATATAAATCTTGTGAACTCAGCTTGAAATAGTAGCTTTGGAATGATTGTTTGGATAATGCCTTCGTAAAGATATCTGCAGTCTGATCAGCCAAGCGAACAAAGGATATAGTTACCTGTTTCTTGAGGACAGTATCACGAACAAAGTGATAGTCCACTTCTATATGCTTAGTCCGTTCATGAAAAATTAGATTAGTAGCAATGTAGATAGTTAATTGATTATTGCAAAATATTTCCATAGGGTCAGGATGAGGAAGACCAAGTTCAAGCAAGAGGGATCTTAGCTATATAAGTTTTCCAACCATATGTGCCATATCACGATATTTGGCTTCTAAACTGGAACAAGTAACAATTTTTGCTTCTTGCTTTTCCAAGTAACTACATTATCATCCAAAAAGGTACAATAACCTATATTAAAGCATCTATCTTCATAGGAGTCAGCTCAGTCTGCATCAATAAAAGCAGTGAGCTGATAGCGAGTACTTTTCTTGTAAGCCTTTTGCTAGAACAACTCTTCAGATATCTTAACATTCTACATGCAGCATTCTAATAACAATGGCTGGGTACATCCATAAACTGGCTTAGAACACTCACAATAAACGAGATATCAGGCCAAGTCGTCATAAGATAGATTAACTTGCCAGTCAATCATCTGTAGCATGCATAATCTCTAAACAATTCACTCTCATTAGTTTTTAGCTTAAGACTAGATCCATGAGAGTTTTAGCTAGTTTGGAATTGAACATATCAGTCTCTTATAATAAATTAAAAATAATCCATATTGCCAGTACTTTAATGGGCCCCACCATATTATTATGTTTGGAACATTTTTTTGGATGGCAATCTATTCTGTCTGGTAATCTGGATTGCTTTCCAAGAGGCATTTAAATTAGTTTTTTTTTTTGGTAAGGCAAAAAGGATAGGGGGGATAAATCCTGGTGTAGCTACTCCCGCAGGCCTCCATCCCATCAGGTAATGTTCGATACGAGACGCTCAGATTTGCGCAGTCTCTTCCCATAATTTAAATTAGCTTTAAGAGGGGTAGTAATCTAGATTACCACCTTTCTGGTAATCTACTTTGCCAAATTACCCTCAAAGGAGGGGAATCTGCCGGTGAAGTTCCAGCGAAAGTGCTCCCAAGTAATCTTTTGGATAATATTACCCTTCCATTCTCTCTTCCATATAATATAATATAATAATATATTTTATAATATAATATATTTTATACTATTTTATATATTTATAATATAATATAATATATTTAATTTTATTATATTATATTAATATAAAATTAAATATATTATATTATATTTTATAATATAATATAAAATATATTATATTATATTTAATAATATAATGTATAAATTTAATATATTTAAGTAATATATTAAATATATTATCTATTTAATATATAAATTTTTATATTAAATTTATTTAATATAAAAATATATAAAATATATTTTTATATTTTTAATATAAAATATATAAAAATATATTTTATAAATAAAATTAGATTTAATTTAGGGGTATTTTGAAAATTTGATTTTGCATTATGCAACATTATCTGCATGTACCAAATATAATAATTCATATTGCCTGTAATCTACATTGCTGGTAATTTACATTGCTGGCAATCCACGTTACCTTTCAAGATTATTTAGCAATTCACTAAACACAAGCTAAAAAAGTATATTTGCATTGAGATAGATTTAGCTTTTCTTTTTTGTAGATGACTTCAATATCAAGAAAGTAGTGCAAGGATATAAGATCTTTTATCTGGAATGCATCCCTGAGCCATTTCTTAGTTTGAGCAATCAACTGCAAGTTATTTTCTATCATAATAACGTCGTTTACATATGCCACAATTATAACCAATTAACCACACTATTATGTTGGTGATATACAAAAATAAAATGATCAGAATAACATTGGATAAGATTATATTTATCAATAGTTCTACTGAACTTATCAAACCAGGCTCCTAGTGACTACTCAAGACCATAAATAGTTCGCTGTAGCTTACAGACTTTTCTTTCCTCCCTCTAAATCATATAACCTGGATGTTGGTCCATTTACACTTCTTCTAACTCATCATAAAGAAAAGCATTTTTAACATCTAATCGATGAAGGGTCCAATCTAGATTGACAGCAAGTAAAAGAATTATTCTTACAGAGTTCAGGCAAGCATAGGTAAAAATCTTAATGTTTGTATGAAACCTTTGGCTACAAATCTCGCCTTTAGTCTCTCAATCAAGGATCGCTGAATCGGTACTGGGACTTGTATCGATTAGCGACTGGTACAGTACCGTACCGTACCATACCATACCGATACATGGTGAATTGAGAAAAAAACTTTCTTCCTCCTCTTCTCAAGTAAGAATCGGGCTGAACCGAGCCTGAATCGGGTTGAACTAGCCGTACCATACCAGACCGACCTGTATCGATCCGGTTTAGATCAATTTTTATGGTTCGGATCCCGAACCATTTTTTTAGGACTGAACTGTACCGGTTTTTGGCCGATATGGTACGGTTTGCCCCGAATCGGGTGGTTCGAGATGGTATCAAAAACCCTGCTCTCAATTGATCCATCAGGCAAGTACCTGATTGTATACACCTAGCAACATGTCATCGTCTTCTTCTTTGGAGGCAAGGTAACAAGAGTCCAAGTGTTTTTGGATTGCAAAGCCTTCATCTCATCATCAATAGCTTCCTTCCATCATGGTATAGCAATAGCCTTTGCAAATATCTTAGAAATAGAGGATAGAGAGGATACAAAAGATCTAATGCTCTGGGATAGATGCAATATAGAAGTGAAGTTGGATATATGATAAGTTGAAGTTCTTTTACCTTTTCTCAGTATCATAGGCATGTCAAAATCAGACTGAAGCAGATCTATAGGACTAGTAGGAGGATCATTGGAGGTATGAGTGGGTAACTCAGCTCTAGGAGTTCTACCATAATCAGTTTTCTTGCACTTGGAGTAAACATTCAGAGGTTTTTCAATCTGATACGATGAATGTGCAGCATTCAATGTAGACTCATCTTCCTCCATGATGGCAACAAGCAAGGAAACAGGACTGGAATGATAGACTGGCTCAATGACTTTTCCTTAGAGGAATAATAAGGTGTCGTTTCAAAAAAGGTGACATCTAAACTTATAAACATTCTTCAACTAATCGGATCATAGCATTTATATCTCTTTTGAGTTCTAGAATATCCGATGAAAAGATAATAAACAAACTTAGGGGATAATTTGTCTTGAACATTACATAGATGGACAAAATAGCAACATCCAAAAACTTTAGGTGGAATGGAGAACATATTCTCATTGAAAAACATAATTTGAAATGGTGATTTTCATTCAGAATATGAGGAACAAGATTGATTAAGGAACATGCAGTAGAAGAGCATCACTCGAGAATATTTTGGGAATCGATATGAAGTAAAATCGTTCTTGCTACTTCTAAAAGGTGATGGCTTTTACGTTCAACTACCTCATTTTATTGAGGGATATAGATACACGAAGTTTAATGGATAATCCTTTGATTGTCATAGAAGGTAGCCAACTTGGTTTGAACCAGCAGCAAATTCATCAGAACTCTAATAATGCTGCTTGGGATTAGAAGAACATCTGTAGATTCATGAACAAGAGCAAAAGTACTTCAAAAGGCACTAGATCTAGGCAAATGGGCAGCAACAAGAGATCTTGATAAGAAGGATGAAAGTTGTTTGTTGTTTGAGGATGCCATAGTAGCCAGAAAAGAGGATAGAAATAACCAGGTAGTAGATAACCTTTACACGGCATAGGAAAGACACTTACGTCGTATAGAAGAAGAAAAGAAGATAGATCGGTGGTGGCTAGGGAGGGAGGAGGCGGCCTCTAGGGTTTGAGGTGAGGGAGGAGGCGGCCACTAGGGTTTGAGGTGAGGGAGGAGGCGATGGCTAAGATTTGAGGTGTGGAAGGAGGTGGCAGCTAGGATTTGAGATGATGGAGATAAGTGGCGGCTTGGGTTTGAGGTGAGGGAGGAGATGGTAGCTATGATTTGAGATGAGGGAGGAGGCGGTAGTTAGGATTTGTGGTGGAGGGGGCGGCTAGGGTTTGAGGTGATGAGGAAGGAGTTGGTTGCTAGGGTTTGAGGTGATGGGGATGAGTGGTGGCTAGGGTTTGAGAAGAGGGAGGAGGAGATGGCTAGGGTTTGGAAACTTGTTCTGATATCATGTTGAAGAAAAGAAAAGATGATTAGCCATTAGCTCTTGCTAGTTGATAAGGGGATTTTATATAATCAGCACGAAGCCAAATTCTTAAGTTATTCCTATTGCAATAGTACAGATAATGACTTTTCATGGATAAAATAGATAGAGTCAGAAATAAAATAACATAACATAATATTAATAACTAAGTCTCAACAGAACTTATAATTTTTATTGTTATTTCTTGCAAATTTCAGATTTATTGTTTGCTAATGCACTAATGTTTTCTGGTTTAGTGAAACAATCTTTTTCTTCTAACCTAACATGAAGCCTGAATTGCTGGTGTTGTAGCAAATTGGAGAGTGAGTCTTGGTGCAATGATAAGGTTGCTTCATTATGACCTAGGTGTTATGGTTCGAAACCTGGAAACAATCTCTCCACGTACTGGGATAAAGCTGTATATCTTACCATCCCTAGACCCTGCAATGGAGGGAGCCTCATGCACTAAGCCATCCTTTTATATTAGATCTGAACTGAAAAGTACCTTAATGATTTATTTATTTTATTGGGACATTTGGACTCTTCCAAAGTTGCTCTGACCTGTATGCTCAGACATATTGAAGACAAACATGTAATAGACGGTTTGAATAAAGCTATGTTTTCCACATTTTTTAAACATTACTTCTAGTAAGGGTTCTCAGAAACCAAGCCATCAAATCTTATTATTATAATCTGATTTTTCAATGGCTTTGTAGCTCCAGAGGAGAGCTAGAAACTTTTACTTATGGCTTTACAATTGGTGTCACCTGGATACTCACATCCAACTCTAAAAATCTGTATTGAATATTTATCTGAGTCAGATATGTGTTGGATACTTGTGAAGTTCTTTGGTAGCGGCTTTTGAGATTGGAAGAGAGTTGAACTCTTCCAAAAATGAGTGAGCTGAACTCTTCCAACAATAAGTTTGATCTTCTAATTTAATTTTAGGAGTTAGTAGTTGTTCTTTTTTTGAGATTTGTTATGAATGTAGGTATCGAAACAACCTTGCAAATTTTTCTAATATCCTTAAATCAATTGGAAAGTTTGATTGAGGAACACATTTATTGACATCTTAATAAACAATATCATTTTAATGTTAAAACAGATAACATTTAAGGTATAAATATAGAATTCAATTAAATTTATATGTTATTCTGTCTCCCGAATTTCTTCTTTTCTCCCTTTCTAAGTTAGACACTTGGACATGTATCTGAATCCGATGTTCATATCCATGTCCATGAAACTCTGTTTATTATCAAAACCAGCTTATTGTTATGTTCATATAGGTTTAGTTCAAGTGGCTATGGAATCCTTAACCTTGAGGATTATATACTTCAGTTTTAGTCTGTTTAAGAGATTGTCAAAATAAAAGTTTGCAGATTTACTTCTAGTTTTTGTTGATGCAAGCCTTAGTGATAGACCATTTCTTTTAATACTTCTCCAGATTTTTCTGTTTCCTTGATGGATGTCAATTCAATAAAATCATTAACTTCAAATCTGTAGACTTCCAGGTATGATTTAGAGCCCAGAACCCAAAATATTTTTGTACATTTATTATAAGGAAGCAGCAACTTTAGGATCAGCAGCAATGCAATATGCTCCTAAATGATTAATGACTTACAATGGTTTCTCAAGCAAATATAAGAAATGATTTTATGACACCAAAGCAACTTAGGTGGGATGAGATTGCTATCCCAGTAAAATAAATTTTAGTTCAAGAAGTAGAACCAAAATCTTTTCAGAAAACTGAAGTTGAAAGTGCTATTTATAGTTTTATATGTACATGTATATGTATGTGGATGTGTTTGTACACATGTTTGTATATACATGTAAGTATGTGCATTTATGTGTGTGCAAGTAGGTCTGTGTATAGGTTGCAACTTGCAGTCTGAACAGAGGATTCATATAGGGGAGTAAGGATATAACACTTTTGGAATGATGCTCCAACTAAGACAATAGATCCCAATTTACTTAATCCTGGCTGCAGCCCTATTTAGATGTTGTGCTTACTAAATACTGCATGTAGTTGGAGTATGTGAAATTGTGGTATTTCTTGTATCTTATATTTGGAATGATGTGTAAAATTGAATGAATGATTCTAATTTGTTTGTCTGAGCAGATGTTTAGGTGTGAGCTTTTGCTATAAGCGGAGGGAAAGTTTGCTAACTTTAATGGTTAAAATGTTTTTTGGTGCTTACTTGCTACACCATAAATGGTACATTGAGATAACTTGTATGGATATTGGCATTTGTGGCAAATGAATGGGAAAATTTAATGAAGAAGTTAGGGGAGCATTGATCCAAGATATCATTTACTTTTGGGAATTAGTCGCCATGAGACTAAATTCGGAATGGTGAACCTGCTAGTTCTACTCCTTATGTTGACCTGGGTTGAGGGCTCCAATTCAGTTCAAGGAGCTATGATTGCCAGGAAAACCCCGGACCCAGAGGACTGTTAAATTTACAATTTAAGTGAAAGAAGGTGAAAGAATCATTAGAAGGTCGGATGACATCATCAAGAAGGCAGCAACCCCCGAGTCGGAGATTTGAAAAATTGAGCCTAGTTATAAAGCATGGGGAAATTGATCTTATGATGCTGAAATAGACTTTGCAGATGTAGAAATTGATTTTGATTTGGATAATCATTGTAAGTGCAAGGGACAAGATGAGCCTAGGAAAGCTTGTATGTTGCATATATAAAGTTTCTTTGCCTCTATGATACCAAATAACAGATCATTTGGGTGATGGGATAGTGATTTGGGGTGTCCAAAATGGGTTGTATGTCTGAACTGATGCTATCAGTATATTGAGCAGCCTTTGTTTCTTGTAGGTTGCATATATAAAGTTTCTTTGCCTCAAAGATACCTAATGATAGGTCATTTGGGTGATACAATAGTGATTTGGGGGTCTCCAAGATGAGTTGCATGCTCAAAAATGAGGCAATCCATATATTGAGTAGGGTTTTTAGGATTTGGTATGTCCACAACATTAATTTTTAATGGAATGGAAAATTAAGCAATCTGCTGTGTTAAAGTTGTAGGCTATCATTTACCCTCTGCTTGGTACAAAGGATGGATTGGAGAAAGGATGTATAGAGAAAGTAGGATGGATGAGGGAGAGGATGGATGGATCTTCTATTTATCCTCATATATTTGGTGAAACATGAAAAGGATGGATAGGAATAATTCCCTTCTCTGTTTGATATATGAAGAATGAAAGGATGGATGATATTTGTATGGCATTTTTACTAAACTACCTTTTGATAAAAAATATTATTATTGTCAATTTATATTACTTATTTATATCAAAGAAGTAAGTAAACTTATAATTTTTATAATTATAATGATATAAAAAATTATATAAATATTTAATTTTAATTTAATTTAATTGAATAAATGATTTTATAAATTAATTATTAATGATTTAATTTATTTTTATATATGAATTATATAAATAAATAATTAATTTATAATTTAATTTAAATAGTTAATTAATTTTATACAAATAGTTAATTAAAAATAATAAATATAAATTTAAAAATAGAAGATAATTCTGATTGTTTCATTATAATTATGAAAATTGTGTTAAAATTAAAATAATTAGTAATAAAATTTAATCGTATATGATTAATAGCATAGATAAAAAATATATAAATAATATGAATGAAAAAGTAAAGAAGTATTATAGTTTTGCTAAAAAAAATTAATTGGGGTTAATTTTGTTAATGCAAAAATCTACCTCTCACATGCTCCATCTATCCTTTCTCATCCTCCTAATTTTGAAGGATGCAAAATGATGGGCCCGAGTGGATGGGTAATCCCTCTTTTCATCCATCCTTCAAACTTTATGAATCCAATGGTGGATGGAGGCCATCCATTCTCTCTCTCATGACTCTAATCAAACATAGGGTTACTCTGATGTTTATGGAATGAAGATCCTAAAGTTAAATAAGATCATTACGAGGACTTAAAAAATAATATAAGGTTTCTTCTTTGGTGTTTCTAATATAATGTAATTGTGTATGCTTTGACAATAGTTAAATTGGTGGTATATTGAATATTCTGAAAGAATAGTGCCCTAAAAGCCAATTTTTGTATGGGCATTTCTATAATCTTTCAACTCATGTATGATATTTTGATAAATGGAAAGGCATTTTGATTCATCATATTACTGCATCTTATTAAGATTATGATGAACTCCATAGGTTTGGGCAATGAAATTAGGATTATGATGGAGATCATAATAGTGAGATCTAAGTTCCTATAAATCCGAATCTAAAATGTTCCTAGTCGTTGGATCATCGATTTGGGGATCAATATTTCCGGTAAGACTAGCACATCCTATGTATGCTCAAAATGAGAGTGGTTGGTCTCACAGCCACTTGTATAGGGATACTAATACAAGGATGTGGGTGCTCATTAGGGTATGAGTTCACTGAATTGATCCGTCTTGAGAATATCTTATGGAGGTCTTACTTGTTAAAAGATGGTTCTCATAGTGGGAATCGTGTATGCGATCCTAAGACTTAAGACTACCAAGTATCTTGTGCACATGAATCCATATTTTGGTATATACTCATTCATGGCAATTAGTCATGTACGGGATGCTTCTGGATATGGTGGATTGTGTATGAAGGTAATGAGTAGGTCAATAAGGAATCGATTACTCCTATAAGATAAGGACTATCCCATGAAATCTCTTCGATTATTGACTCAGGAAGTCTTTGATCAAAGCATGATGAGTTAGATAGGGTTTCTAATCTTTCATCGGTCGAGTCTTCATTATCGAATTGAGATTCAAAAGGATTGAGTGCTAGGGTTTGACATTTATCCATGCCCTTCACTTAATCGGGATAAAAGGAGATCGAAGGATTGAATTGCACGGTAACTTTTCACTGAAAGATATTTTGATCTATCAAATTCCACTTCTTTCGAGTAGGCATGATACGTTGCTAGACGTCAATCATATCTTGTAGGTTTTCATGAATCAATTCGATTGGATTCATGAGTCGATTCGGAAGCTAGTTCGAATTGGCAACTTAAGTCAGCTCAATTTGACCTAATTAGGTTAATCGGGTTCGATTGGATCGAATTAGCTTGGACCTAGACCTACTGCTGGCTAGATGTGAAATCCAAAGTGTCGCACACATCAAGGAATTCACCAAGGAAGTCGGTTGGATTTTTATTAGGGTCATGGGATCCTAATTGGCTAGCTAATTGATATACTAGCATATGTTGGCTAGCTCAACTCCTAACCCAATTGGATTTGGTCAAGTTGCTTGTTAATTGAGCTAACCAATTTAAATAGAAATTACATTGGGTTGAGTTCTAAGTGGGGCAACCTAATTCAGATTTTATTTGGATTTTTATTGGACTTATCTTGGATTTATGAAAGAGTCCATGTTGGCATGGACTCTCGGGCGCCAATTTGGTTTCATGCCAATATTGGTATGTGCAGAAGGACAGAGTCCTTCTGCCAGTCAGCCACAAATCCTAGATAAGTGCTAAGGCCCTTATCCTAATCTCCATGCCTTTTTGAAGTGTTTTTTAATGGTCCAAGATGGAAATTTCTTGGAAGGAGGTTGGCGCAATATGAAAGGTCACGACCCTTCATGGATTGGTGCTAAAATACATTGCAGAGTCCTTCTATTTGAAGGCTCTCAGATATCCGACGTATCCCTTCGTACTTCCACGACTTTTGGCACTATAAATGACCGGTAATTAACATGTGGCAGGAGATTAAAATGTTGGAAAAACCGAAGAGATATTTATATGTGTCTTGGTTTATGAAAGGGTGTATCATGATAAGTCTGCCCATCCAATAAGACTCCTCATTGAAGGGTCTTATCAGATGGCTGCAGAGGAGGTATATTAGGCACCCCATCCTACTCTATATAAGGCATCGGTGTTTTGATGCCAAAGCACTTGAATTCTCATTGGAAAAACCAACCTGCTATTTTCTCTTCCTCCCCCTTAAGATAAGGTTTATCTTTTTAAGACAAAGCTTGTTCTTTAGAGACAAGGCTAGTCTTTTAAGACGAGCCTAGGGAGAAAAATAGAGGGGATATTTGGGATCCGAGAGAGAGGATATAGAGAAGTATCTGAGTGCCCTGCAGGAGGGTAGGGAGTCCAGCAAGGAAGAAAGTGAAAGGTTGCCAAAAGAGTCCCAGTCAAACAAGCAACTATTATAGGAGTGCTTCCATGGTCCGGTTCTTGTGTGGATCACCTTTGGAGGGCATGTACTTGTGTGCCTCATGGAAATAAAAGATAATAGCACTCCAGGTATTTTTCTATAACCCTAAAGTATTAATTTATTGATTGTTATGATCAAGTGGTCCTAGGGTTTAGGGTTCCGGCCGGTTAGGATTTCAAAATTTTCATTTTGAAACTCGATCTTCCGCTGCGCCTGGCCTGAGAAACCCAATAGTGGTATCAGAGCCATCTTGATGCATGCAATTAGTAATCACTTTAGAGTTGCTTGCTTGCTATGATATGAATCGATGCATGATTATTTCAAATTACATATATGCTATATGTTATATCCTAGTAATTGCTTTGGATTGGGTTAGTCACCAATGCCGTCCGGTCATAGGAGCCAAGTAGGGTTTAAAGGTCCTCTCTTTTTATTCAATGGGATCTCCTATGGCGTGTAGGGGTGTCGTTGTGGCCTTAGCTCATGAACAAGTGAGGTGAACGGATCGTTGTTTGAATCATGTTTACGTTATGCATATTAGGGTTAATATGCTTGTTTTGTTGGAATGAATGTCATGATAACATGATGAATTAGGATGTGTATGAGACCATCAAAGCCCTCATAAAATAATATTTAGTCGTAGTATTAGTTAATCATGATGCAAATCTAATTAGGATATGATCAGCCAATTGATGTCTAAGCAAGTGGTTCTAGGAAGGTAAAGGAAATGAGGTTTTTAATTGGTTCCGTTAACTGACGTGGCCAATTTAATTGGTGTCTAAGGAAAGCAACGGGGGGATCCCCTCATCTCTTTCACTTACCTGGCCAATTTGGTCACATCTAAATCCTAAGTTGGTAATGTTGATTGATTAAGCACACTACAAAATTGCCTTCCTTCATGCTAAGCCAAATCCATGTCAAAAACTATAATAGATTTGTTGTGTAACACAAGGTCTACTTTAGGGTTTGATATGATATTTGTCTTGGTGCATGTTATGCCTTATAGCATGTCTGATGGTGTTGCTTTGTTGTGTAACACAAGGATAACATTATTCAATCATGGCTATATGGAAATGAAGGATCTGACTAAACTAAGACATTATGGTTTGTTGTGTAACACAAGGCTATAAGTGTTTTAGAGGCAAGTATTATGTTAAGAATTGCAAGGGATGCAATTGGAAAGGGGCTTTCCTACCCTTGAACTCATGAGTGTTTGTTGTGCAACACAAGGCATTCACGAGGAATTGGGATCTCAACCCCACTAAGGAAGCCCTGGGAAGGTTTCCCACTTACCATAGTTGAAGGTTATGGTATTCGATAGAAAATAATGGGAGACATAATTAGATACAAAATGTCCTTGTCTAATTATGAATATTATCATGAGTGGTCTGTTCATAGTTGTTCTTTATTTAATATATATTTTTACATTATAGCTTCTATTCTTTCACTGCGGGGCATCTTGGATGCTAATAAGTTGACTGGTCCGAATTATGTGAATTGGTTGAGGAACCTGAGAATTGTATTAGCTCAGGAGAAAATTGCATATATCCTCGATTCTCCTGACCCACTTCCGGTAGGAGAGGATGCTATTGAGGAGGAAAGGGCCACATATAAAATGTGGCAGAATGACAGCATGACTGTCAAGTGCATCATGTTAGCCTCAATGAGTAATGAGTTACAGAGGCAACATGAGGAAATGGAACCTCAGTCCATATTGCTCAATCTTAAGGAGCTATATAGATAACATAGTCGGATTGCTCGATATGAAATATCGAAGCAGTTGTTCCGAGCACGCATGAGTGAGGGCTCCTCTATCCAGGTACATGTCCTCAAGATGATTGACCTAATCACTCGATTAGGTCAACTAGGATTTGTGATGGATAATGAGTTTAATCAGGACTTGATCTTGTAATTACTTCCAGATTCCTTCTCGCAGTTTGTCATGAATTATCATATGAACAAACTGAACTTATCATTGCCTGAGCTGTTGAATATGTTCAAGATAGCAAAGAGCCATTTTAAAGGTGACAAGGCTCAACTTCTTCTGGTTAATGGAAAGGAGGAGGCAATGAGGAAGGGCTCAAAAAGGGAGAACCCTAAGATTAGCTTCCAGAAGAGGAAGAAGGCAAGGAAGCCCTCTGCTGATGGGACCTGCTATCATTGTGGGAAGCAAGGGCACTGGAAGAAGAATTGCAAGTTGTCTTGCAAGCCTGATGCAGGATGCTTGTGGAGCATCTAAAGGTTTGTACATGATATAAACAAACCTCTCATTGCGTTCTTCAGTTTCTGATTCATGGGTACTTGATACCGCATGTGGGTCTCATATCTGCAAGTCATTGCAGGGGTTGCAGAGACCTAGAAACTTGAAGAGGGGTGATTTCGAGCTGTTTGGCACAAGTGGTGAACCCATTTATGCTGAAGCTGTTGGCATCTATTTGATGTTATTGCCATCGGGCAATATTTTTGAATTGAAAGATTGTTATTACGTATCCAACATTATCAAAAATATTATTTCTATACCTTTGTTGTTAAAACAAGGTTATGAAATAAATTTAACGAGCCATGGGTGCTCGATTTTCTTTGAAAATAAATTCTTTGGTTGTGGTACATTTACAAATGGTCTTTTGATTCTATCACTCACTGATAAGGTTATGCTTGTTGAAAACAAGAAGAGAAAGAGATGATGTAAATGTCACTTTTTTCTGGCATTGCCATTTGGGTCATATTGGTGAGTCTAAGATAAACAAGTTGTACAAAGAAAACTTCTTTGATCCTTGTGATCTTGAATCATTAGGAACTTGTGAGTCGTGTCTTATGGAGAAGATGACCAGGTCTCCATTCATTGGAGAAAGGGCAACTAAGTTGTTAGGTCTAGTACACACAGATGTGTGTGGTCCTATGACAACCCAGGCTAGAGGAGGATATTCTTATTTCATCCGTTTTATTGATGATTTATCAAGGTTCAGATATGCGTATCTTATGAAACACAATTCCAAAGCCTTTGATAAGTTCAAAGAGTATCAAAATGAGGTTGAGAAACAAACTGGGCATAGTATTAAAATCCTTCGGTCTGATCGAGGAGGAGAATACTTGTCTAGTGAATTTCTTGATCATCTGAAAGACAATGGCATTTTTCTGAATGGACCTCTCCATACACATCACAGTTAAATGATGTAATTGAAAGAAGGAATCGTACCATGCTGGACATGGTACGGTCCATGATGTGCTTCACAGACCTTCCAGTATCCTTCTGGGGTTATGCCCTAGAGACCGCTACCTACATACTGAACAGGGTGCCATCAAAGGCAGTTAAAAGCACTCCATATGAATTATGGAATGGAAAAATGCCAAATCTTAAGTATTTTAAGATTTGGGGTGCCCTGCTTATGTCAGGAATGTTTTTGGACATAAATTAAGTGCTAGAGCTGACAAATGCAGGTTTATAGGATATCCTAAAGAAGGTATTGGCTACCTTTTCTACCACCCTACCGTGCAAAAAGTTTTTGTCAGTAGGCATGCCACATTCTTGGAAAAGGAGTTTATCCAAGAAGGAGGTAGTGGGAGGATATTTGAACTTGAAGAAGTTCAACCTATAATTCCCCAACCAGATGTTCCTAAGGTTTAGGAACAACCACAACACACCTCTCTATAGGTTAGAGAGAGTGCGAAGTGTACCTCTTAGATATGATTTTGTTATTGGAAATGATAATGAAGCCAGTATCATACAGGATGATGATCCTGTGACCTATACAGAAGCTGTCAAGAGTAGAGATTGACAAATGACTGAAAGCCATGAAATTCGAGATGGAATCCATGTACTCTAATCATGTTTAGACATTAGTTGATCTACCCGAGGGAGTAAACCAAATCGGATGTAAATGGGTCTTCAAGAAAAAGATAGGAGTAGATGGTCAAGTAGAGACTTATAAGGCCATGCTGGTGGCAAAAGGTTTCAAACAAAAACATGGCATTGATTATGATGAAACTTTTTCACCAGTAGCTATGCTCAAGTCCATTCGGATATTGCTTGCTATAGCTGCATACTATGATTATGAGATATGGCAAATGGGTAAAGACTACTTTCCTTGATGGATACTTTGAGGAAGAAGTTTATATGTCACAGTCAGAAGGGTTTGTCTCGAGTGAGAGACCAAACCAAGTATGTAGGTTTAAAAAATCTATTTATGGATTAAAGCAAGCATCGAGGAGTTGGAACATCCGCTTTGATGAAACAATCAAAGATTTTGGTTTTATCAAGAATGTGGATGAACCTGTGTGTGTACAAGAAGACAAGTGGGAGTGCACTTGTTTTCTTGGTTTTGTATGTCGATGACATACTCATCATTGGGAATGATATCCCAATGTTGCAATCGGTAAAGTCTTGGCTATCAAAATAGTTTTCCATGAAGGATTTAGGAGAAGCATCCTATATACGAGGTATAAAGATCTATAGAGATAGATCTAAGAGGATGCTGGGTTTATCCCAATCCAGGTACATTGACTTAGTGTTGAAGAGATTCAACATGGAGGGAAGAAATGATACTTGCCCATGAGTCAAGGCATACATTTCTCCAAGAAGATGTCTTCTAAGACACTAGAAGAGAGAAATAATGAGTATGATTCCTTATGCTTCGGCTGTAGGATCAATTATGTATGCCATGTCATGTACCAGGCCTGATGTTGCTTATGCCTTGGGCATGGTAAGTAGGTTTTAGGCTGATCCAGGGGAGGATTATTGAAAAGCTATGAAAACATTTTTAAGTACCTGAGAATGACTAAAGATGTTTTTCTTATATATGGTGGAACAGGGTTGAAACTAAAAGGATATACGGATTCTAGTTTTTAATCAGATCCGGAGATAGCATATCCATATTAGGATTTGTCTTCACCCTATATGGTGTAGTGAGTTGGAAGAGCACTAAGCAGCCAACTGTAGCTGACTCAGTCACTGAGGCAGAATACATAGCTGCGAGTGAAGCCTCGAAGGAAGCTGTGTGGATGAAGAAATTTATCATGGAATTGGGCGTAGTTCCAATTATACAACAACCGGTGCCACTTTATTGTGATAATACTAGAGCTGTTGCACAAGCTAAGGAACCAAGGTCTCATCATAAGTCCAAGCACATCCTAAGATGCTTCCACTTCGTTCGAGAAATCATTGAAAGAAATGATCTGATAGTAAACGAGTTGATACAAAGAACAACATAGCTGACCCATTTACAAAGCACTATCATAGCAGTAGTTTGATTGCCACTTAAATTGTATGGGTATAAGATACAAAGGCGATTAGCTTTAGTGCAAGTGAGAGATTGAAAGAATAGTGCCCTAAAAGCCAATCTTTATATTGGCATTTCTATAATCTTCCAACTCATGTATGATATTTTGATAAATGGAAAGGCATTTTGATTCATCATATTGCTGCATCTTATTAAGATTATGATGAACCTAATAGGTTAGGGCAATGAAATTAGGGTTATGATGGAGATCGTAATAGTGAAACCTAAGTTCCTATAAACCCTAATCTAAAATGTTCCTAGTCGTTGGATCATCGATTTGGGGATCAATGTTTCCGGTAAGACTAGCACATCCTATGTATGCTCAAAAGGAGGGTGGTTGGTCTCACAGCCACTTGTGTAGGGATACTAATACAAGGATATGGGTATTCATTAGGATATGAGTTCATTGAACTGATCCGTCTTGAGAACATCTTATGGAGGTCTTACTAGTCAAAAGACGGTTCTCATAGTGGGAATTGTGCATGTGATCCTTAGACTTGAGACTACCAAGTGTCTTGTGCACATGAACCCATGTTTTGGTGTATACTCATTCATGGCAATTAAGTCATGTATGGGATGCTTCTGGATTGGTTTATTGTGTATGAAGGTAATGAGTGGGTCAACAAGGAATCGATTACTCCTAGTAAGAGGACTTATCCCATGAAATCTCTTTTGATTGTTGACTCAGGAAGTCTTTGATCAAAGCAGGATGAGTTAGATAGGGTTTCTAATCTTTCATCGATCGAGTTTTCATTATCGAATTGAGATTCAAAAGACTTGAGTGCATAGGTTTGACATTTATCTATGCCTATCACTTAATCGGGATAAAGGGAGATCGAAGGGTTGAATTGCACGGTAACTTTCCATTGAATGGTATTTTAGTAATTTCTACCAAATTTCACTTTTTCCAGGTAGGCATGACACGTTGCTAGATGTCAATCATGTCTTGTAGGTTTTCATGAATCAATTCGATTGGATTCATGAGTCAATTCGGAAGCTAGTTCGAATTGGCAACTTAAGTTCGCTCAATTTGACCAAATTAGGTCAATCAAGTTCAATTGGATTGAATTGGCTTGGACCTACACCTACTGCTGGCTAGATGTGGAATCCAAAGGGTCACACACATCAGGGAATTCACCAAGAAAGTCAATTGGATTTTTATTAGGGTCATGGGATCCTAATTGGCTAGTTAATTGATATACTAGTATATGTTGGCTAGTTCAACTCTTAACCCGATTGGATTGGGTCTAGTTGCTTGTTAATTGGGCTAACCAATTTAAGTAGAAATTAAATTGGGTTGAGTTCTAAGTGGGGCAACCTAATTCAGATTTTATCTGGATTTTTATTGGACTTATCTTGGATTTATGGAAGAGTCCTTGTTGGCATGGACTCTTGGGCGCCAATTTGGTTTCATGCCAATATTGGTATGTGCAGAAGGACAGAGTCCTTCTGCCAGTCAGCCACAAATCCTAGATAAGTGCTAAGGCCCTCATCCTAATCTCTATGCCTTTTTGAAGTGTTTTTAATGGTCAAAAGATGGAAATTTCGTGGAAGGAGGTTGGCGCAACATGAAAGGTCACGACCCTTCATGGATTGGCGCTAAAACACATTGTAGAGTCCTGTTTGAAGGGTCTCAGATATCCGATGCATCCCTTCATACTTCCACGACTTTTGGCACTTTAAATGACCGGTAATTAACATATGGCAAGAGATTAAAATGCTGGAAAAATCAAAGAGACATTTATATGTCTCTTGGTTTATGAAAGGGTGTATCATGATAAGTCTGTCCATCCAATAAGACTCCTCATTGAAGGGTCTTATCAGATGGCTACAGAGGAGGCATATCAGGTGCCCCATCCTACTCTATTTAAGGCATCGGTGTTTTGATGCAAGAGCACTTTAATTTCCATTGGAAAAACCAACCTGCTATTTTCTCTTCTTCCCCCTTAAGACAAAGCTTGTTCTTTAGAGACAAGGCTAGTCTTTTAAGAAAAGAGTCTAGGAAGAAAAATAGAGGGGATATTTGGGATCCGAGAGGGGATATAGAGAGGTATTTGAATGCCCTACAGGAGGGTAAGGAGTCTAGCAAGGAAGAAAGTCCGAAAGGCTGCCAAAAGAGTTCCAGTCAAATAAGCAATTATTATAAGAGTGCTTCCTTGGTCCGGTTCCTGTGTGGATTACCTTTGGAAGGCATGCACTTGTGTGCCTTGTGGAAATAAAGGATAATAGTGCTTTAGGTATTCTTTTATAATCCTAAAGTATTGATTTATTGATTGCCATGATCAAGTGGTTCTAGGATTTAGGGTTCCGGCTGGTTAGGGTTTCAAAATGAAAATTTTGAAACCCGATCTTCCACTGCTCCCGGCCCGAGGAACCCAACATATTCAAGAGCTCTGCTACATTTGTGGATTATCTCAGATTAATTGGTCTCCTGAAGAGCAGATCTTTTGTGTTGTCAAATACAAATATTATGCTACATATGTAAATTGTATAGGTTCAATTATTAGTCTGAAGAAAGGCTTAAAATCTCAAGTGTGCTGTGCTCTCTTAACCCTGTATTGCATGCCACATTGACATGGGGTATCGGTTTGGTGAACTGTGAGTAGATATGAGGGACATACTGTGTATCAACCTTGTATATAAATGATACAGTGGCATTCTGCAAGATTATAAAACTTCCCAAGTGACTTCATTAATTTCTTCATTTGTTGCAGTTCTCACATTTGAGATTGACTTTAGTTCTTACCCTTGTTGTCTTTGACCATGGTTCATAAGGAGTGGAGGAAAAACATTTACAGCATAAGTTTTGTAACTAGTTCTGCTTCTGCTTCATGAAGAAATTGATAAGTGAGCTTGATGACTAAATCAAAGACTAACAAGATGATGAAAAAAGTTGGGAATTCTGATGGATAGAGTCCTATAACTAATGGATTGAAGAAATCCAATAGAACAAGACCTTGATGAAACTAGATAATATAATATATTGGTGGAGAACTGAGGGAATGCCTGATGTCATAATGATATTGGCTAATCTTGTGCATTTTTGAAAACAGAAGACGTGAATTACTTGAAAAGTTTAATGAGGGTAGATGAGTTCACAAAAAAAATGCAGGCATGAGAAGGTGATTATTCACTAGCATGTAAATTTGTACTTTTATGCACTTATATCTAGTAAATAGTTGATGATTTCTTTAGAGAGGAAGTTTAATACAGTGGAAGGCTGGAAGCTATAGATTAAAAGAAGCACTTTATAGATGAGGTAAAGAGCAATGGGCATTGGATGATATGGTTATAAGTTTGGCACAAAGGTATTGGAACCATTAGAGGACACAATTTTGTCTTATATCAAAGAGTTCTGGGTATTAGGTTAGCTTCTTGTAGTACTGGATAGATTATTATTGTTTTATATTCAAACTTCCCATTCATTAATTCCTCAAAAGTATTGTGCAATTGATTTTGGATTATAGGGAGGTAAGCTAAAATTCTAGTCCGTACGAGAGCAATAAACATTTTTTTGCTAGCTGTAATGGCATTTTTGCTCCTGGGCAAGATGTGTTACAACAGTTGAATTCTTGGTGCTTCTAGCAGACAGATGTGTTGACTGGAACAAAACTGTAAACTGAGATGAGTCATTTGTATAATGTTTTATTGATGAAAAGAGTGTGATTGGATGTTCTAAAAGGCGTGCCTGCTGCTGGCACAGGAAGTGTTCTGTTTTAATTCGATTGAGTGCACAAGCTTGTTGTCCACTTGTCTTTGAAGGCTACATCTCATTGTGGAAGATAATTTTTTTAGCATAACATGCTTTGTATAATTTTCTGTTACAGCTGTGTTAATATGAAGGACATACTAAATTTTAATTGAAACTAATTAGTTCTTTTGCTTTCTAACACAACTTTGAACCTTGAAGGTGAGGAGATGCCAGCTGGTCTAATTTCTTCCAGCCACAGGGACATCCAATTTGAAGCTGGACGGGGCACTGCACAATATGCAGAAACTCCTGCTGGTGTCCTACAGAATATTGCAATGAAGTGTGGAGCAAAGGTAATTTGAATTTTGAATAGTTCTTGTAAAGTATGTAAGGTTAATATGTATTTAATATATTTTCACCTGTAGTGCCTGTTCTAATTGTTCTCTTGCAGGTGGAATTTCGGACAGCTTTATGTGACACTACAGAATTGCAGTTTTCTATGGAGGTACTGAAAATATAGAACTTCAAGAGAAGTTCTACAGGCATATCACCAAAATAATGGTTTTCTGTATGCATACATGGCAGTTGCTGTCCTTTCATGATTTTCACTATCGTATTTTCGTGATTTTCACTATTGTATAACTTGGTTGCTGCTTCATTTATGTTATTCTGTTTTGGATTTAAATATGAACATTCAGTTATGCTGGTTTGACATTACTTTTCTCTTATATTGATTTGTTGCGTCTTATGTTGTTAAGGAATATAAATAGTGTACTCTCAACCAATTCCATTCCTATAATTTAATCCTGGCACTTGTTTTGGTTCCTGTGCTAGAAGGTGTTTGTTTTTGTTGTCCGGTAATTGACTCTGGGATTTCTACATCCAACAACTGATATTGGGCATCTTTCTGAGTTTTTACTGCTGCCCCAGTGGCAATACTTGGGTTCTTCACCCTGCTTAAGAGTGGCTGGTCATTTACTTTCTATTACTGTTTTAAGTTCATGCTTCAAGGTACAGGTTTAGCTATTCCATAAAGTGAATAATATTTTGACCCAATATTTTAGTTTGATTATTTCAAAGAAACCTAAAATTTTAAACCTATCTCTTGCAAGAGTGGGGCTTTCTATGAAATCCATAAGGCTAGTTTATGGATATCAAGATATTTCTTATTAATCACAGTTAAGAGAAACCCTCTAAAATTTTGCTAGACTTGGATAAAGATCTAGCAAATGGTTCAAGTGATGACTGTTGATATAGAGAGCTTCTTTCATCTTTAGAGCACAAATAGCCCAATGAGCCAAAGCAACTCTAATCCCACAATCTTATGTTGAATTTTTTATGAGATTAAATCTTGCATACTTGTTTATTGCATGTCATTTTTTCTCTTTGTAATTTTGAGAGGGAATTAAAAGGTCCATCACTCACCTAGCGGAGCTTGGGAGACTTCATTTATTGTGTCTTCATCTTTTTCATGAAAAGCCTAGAAAAAGATAGATTAGGATTTTTTATTATAATATTTATGCACATTTCTTCTTTTACAGAATAATGACTATTCCTGTTTTGGGAAGTCTCATGTGCATGCTTATCATTTCTGTTTCCAGGTTTGGTTTGTTGGAGAAAAAATAGGTGAAGGAATTGGTAAAACGAGGAAGGAAGCCCGGCAGCACGCTGCTGAGATCTCCCTTCAAACGTTAGCTGGTAAGAACATGTTTGGTTTTACCATTCTTGGTCACTGGGAAGTAATATTCACTACCACAGTCACATCTTCATGCTGCTTGTATTGTATATTCATGTTTTATATTACAAGCATAAATGCATTTCTTGTCAATTCATATGTTTGACTAATAATCAGATATCTCTGATGTCAAACTTTAGGATTTAGAATTTTTGTTGGTTGATTTGACTTTCAAATGCTAAAAGGGGCAAAGGCCTTTTCATTATGTTCTGTGCTTCTACTTGCTGATTTATATAAATCTGCATATGTGATGGAACAAGTAGAATAGTTTAGATTCATCAACATAATTGGTGTTGTTTGATTTGATTTGATTTTATTTTTTTGGGTGGCAACAAAATGCATTATGAGATAATGTCATTGTGGTCATTTATGTTGAGGAAAATGCCTCGATTCAGCCTAAAATGCAAAGCCTAGGTAAATCCAAAAGAAGACCTAGCACAGGCTCAGGACCAAACTAGGCCTGGCCCAGGTCCAGGTGCACGTGCAGGAGCGCATGGGCGTGCGGTGTGCTGCATGGTCTACGCCCGTGCATTTCACATGGTCCATGCATGTTTCTTGTGTGTTTTGCATGGTGCATGGTAGACCATGGGTGCGAGAAAGGGTAGAGCGTGTGTGGCGTGCAAGGATTAGGCCGGTCCATGCATCGATGCACGTAGCAAGGTTTGTGGTGGTCTATGCAAGATTCACAGGCTGTTTGACATGATTTTGACTTGGTCTGAGCTCCTTTTTTGATGCGGTTTGAACCAAGGATCGCTGAACCGGTACCAGATCCCATATTGTTCAATGACCATACCTACCATATCGTACCATATTGGTACATGTATCGACCTTAGTGAAAGTGAGAAAAAATACTTCCTCTCCCATGACTACATTATCCTATTTGAACTAGATTTGAACTGGGCTGAATCGAGCTCAAATCGGACTGAACCGGTGAGCACCAAGCTTCGAGTTTAGATGGAAACTTAGTATTGGTGGTCTCTAGAGGTGTTGGTGGCAGAAGATAAATTGGCAAAGGATCACATGGTGAGTGGTTCAGGTTTAAGTTGAAGGACACTAGCAAGATCAAGTGCTATCGGTGTGATGAGTTGGGGCTCGTGTCAGAGATTACCCGTGACTCAAGAATCAGTACTACTGTGGCGGTGGTAGATGGTGGCGATACTTGAAGATGACTTTTTTATGGTATCCAAGGAGGTAACTTTTTCTTCCCAACAGTGGATTCTAGATTTTGCATATTCCTATCATGTGTTGCAGAGAGAAGTTATTCGACTCTCTAGAGTAGAGAGGTTGCTGTTCACCTACCAGATGGATTGAGCTATGCAATTAAGGATGTAGGGACAGTTAGTTAAAAACTTCATGATGGAACATCGAGAAAACTGAGCGAGATTTAATACATACCTAGTTTCAGTAAGAATCTAATTTTATTAGGTAAATTAGATTCAAAAGGCTACACGTGGAGAGCTAGTGATGGAATCTTGAAGGTTATCCATAGTAATAGAGTCATTATGAAGGGGAAGAAGCATAGAGGACTACACCGGAGTTTAGCACGAGGTGGAGTCCTTGGTGCAAGGTGGAGTCGACATGAGATGGAGTTTAAATGTAGGTAGATCAGGCATGAGATGAGACACTCAGGAGGATGACAAGCGACGTCTTATTACTACATGAAACTATCTCGAGACGAGATACTCGTGAAGTTCTTATAATCTTATTACTACATAAAGCTATCTCGAGCAAGTCTTAAGTCAAGGTGAACATAGTATAAGATAGAGATTGGATTGAGCAGCCTGGCTTGACTTCCATGTTTGTCTATCCATAATCAGTCAAGTATTTGTCCCAGGACATGGGGGCGATAGTTACAAGCTCTCAAAGTCAGAGGTTGAACATCAAGTCGAGATGGAGATTGTTAAGAAAAATGTCTCGATCGGCTCAAAATGCAAAGCTTAGGCACTAGAAAATCCAAGAGAAAACCTAGCACAGGTTTAGAAATGGGCCAGGCCCGGAAGCAGCAGGCTAGGCCTGGCCCAGGTGCACGATGCGCCGTGCGGTCTACACCCATGCATTTCATGTAATCCATGGGATTGCTTCGTGCAGTGCACATGCATTTCTCACATGTTTTGCAAGGCATATGGTAGACTGCAGGTGCGGGAGAGGGTAAAGCGTGCATGGTGCGCAAGGATTGGGCCGATCCATATGCCGGCGCATGCGGTGAGGTTTGCAGCGGTCTATGCAGGGTTCATGGGCTGTTTGATACGGTTGACTCGATCTAGATTTTTTTTTCGATGCAGTTTGAATCTCTAGAGTAGGGTTCTCCGAACCATGCCAAACCGGCCGGTTTGGGGCATACCAAACCGGACCGGTGGCCGACCGGCACGGTTCGGCCACAAAACGAAACCGCTCCCTAAAAAATAAAAAATAAAAAAATTGTTGTACGGGACCGAACTGGTGCTAAAGCAGTTGAAATGAGGCCAAACCGGTCGGTTCGACCCCGATTCGGGTCGGTTCGGTGGGTGGGGATTTTTTTTTTTTTTGTCACATGGCTATTGTAGCCATGTAACATGTGGTCGGGGGGTTGTCTGTGAAAGCTCTTAAGAGCTTTAACTTATAATAGCGGAGAGCTTGTAAGAGCTCTCTGCTTTCGATTTTCTTTTAACGATGATTCCTTTAAAAAAAAACTTAATCAAGGTACATATACATTTCTTTTTCCGTATTTCCCTCTTTCCTTTCATTTTTTTATTAAAATCCGTGCAAAATAGAAAATTAAGGAGAAATGTGGTCAAAATTTATTTGTTGGCTATGATTTTAAAGTATGTGGTAGATGTAGGATAGATCTACACAATGATATTAAAATCTTGATTTTTTGTTAAGTATATAATTTTTTAAATTAAAAATTAATTTTGGATTAATAAATTAATTAAAAAATAATTAGAAAAAAATTATAATTATAAATTATTAATCTAGGGCTCGTAAGCTACTCTCACTATAAATTTCATGTCGATTTATTCAAGTTTTGATGCATCTTATGAATAATGCTCTAGGCCTTAAATCGAAGAAAAATTGACTTTTAATGTATTTCTAGGATCTTAAAAAAATATATGTAGCATGTATGATAGAATCCTACATGAATCGAAAAATTAAAATTTTTTTCTATTTTTTTATTTTTTGAATTTTTTAAATAAAAAAATAAAAAAATAAATTAAAATTTAAAAATTAGGTTAATAAAATATTAATTAATAAACATTATTATTGACCTTATATGTAATTTAAATATTCAGGTATGGATCCATCAAGGAGGAAGAAGGATCCGGAGCGGGACATTGGCTGGTTACATGAAAATGCTCTCGGGTCGGCATCACTGGAGGTATAAATGGTACAATACTGAATTCAAAGATAGGGGGTAACAAGGTTGAAGCAGTACTTGGCTTGCGGCTATTCTGATATATCTGCATGCTGACAGTGTCCACAAGAGGCCCGTTAGTTGATGAAGAAATACTTTGCTGATTTTAAAGCTGGAAAGGAAAGAGCAGCAAAAAAGAAGGTAGAGGTGGACCGCAGAGCTATAGATACACCTTATTATTCCAGGGAGTCAGAGGGAGCATCTATTCTTTCTGATGAGGAGGCATAGATGGAGGCTGCTATTCAGGCGAGCTTGTATGAGCAGAGGCAGCCAGGTATAGACAGCGATTTGGGCCATCAGCTTGAGTCAGGATCGGTATATGCTTCTACTAGTGCTGCAGGAGAGTCTGAGACAGTTTAGGAGGACCTTCTCAGTCAGAGAGCCCGTCAGGAGAGGTACCAGTCATATTGCATCGATGTTGGGAGCATTTAGCAGTAGAAGGAAGTCTTCCAGGGACATTCTAAATGGAGCCACTATCCATGATATCGATCCACATGCCTTTTTTAGTAGAGATTCCAAGCAATAGAGGATTAACACAATGCTGAAAAAGGATAAGAAGAAGGATATGTGGCGGGCCATCTCCTGGTTTCATTTCAGTCATATCCCAGCCCATGCAACAGACAATCCATATTATCGCTCTGCTATTTCATCTATATAAGCTACTAGTGCAGGTGTAGATCCTCCAGCATCGAGGGATATCTATGGTCAGTTCTGGACAGCAATAAGGCGCTAAAAGGATGGATATCCTCATATCAGAGCAAGTGGCTCGTGTATGGATTGACGATGATGTGTGATGGTTGGACTGGTCTTACTAGATGGAGCATCATCAATTTCTTGACTTATTATGATGGAAAGATTTTTTTTCAGTAGTTTATTGATGCTTCAGATCAGGTGCATGACGCCAGTTATATTCTTAGATTGATGGAGGAGGTGATTGATCAGGTGGGAGAGCATCATATCGTGCAGGTCATCACTGATAATGGATCATAGTACATGGCCGCAGGACAGATCTTGATAGAGCGGCGGCCGCATATTTTCTGGACCCCTTGTGCTGCATATTGTATAGACCTCATATTGATGGATATTAAAAAAATCCGCAGGATGCAGAAGATTGTTGAGCCAGCACAGTCTATTACCAGATTTATTTATAACCATACATGGGTCTTATCATTGATGAGGAGCTTTACAGGAAGAAATTATTGAGACCGGGGTTACACGGTTTGCTATTAATTATATTGCACTTGATAGTCTTCTTGACAAGAAAGCAGAGCTGCGTCAAATGTTTGTCAGTCAAGAGTGGCAGCAGAGCATATATGCCAGGACAAATACTGAGAGAAGCAATGTGGAAAATTTAGTGACGAGACAGACATTCTGGCAGCGGGTTGAGAGGATAGTGGAGGTTATCAAGCCTCTATATGAGGTACATCGTGCCATGGACTCCGAGAGGTATGCTCAGATGTGCTTCTTATATTTCATTATACAAAGAGCAAAGGAAAAGATCTAGGAGGCAGATCCATCACATGCATCTGAGTATATCTGGATCATTGATGGACGGTGGAGTTATCAAATGAGTTCGGATTTGCATCTAGCAGGTGCATAGTAATTTATGAAGTCCCTAAAAATTAAAATTTAATTAGATTTGTATAAGTACGCTTGACTAATTCTTAAAATATATGTGCAGCTTATTATCTAAATCCGAAATTTCAGTACTCCATACCGGACATTGCCATGGATGAAGATCTTATGTCTGCCCTATACAATGTTATATATAAGATGGAGCCCGATCCAGATATCGCTGCTATGTGCCTTGAAGAAATAAGTTAGGTTGAAATTATTGAGTGATTTTTAAAAGCAATTTCAACAAGTAGCACATGCTAACAAAACTTTTTTCTGGCAGACGAATTTTTTAGAGATGGCACAGATTTATTTGGATCCACTGTAGCAATCAGAAATAAATCAAAGATGAATCCTGGTAGGTACTACTAAGGAGTAAGTGTAATATTATATCAGGAATAAATTTTTTATTTTTCCAAACCTAAAATTCTAAATGATGTAATGTCTTTTGCAGTTGAATGGTGGGTGCATTTTGGTGGATCTGCTAAAAATTTGAAGGTTCTTGCAGTTAAGATCCTCTCCCAGACGGTGTCATCCAGTGGATGTGAGCGCAACTGGTCTACATTTGGCCTTATCTATTCCAAGCAGAGGAACCATCTGAAACATAAACGCCTCAACGATCTTGTATATGTACACTATAATTTAAGGTTAGAATTGAAATATCCCGATCCCACTGCAAGTTCATATGTTGATGAAGATGAAGATCCAATGATTGGGTGGGTCATGAGTCAGCAGCAGCAGCCAGAGCTTGATGAGCCAGGATCGTCTCCTCGACTAGCCAGTTTTGTAGCTAGTAAGGCTGGGGTGGATGCTGGACAATGGGCAACAAGTCATATTCCTTACAGGGCTCTAGCAGATATAGCACATCGTCCCTCCCTACCATCTGGTATACCCGGAGACAGAAGAAAAGAAAAGGCAGCTGTACTTCCATCGGAGCACTCAGTCCACTCAGATTCAGATATCAGAGAGAGTGATGATAGTGCTTCAAATAATGTAGGATCTAGTGATCAGGAAGGGACAGGAGGACAGGAATTGCAGCCACCTATTCATATTCGATTTACTAGGGAGTCCCAATTTAGCCATGCCATCCAGGATACAGATCATGGATTACCATCTGATAGACCCTGTGATGATACGATTCCATATAGGCGACGGGCTTCGTGTGGTCGTTCGGGACACGATACAGCTACAGTTCTTGCGCATGGAATAGGATCCATGGATATATCTGGGTCATCCTTATATTCAGGATCCTCTTATTCGCAGCTACCGGCAGCTTTTGGTCCATATGATCCATATGGTGCATCTGAGACGTCATCATCCAGTGGTTATTATTCCATGCAGCCTAGAGTATCTTATGGATATGATTTTGCTACTGATATATTTGGATAGGCTCCTGTACTGCCATATCATCAATTTCTGGATAGCTCTCAGAGTCGGGACATTAGAGAGGGATCTACGATGAGTTATGATCCATCACGCATACCTCCTGGGATGAGCTTAGAGGAGTATCATGCTGCCTGGCTGGAGGGATATAGCGATTTGCCTACGGAGTACATAAATGATCCTTATATTTTGGACATCGACACTCTACCCGATTTTAGAAATTGGTATGTAATTATATGTTTATGCTACATTTCACTTTAATTAATTACTGATAATCTTAGTTTAATTATCATTTTATATCTTATTTCAATTGAAACTAGTTAAGGTATATATCTTAATTTCTAAATTTCAAGTATTAAGGACTTTTAAACACTAAATTCTAAACCCTAAACCTTAAATCCTTAAAAAATAAAATAAAAACCTTAAAATCCCTAATTCATCAACAAAAAAAAATTTTAAAAAAATTTGGACATACCGGTTATACCGTGTGTCGGCACGGTATCAGTATCGGTACCGACCGGCCAACGGTACAGCTCCCAGCACCGGTACCGGGAACTTTGCTCTAGAGTCCTGTCGAAGTGCTCTTTGATAGAGAGACCAGTACGCGATTGCAAGGCCTTTAAAAGGAGAATAGAGGCATCAAGGGGTCTTTGGTTGTGAAAAGGATCTCTAGGTGCAGAAGATCCAAAAGGCTTTCAAAAGAGGTTTGAGAGTTTCTGTGAAGGATTTTTGGATTTCTTGTTGAGCTTTTTTTGTATAGGATGAGAGTGTAAGATCTCTTTTGTAATTTTTCTCATAATAAAACCTTGCATGTCCTGTTGATTGTATTTTTTATTCTATTTTCTTTTTTTCCTTCTCTTGCATCGTCAATAATGACATTGTGATCTTGGACATGGGGATTGGTATTCCATAGGAATTCCCCTATAAGTGGTATTAGTGCAGGTGGTACCATAATAATTTAAGTAGTGATGAGTGCCGCTATAATCTTTAGTTTTTTAGAACTTCATTCTCTATTACTTTAATTTTCTGTGTGCATGCTTATGGATTTAAGAAGTTTGCTATTTTGTATTGTTGCACATCATTCCTGATAAGATGAGAAGATAGTAATTTCATGCGATTTATATTATTATGCTAGCAATGTTTCTGTTGCATATGTTGTAGTCTTTTTAGGGATTGTATTAGATTTCATGAGTAATGAATTATTAAATTGATTGATGTGCACCTTGGAACTTCTTGAATATATCGTCATGCATTAATACAAGATTGGTTCTTTGTATGAAATATACATCATGTTTAAGATTTTTCTAAGAAATTCTGATCATTGCTGGTTTTGATTGCAGATAAATATTTGTCAAATGCTAGATCTGACCCTAATACTCTGCATGGAGATATGCTTAAGCCTTCTCATCTCAAAGAAAATGGTTTTATCAGCGATTTAAACTCTTTCAGATATCCATCATGTGCCAGGGATGACGTTTTGCCAGTAGCAAGCACTTCAGAGGAGCCCATTTCATGGACCAGAGACTTGAGGGTTCAAATAAAACCGCAGCTTCTGTTGCTGCCCTCAAAGAACTAGTGAGATCCCACAACTTTTCTTCTTATAGGGTCCTTGGATGTATATTTTATGCATACAGAAACATATTGATATATGCTGGTTCTACTATACAGTGTACCATTGAGGGATTTAACCTAGTTTTTCAAGCTCAGTCTTCACCTTCTGCTGGTTCAGTCAGTAAAGAGGAAGTGTATGCCCAGGTAATCATGAACCTCATTTTTCCAATAATCTCTTCTTACAGATTTATGTCGTCATGATTCTGTGTGTCTTGTGAACAATGTAATTAGCAAATTTAGTTGCAGGCCATTATAATTCTTTAAAAACAAAATTAAGGGAAGAATGAATTATGATATGCATAGCATGTTGTCATTGAGCTAACTTCTACATATTTGCTCGATAGTTTGCAGCTTATGTTTCCTATATCAACTATCAAGTTTATTGTTAGGTTGCTAGTGCCAAGTTATGATAGTGATGAAAAGTAATGAAAGGAAGAAAAGAAGAAAAGGAAGAAAGGGAAGAAAGATTGAAAAGAAACAAATAAGGAAAGAACTAAATAATGGAAAGAAGGGAAAAGACCTAGAGGGTTTTTGCTAGGATGCTTGACTAAGATGGTCACTGGGATGAGGGGGGACAATGGGGCAGTTATGTGGAGAAACCAGGATGGCCCCATCCCACAAGATTTAAGACGTTGGAATTATGTAGTTTAGATAATGTATGTTTAGTGGATTAGCGGCCTAATGTGGTGGAGTTAGCTTACTTACAACTTTTATAGCATAAAGAATGTAATGGAGAATAAGGGAGGTGAATATATTTATCCTCTTTTGAAACTCTCTTGTATGGTGTTGTTCTGACCCAAACTAGGAATCTCTTTTCCCGTTATTCTTAATACTTGCACTCAAGGTTGGTAGTACCGATATCAAGACCTATAATGGTTGCTTGGCAGTATGGTACTATGCCATTTCAGTCCATTGCAGACCCTTTTTTTAAAAAAAAGAAAAATCAAATTTTAAACTAAAGTTGGCATATGGTTTTCTGAGTTTAATTTAAAATTTGAAATTAAAGAAAAACAGAGGTGGGGACTGGTTCGGAACAAACATGTGTCGAGGAGAGTGCAAGATGAAGAGGGAGGGGTTTAGAGAGAGAGAGAGGGGAAAGAGTAAGAGAGGGGAGAGGGATAGAATTGGATAGTTTTAACTTGCAATCTCGTACAATTTAAAATGGATGGTGACAATGGGTTGCCAAAGCTCGAGTAGCAGTGCATGTCTTCTCTCTCAAAGCTGTGGTGGTCTTGGCCAATGTTCTATCGAGAGCCATGATGCTTTGCCTCTTAGGACAGTTGAGTTGTTTCAAAGTGGGGGTTAGAGATTGGCAAGGGGGGAGAGAGGGATGGTCATTAGTCAGTTAGATAGGTGAGGGCAATGAGAGTGCAAGCGAATGGAAGAGGAAAGGAAGAAATGAAGCCCTAAACCTTGAATCGGTGCCCATCTTGAATTTATAGTATGAACCATGTTGGTAACCAACCAGTCTGATTTGGTAAGCCTCCAATTGGCCAGTTCGGCACAATTCAACATTTCTTGTTTGCACTATTTATGTATTAAATTTCCTTCTTAAAAAAGAACCCTCAAGGTCCACATGTGGAGAAGTAGATACATGCTGGTTCATCTCCTCCCATGTAGCATCTTCAAGAGGTGGCATTGTTCTCTAGGGCTTCCTTCTTGAGAGCTTGGAGAGATATAGCCTGGGTTATGGCTTAATTTGGCATATCAATTTGTAGGTTGCAAGGTTTGCCATCTCGGTACCGGATCCTATACCAGTAAAATCCTATTACAATTTCGTTACATGGTTCGATATAGTATGTTGATACACTCCAAAACATCATACTAGTATGAGATTGGTATGGTATAGGACGTCTTATACCGGGTGGTACAGGGCAATATGGCATTCCATGGAAGGTGGCGTTGTTCATTATAAACTCCATGGTCAATTTGTTCCAATCACAAAGTATGGGTCCAAGTTGTTTTAATTACTAAACTCCAAGAGCAATGTCAACATCAGTTAACAACAGAGGATAGGGTGGCAACGAAGGAAAACGTTTGGATAGGTGTCATTAGCCACATATGGTGGTACCTTTCTTTGCACGTGAGTTGATTTCCATCTGCCACCATGAGCGGCAAGGTGGTCATAGAGGTGATAGGAAGGTGAAGTTGCTTGGTTACTATATTATTGATGAAATTATGTGTAGATCCATTATCAATTAGCATTATGATAGGGTGTTTGGCAAGGAAACTAATGACCTTCATTATATGGAGAATGCCAATTACATAATGTTTGCAAGCTGATTTTTGGAATTTGGCATGACTTAGATGAGTCATTTGTTGGCATGTGCTCTTCCTCGTTTTCTATTGTATCTTTTACCTTGATCATTAGGAGTCAAGATCCGTGACATTAGTGTCCTAGAGGGAATTTCTCATCATAGTAAAATGGCAGCATTGCTTTTCCCCCTAATTGATTCTTTTAGCAGTTAGCTGCAACATTTGTGGCGGGATGACTGTCTCCCAAGGTGGCTTGAGGTCCGAAGGTCGTCACTACCTTCTTTTGGCAATTGAGACTCTCTTTACACATGCAAGCAAGTTCAATAGCATGTCTAGAGGATTTTGGTTTGTACATAGGTAACTTTGCAGAAATACCATCCTTCAAACCGCCAACGAAGATGCCCAACAAAGCCTTCTCTGGCCACCCCACTCTTGTGGAAAGCACCTCAAAATTTTCTTACTAGTCATGTATAGTCCCAGTCTGAGTGATCCTTGCCAAGACTTTGTAAAAGTCCTCACTCTTTTGGCACTGACCTCGAACACAATCCATTTATAAAAGTTGCTTATGTAACCTTACCAGAAATTTCTTGGAACCTTTGATACCAATAGTTTGTTTCCCCTTCTATATGAAAGGAAGCAGGATCCACTTTTTTGATCCACAGACATCACTTCATACTTGAAAAACTGTTTAACCTAGTTGAGCCATTCTATTGTCTCTATCCCCAAGTATTGAGGGAATCCATCTTGATGTAAGTGTGGCTGAAAATGGCTTCTAGATGCAGCATACTTTCACCTTGAAGGGACATGTAGGTTGTGGTTGTCCTTCATTGGAGGAATTGATTGCCGATGTTTGGTCTCTTTGAGTTTTAAGACCAGCTATGGCTGCCATCAATTCTCAGTGAGTATAATCAAATGCTCTAGATCTGTTCGACAATATGTTGAGGGTTGGAGCAGACTGAAGCATTGTACTATCAAAGATTTTCTGTCATCTTATGCATACTTGCTTCTAACTTTTCACTCTGCTCCTTGTGGGTAAGCTGAGCCATAACCTTGCTCTTTTATGAACTTAATACATAAATAGTGCAAGGATAAAAAATAATGGGAAAAGAGAGTTCTTGTTCGGGTCAAAGAGATGCCACAACAGAAGCAAGTTTTAGAAGAGGATAACTTTATTCACTTCACTTATTCCATTACTTCTTTACATTATAAAAGTTAGAACTTGACTAACTCCACCACATTAGGCAACTAACCACTAACCCTATTCACCTAGTTAAATACATTATCTGTACAACAAACTATAGAGACATGGACCATTCTTAAAGATTTGGACTTTGACAATTAGGCCCACAACTTGAGTGTCTTGCTACACAAGTCACATTACGTGGCTTGCATGGCCTTTCCATGACTAAATCATCTGGGATTAGCATTCCTTAGCCGAGTTATAAACCTCTTACATGGAAGATGAAAAATTTTCATGTGAAATTCTATTCTTTTGATGCTTTCTTATTCTTCTTATAGTTTGTTGTGTTCTGCTTGATTCTAAGCATTGAGATACATTTTATGTATTGGGATTGAAGCCATACATATTATTATAAAACGAGCTAGACTTGGCTGCACTCTAGTTGATATGTGCTCAGATCCAGTCTAGATTAGATGATCATGGTCCTTACATTGACAATCTGAGCCATTGGATGTGATCCACTATCTTTAAATTGCTTACATACCAAAAGTCATCTTTGAAGGCCCCTATTCTATGCATGAAGTGGTCAAGAAAATGGGACGATCTAAATAGCATGAAACTATATATATTTTTTAAATGTGTTTGATAGATGGCCTTGGAGGTCTCCAAATCATGTGATTATTATATATAAGTAGTTTAGAGATTGTAGATCACATCCAACAACGGTTGAAAATGGATTGGATGTAGATCAGATACTAGTATATCCATATCCATATTTGTTTTAAACGGATACAGATATAATTATGATACCAGAAGTGTGGATATAAATATGGATATAAGTCAAATGATTAAACTGTGACTACAGAATCAAAGATATTATTAAGTGGATGATAAATTAAGTTAATAGTATGTTATTGTGGTCATTTACTTCTCTTAAAAATTTATGGGTACTATTTAAAATTAAATAGGATTACAAATGAGATCAAGGATTTGGATATAGATCAGATTGTTGTCTATCCATATCTATTTTTCGGATATAGATACAGATATTAATTGGATACTTAAATTTCTATCCATATCCAGATAGATTTGGATACAAAAATGGATCTGCATGGATATCATTTGATCCACTTTCAACCCTACATCTAACAGCTCGGATGACCAATGTGGAACTCCCATCATCCAATATCAGCCTGACCAGATCTGATTAGAGATCCACCCAAGTGTTGCAAAGTCCAACTCATTGTAAAAGATGCGTTACACATACTAACTGCCTCACATCATATTAAATGATGTACAATTTAACTTCAAACGTGTTGCCTTTCAGTATTAGAGCAAGTTCAATGATCAATTAGTTTTTCTTTTATGTAATTTAGCTTATAGTGAAAATTGACAAAAGCAGTAGTTCAATAATATGAGGGAAAAGAACCCTAGGTATTAAGTGAAATTTTATGCTGTGTTGCAGGATCTTATATGTAAAACCTTTTAGTCATGGACTGAATTTTGTACATTAAAAAAATGTTTTATATATAATTCCAAATTATTACATGGTTATTCATTTTAATTTTATACTAGATATACTTACAGTTTAGCAGATATATCTCTGTTGATAAAATATTGATGCAAATTGTAGGTTGTTCTCACCAAGTCATTTATACCGACAGCTTTTATTGAAAGATGTCTTATCATTTGTTGGATTACTCAATTTTTCATGCACAACATCTCTTACAAAGTTTTTAGATTATTTCTTTTCTGTCTGTCTGTATGTGTCTGTGTTTGTATATACACAGACACATATCAGAGGTTGTCCTGAGTAGGAATGCTTGGTGAACTAGGATTCATAAAACTGATCTAAATAGTTTGGACAGAGCTATATGGTTGTGGTATCTATCTACTTGCACAAAGCTGGTGGGTGGTAGGCAACAACTGAATTTTGCCTGCCTTGGATGAAATCATTTAAACTGAAAAGGATGGGCCAAACACTTCTTAAAAACCAACTGTCCTATTCTTGCTTTCATTTATGTTAAGCCTGGATGTTCTGATTAATGTAGATACCTAAATGCACATCTATAGCTGGAAGCATTATTTCACCTAATCTAATTGTGGTGTAGTTGACTGATTAATATGTTGGTTCTCATATGTATAGAAATGCTTCTTTTTGGGGAGGCAAGGTTATTGTTTCCTGCTTGACATGATTTTCTTACTTTAAGTTAGTGAATTCACTATTGTTATTGTGATGGGTCCATATCATTTATTTAAATGTTATATTGAGCAAGGTACACATCAGAACATCTTAAGAGTCTGGTACCCATAACGTGTAGACATATTTTCTTTGTGACTATGATATCAGCATGACCTAGCTGAAGAGAAAAAATACTGGATAACAGAACATATGGATGGTACTCATTGGTAATTCCATCGAATTTACCTGCATGCTAGGACTTGGTTAGCTCAATATGCTAAGAAGCATGATGGCTGTGATCTTACAATTTTGTGGGCTTTGATGAAGAATATAAGCCTAAAGAAACTAATGTTTGACGAGCTGGTGGTTAGAGTTCCCTTTTTAAACTGACTCGTTTTTTCCCCTCTTCTCTCATCAGTTGCATTGGTACTCTAATTATCTAGCTTCAAAGGGGGAGTCCAGCTACAAAAGAGGAGTTTATCCACAAAAACTTGCCATTTAGATAATAGGGATAGTGGTTCATTCATGTTGTTAATTTGTAATAAAACTGAAAGCCATATGATGCAATCTGAGGCACCTGTAGATAGTTATTCTTTTTCTTATCCAATGCTATTGCTTTACTATCTATGCCATCTATATGCTTTCTGGTTTCTGATAATCAAAAAATATTACTTGATACGTATTGTACATACATACATATGTATATACCAATGCATCATACATGAAGTTCGTGGATTTATATTGTGTTATGCTGAAGACATTCATTCATTCATCCATTTGTTCGTTAGTTCATTCATTCATTTATTTATTGGTTCATTCCATGCGTAACTCTAAGTTCCTGGATTTACATGCCCATATGACTAGGTTATGTTTTTGCAAATCTACATTACAGACATAGAAAGTTAGATCTTTCATTATAATTTAAAACTTTATTATGATATTGGTTATTAGATATTTAGAATTAAAAATAAACCCAACATTCCCAATTCCCAGAAAGAGGAATTTTTAAGTGATTTTGGAAAATTTTCAAAGTTTAACTAGCATGCGGAACTATGTAACAACCGGATGCAGCCTGAGTGTTCTGGCCTGGTCTGATCTGTTCTATTGTGTCACCCCTACCTTTCTTTTTTTTATATTTTCCTTGCATTTGTGTTTAATGCATGCTTGTGTGCATGGTAAAGGACATGATCCTGGCTGTAGAACCAGCTGCAGTCATTAATGACTATCCATTTAAGCTGTCAGACTGGTCTATTAGGTATTATTGTACCAATGTCTCATTAATTCTGGAAATGTATATAAAACTTTTTATCTAGGGTAAGAGCTCAAATCTGTGCAAACTCATACACAACAAATATGTAGAATTAGTCTTCTGCTACTGATTTTGATCATCATTTCTTTTGGTTGGCTATGAACTAATTTAGGTTGAAGTAGCAGGGCAGGTATTAGGAAATGGAGTTGGAACAACCTGGGAAGAAGCTAAGCTGCAGGTATTCTCTTTTTTCAGTTTTTGTTTTCCTTATTCATGGCTGGCTTTGTAATTCAGGAAATTTCATGTGAAAATATGCATTACTTGCTAGGGCAATATTCCTGAAAAAATATCATAGAAATAATTTAGATAACTAATGAAGATGATTGTGAAAATGACTCAAGCATATATCCCTCGATACAAATGATAAAGAAGGAAGTATGTAGCTGGCCTAGATCAAACTTACCATCCAGAATATAGGAGATGATTTAATTTCCACCTGTCTATAATATTAATCTTTCTACTCAGTTATTTACAAGAAACCTGCATCAGTGGATTTCTTTACATCCTCTGGAATTATTAATATCTACTGAATCTATCATTTTACTGAAAACTAAACATGTAACCTTCGCAACTATTAGTTTGCACTGAGTTGGAGGAGTGATACTTTAAGCAAAAATTGATTTAGGGAATATTTTGTGTTGTTCATTATTTTTCCATTGATTGACTAGATCAAATTTGCATACACTATCGATTTGAAGTTTCCATATGTTGCAAGTTGAATCTATTAAATAATGCATGCAAACCTGGCCATCTTATCTGAAAAATTCTTGTATTTTTCACAGGCTGCTGAAGAGGCCCTTGGAACTTTGAAGTCTATGCTCGGTCAATTTACGCAGAAACGCTCAGGATCTCCAAGGTCAGTTTCTACTATGTGCTGAAAGTATGAAGTTATGCACTTCACTGATGCCTGTCAGAATTATTTTTGTATCAGAAATTACAATATTGGTAATCAGAAAATATGGCAAGGAGATAGTTATGAAATTCAGGAAATAATGGAAAATAAATTTAGAAAATTTTCAAGAAATTAAAAAGGTAGAATGTAAAATAATGTTGTAAAAATTAATTTTTTAAGTTATTCGTATCAAGCACATTTGAAAAGTTTCAGTCATGGGAGAGCGAATAGCGGTAAAGATATTGGGAACAATGTCAAGAAATTTTCCAACAAAATGCCAAATCATTAATGAATTACTTTGAAGTAATTCAGCAGCAATTTGTTAAACTGAATATGGATGAAACATGCATGCATAGTTGTTGCTTGGGAATAACCCAAAAAGCATCGTGACAACAGAAATACCTGCAATATTTCTATATTGAATCATTGATAATTGTGTTGTGATATTTGAGATTTAGTCTTGAATACACAGTCTCAAGTCATATCTGTCCCGTTTTTCCAATTCTTGAAGTAAAATATTATATTCTTCATTTATTGTAATTGTCTGACTGCCGGATTATATAAATTATGAATTAATGATGAATGTTGCCTGCATCAAACATTTCCTTCTTCTAATGTTGAAACTATCTTTTGCCTATAGTTGCCTTGACCATGCACATGGCATCAATATTGATGTGGCCTAACATAAATATGTGCTCAATCCTTACATATGGAGTCTCCTTTCTTGGAGCTGTGCTCCATAGTCAACCCCATTGTGGTGGAAAAAGCTTTGATGGTTATATATGACTCTCCATCTAATTTCATGATTTCTTTTCATTCTCACATTGATGGCAAATTTCTGAAATGGTAGAGTTATGTATGCAAAATTAGTACTTCCATGTGATTTATGGTTATACAAAGTTTTGAAGAAAAGTACTTGCATCATTTAGTTATGGTCAGGGTTGCTTTATTCCGCTGATAAGTTGATTATCAGTTATGGGACAGTCTTATCAGTTATGGTCATTGTCTTCTGCTTGCGAAGTTGAGCTGTCTTTTAGTTATAATTACAATTTTCTTTTTCCCTTTTTGTTTATTGGTAGCTGGAAACTGCTATTTCATTGTCCATTTGCCATCTCTTCTTTCAGGTCACTGTCAGCAACTGCAAACAAGCGTTTGAAGCCAGATTTTTCACGGGTGCTGCAGAGAATTCCATCATCTGGTAGATACTCTAGGAATGAAACTCCTATGCCTAGATAATTACCACTGCAGTTTTTCCAGTGAAGCATCTGCTTATTCGTCTGTAGCCCAGTGGTGTGATGGACCTAAAAAGGTTGCAAAAGAGGTCGTCACAATTTTGCAAGGAGCATCATCTATAGCCCAAGACAAGCTTTACAAGGCAACTGTTTACACTAATTCCTGCCACTTCTTGTGTACTTCTTGGGCATTACATGATCCATCAGTAAGTCATAAGATCTCTATATATCAATGTGGTGGTTGTACAGATCCTCGCAGCTGAATATAAGTTTTGGTTCTACATGTAATGTTGGGATCACTCTCTGTGGTTTTGTGGATGGGGAGTGTAAACTACTGGTAACAGTATAATAGATGCAACATGTCTTTGATGCTTGATGTTGCGGAGATCTGAAAACAGAGATTGCTGCTTGGGTACCTTCACAGATTACATTTCCAGTTCTATAGGCTTACTGGCATTCTTTACTACTGGTTCGGGCCTCCGGCATTCTTTACTCGTGAGGACCAGAGTGACAGGAAATTAAATGCCTGTTGGCCAGGAAAACCGTTGTTTGTAAAGATCAGGTTCAATTAACAGTTATCGGTGGCCAGTTGGTTACACGCTTTTGACTCCATCCATCACTGGAATTGCAGGCAGCCAATTTTGTCAGATTGCAGCTGGGAAAAAGAGAGTCTACTGCCCACTGTGCATTTTTACTTGTTCCAGCCTATAACTTGTTCAGAAGCTCATATTCCGAAAAATGAGCTTGGGCTTGCCAATGGTAGTTAGTCTTAAAGGAAAGAGATTCTATAATGCAGTTTGAGCACCGCTTACTTGCTAATTTTTTAAATGGTAAATAAATTGCAAACGAATTTTCTTCGTCAGGTGAAGTCACAGGTTTTCAATTGAATCTGATTCTGGTTGCAGCCATGCTCAAGCTGTGTTCACCGCATGCAGCATGTAAGGAAGTTCTTGGTATATGGTTTTGAAGACAGCTTGTTGATATGCTTCCCCCATCCCCAGCACCACCCCCCTCCCCCCTCCCCCATATGCATGCATTCGCGTGCCCAGAAACAAAAAAAAAATAAAAAAAAAAGAGGTCGGGCTTCTTACCTCCTTTTCTCTTCTCTTGGTGGGAAAGGTTGTGCAAAAAAACAGCGAATTCGTTATAACCAAAAGGAAAAGATCATCTCACAAATGTAAAAACAATGTAGGTTAAGTAGATCCTTGGCCCGGTCTGCTGCAAGAAATAGCACTTTTTTAAGAAGCCGTAGTTCTGGAATTCCTTGGTGAACGCTATTGATCCTTGAGTCCAATATTCCTGCTAGGATTGAAATGGGCCGGTCCAAAAATCCGTTATCTAGAATTAGGTTGGGTCAACTCAATAAATTTCGGGCCGGTCTGAAATTGGTTCAGGTTTTGGATCAAATTTTAAGCATATTTGTCTAGTTTTAGGGCTGTAAAATAGAGTCCGGTTAATTTTTGAACCAAAGGAATGCCTGGATTTGATCCAAAATTTTTTAAATTATAATTTTTGTCCCGGTCCAATGAACTTTGGGTTAGCCTATTTCCATAACGAATGCATCCAAATTGAACTCCCCCAAACTATCAAACATTAACATTTCTCTTGCTTGTTCCAAGAGGTTTAAGACCGGGGTTGAAGGTCAACAATGTTTCCAAATAGGTTTCAGGGGTCTACGGTCGAGGAGATGATGACCGGAAGTTTCACCAGGCCAGGAAAGTAACACAGGTAGCAGGGGTTAGCTGTTTTCCTCTCCTCTCCTCAAATTCTCTGCAGCAAAGATCTAACCCTGCATCGCAAGCCACTTATTCCCTCCTTTTGCTCTGCAATAAGCTCGTTTGTTGGTCTAATGTTGCCTTCTTGGCTCTAGTAGTGGTGGATTGGAAGGCTCTACCACTAGGTGCAAGGTTGCATTCTAGATGCGCCCAGTGGGGAATGTAAGATCTGCCACCATGAAAAAACTGGTTTAGATATATATGAACTGTAAGCCTCTAAGATTTCTGAATGAGCATCAGTGTTGATTCATTAATTGACCACCTTAGAATATTGCTTAAATAAACTTACCCTACAATCAGTTAAATTCAAGGCCCAACACAAGCTTCTTATGAATAGCTCATTTAAGAGATTTGAGGAGAACGTAAGATCTTTTGGAAATTTCATTTATATAATTTAAATCAATTGTCTCAATTATATATTAATTTTATTATTAAGATATAATTTATATAATTATATCTTAATTATAAGCTATTATATATAGATTATAATAAGTAATTATATAGAGAGGAATAATAAATAAATGAATAATAAATAATGTATATATATATATATATATATATATATATATATATATATATATATATTATACGCGCGCGCCTACATATGTATGCATATGTATTCTCACTAGGAGCTTAATGAAGCTGAGCTAGAGTAAGCCAATCTAGTCTTATCTTGGTTCATTTGTTAGCTAAGTTGGTCTTTAGCTGAATTTTGAACCGAACGTTAGCAGGTTTCTGGGCAAATTGCTCATCTGGTAGGACTACGAGCCTCTAAAGACATTAATTTTCCTTTTTGACTGCTATATGTAGTTCAAAATTTGAGCCAATCCGGACGCAACATTCATCCAATTCACCTACTGAATTCTGACTAAAGATCACTCGATGAATTTTCGGATGTTCGTTCTCCGATGATCAACCTGAGTCTTTGCACCAACTCTTTGCCTAATTGGGATCATGCATGCCAGAGAGAAGCACATCATTTTAGATATTCAACTCCCATCAATACAGCTTTGTGATTTGTTTTTTTTTTTTTTCCCCCTAAATAGCTGTTGCTTCTTAAATCAATGGCAGGCAGCCTCTATGTCATTTCTGTCTGGATAAAAGGGATGCCTGCACTCTTAGTATCTCGATAGCAGATTTTTTTTTTTTTTTTTAACCAAGCAAGACTGATCGGTAGCATTTGATGAGCATGGTCAATCCGGACCAGAGGTGATACAGAAAGAACACTTGATGAGACGAACAGAAATCAAGCAAGGCCAACGAGTTTCTCGCTGATCTCCCACACCCTCCGAGCCTTCTCAGGATCGCTGGCCTCCTTCGACAGCTGATTCTCGAATGATGCCGAGTTCTTGTTCCAGCTCCAGTATACGCCGGACTTGGTCAAACTGGGATCGCTCACCACCTGAAACCAATAAAATCGAAGTGAGCGGAGCCTCCACGTACGCCCATGAACTCAGCTGGATCCGATACATTCTGACTAATTATACCTGCGCAAGTCTTTTGCCAGCTTCGTCTTCGGAAACGAAGCCTTTCGTGATGTACTTTTGGAATGGAGGGAAGAGGATCCTGAACAAGGGGATGTGCTCCCTGAAGAGGCCGGTGGTGGCAATGCAGCCAGGGTAAAGGGAAGCAAATGCGATGCCCGTCTCCTCGTGGTATCGCCTGTGGAATTCCTGCATCATCAGCATGTTGCAGACCTTGCTATCCTTGTATGCTTTCGCTCCATCGAACTCTCCGCCATCAATCATGGTGGAGCCGTTCACTCCGTTCAAGCCCCCTGCGAGACCCCGCAGGTCTCCCAGGTTGGCCTTTGGTGGCACGTTCCCCGCCAAAGTGTTCGTGTTACCTGGCACCAGTAACAGAGAGGGAAAAAAAAAAAAAAAAGAAGTTATATACAGGTATAGGTACAGGTATGCAGCAGCAAAATTTCTAAGTTATGTATATAATAATTCTACCTGTTATCGAACCGACGATGATGAGGCGCCTAGAGGGGTAATCAGATGTCTTGAGGTCCTGGAGGAGCTCGCGAGCAAGGAGGAAGTGGCCAAGGTGGTTGATCCCGACGCTCATCTCAAATCCATCGGCCGTGTAAGTGGGCTCCCTCGCAGTTGGAAGGTAGACAGCAGCATTGCACACCAGCACATCGAGCGGCATCCCGGAGAGCCGCAGGTTTTTGACGAACTGACGGACGCTTTCCAGGGATGCCAGGTCGAGGTGCATGATCTTGTAGCTGTCTTCGGACATGCCCGCTGCCTTGGCCGCTCTCTCCGCCTTGAGGAAGTCACGACAGGCCATTATCACATTCCATTTCCCGCTCTCAGCCAATGCCTTGGCAGTTGCGAGACCCAGACCCGAGGAGGCCCCGGTGATCACTACACTTCCCTTTCGCATTGTCTTCTTCCCTTCCGGGCTGGCTTGCTCGATTGCCGGGGAGGCTGTAGCTGCTGCTGTCTGTTCTCTTACTCCTCCAATCCATAAATTCACCCCCTGCATGTATGTCCTCACAGCCATCATTTTTGTGGTCTGAAGCAACCAGCAGACATGCATTCACTTCCATTATATTTTATATAATTGAGATCTAGTAAGGTATTTTGAGGAGATGGCAACAGATCATCGAACTGCAGGTCATATGAGCTACCATCACCCATCCCATCAGTGAACGTCAGATCCGAGATAGCTAATTAGTTAAAACGAGAATGGAGGAATTGAGGACCTAGTGGTGCGAAGAAAGCAGAAGCCAGCCCCTTATATTACATATATAATTTAGCTGCATGCTTTGAAGTAGCCAATCGGTAAAACATGAACAGAGGAATCGAAGACCCTCGGTCAATTCTCTTGCAAATAACTAAATTGAGCTTGAACTACCATAAAAGTTAAAAGGAACGATAGTCTACTAGAAAACATGTAATCTGAATTTCTCTCTAGGTAATAAAAATAAAATAAAAAAGGCACCCCGGAATGAAACTGTTCTCCTCAACTCCAGCTCATATATATAGGCAAATTAATATTCATTAATTCTGGACTCTCTTTTGGATGCTCTGATTTGCTGTGGTCCAACTTGCCAAAGAAGGATAACAAATAACGGCATTCCATGTGCAAGTTGAAGTTCGAGATGTGAAATGAAGTGCAGGCAATGAGATCAAAATTAGATATTGAGAACCTCAAATTTTATATACCCTCGAAGATCAGCCCTTTAGTAAATTGGTCTGCGTGTTTGTCCCGAGATAGAGTAATTTATCCTCCACATGGTGTGTTTTCTCAGCTGAGATAAGAAGAAGATTCATAATATCGCAATTCTTCGCAATCACCAGTATTTCAACCACATGAACTCACTAGATAATCAGAACCACTTGACAGTGCAGAGCATGCAATTGGCTACATAAACCAAATTCGAAATGCGCAAATTTTAGTCTCAGAAGTATTCGCGTCTAAAGAAATCCAACCAATGACCCTGGAAAGCAAAGGAGGAGTCCGTACCTTACTGCACCTAAGAGCTGAACAATTCAAGTCAGATTTAAAATGGTCCGAAAGTGAAGCCCCGAAGAAAGCCGAGTCCTTGACACCACCACTGACCTTTCCCTGCACGATGAACACCTCGCACTTGGCTAACCTTATTCAGATCACCAATTCCAAGCACAAGAAGGGAAAAAAAAAATGTGACTATTTGTGTCTCAAAACTCACCTCTTTGTGGGTGGAGAGAGCTGGAGGAAAGAAGGAAGCCTGGAGGGCCATTGAGAATTTCAAGTAATGTCAAAGAGTAGTTAGTAGTAGAGAGATAGGCTGTTGAGGCACCGGGGGATGGAGGGAAAGGGCTTATAAAAGGGATAGGATGACAGGATAAGGTGATAAAACGGGCCCGGCACACGCCAACTCGGCTGGATATCCTCCAATGGGATTTCCTGGTTCAGATTTCTTCTTGACGATATTTTGCCCCGCGCTGTCGATCCATCTATCGCCCCGTGACAGATTGTCCGTATTGGACGCTCGGCCGAAAAGGAATAGCGGACCCAGATATCCTGTCCCAAAAATAATTATAGGGCGTACGAAGATTGGCTGTATGCGGGCGTCACACGGACGGACGCGTCCGTTGGTCTTCCGTACGGCCGTGGGGGTCCTGGGCGCCGGCGAGGGCCCCCCGGCGGCTGGACGTGAGCTGGTGGATGGCGGGCGGCCGGCAACAGGTTGGCAGCGATCATGGGCAGGCGATGGACGGATGCCTTCGCGTCCGTTCGTCTTTCCATGGCCTTGGGTGATGGACGGCCGGCATTTCCGGCGAGGGAACGGCTGGCGAGCATCGGCGGGTCGGCAAGGGCGGCCGGGGGTCTGACAGCCCGGATTTGGGGGCGGTGGGCTAGGATTTGGAAGATTTTTTAAAAATCACGGGAGGAGGATAGAATAAGGCTGGGATAAAGTGGGGATAGGTTGGGGATAAGGCTGGAATAGTGGGGATAGATGGAATAGCAGGAATAGGGAAAATAAAAAAATACGAGAAAATAAGAAAAAATGAAAAAAATATCCGGACGATGGCTGGATCCCCATAAAGAAGGGTAAGGCATTGGTCTCTATTATGACCCTGTTACTTGATCTCATTTATCATAATTACCTCAACTACTTTCGTTTATTCTGTTATTTTATTACAACTACTTTCGGTTATTCGGTTATTCGATTATAACCATATTCAGTTATTCCATTATTCGGCTACAACCACCTTCGATTATTCGGTTACAACCACCTTCGGTTATTCGGTTACAACCACTTTCGGTTATTCGATTATTCGGTTACACCCACATTCAATTATTTGGTTATTCGATTACAACAACTATAACGTTATTACAACCTCTATAAATAGGATAAGAGGGACCCCCAAGGATAAGCAAGGTCTAAGATCAATAGGCCCAAGTTAGGCCACTCTACTCACTCCCTTTTTCCATTTATGCTATTCTAGAATTCTTTTTCATCTATGCTATTCTTGAATTCTTCATTCTATCGCTGCCCAGACCACTCACTGAATTGATCGTCGAAGTGTTCCCTGTCAGAAATCTGGTCCGAGGTCTTTTGTAGGTCTCCATCCGTGCCCTAGGAGCCCGGTGGGAAGAGCGAGCGGATGCCATCGAAGCCTCAGCCACGGGTGATTTAGCCATAACAGATTGGCGCGCCAGGCAGGGAGATCGATCAATCCCCTCTTGGGAAGGAGAATTTCAAGAAATACAAGATGGAGGAGGCGACAGGGAAGACGATACTGATAACTTCATCAAGCTCTTTCTCCCCCAGATCCAAATCCACGGGGCCAAGCTCTTCCTCCCTGGCTGGCACTACGCCAAGCTCACCATCAAGGAGGACGGCGTGGGTCACCTCCTCCGCCTCGTCAAGGAGGGTCGGGCCGATGGCTAGGAGAATGCCGCCCGTGTCCTCGGCCTCCTCAGTCACGACTCGGAGGGCATCGACCGCATGCTCCATGCTGGCGTGTGCTCCATCCTCACCAAGCTCCTTAAGGACGGGGGTCCGATGAGCGCCCAGGCGGCAACCTTCTGGACCATCGCCGAGCTCGTTGCCAACTACCCTGCTTGTTGGACCTGTTCGTCTAGAGCAACGTCATCCGCCTTCTTGTCGGCTACCTCACCTTTGAGACCGTCGAGGAGCACAGTAGGTACTCCATCATCCCCTCCAACAAGGCCATGTCCATCCATTATGTCGTCCTTCGCCACCCGCGATGGCCGCCCAGGTCATCGGCGCTGCCCAAAGCAAACACCAAGCCCCGCTATGCATCGACAGGTTCCGGCGTCTCTTCGAGGCGTAGCAGAGGCACCTGAACCACTTCTTGACAAGCTGGACCTCCGGCAGGCACTGGCCTTCGCCCAGGTCCTCCACGACACCCCCGGTGGCATCTTCTTCTCCGGCGTTGGTAAGTCCGGCCTCATCGCCCGAAAACTCTCCCAGACCCTCACCGCTTCGGGCTTCTCCCGTGCCTTCTTCCTCCCCCCCGGATGCCCTCCATGGTGACATTGGCTCCCTCTACGCCATCGATGTCCTGGTCCTCCTCTCCAAGTCGGGGTCCTCTGATGAACTCCTCCGCCTCGTGCCTTGCACGCGGACCAAGAAGGCATTCCTCGTGTCGATGACCTCCGTGGAAGGCAACCACCTCGCCGCGCTCTGCGACATGAATGTCCACCTCCCCTTGGAATGGGAGCTCTACCCCTTTGATTTGGCCCCCATGACGTCGACAATGATCCAGATGCTGTTTGGCGACACCATCGCCATCGCCATCATGGCTGCCCGCCGTCTCACCAAGGAGCAGTACACCACCATTCTGCCATGGTCTTCATGGAGATCACCCGTGTTGTCGAGGACAGCCCTGGCTCCACTCGGATCAGAGCCCACAGAGATCCGGAAACTACTGGTCAACCAGCGCGTACTTTGGCATGGTGACACTACTCTCAAAGATGGTAGTGATGTTGGTATCGATCTCGCTTGAGGATATTATGATGCTGGTGACAACGTGAAGTCTAGATTCCCAATGGCCTTCACCATCACCATGCTCTCCTGGAGTACGGTGGAGTTCAGCTCCCAGCTCTTAGCAAATGATGAGCTAAAGAAAGCCCACAAAGGCCCATGAAGGCACACCATGGCCCGTGAAGGCCACAAAGGCCTATAAAGGCATCCAAGGAAGATGAAGTATGGGCCAAGAGGCTATGCCATGTCCAAAACTATAAGTACGCCATCATCAGAACATAACTTAAGAGGGGAAGGCTTTTACCAGGCAGCGATTGCAGTTTCTTTGAAGAAGAGATCCCTCAACACTCTGGATGGCACTTAGAAGAACAAGCCTTTGGTTCCCGAATCTGAAGTCTGGACCTGGTCTGAAGGCAAGAAAAGCCTCCTCTAGAGAGGGGAAACACCTCGGGGGCCTTGCAAGCATCAAGGTTAGGCACGAAATAAAGAAACAAAGAGAAAGTAATAAGATGAAAACAAGAAGGAAAGGGATCAGGGAAGAAGGGCTGGCAGCCTGGAGAAGGGAGGCTCCTGCTTTCAAGGATGGCTTCAAGGCTCCTTCCCAACACCAAGGCTAAAGTCAAGAGGCAAGGTTGGAGGCTTGGGCATGGAGGGATTGCAAGGATAGTGGTCGGCCAACACAAGAACACAAACCAAAGAAACCAAAAGAACACAAGACACCAGTCTTAAAATAATTCAGCAGAATAATATTTCATAAGAGTTGATTGAATACAAGAGGAGGTGGGGTAGGGTATTTATAGAGTTTCCATGCCCTCTCCTTATTAGGACTTCAGCCCTCTCCTAGTTAGGATAGGTTTACACAATTTAAGTGGGCGAACAATTACAAAATAAACCTAGAACTAAGATTACAAAGTTGAATAAAAACTTGATTTCTTCCTTCCACTTGGACTCTTCCTCCTAGCTTGGACCGGTCAACACACTTGGGATGCCTCTCTTGTTGGCATGTTGGGCTTCAAGGGGCAGCAAGGGCCGACCAAGAGGGCTTGGGTGCATGGGCTTGGGCCTCCTGGAAGCTGGGGTGCCTGGGGTCTTGGGGCAAGTATATTCCTGGCATCCAAAGAGCATCTTGATTCTTAAGTGCTTGGGCTTTGCTCTTGAGCTTTTGAATTCAAGGCCTGGGGTGCTAGAATATCCTGGGAATCAAGGGGTGCCTAGCATCTGGCATATTCCAGAGCATCTGGAGGGAATCTAGGATATCCGGAAGGCATCTGGGACCCTAGGGTGTCACACAAAACTCAATAAGCTGATGTAGTGGCCTCTGACTCCTGGATGAGGCCTGGTGGGACTCCAAATAGAATATCCTCCTCTCTTGTACATAAACTGGACTAATATTGGACTCATACTAAAATACAGGACTAAATACTGGAGTAGGGTTGAGACACAGTAAACTAGTCTCAACTTATTACAGGACTCAATCTTACTTGCTTACAAAATTGTGACACATGACTAAGATTCTAAAAACCCTAATCAGTAAATCATATGGGATCCAGTAATCTGTGTCTGATCCTGGTATCCCCACCAATTCTTCCGGGATGGGAGAAACTCGACCCCATCAAGTAAGGGTCAATTTGGCTCTCATGCTACTCAAGGAGGGTCTGGCTTGAGGCACGGTAGATACTCACCAGTGCTCCACAAGTCCTCAGATTCTGGCTGACCTTGCTATTGGACCAAATACCTTTGATAGCCTTTATTCTGGGTATGATGGCTTGATCATCCAGGATTCGCTCACTTCTTTCCTTACTATTTGACCAAATTGTATATTGACACTCTGGGGTGGATTCACTCTCAAAGAGAGGGATAGGCTTAAGGTGCTCACTAGGTATCGCTGCTGGCTCCCTATGCTCTACAAGGTCTGAGATGTTGAAGGTGGAGCTAATACCTAAATCAGGTGGTATCTCAAGCACATATGCATTGGGTCCAACTCTTTCATTATTCTGAATGGGCCAGCTTCACGAGCATGAAATTCTTTTACAATCACATAATCCTTTGCAGAAAATTCTTTATCTTTCTTTCAAGAATTAGCCAAGTTTTTATTTAGTTCATTACTTGTGTTCAGCTTTTGACTAATTTCCTTATGCATATGCTATGCAAAGGTTAGTGTAGGTGTAGACAGATAGATTGGATCTGTGGACTCAAATTAAGATGTTATTTCATTACCTATACCTATTTCTTGGGGTTGATCTTTAGGGGGTCCCTCTATGAACAACTCTTGTAAATCTTCAGTTTCACCTATAATGTTTAACCCTAGCTCAATTACTTCTTCTTCAATTATTATAGTGGGTTCAGGATCAGTGTTCATTAATTCTTCAGTGGGTTCAGAAGGTTCTCCCTCTAATTCTTTAGCCTTAATTAGATTAACTCCTGGTTTTGTTTTAAGGCTACTAGAATTTTTCTTAATTGAATTTTTAGGCTAAGTGGGGTGAATCATAAATTTCTTTTCATGATGATGAAAGGTACAGATGTTGGTTCGACCAAATAGGGCAGCATCATGATCATAAAGAGATGGTCGACCTATAGTGATACTACTGACCTTCATGGGAAGGACATCACACCAAATCTCTTCTTCATATGTGTTGCCGCTCTCGTCGTCGCGCCCGTGGCTCCGGTCCGTGGATCCTTCCTGACCGCCTGGCGAGGGAGCCTCCCCGGCTGCTGCGAACCTGCAAGAAGGAGTTAGAAGACCCTGACCGGGGATCCCGACGAGGGAGCTCCGACGGTCAAGTCAGTAGGCGACGAGAAGGAACAGACTCTCCAAGGCGGACCCCCCGAAAGGGTTCCAGACTTGGCGAGTTTACTAGTAAGAAAGGCACTCTGGGGACCGAAAATTCGGCCAGGCCTCCTTGCCGAGCTCACGCCGAATTATCCCCTCTCGGGATCTCGGATCTCTCTCTCTCGGAGCGAGGCCTCTTGCCGCTGCTTTCCTCCTTGTCCCCAGGCTTGTTCGCTTACCTTGTCGTCCCCAGATTCCTTCCTTTTATCTCCTCCCGTCGTTCGCCTGTCTTCTCCTCCTGGGAGGCTCCCCTCCCTCGTCCCTCTCTCTTTCCCCTTTTCGATGAGGAGGGCCAGGCGGCTTTCCGACCTCGTCCGCCGAGCCCAGCAAGGAAAAGGCAAAGTTAGGAAGGGGGGGGGGGCGGCGCTGGTAAGGCGGCTGGTCAGACCTCGGGCCCAATGAGAGCGCTCTCTTTCCCGAGTGTGGGCGCCATCCATATATGGGGCCTGCTTTGTCAGAATCGCGCCTCTCGACTGCGGGACCTGTCGGGCCGATGCAAATGGTGTTCCGCGTGCCGCCGCAATCCGTACAAGGCGCCGTCTATGATGCGTACGGCCCGAGGGATGACCTCGGGGCCTGCGCCTCCTTCCCTGGGACCTTCCCCGTACGGGCGGCCTGGCTTCGACCGAGGTGGGCCCGTCTTCGGGGGCCACCTGGCGAAGGAGCGAAGGATCCGCCGACCTCAGCCTAGGTGGGCCCCTCCTGGGTTGACACCTGGCGAGGTGGCAGGAGGTCGCCTGGCTTCGACCAGGTGGGCCCGTCTCCGGGGGCCACCTGGCGAAGGAGCGAAGGATCCGCCGACCTCGGCCTAGGTGGGCCCCTCCTGGGTTGACACCTGGCGAGGTGGCAGGAGGTCGCCTGGCTTCGGCCGAGGTGGTCCATCTCCGGGGGCCACCTGGCGACGGAGCGAAGGATCGGCCGACCTCGGCCTAGGTGGACCCCTCCTGGGTGGACACCTGGCGAGGTGGCAGGAGGTCGCCTGGCTTCGACCGAGATGGGCCCGTCTCCGGGGGCCACCTGGTGAAGGAGCGAAGGATCCGCCGACCTCGGCCTAGGTGGGCCCCTCCTGGGTTGACACCTGGCGAGGTGGCAGGAGGTCGCCTGGCTTCGGCTGAGGTGGGCCCGTCTCCGGGGCCACCTGGCGACGGAGCAAAGGATCGGCCAACCTTGGCCTAGGTGGACCCCTCCTGGGTGGATACCTGGCGAGGTGGCAGGAGGTCGCCTGGCTTCGGCCGAGGTGGGCCCGTCTCCGGGGGCCACCTGGCGAAGGAGCGAAGGACCGGCCGACCTCGGCCTAGGTGGACCCCTCCTGGGTGGACACCTGGCGAGGTGGCAGGAGGTCGCCTGGCTTCGGCCGAGATGGGCCCGTCTCCGGGGCCACCTGGTGAAGGAGCGAAGGACCGGCCGACCTCGGCCTAGGTGGACCCCTCCTGGGTGGACACCTGGCGAGGTGGCAGGAGGTCGCCTGGCTTCGACCGAGGTGGGCCCGTCTCCGGGGGCCACCTGGCGAAGGAGCGAAGGATCGGCCAACCTCGGCCTAGGCGGGCCCCCCCTGGGTGGGCGCCAGGCGAGGTGGTAGAAGAGCCCCGAACCGAGCTCGACTTCGGCGAGAGCAGTTTGTCCTAGGGAGTCGTCTAGCGGAGTAGCCTTGCCGAGCTCGGCCTTGGCAATGTGGCGCTGACTCAGCCGGAGAAACTTCCACGTGGCTCGATCATATTTGGCGGTATCTGAGCCCGGCCACGTCATCGTCACGGCCGTAATAGTTGCCCCCCAGCCCGCCGTTCCGTTGGGGCATTGTAGAACGGAACGTCAGGATTAAATGCAGATATGACGTGGGGAGGCGAAGATCTTGCATCATAATTGCCACGATCCTCGTCACCGTGGCTCGATGTGCCTGAAGCCCTATGGGAAGTCGCCACGTGTCGCCCACTTGCCCGCAATGAGTGCGTCGCTTCGAGGCAGAGGCCGTTACTCTGCTAACGAGGCGTCGGTGTCGGGCGTGCACCCACGTGGCGATCGCTCAGCGGCTCGAGGCGGAATGATGGGTACGATCGCTGTCGACTGAGTTTGAAAGGGAGGGGACTTTCCAGAACGAGGCCTTTCCCCTTGCTCCATGGGCGGTTTGCTACAGGCTAACTTCTGTTGCCCCGCGCTCGCTTGGCGTATTTTCGGTGAGTGCCTCCATCTTTCTCCAGTTTCCCTCTCTCTTTTCTCCTCTGAACCTTTGTCCTTCTCCTTGCCATGGCGCGTCGTCGCCATGTCTCCTCCAATCCGGACGAGGCCGGTCCATCCCGGTCGAGGACTCCATCTTCTTCCTCCTCAGAGGAGGAAACGATTCCAGAGGAGATCCGCCGGCGTCTGCAACCCGGGGGTGTCACCATTGGCATCCCCAAGGGGTCCGGTCTCCCCCGGTTGCTCCCGTCGTGCCCCTTCGTTCTCTTCCTGCTCCGTCTTTTCTTCCCGCCGGTCCCTCCGTCATGCTTCCACCATGACCGAAGGCGATCTTTCTCTGCTCCGGGATGCCTATGGTATCCCGGGTCAATTCGTCTGTCTGTTCCGCGGTCCGGGGAGCGCGTCACCATGAGTGGCCCCGGCCGCATAGCCTTCTACGAAGACTTCCTCCTTGGGGGTCTTCGATTTCCTCTGCACCCCTTCTTCCTTCTTTTCTCAGCCATTTCCGGCTTGTTCCGGCCCAGTTGGCTCCCAATGCCATCCGGGTCATCTTCTCCTTTATAGTCTTTTGTCACTTTCACGGGTTCGTTGCCCGTTTCTCCCTCTTCATGGCCATGTTTATCCTGAAGAAGTGCTCCACCGATGACGGCTGGTGGTATATTCACCCCGGCCCAGGTGTCTCCGGTTCGACCTCCCTTCTTCGATCAAGGGCTGGAAGAGCCGGTTTTTCTTCGCCTCGGTCGAAGATGTCGACTGGGCCTGGAGTGAATCGGACCGGTCCCCGAACCGGAACTCTCAGGTCGAGTCGGCGGACCAGGAGGCCTACTCCCAGCTCCTGAGTGACGTGGTCCCGGCGCTCGAGGTTCTGCTTTCGGAGCAGAATCTTTTTGAGGCTGGGATCAGTCCCATCCGTGAGACGGGTAAGATTCGGCCCTCCTTTGATTTCTGCCCCCTTTTTCTTCATGACCGAGTTGGCTAACCTTCTGTTCTTTTGCACTGCAGGAATGAAGTTCTCACTGGAGAGCCTTCTGGAGGGCGCGGCCCAGAGAGACGTCCCGGAGGTGGACGAGCCCGCGGCCAAGAGGGCCCGTACTGAGGCGGGCCGGGAGATCGCGTCGGTGACCGCGCCCAGGTTGCCTCAGGGCGGGGCCGTTGATGCTTCGGCTGCCCGGCCTGGTGGTGCTGCTGCTGAGGGGGCTCCACCGCCCGAGGCTCCGTCCAGCGCCGGTCCCATTGTTTGATGGGGAACTAATATGCATGCCATTTTTTTGTATGTTTTACATGTTGAGTTAGGTGATTAATTCCCAAATTTCAGATCAAAATCTTTTGTAGAGAATTTTGTATGAATTTTTGAAGATCAGCATGCAGATTAGGACCTAGAAAAGTAGCAAAGAAGGACCGCCGGGGCTGAGAAGCCTCGGTTAGGGCAAGTTCTCCTACAATAAAACTACTGGAGGTAGAGGGGTGTACCTGACAATGTCTGTGAAGATCGCAGCAAAGGGGTCTCTCGTTCCTCGACGGATGCGGCCTGGAAAACCGAGCCAAAGACCCGCGGATACCCGGCTTTCTGCTCGGTGATCCGATTGAGGCTTGGCTGGAGTCGTTGGATTCGTAGGAACTCAGGGACTTGCAAACGACCTGTCAGGGGTTAGAAAACTCACAAAGGAACAAGAAAACAAAGAAAAAATAGTAAGAGAAGGCTTCTTTTAGAGTGGGCATCCAGGGATCTGAGATGCTTGTTGGTAGCAGGAAGATGATTGCAGCACTGGGAAGAAGAACTCTCGCAAACCCCTTTATGCACACAGCAGGGTATCACACAACTCAATAGAAGAACTCAAGGTTTTCATTCATCAAAATTCTCCTCATACAAGAGGCTAGGGTCCCTTAAATAGACCCTTAACCTTGGGCTCCAAGTAAGGGTACATAAGTCTTTACATAAGAATCCTTTTCCCTCTCAAACCCTAGCTAGAAAATAAGAAAATATTAGGTAGAAAAATCCCTAAAAGTTTTCTTGACTTGGTCAAGACTCCAAGGATGCCTAGGAGAGCGTGTTGGGCTTCTAGGAGCAGCAAAAGGCCGGCCCAAAGGGGCTCGGGTGCATGGGTTTGGGCCTCTGGAAGCTGGGGTGGCCTGGTAGCCAGGTAGCAGGAATATTCCCTGGTATCTTGCTTCTTAGGGGCTTGGGCTTGGCACCTGGGCTTGATTTCTTTGGGCTAGGATGCAGATGGACCTCTGGAATCATGGATGCCCTTATCTATGAATATACTTTGGCATCTGGAAGGGAATCTGGGCATCTGGAGGGCATCTGCAAGAAATCAGGGTTTTCTGAATTTTCCTCCTGGGGTCTTCAAATTTTCAAGCTGGGTTGGACTTGTGCTATACTTCCATGTCTTCAATCTAGTTGGACTTGGTCTTCACTTGTATGATATAGTCTTGAGTCTTCAGTATGCTTGGACAGCACTCAAAAAAATAAAATTAGCTCAACATGAGCTGACTAGCATTGGACTGAACTAGCTCAACATGAGCTGACTAGTACAGAACTGAACTAAAATACTCAAATAACAACTAAAATGGACTCAGATGAGCTAAGCCCTTATTACAGATGGACTCATAAATTATTGATCAATTTACAGAGGGTTGAAAAAGCCTCTGTCTTATTCTGGTGCCTCAGGTGTCCCCACCAATTCTCCCGGGTGGGAGGAACTCGACCCTGTCGAGTGAAGGTTAGACTGGCTCACATATCTCTCGAGAAGGTCTGGGTTGAGGCGTTGCAAGTCCTCTCGAGAAATTCACGAATCATCCGACTCTGGCCGGCCTTGCCATCGGACCAGGAAGCGTTGATAGTCATGGCCCTGGGTCGTGATGGCTTGATTGTCCAGGATACGCTCGATCCATTCTCCTCTCTCAGGCCAAATTTGTTTGTGGACACTCTAGGTTAGGGTCACTCACAATGAAAAGGAATAGGTCCAAAGGCCTCACTAGGTAGCGCTGCCGGTTCCCTATACTCAACCAGGTCTGTAATATTGAAGGTAGAACTAATGCCCAAATCCGAAGGCAAGTCTAACACCTAGGCATTTGATCCAACCTTCTCTATCACTTTAAAAGGTCCGGCTCTACGAGCATGAAGCTTCTTTTAGGCCTAAGCCTAACCAAGATAGAATCCACTACATCAAATTCTTTGACCCTTCTTCGGGAATTAGCCAGTTGTTTTAAGATTAGTGCGGGTGGTGAACATGCTAGGCACATGCAGACTCCTAACAAATGATGCAAAGGACTCATACTGACACCTAACAGACTCGACTATGCATTCCTATCGAAGGAGATTTTATTGAACTCTTTAGATCTAAACCTAATAGATTATAGGTTCTCTATGTTTGATCCTAGCTTGACATGCACATGAAAATTTACAGTGAACTCCTAGCAAATTCCAAAGAGTATGCCAGAAGTAAGATGCAAACCTAACATGCATGATGAATGCATGCAGTATGCTAACCTCAGCTAAATGCAATCTAATGATCCTAGAAATGCTGGAGGTGTCAGGAAAGGGCAGAAAATAGGAAGTGGGTTCAGAATTAGTTTGGTAAGGTAGAGAAAAGGTTCATGGTTAGTTGGATAAAGTAGGATAAAAGACGGGGTGTCAGGAACTAATCCTATACTAATGAGGTTAACCTTACGAGGTTGAGCTATATCTACAGGGTTTGCATAATGGAAGGATGGGTCACCAATTTCGGGGAAGAGGTCCTTAATGGGAACTATAGGAGGGGACTCATCTTGAAGGTATTGATTCAAAGAGATAAGGTCCTTAATAAATTCTTCTGGTTCTTGTATTTTAGGACTAGACTCTATAATTTGGCTCTCCTCTATGGTTTCCTCAGGTAAGGCTCTAGCAGCAATACCTAGGTTCTTTTCCACTATTTGTTCTTCCACTATAGCTTTAGGTTGGATGTGGTCAAGGTCAATTAGCTCTGGGTTGGTTTCTACCTGGGTATCTACTGGGTCAGCTAATTCTAGGTCATCTAAAGGTGTCTCCTCTTCTCCCTCATACTCATCCACTAGGCTCACATCAACTTCATACACTTCCGCGTTAATGTAAGCCTTGCGAATCTCAGGAATGGTTGGAGAAGGTCGGTTAGCAGGAAATTGGTTAGGTTCTGGTCTCTGATTATGGGTACTACTCCTAGTAGGTTCAGGTTGTATAAGAGGTAGTGGCTCACTATTGGGTTCATATTTAGGGATACTAATCCTATGGGGTTCAAGTTGACTAGGAGAAGCATGACTAGTACTAGGCTGATACTTAGGGGTTATGGGTTCTCTAGGCTCATAGGACAAGGGTGCAGATCTATGGGTCATGGGATTATAGGATCTGGGGTCATATGATTTTGGGTCAGCTCTATGATCAGGTTCTAAGGATGGATCAAGATATGAGGTCCTCCTAAGGTTGGGCTCTCTATATGGGTCAGGATATTGGGTCCTTCTAGGATTGGACTCCCTATATGGGTCAGAATACTGGGTTCTCCTAGGGTTGGACTCCCTGTATGGGTCAGAATACTGGGTTCTCCTAGGGTTGGACTCCCTGTATGGGTCAGAATATTGGGTGTTGGTTCTACTAGGCTCATAGGGTGTGGGTGCATAGGATCTTTGATCATGGGATCTAGAGTCATAGGATCTAGGTTCATAGGTTATGGATTCATAGGTTCTAGGTTCATAGGATTTGGAGTCATAAGATCTATAGGTTGTAGGTATACTAGGCTTATAGGGAGAGGGTAAATAGGATCTATCTTCCTGGTCTATAAAATCCTGATTGGGTCTTCTAGGACTAACCTTAGGGATTGGGTCATGACGATGGGCTCTCCTAGGTTCAGCCTCAAGGTATGGATCAGGATTTGGGGTCCTCCTAAGTTGAGGGGAATTAGGATTTGGCTCAGACCGTGACCCATGGTTTTTTTCTGGGGTTCCTACCCGGACTTTTAACTGATCAAACCTATTGGATAGATGGTCAATTCTATCATTAGTTTGAATACGAGACTGAGTTAACTGGGTCATCTGGGTAGCCATCTGGGCCATTTGATCAGCTAGGGCTTTTATTTGAGCTTGTAAATTTTTCATGGGTTCAGACATTTGTGAAGGAGGTGGGTGATATGAAACTCCTGATCTAGTGCTCATGCAAGACTCGATCAGACCGACTATAGCTGACTAGACCTAAAGTCCAAACTAGATGCTCAATCAGGGTGGCAAACTAGCCTATAGTAACCCTGTACTCAGCCAGGCAGGTGTAAGGGGAGTGTTAGGTCCTTGATTGCCAATCCTAGACACCAATCAGAGATTGGCCAGGTAGGCGGACCAGCACACAAGCCCTTCGGGATTGAATCCCTAAACCACCGTTCTAGACACTGAGCACAAGGCACACACAGGTAAACTTGACACAGTGATCTAACACTAGCCCGGACCCGACCAGTTGGTGTCCCTAGCCCACTAGGGCAAATTAAGTCTAATTAATTTTAGGTTAAGGCTTGGGACTGAATGCAAGGGATGTGGTTTTGGGCTAAGGAGAGGTGATCAAATCCTCCCCCCCATCTGATATAGCAAGAGTGCCCTTAAAAGTAAATTATGCAATGATGGCAGGCAGATGAGGATGCAAATTAGGGTTTAGATATTTTTTTTGGTATTTTTGGAGAATATGTATTTTTTTTTTGGTATTTTCTTAAATAGAAGAAAACTTTCAAATCATGTCCTAATATACTGGAAATATACTAAAATTAAGAAATATGCAAAAACTCCTAAACAAAACCCTAAACTTCCAAACTTGTCTTGCTAAAAAAAATAGAGCCAAAAATTTATAGGCCCTATTTCGGCTTGCAGAAAATTCACAGGACATAATAAAATCTGGAAAAAATTTTTAAAATTACTGTGAATTATGATAAATCCAGGAAAATAAATCTCAGAATTTTTGGAGTTTTTAACAGGGAGAAATAATTAAAATAACAGAGTATATATGGATTGAAAAATTGCAGAAAATAAGCCCTAATCTAAGCTCTGATACCAAATGATGGGGAACTAATATGCATGCCATTTTTTTTGTATGTTTTACATGTTGAGTTAGGTGATTAATTCCCAAATTTCAGATCAAAATCTTTTGTATAGAATTTTGTATGAATTTTTGAAGATCAACATGCAGATTAGGACCTAGAAAAGTAGCAAAGAAGGACCGCCGGGCTGAGAAGCCTCGGTTAGGGCAAGTTCTCCTACAATAAAACTACTGGAGGTAGAGGGGTGTACCTGATAACGTCTGTGAAGATAGCAGCAAAGGGATCTCTCGTTCCTCGACGGATGCGGCCTGGAAAACCGAGCCAAAGACCCGCGGATACCCGGCTTTCTGCTCGGTGATCCGATTGAGGCTTGGCTGGAGTCGTTGGATTCGTAGGAACTCAGGGACCTGCAAACGACCTGTCAGGGTTAGAAAACTCACAAAGGAACAAGAAAACAAAGGAAAAATAGCAAGAGAAGGCTTCTTTTGGAGTGGGCATCCAGGGATCTGAGATGCTTGTTGGTAGCAGGAAGATGATTGCAGCACTGGGAAGAAGAACTCTCGCAAACCCCTTTATACACACAGCAGGGTATCACACAACTCAATAGAAGACTCAAGGTTTTCATTCATCAAAAATTCTTCTCATACAAGAGGCTAGGGTCCCTTAAATAGACCCTTAACCTTGGGCTCCAAGTAAGGGTACATAAGTCTTTACATAAGAATCCTTTTCCCTCTCAAACCCTAGCTAGAAAATAAGGAAATATTAGGTAGAAAAATCCCTAAAAATTTTCTTGACTTGGTCAAGACTCCAAGGATGCCTAGGGGGGCGTGTTGGACTTCTAGGAGCAGCAAAAGGCCGGCCCAAAGGGGCTCGGGTGCATGGGTTTAGGCCTCTGGAAGCAGGGGTGGCCTGGTAGCAGGAATATTCCCTGGTATCTTGCTTCTTAGGGGCTTGGGCTTGGCACCTGGGCTTGATTTCTTTGGGCTAGGATGCAGATGGACCTTTGGAATCATGGATGCCCTTATCTATGAATATACTTTGGCATCTGGAAGGGAATCTGGGCATCTGGATGGCATCTGCAAGAAATCAGGGTTTTCTGAATTTTCCTCCTGGGGTCTTCAAATCTTCAAGCTGGGTTGGACTTGTGCTATACTTCCATGTCTTCAATCTAGTTGGACTTGGTCTTCACTTGTATGATATAGTCTTGAGTCTTCAGTATGCTTGGACAGGACTCAAAAAAATAAAATTAGCTCAACATGAGCTGACTAGCATTGGACTGAACTAGCTCAACATGAGCTGACTAGTACAGAACTGAACTAAAAATACTCAAATAACAACTAAAATGGACTCAGATGAGCTAAGCCCTTATTACAGATGGACTAATAAATTATTGATCAATTTACAGAGGGTTGAAAAGCCTCTGTCTTATTCTGGTGCCTCAGGTGTCCCCACCATTGTTGCTGCTGCCCCGACGGTGCAGCCCGTGGCCTCTGCCGGCCCGTCGATCGTGGCCCCAGCTGAAGGGACAGCCGCCGCAGGAGCCGACCTGACAGCTCCGCCACCGGTGATCACCCACCGGTGTTCAGTCATCCGCGACAAGGGGCTCGCGGAGAAGGTCATGGAGTATGCCTCCACAGCCCGGGACCGCCGAGCTCGGGGCGGCCGGGACTATGCGGACGCCTTGCTCGGGATTCTCCCGCAGCTCTTTACGGTAAGTCCGAGCTCCTTCTTCTCTGTTCTTTCAAGATTTAGTGGCCTTTTCTCCTAACCTGGTTGCTCTGTTGGTGCAGATTGGAAATGACGTTCTCCTACTAAGGAACTTCCTCGTAGGGAACGTGAAGAGGGACGCCGAGAAGGAGAGGAAACTCGGCAAGCTCGCGGCCGACGTCAAAGACCTCATGGAAAAGGGGGTCGAGCTGCGAGCCAGCAACCAAGCCCCCCCGACCGACCTGGCACGTTCCGAGGGGCGGAACAAGGAGCTGGAGGCTTCCTTGTCGGAGGAGAGGCTCTCCTACCAGCGTCGCACGGAGGAGGACGCGGCGGAGAAGGCTCGCTTGCAGGCCCACTCCCAGTGGCTGGAGCGCCAGCTGGAGGAGGCTCGGCGAGACGCGAGCGCGGCGAAGGACCGGAGTGCGTACATCAATGGACTCCTGGAGGCCGCAAAGCGGGAGGCGCAGGAGGCCATCCCGAAGTTTCGGGCTTCCGAAGAGTACACGTCGGAGGTCCGGGAGGCCGCCGTGGACTCCTTCCTGAAGGGGTTCCGGATGTGCTGGGAGAAAGTAGGGGCCTTCTTCCCGAGCTCGACCTCAGCGGGGTGGTGCTCGGAGGTAGGAAGCAAGGAGCCGAGAGCAGAGCCTCCGGTGCGGCCGACGCCACTCCTGCGGCCCCATCGACCAGCGAAGCCGTGGCTCCGGAGCAACCTCAAGAGCCGGTCACCGCAGAAGGCGAGGATGCAGAGCTCGCGATCCCGGCGGAGGGCTCCGACCCTGCACCAAACTGAGCCACCGTCTTTTCGCCCTGCTCCGTTGTCGCAGTTGTATTTCTTTTTCTCCTTCTTTTTCTTTTGGGGAGCCCCGGCCTGTCGGGATTCCCGGCTTGTACTGTTGCTTAGATAAATGAAGACACTGTTTGACCAAGCCTCGAGTTCATCTTCTTCTCCACTCCCCCATCTCCCCTTTTTTTTTGTTTTCTGAGATGTTGATGTGGAGTGCTGAAACGATCGTAGGCCTGGTCCCTTCCATTGCTCAAATCGAAGGTTGGGACATCCCGGACCGCGCGGCGTCAGAGTAGGCCTTGAGCGGGTCCGTCTTTGGGATCGCCTTCGGACTCGCGTGGGCGACATGGTTTCTGCCCCGCCTTCCAGGCCGAAGCTCGGGACCTCCGGACTGAACCCCGGGGCCGCAGGCTTTCTCAAGCCTTGCACGGCTTGCCGAGCTGCTCTCCGGGCTTGCGTGGGCGAACTGGGTTCTGCACCACCTTCCAGGCCGAAGCCCAGGATCTCCGGACTGAACCCCGGGGCCGCAGGCTCCCTTAAGCCTTGCGCGGCTTGCCGAGCTGTTCTCCGGGCTTGCGTGGCTGAACTGGGTTCGGTGCCACCTTCCAGGCCGAAGCCCAGGATCTCCGGACTGAACCCCGGGACCGCAGGCTTCCTCAAGCCTTGCGCGGCTTGCCGAGCTGTTCTCCGGGCTTGCATAGCCGAACTGGGTTCGGTGCCACCTTCCAGGCCGAAGCCCAGGATCTCCGGACTGAATCCCGGGCCGCAGGCTTCCTCAAGCCTTGCACGGCTTGCCGAGCTGTTCTCCGGGCTTGCGTGGCCGAACTGGGTTCGGTGCCACCTTCCAGGCCGAAGCCCAGGATCTCCAGACTGAACCCCGGGGCCGCAGGCTTCCTCAAGCCTTGCGCGGCTTGCCGAGCTGTTCTCCGGGCTTGCATGGGCGAACTAGGTTCCGCGCCACCTTCCAGGCCGAAGCCCAGGACCATGTGCCGTCTTCCATCAAAGTGAGAAGGGAGCGTTTGAAGCGGGGGACTTTATTACGGGAGTAGGGAACCTTACATCACTGATAGTACATTCTTAAGTTCAAGGCGTTCCACGTCCGGGGAACCTGGCACCTCCCAACTCCTCCAGGTAGTATGCGCCGTGAGGGAGGGCTTCTGCCACCCGGTAGGGGCCCTCCCAGTTGGGCGAGAGCTTGCCGCATTCCCGCGGTTGGGAAGCTTCAGCGCGCCGGAGGACCAAATCTCCATGACGAAAAACCTTCGGCCGCACTCGGGAGTTGTAATACCTGGCTACACGCTGCCTATACGCCGCCATTCGAACTCGGGCCTTGTCCCTCGTTTCCTCGAGAAGGTCAAGGTTGAGCATCATCCTGGCTGGGTTTTCTGTCTCGTCGTATTGCTCCACACGCAGCGTGGGTAGGCTGAGATCGACCGGGATGACCGCCTCAGCTCCGAAGACGAGGTTGAACGGGGTCTCGTCGGTAGCCATCCTCGGGGTGGTGTGGTATGCCCAGAGGACGCTGGGGAGCTCGTCGGCCTACCTGCCCTTGGCCTGGTCCAGCCGCGTGCGGAGGCCCTGAAGAATGGTCCTGTTCGTGACTTCGGCTTTCCCATTGTTCTGGGGATGCGCCATCGAGGTGAAGCGATGCCTGATGCCGAGGTTGCTGCAGAACTCTTCGAACTCTCGGCAGTCGAACTGGCGCCCGTTGTCAGTAACCACGGTGTGGGGTAGGTCGAAGCGGCAGACGATGGACTTCCAAAAGAACTTAGCGATGTTTGCTTCGGTGATCCTCGCCAAGGGTTCGGCCTCGACCCACTTCGTGAAGTAGTCGATGGCCACTACCAAGAACTTCCGCTGTCCAGACACCGGCGGGAATGGGCCCAGGAGGTCCATCCCCCACTGGGCGAACGGCCAGGGAGCTGAGAGCTGGGAGATTGGGTTGGAGGGCTGCCGTTGAATCGTGGCGTGACGCTGGCACCGGTCGCACTTCTTCACGAAGTTGGAGGCATCTTCCTTCATTGTCTCCCAGAAGTAGCCCTGACGGAGGGCCTATACGCCAATGCCCTGCCCCCCACGTGGTTCCCGCAGACGCCTTCGTGAATCTCCTGGAGCACAAGCCTGGCCTCCGTGGGTCCTACGCACTTGAGGAGGGGGTAGGAGTAGGATCTTCGATACAAGTGCCCATCCATCAAGACGAACCGCACGGCCTTCTTTCTGATAAGGCGAGCCGCCTCGCGGTCCTCCGACAGGGTGCCACTGGTGATGTATTCAGCGTACTTGTCCATCCAGCTGGGTTCGTGGCTGACCTGATGGACCTCCACCGGTGCCTCGAGGCTTGGGATCTCAAGGCGCTCCACATGAGCGCGTCCCAGCATCGAGTCCGGCAGGGTCGCCAGCCGAGAGAGAGCATCCGCGCGGGCGTTCTCCCCGTGGGGGATATGGAAGATGTTGAAGTGCCGGAATCTGGACGCGCCCGCTTTTACGAGCTCCAAGTATTTCACCATTTGGGGGTCATGTGCGACGTACTCCCCGGATACCTGTCCTGCCACGAGCTGGGAATCAGTGAAAGCCTTGAGGTTGGTTACGCCCAGCTCGTGGGAGACTCTCAGTCCGGCGAGGAGTGCTTCGTACTCCGCCTGGTTATTTGTTGCGGGGAATTGGAAATGGAGTGCGCATTCGGCGACGACCCCGTCGCTGTTGGCTAGGATGAGCCCAGCCCCGCTCCCGCCGGAGTTTGAGGCTCCGTCCACATGGAGGATCCAGGCGTTCTCTCCGGGCTCATCGGTGCCTATCTTCATCGGCTGGCCTGAGGGGCCTTCCTCGGGCTCCTTGCCCAAGCCTGCACATTCGACCAAGAAGTCGGCCAGCACCTGTGCCTTCATGGCCGACCTCGGCCTGTACGTAATGTCGAACTCGCTGAGCTTCAGTGCCCACTTTGCTAATCGTCCCGAGGTATCGGGTCGGCTGAGCACTGCTTTCAGCGGTTGATCCGTCAGGACAGCGATGGGGTGTGCTTGGAAATAAGGCCTGAGATGCTGGGCAGACACTATTAGCACAAAAACGAGTTTCTCGGGCCGAGAATACCTGAGCTCCGCGTCGCGGAGAAGCTTGCTGGTATAGTATACCGGCCGCTGGACCCCCTGGCCATCGGTCCGAACCAAGACCGAGCTGATGGCTTCCGGGGTGACCGCTAGGTAGAGGGTAAGCTCCTCCCCCTCCTCGGGCCTGGACATCAACGGTGGTGACGCAAGCGTCTTCTTCAGCTCCTCGAAGGCCTTCTGGCATTCCTCGGTCCAAGCGAAGTCGTTCATCTTTCTCAGCACCTTGAAGAAGGACGGCAGCGGTCTGCCGACCTGGAGATAAAGCGGCTAAGGGCCGCAACTCGGCCGGTGAGTTGCTGCACTTGCTTTTTGGAGGTGGGCTGCTCCATGTCCAAGATGGCCTGGACCTTCTTCGGGTTGGCCTCAATTCCTCTTTGGGTCACCATAAATCCTAGGAATTTCCCGGTGGAGATGCCAAAGGCGCACTTCGCTGGGTTCAGCTTCATCTGATGGCGTCGGAGGTTGCCGAACATCTCCGCTAAGTCGGCCACGTGGTCCGAATCGGGTTTGCTCATCACCAGCATGTCGTCCACGTACACCTGCATGTTGCGGCCGATCTGGTCTTTGAAAATTCTATTGACCAGGCGCTGGTACATTGCCCCCGCATTCTTGAGGCCGAATGGCATCATCCTGTAGCAAAAAGTTCCGCGGTCAGTTATAAAGGCGGTGTGCTCTTCGTCCTCCGGGCTCATTCGGATCTGGTTGTATCCGGAGAAGGCGTCCATGAACGATAGGAGGCGATGCCCCGAGGTGGTGTCGACCAGCTGGTCGATCTTTGGAAGAGGGAAGCTGTCCTTCGGGCAAGCTCGGTTGAGGTCAGTGTAGTCCACACAGATCCTCCACTTACCACTACTCTTTCTTACCATGACCACGTTTGCCAGCCAGCTGGGATACTGGACCCCCGCACAAAATCGGCGGCGAGGAGCTTCTCCACTTCCTCGTTGATCGCCTTCTGCCTTTCCATGGCGAAGCTCCTCTTCTTCTGGCGGACCGGGCGGCAACTTGGGTCCACGTTTAGCCTGTGCATGATGACCTCGGGCGGGATGCCCGGCATGTCAGCTGCTGACCAGGCGAACACGTCAGCGTTCATGCGGAGGAACTCCAGCAGGCGGGTCCGTTCTTCTTCAGGGAGCTGGGCCCCGACTTGCACCGTCTTCAGGGGATCCGACCCGAGGGGAAAAATCAGCAGGCGCTCTACGGGCCCTCCCCTGGGTTCCTTCTCTCTTAGGTCGAGGTCGTCGATATCGGGGGCGAGCTCCGTGCCCCGGGCGCTCGGGACCGTCTGGAGGCAGAGCGGGACTGGCTGGGTCGTCCCCTTCATCTCCCAAGCCCGGAAGGCATGGGAAACTGTACCAACAGCCTTCTCGTGGAGATTGTGGCGTCCAGTTGGTTGAGCCCGGATGCCCGAGAATGGCGTTGTAAGGCGAAGGGAGCCTGACGACGGTAAATGTTATTAGGACGGTCGCCTGCCGGGGTGGGGATCCGGCGGTGACCGGGAGATTGATCTCCCCCTCGACCCCCACGGAGTCCCCTGTAAAACCTACCAGGGGGTGTGCACCGGTTTCAGCTGATCGTGGGACAAGTTCATCTGAGAGAAAGCATCGTAAAAAAGTACGTCAGCCGAGCTTCCACTATCCACCATGATTCGATGTACAGGATGCTTCGCGATGGTCATCTCGACCACCACGGCATCGTTGTTTACATTGTCATTACCCTCCCCCCCTCGGGAGGGATTACATTCTCCGGGTTCCCGACTTCCCTGGCTCTCTTCGCCGCTCGACCGACCCCGCGCGAGATCATGCCCACGGGCTTCTCCGTTGGGCGATTATCGATTGCAGGGATGGGCGGTAAGGTCGCGAGCGGCTGCCCCTCCGAGGGGGCCTCGTTCTTGACGAACTTCCTGAGGTAGCCCCTCCTAATCAGCTCCTCGATTTCCCGCTTCAGGTTGTGACACTCCTTCGTGTCATGCCCGTGCTCGCGGTGGAACTGGCAGTACTTCGATTTGTCTCGGACGGCTCTCGGGTTCTGAGGAGGAGGTCGGCGGAGGTAGCGCTCGCCCTCGATTTCCATGAGGATCTTCGTCCGAGGTGCGAGGAGAGGGGTGTACCTTCGCTCGGGAGTGGCCTCGCCCCTCGGCCTTGGATTCGGGCGAGGGTCGGCAGATGGCCCGGGCTTTCGAGCTCCCGGGTGTCTCTTGGGGGCGGCCTCTTCGGAGTCTTCCCGTCCAACTCTCGACGGGTGCGGTCGGCCTCCTCCGCTCGGATATACTTGTGGGCGCGGAGGAGGAGCTCGGAGTACGTCCTGGGCGGCTTCTTGTCCAGGGAGTAGGTCAGGCGGGACGTCTTGAGCCCGCACTTCAAAGCCAGCATGGCGACGGGCTCGTCCAGGCTGTAGATTTCCAGGGCTGCGATCTTGAACCGGTGATGTAGTCCTGGAGCAGCTCCTGGTCCTGCTGGCGGATGGAGAAGAGGCTGTCCACCTCTCTCGGCACCTTTCGGCAAGCGTCGAAGTGTGCCACGAACTTTCCTTCCAGCTGATGGAAGGAGCAAATGGATCCGGGCTCGAGGCGGGTGAACCAGACTCGAGCGGCCTTTCGGAGGGTGGCCGGGAAGGCGATGCACAGAAGAGCGTCAGTGGCCCCCTGGACCCTCATGAGAGCTTTGTAGCTCTCTAGATGGTCCAGAGGGTCGGTGGTCCCGTCGTAGGGATCCACCTGCGGCATGCGGAACCATTTTGGGATCGGTTCCACCTGGATTTCTTCAAAGAAAGGGGGGCGGGAGTCGTAGCCCGCCGGGTCTGCCGACGAGTTCTGCAGGTCGGCGAATCGGCGGGCGAACTCCACTAGCTTGCGCTCATGCTCCTCCAGGCGCCTCTCGGCCTGGCGCCTGATGGCTTCGTCGATGGAGTCTTCCACCGAGGCTGCGGGTGAAGGGGGCGCCGATCGGTCTCGGCACGAAGTCAGGCCTCGGCGTCGCTTGCTGCGATGCGCCGTTTTGACCTCGTCGGCCGGGGATCGACTCTCATGATCCTCCGAACCGGAGTAGTTTTTTTTTGCGGGAGCTTGGTGGCTCCCCCGGGGGTTGGAGATGGCCCTCGGATGGGATGGCCTGCCCTGGATGGAGCGCAGGCTCCCACGCTGCCCCGCGGCTCGGGCCGCGGGGGTCCCTGGCTGCGGCTGCGTGGCCAGGGACCGCTGCTGATGCTGAAGCTGCCGGACCGCCGAGGTCAAGGTCTGCAGCTGTTGGATGATGGCCGCAAGGGGTCCGTCCATTGGGGTAGGCTGTGGTGGAAGAGGAGGGGGAGCTGGAAGCTCCCTCTCCGGGCTGTGGGCCCCTGGAGGGGAGTGAACCTCCCCCACGCGGCTGGTGGACGCCTCGCGGCCACGAGTGACCACCATTGTCAGAGAGCGCAACACCTGTAGAAAGCCGGCCCCCGCTTGGGTTTGGTGTCCTGCCCCCCTACCTGGTGCGCCAATTTGTTGCCGCTCTCGTCACCGCGCCCGTGGCTCCGGTCCGTGGATCCTTCCTGACCGCCTGGCGAGGGAGCCTCCCCGGCTGCTGCGAACCTGCAAGAAGGAGTTAGAAGACCCTAGCCGGGGATCCCGGCGAGGGAGCTCCGACGGTCAAGTCAGTAGGCGACGAGAAGGAACAGACTCTCCAAGGCGGACCCCCCGAAAGGGTTCCAGACTTGGCGAGTTTACTAGTAAGAAAGGCACTCTGGGGACCGGAAATTCGGCCGGGCCTCCTTGCCAAGCTCACGCCGAATTATCCCCTCTCGGGATCTCGGATCTCTCTCTCTCGGAGCGACGCCTCTTGCCGCTGCTTTCCTCCTTGTCCCCAAGCTTGTTCGCTTACCTTGTCGTCCCCAAATTCCTTCCTTTTATCTCCTCCCGTCGTTCGCCTGTCTTCTCCTCCTGGGAGGCTCCCCTCCCCCGTCTCTCTCTCTTTCCCCTTTTCGATGAGGAGGGCCAGGCGGCTTTCCGACCTCGTCCGCCGAGCCCAGCAAGGAAAAGGCAAAGTTAGGAAAGGGGGGGGGGGCGGCGCTGGTAAGGCGGCCGGTCAGACCTCGGGCCCAATGAGAGCGCTCTCTTTCCCGAGTGTGGGCTCCATCCATATATGGGGCCTGCTTTGTCAGAATCGCACCTCTCGACTGCGGGACCTGTCGGGCCGATGCAAATGGTGCTTTGCGTGCCGCCGCAATCCGTACAAGGCGCTGTCTGTGATGCGTACGGCCCGAGGGATGACCTCGGGGCCTGCACCTCCTTCCTTGGGACCTTCCCCGTACGGGCGGCCTGGCTTCGGCCGAGGTGGGCCCGTCTTCGGGGGCCACCTGGCGAAGGAGCGAAGGATCCACCGACCTCGGCCTAGGTGGGCCCCTCCTGGGTTGACACCTGGCGAGGTGGCAGGAGGTCGCCTGGCTTCGGCCAGGTGGGCCCATCTCCGGGGGCCACCTGGCGACGGAGCGAAGGATCCACCGACCTCGGCCTAGGTGGACCCCTCCTGGGTGGACACCTGGCGAGGTGGCAGGAGGTCGCCTGGCTTCGGCCGAGGTGGGCCCGTCTCCGGGGGCCACCTGGCGAAGGAGCGAAGGACCGGCCGACCTCGGCCTAGGTGGACCCCTCCTGGTGGACACATGGCGAGGTGGCAGGAGGTCGCCTGGCTTCGGCCGAGGTGGGCCCGTCTCCGGGGCCACCTGGCGAAGGAGCGAAGGACCGGCCGACCTCGGCCTAGGTGGACCCCTCTTGGGTGGACACCTGGCGAGGTGGCAGGAGGTCGCCTGGCTTCGGCCGAGGTGGGCCCGTCTCCGGAGGCCACCTGGCGAAGGAGCGAAGGATCGGCCGACCTCGGCCTAGGCGGGCCCCTCCTGGGTGGGCGCCAGGCGAGGTGGTAGAGGAGCCCCGAACCGAGCTTGACTTCGACGAGAGCAGTTTGTCCTAGGGAGTCATCTGGCGGAGTAGCCTTGCCGAGCTCGGCCTTGGCAATGTGGCGCTGACTCGGCCGGAGAAACTTCCACGTGGCTCGATCATATTTGGCGGTATCTGAGCCCGGCCACATCATCGTCATGGCCGTAACAATATGATTGCAATTTAATTAAGATTTGGCACCTATAGTTGATTGGCATAGAGGTGGAATCTATCCATGAGACTCTATAGGGGTTGGGATGGGGAACTAGGGTCAAGCCCAAAGATTTAGCTGTTTCAGTAGCAATGGCACTGACACAACTCTCACTATCTATCAAGATCTTGCATACTTTATTTCCAATTTTCACAAAAGTGTGTAGGATGCTAGTCCTACGCCAATCTTTCTCAGTTTGAGTCTGGGTCAAGATGCACCTAACGACCCCTATTTGATCAAATTCCTCTTCTTCTCCTTCGTATTCCTCTACCAAGTCTAGTTCAGCTTTATAAATCTCTCCTTCTACATCATCACTATTGGGTTAAGGCTTTTCTTTCTCAAGCTCCCTTATGTGTAAGGATCTGGTGGGACATTGGCTAGCATAGTGACCTACCTTATTACACCTAAAACAAGCATTGGGGCTGGGGCTTGGGGCTTTATGATATATTGGTGCCTTACCCTTGTCGATTCTAGCAGGTGCAAAATTACTCGAACTAGATGGACTCGAACTCAAGTTAGGTCGAGATGGGTGAGGGTTGGGACAGTTTGGATTGGGATTGGATCGAATTGGGTTATAGTTGGGCTGGACTGGGTTAGGGCTTGACCTAATTGGGTTGGGGTTAAATCGAACTGGGTTGGGGTTGGAATTTGGTCTACCCTAGTATACCTGGTTTGGATTTGACTTTGGGAATGGGGTATTGTTCCTAACAGGTTCAGATTTTTGGTTTGTAGGTCCTCTTTGGAATTGTTCATAATGTCTAGCTATTTGATAGGCTTGATCCAAATTGTTGACCTCTCTCATGTATAGTTCTCGTTTGATGTCTTCACATAATCCGATTCTAAACCTGGACAGGGTTGTGCTAAAGACTCGGGTTCACTACACCTAACAGCAAACTCATCAAATTCAGCAATATAATCTGACACTGACCTATTCCCTTGACAAATTTTGTTCCATTAGTCTAAGAGCTTTTGATTGTAGGATTCTGGTAGGTATTTCTTCTTAAGTTTCAATTTCATATCTTGCCAAGTATTTATTGGTGGGAGGGCTTATTATCTCCTAGTATGCTCAAGGTTAGCCCAATGTAATCTAGCTTGATGAATCAACCTCATCTTGGCAAACTTATAGTCATCTCTTCACTCATCTCATACCATTCAAAATAATAATCCATATCTCCTACCCAATCTACATAGACCTTTGGTTCAAGACTTCCATCAAAAGTAGGTGATTCCACCTTAATGTTTCTCATGGCCCTTTCATCTTGAGCACAAACTTCTTGGTGGGGCCTTTTACAGTTGGGTTTCTGGATAGGGTCAGGGTGTTGGACTCTCCTAGGATTGGGTTCCTGATGGAGTTCCTGGATAAGGTCAGGGTTTTGGACTCTCCTAGGGCTGGGTTCCATAAAGTGGTCTTGATTTAAGGTTCCCCTAGGGTTATGAGAGGTGGAACATGGTGACTCATGATTAGGTTCGATATTGGACTCTTGGGTTCTTTCTATGGTACCTAATCGTTCTCTACCTGGTCTAACCTAGTGGTTAACTGGTCAATCCTATGGGTTGCTTGATGATTCGATTGGGTCAACTGGTCAAACCTTTGGTCTATTTGGTCAAACATGTGGTTCATTTGGTTTTAGGATTGGGCCAATTGGTTCATCTAAGTATTGGTTTGGTCAAGCTTATGATTCAATTGTTCATTCATGGTTCTTATGAGAGTTTTAAGACTGGACTCCATGGTTGAATTGGGTTGGGATTTGGGCTTTTGGTATTGGGTTCCTAGTCTAGTGGTCATGCACTTAACAAACATACAATCAAGGTGAAATGACGCAACCAAGCACGCAGGGGTTAGTACAAGCTAGGGTTTTCTAGACCTAGAGCCAAAACTGAGTGGGTCAACTCAACTTACACCCAACTCAATAACTAATCCTTCCTCTGGCCAAGTAGGGGGTGGGAGTGTGGGAGGCCCCCCTGCTTTTGTAGGGATCCAATTAAAAATCACAACACCACTTAGGTCGTTTGACTCTGGACCCCCAGCCTTAGACACCAGATTCCAGTAATAGTTGGTGAATTGAATGCACTAGTTGGCCCACACAATTCGGACCTGACCTGTTGGTGTCACCTAGCCCACTAGGGCAAATTAAGTTTAATTAATTTTAATTAAGACTTGAGTGAGAATGCAAGGAGGTTGTTTTGGGCCCAGGACAGGTTATGACCTCCTACCTTGATCTGAGATAGTGAAAGTGCCCTTAAGATTAGTTTAATGCAGATGATGACATTTGATGGTCCTGATGCAATCTACTAACAATCAGAAAAATAAAATATTTTTGTCTTTTTTTATGAGGTGGCAAATTAGGTTTAAGTTTATTAAGTTAGCAAACAAATTAGGGCTTGGATAATGTAGGGTTTGGAAGTTGATTAGGTTTGGTTTGATCAAGTATGCAAAACAGAATTTAGGGTTTGTTTGGAAGCAGACTTTGATTCAGTTTTCGATGAAAAAAAATTCAGAAAAATCCTAAGACAGAGGAATAACAATGCAAATGATCCCTACCAAATTTCATGCAATGAAAAATTTAGATGATGATGCAAAACTTAGGGTTATCAGACTGTATGCAGAAAGTTCAGGATTCTGGTTAGGATTTCTAGGATGCCAGATTTTATAATCTTTTTGATTTTATAAAAATAATTAAAAATTATGATAATTATAAAAACTAAACAGAGAACATGTCACGCAAATTTCAATTAAAAATAAAGCTCCTAAGATGATGAACAAGATCGAATCTCAGACACCCACTGCAGTTGACAGGATGTAGAAAAAATAGAAATGCATATTTTTATGTTTTTTGGTGAAGATGCAAGCTATCCTAAACTAGATCTGATACCAAACTAATGTGGGATGATCCTAGGACTACCATGACTGCAGGAAAATAGAAACTAATTTTTTTTAAATTTTAATTTAGTGGCTAAATACCCGAAATCAAGTAAACAATTGCAAGAAGACATGTATCACAAGGACTCAACATACCCGCAATAAGACTCATGCAAAATAATAAAAATAAGATCCCAGGAATTGAAAAACCCCTAGCTTAGGATAGCGTACCTATCACCAGATCAGAACTCAGGAGGGGGAAGGCTTTTACTAGGTAGCGATTATAGTTCCTTTGAAAAAGAGATCCCTCAACACTCTGGATGGCACCTGGAAGAACAAGCCTTTGGTTCCCGAATCTGAAGGTGATCTGGACCCGGTCTGAAGGCAAGGAAAGCCTCCTCTAGGGAGGGGAACACCTCGGGGATCCTGAAAGCATCAAGGTTAGGCATGAAATAAAGAAACAAAGAAAAAGTAATAAGATGAAACAAGAAGAAAAGGGATCAGGGCAAGAAGGGCTGGCGGCTTGGAGAAGGGAGGCTCCTGCTTTCAGGGACGGCTTCAGGGCTCCTTCCTAACACCAAGGCTGAAGTCAAGATGCAAGGTTGGAGGCTTGGGCATGGAGGGATTGCAAGGATAGTGGTTGGCCAACACAAGAACCCAAACCAAAGAAACCAAAAGAATACAAGACACCAGTCTTAAAACAATTCAGCAGAATAATATTTCATAAGAGTTGATTGAATATAAGAGGAGGAGGGGTGGGGTATTTATAGAGTTCCCATGCCCTCTTCTTATTAGGACTTCAGCCCTCTCCTAATTAGGATAGGTTTACACAATTTAAGTGGGAGAACAATTACAAAATAAACCTAGAACTAGGATTACAAAGTTGAATAAAAACTTGATTTCCTCCTTCTACTTGGACTCTTCCTCCTAGCTTGGACCGGTCAACACACTTGGGACGCCTCTCTTGTTGGCATGTTGGGCTTCAAGGGGCAGCAAGGGCCAGCCAAGAGGGCTTGGGTGCATGGGCTTGGGCTTTTTGGAAGCTGGGGTGCCTGGGGTCCTGGGGCAAGTATATTCCTGGCATCTAAAGAGCATCTTGGTTCTTAAGTGCTTGGGCTTTGCTCTTGAGCTTGTGAATTCAAGCCCTGGGGTGCTAGAATATCATGGGAATCAAGGGGTGCCTAGCATCTGGCATATTCTAGAGCATCTAGAGGGAATCTAGGATATCCGGAAGGCATCTGGGACCGTAGGGTGTCACATAAAATCCAATAAGCTGATGTAGCGGCCTCTGACTCCTGGATGAGGCCTGGTGGGACTCCAAAACAGAATATCCTCCTCTCTTGTACATGAACTGGACTAATACTAGACTCATACTGAAATACAGGACTCAATTCTGGACTAAGGTTGAGACACAATCAACTAGTCTCAACTTATTACAGGACTCAATCTTACTTGCTTACAAAATTGTGACACATGACTAAGGTTCTAAAAATCCTAATCAGTAAACCATATGGGATTCAGTAATCTGTGTCTGATCCTGGTATCTCCACCACCTACAAAATACCGAGATGGGCCTGATCAGCCTGTCTTATTCTCTATTAAAGGCATAAGGATGACCTACATGATCTACCTTACGAAATGCCGAGGTGGGCATGATCAGCCTATCTTATTCTTTATCAAAGGCTCAGGAATGACCCATGTGGTCTACACTACGATAAATTTGATGCAGTGCCAAAATGGTCCCAACCAGCTTGTCTTATTCTTTATTAAAATTTAGGGATAACCTACATGGTCTATCTTGCAGCAAATCCGGTGATGTATCAAAGTGCATCTAATCAATATATATTACTCAACAGCTTAATGATAATATGACCAGCATATCTTATTCTTTATCACTATCAATCAAAGGCAGATCTAATCGACCAACCGATAAAGTACAAAGGCTATTATTTATTACTCCCTTCGCTGAAAATAGGATCAAAGCCAAAGCAGTTCACTAGCAATATTTTTTAGCTCGGGAGTAGGGACAATGTTATGACCCTGTCACTTGGCCTCATTTATCATAACCACCTTAACTACCTTTGGTTATTATGTTATTTGGTTACAACCACCTTCGGTTATTCGGTTATTTAGTTATAACCACCTTCGGTTATTCGGTTATTCAGCTACAACAACCTTCGATTATTTGGTTATTCGGTTACAACCACCTTCGATTATTTGGTTATTCGATTATAACAACTATAATCATATTTGGTTATTACAACCTCTATAAATAGGGTAAGAGGGGACCTCCCAAGGGTAAGAAAGGTCTAATACTGTTGCCCAGAAATGGAGCCCAAGAGGGGGATGAATTGGATCTTTTAAAAATTTAAACAACTATGTGCTGATCTTGATGTGTTTGTGAAACAAAGTGATTAAACTCAAAATAAATATACAGTGGATAATAGCAAATTAAAGATAACTAATAAAGAGCAAATAGTAGAGAGAGAAATCATACACAAACACAAAGTTTTATAGTGATTCGGTGTAATTCAAGCACCTACATCTACTCCCCAAGCCTTCCTTGGAAACTTCTACTATAATTTCTTCAAGATTACAGCCGACTTGTTTTTCAAGGATCACAAGTCAAAACCCAAGTTGGTTTTGTAATCCAGGCTCACCAACAACCTTTACAACTTGTTTTGTCTTCGGGCTCACAAGTTAAACCCTAGTTGATTTTATACCTTTGGCTCACCAACAACTTCAACAACCTACTTTCAAAAAATCTTGAAAGCTATGTCAGCAAAGAATAAAGTTAAAGATACAAGAATAAAAACACAATCAAACTCTCTTCTAGAGTGGAATATGGAAGCTTTGAGGCTCTTGAAGATTGCTTGTCTTGTCTTCTCTTTGGAATCTCTTCAAAGATACTTTTGGAAAGCTGAAATGAAAGGCTTGTAAGCTTTTTCAATGAAATATCTCCTTTTTGGCTTTGGAAGTGAAGTTCTTGAAAGAATATTTGTCTCTTATATGTTCAACACTTTATAAATAAGTTTGGTGAATCTTAAATACTTCAAAAACTTTCAAAAAATGGTTTAAGACCGTTGGAGGATCAAAACTAGCCATTAGGAGCTTGTAGGGATGAATTCTGCCTCTCAGAAAATATAGCTGTTATGCTTGTCAGAACCTATGAGTCGATATTTGACTTCTGTGAGTCAACACTTGAGACTTCATGAGTCGACACTTGAGTTTCTTGAGTCGACATTTGAGTTTTCTGAGTCGATACTTGAGTCAAAAATTTTCAAATGGCCTAGTTCTGTATTTTAAAAATCTCAGGCCTTAAGTCAACACTTGAAATCCTTGAGTCGACACTTGAATCTCCTAAGTCGACACTTGAGTCTTCTGAGCCGACACTTGATAAAATATCTTCCAAAAACATGTGCCAACCTTCCAAATTCAAAATGATCTTCAATGAAACTTCAATATACTTTATATAAAGCATAATTGGTCTATTTTGAGACCTTTTTTAGATAAGAAGATTTCTTAAACCATGAAAATTGCTCAGCTTCCACTGAGTGCCATGATATTTTTAATTTGAAAATTTGAGGTGCATGTATCCTGAAACTCATAATTATAATTGAAACATTAGTATAAAATATGTACTCATCATTTTGTTAGTCATCAAAATCAAGAGCTAAAGCCAACAAAGGCCAATAGGCCCAAGCTAGGCCATTCTACTCACTCCATTTTCCATCTATGCTATTCTTGAATTCTCCATTCCGTCACTGCCTAGACCACCCACTGACTTGATCATCGAAGTGTCCCCCACTGAAAATCCGGTCCAGGGTCTTTTGTAGGTCTCCATCCGTGCCCTAGGAGCCCGGTGGGAAGAGCGAGCAGACGCCATTGAAGCCTCAACCATGGGTGATTTAGTCGCAACAATCTCTTTTGATGGGAAGTGTGCATTGTGGGCTTGGTATATTGGTAATGTCGCCTTAATTGATTGTAGGTTATTTTAGGCTCTTCGATCAATACCAAAACCTAATGTCAAATATGATTAATTTAGGCAAATATAAATGTAGAGGAAGACAAAAGTTTTAAACATGAGCATGAGGTTGTCAAAGCCCCCCCACCCCCCCCCCCCCCCCCCCCCCCCCCCCCCCCCACACACACACAATAGCAGGACATTCTGAATTTGATTCTAAAGATAAATTTTATGATATGATGTTATTTTTAAAAATTAAGTGGATTACATGATAAAGTTAGTTAGAATTATAGAAAAATTTGAACTCTTAGTTTACTTGATAGCCAAGACTTTAGACTTAAAAAGCAAGTCACATTTATATATAAATAGAGGTCAGATATACATAGTTAAAACATAGGGATAAAATGAAATAACAAAAAAGTTTAGTTTACATCTCTTATATGATGAGAATTCCTTTTGTTCTCTGAAAGTAGTAGTAGAGCTTCTAGATGATCCTTGGTGAGATTCTTGGCATGGGCTCAACATCTACTATAAAAAAATAGTGAGGTAGAGGAGAGATCATGATAGCATATAACATGATCAACTATCAATTTTCTAGATTTGATGTTAAAAACTATGATTTATAGTGTATCCAAATGTGATGCTTATTTTGATTCCAAACAAATTAGGACATCATGGAGACTAGCTTCTCCGACATAGACAATCTCAAAAATCTTGATATGCTTCCCCAGGGATGGATTAAAAGGCCCTCTACTTTCTATATCAAACACTAGATCCAGTGGTGCAAGAGCAAATCTCAAAAGCCAATACTATATGAGAAGCCTAGGATTTATTGAAAAATACATACAAGGGAGTAGAAAAGATAAAAAAAGGTATGTCTTCAAACTCTACATGATGAATTTGAATCTTTGTGGATAAAAGAGATTAAAACTATTGCTGAATATTTTGATTGTATTATTATTACTTCAACTTAACTTTATTTGAATGGAGAGGAAGTTCCTACTAACATAATTATTGAAAATTTTTGAAAACTCTTATTAATAAATTTGATTATATTATTTTTGTAATTGAGAATCTAAAGATTTAGATTCTCTCATAGTTGAAGGTTTGATGGGTTCCTTATAAGCCCATGAGCACCATCTTAATCAAAGAGCAGTACATGAATCAACATTATCTACTGAGCAAGCCTTCAAAGCTTAGCTGATAGTTGGTAATAAATCTCAAGGAAGACAAAGAGTAATAAGATCACATATAATATTTTATAGTGCTCATCCCATATGATTTTTGTTAGGCAATCCCGACCCACATGACATGAAGCTCCACTACAAGAATCGTTGGCTTGAAAAGGTAACTCTCCTAGTCACTTGGCCGACTAATAGTAAAATTAGCATCACTCCATGTATCTCTGACACTACCATCAAAGTTGATCTTAAAGTATATTAGAGGAGGGGGCTCCCAAGAGATAAACATCCAATGGGCCACTATATGAGTAGAGTGGGAGTCTTAGGTCTCCACAGACCTCAAGATCACATCAATCAGCTATGCCATAAGAGTGAATGCTCTTTCCAAAATAAATTTTGTCGAGCATCTCTTGGATTCAAATACCAAGATGCTCCTAGAAAACCATATGTGATGTACAATATATGTTGCTCAAATTCTATCTACTTTGGTCACATCACCTTAGGTGCTCCACCCCAAAAAACCCAGGAATGCCTAAATAGGAGTTTTATACTTAATAATCTGATCCATACTTGCTAGACACCAAACTTGTTTGTCTCATCCTCCTGATCACACACCGAGCATGTTGGCTGAAGCTCCATGCCTCGATCCTTTAAGAGGGAGCTAGTTGGAAACTAACCCCAAGCCACCTTTCAAAAGAACAAGCAAACCCTTGGATGCACTTCAATCCCCCAAATCCACCCAACATCAAAATGTCTAGAGGCCTCCCTCTAAGACAAGCAAAAGAGGTCGATGGTCACTGCTCTTGAAAAATAGGATGATCTCTACATGCTGACATCCTGACAACTATGTATAAGAATGGCTATAGAAAGGATGCCCCTATGAACATGCTCTCTATATCATGCATAACAAATACAATGATATTTTGCTAGTTTTTATATATTGATAATTTGATTTTTAGAGGAAATAATGCAAGCATGATTGATAAGTTTAAAAAGAGCATGGTTTTATAATTTGAAATGATAGATATGAGACTTATGTCCTACTATTTGGGCATTGAGGTGTTACAAAATGATAGAGGAGTCTTCATATCCTGGAAAAAAATATGTAAGTAAAATTTTAGAGAGGTTTGGAATGCTCAACTCACTCTTGTTAAAATAGGATTTGTTGCCGCCTAGATCGTTATGGCCCATAGCTCTGACGTGTAGTGGATGCATTGGGCTCCCTCTAGATGCTTGTTTCTCTTTTTCAATCAGCTCCAGAGTTAGTGTGACTTGCAAAAAAGAGGAGACCCGGGCTAGGGATTCTGGCGGGGACACTTCGATGATCAAGTCAGTTAGGACGATCAAGAAAAATGGAACCTTTATGACGGAGAGCTTGGGATCTCTCTATGTAGAGGGTGAAAGATAAGTTTATAGGAAATGGAAAGACAAGGTGAAGGGAGGTTAGAGAGCGGGGAGGTTTCCTTGGCTGGTTCCTTGTCCGTTTGCTCTCTATGTCTTACCAGTTGCCTCTCTCCTTTCGGAGGTCCCTTCCTCTATTTTATATGAGTGGAATGGCCCAGACCAAGTCTAGGGCTTCATTGAGATGTCACTTTCTTGGTACCCTTTTTGGGAGGGGTTTTCCTTTGTCTGTGGCCTCCCTCCTGTTGGACCAGTCCTCGAAAGGAGATCCTTCTATTGGGGGTGTTCGCTAGTGTAGTACAGATCTTGTCCCTCTAGTGGTGTAGTTTCCCGTGAGATGTGCGGGCACCGTGCCGCTGAGCCCCGAGCCATGGTGGAGCATTTCTATTCCAAGGGGGACCATCGAAGTGTTGCAAGGCCTGGGGCCCCCCTTAGAAAAGGTACAGGTTCGGTGTTATGAGGACTGGAGCCTCTGGTTGCATGGCTGTTGACATGGTGGCGTGCTATAGGGCCTGGAGCCTGCTAGAGAACTCATTGCACAGAACATGCTGGTGGCACATTTGCAAAGTTTGAACCTCTTGTAGGATATGCGCCACCTCCCGAAAGTTGCAGGTAGATAGGAGCTTCCATGCCATGGTCTGAACTTTTGCTGATCTTCCCCTCTTGGCAATTACCAGAAACTTCGATCTTGATAGGAAGGGGGGAGCTCTATCTCAGGAGCTCGACCCTGGATGGCGAGAGCACAACCTTAACCGGGAGCTCAACCCTGGATGAGAGCTGACCTCGGTTAGGGGCTCGACCTCAGATGGTGGGAGCATGACCTTGACCGGGAGCTCGACCTTGGATGGGAGCTGGCCTCGGCCGGGGGCTCAACCTCAGATAGCGGGAGCACGACCTCATCCGGGAGCTTGACCTTGGATGGGAGCTAGCCTCGATCGGGGGCTCGACCTCGGAGGTAGGAGCATGACCTTGGCTGGGAGCTCAACCCTGGATGGGAGCTAATCTTGGTGAGGGACTCGACCTTAGATGGTGGGAGCATGACCTTGACCAGGAGCTCGACATTGGATGGGAGCTAACCTCGATTGGGGGCTCGATCTTAGATGGCGGGAGCACGATCTCGATCGGGAGCTCAACCTTGGATGGGAGCTGGCCTCGGCCGAGGGCTCGACCTTGGATGGCGAGAGCATGACCTTGACCGAGAGCTCAACTCCGGATGGGAGCTGACCTCGACCGGGGGCTCGACATTAGATGGTGGGAGCACAATCTTGACTAGGAGCTCGACTCTGGATGGGAGCTGACCTCGACTGGGGGCTCCATCTTGGATCTTCATTTGGTCGCTGCATCCCGGTGGCACTTTCCACCAATGCGACTGCTAGCTGGTGTCGCCATGGGTTCCACGTCAGCGGTTTGCGACTTCAGGTGCGCCCCACTCTCGAGCCCAGAGCACAATGTGGTGCTCGAGACGAAGGGAGTAATGATCATGCTGACATGGAAGGATGCTCCTCTTGCATTATTAATGCCTTGAGCGCCAGTGCCCCGGAGATCGTGCTTCAGCACCAATCGAGGCGACACCATGTTGGCCCTTTCAAAAGGGGGCCATAATTGCTGTGCCTGGCTCGAAGTGACCACCTCTGAATCGAAGCATCGCCTCTGGTGGATCTTAAGACATGGCAAGCTCGGTTGGCTAGGGAGGAGAAAGGGTGCATGCCTTCGATCGGTATGAGGTGACGGTGATGTGGCATGCAAGAATGAACTCTAACTTAGAGGATTAATTAATGAATTGAGCAATGAATCCTACTAGCATAAACAAATTCATTCATAAGAAAGTAAAGGGTTTATATGGAGGAAGACTAGATAAAGGATAACTCAAACTAGGGCTTCTTGTTTAATCCAAGATGATTGGACCTAACTGTTGGGAAGAACCATCCTTACTAGGGCTTAGACCATTTAAATATTCAAACCTAAAAAATAAGGGAGGTTTGCTTTCCAATATTGACATCTCACACTATGAGTAGTGAATCATTTCAGCACTTATCGAATTGAGGTTGGCACTTGAAACTATCTGATGGGGACATCAGATCAGACATAGACTTCAAGCTTTAATTTGTTCTCTAAGTCATGTGTTGGTCAATTTTTGTTAAGTCCTACAATGAAGTCCAAATTTTGTGAGTCATATAATAAAGTGAGCCAGTTGGGTTCATTAAGTTAATGGAAGTTCCTTGTTTAGTCCATTGAGTCTTATTTAACTGTTCAGTGAGTCCATTTGTTTATTTAGGCCTATTTTGAGTCTTGTCAGTTAGACCTTTCTGAGTCCATGTAATTTTATTCAAGAGGAGGACCTTTAGACCCACACTCAAGTCACTAGCCCAACATCTAGACTCCCTTCATGTCGTCCAAGCCCTCCAGGAGATGGCGCCCCAGCATACCAGGCCCTAGGCACCTCAAGCCCACATGCTCACATGTTGAATGGCGCCCAGTCTAGATCCCCAATGAAGTGGTGCCCAGATCCAAGCCCTCAAGCCCATGGTGCCCTCCCCTCCCAGGCCCACTGCAATTGGCACCCAAGTCTTTGATCCAGTCCAAGATGCCCAGGCTTTGACCCAGTCAAAGAAGATTTCATCCAAGCCTACTAGGGAGTGGAAAAGTCAAAGCAACCTAAGAGGATTTCATCCCAGCCCAAGTCTATGGAGAAAAATTAAAGTTTCCAAGTTCTACAAGGAGTCCAATGTCTAAGTCCTACTAGAATTTAGACCTCCTAATTTCAATCAAACTTTGTACTCCTAATTCTAGTTAAACCTTGTACTCCTTGTCCCATACAAACTTGTAATCCAATTTTGATAGGGAAAGGGCCCTAAGTGAATCTATAAATACCTCACCCCTCCCCTTCTTGTAATATAATCTCTTTTCATGAATTAAAACTCTGGTCAATTTTTCTTGTAATAATTTGTATTCTTTGGAAGTGTGTGTAAGACTTGTTCCTTTTCTTCTTACTAAACCCTAGACATTGCCCATACAAGTAAGAGCCCAGGATGCCCACCATCAGCCCTCCAAGATCCAGACACCCAAAGCTTCCTCCAAGGCCGCCAACCCCCTGTAACTCCATCTTCCAACCATCCTTCAACCTGATCTCTAGTTTCTTATTTTTCCCTTCTTGCTTGCCTTTAACCTTTGACGTTTGCAGGATCCCTCCAGTGCTATGTTCCTCGAATGAATTCTTTTTTGCCCTGGAATGAAGCTGATGAAAAGCTGGTGGATTCGCGGGAAAGTGACCGGATCATCCAAGCACCAATTTGAGCGGAGCGATCTCTTCTACAGCAACTAGAAATCATTGCCTAGTATGTTAAACCTAATTTCCATCTCTTTTTGTCTGATTTCTTGAAGTTGAACATGTTCCTAATAGGCCTTTTTAGACCTAGGATCCTGATTTTCTTTTCTTTTGATTGATCTAGCATGTGGGTAGGATGCTAATTGATACAGGATAACCCTAACTTAATCTAGGCTAGTTTCGGGAATCAAAACCATAAAAAAAAATCTAAAAATATTTGCTAACTTTAATCTGATTTTCTTCTTGTTCATCCCTTGCATATCATCCTGCATCATATTAGAATCTCGTCCCTCATCAATTTTGGTATCAGAGCAGGATTAGGGCATGTTCTTGCATCTTAGTTTAGATTTCTGCATCCTGAATTCTGCATAACCATTCAAAACATAGGACTGTTTCTCCCATCAAAAATTTTTTTTTTTTTCTAATTTTTATGGTGAATAATCCTCTATTTTGTCCTCTATTTTCCTATTACTTTTTTTGAATTTTTCAAATCCTAAAATAAACAAACAAATGGTAAAAATAAAACCCTAACAAAAATCTGCATCCTATCATCTGCATTAGGGGTCTGAGTTTCGGTCTGATTCACCATCTTAGGTATTTTATTTTTATTTAAAATTTTCATCATGTCATATCTGTTGAGTCATCTATTTTACTAATATTTTTCTTAGATTTTACAGAACCTAAAACTACAAAAAAATTAGAATCCTAGAAACCCTAACCAGAAATCTATCTTTTCTGCACCCAGTTAGAAACCCTAGATTTTGCATCATCATACCATTTTTGTTTTGTATGAGATTTGGTAGAAATTATCCTCACATGTCATTCTCTATTATATAGATTTTTTATAATCTTTTTTCATTGAAATCTATGCTAATTTCTATATCAAACTTGAATAAAAAAATTTTAATTTCTGCTAACTCTGCATACTTGACTTGATCCAACCTAATCAACTACCAAACCCCTCCCAACCCAAGCCAATTTTGTTTGATAACTTAACCAACTTAAATTAAATTTGAAAACTCATAAAAGGAGACAAAAAAATTTTATTTTTTGTTTTGTTATTAGATTTCATCAGGTTCATTGACTGTGCATCATCGTATCTAACCTAATCTTAAGGGCACTCTCTCTATCTCAAATCAGGGCAGGATTTCACCACCTGTCCTGGGTCCAAAACAACCATCCTCATACAAACCCAAGCCTTAATTAAAATCGAGTAGAAACTTAATTTAGGGACACCAACAGGTCGGGTCCGAGTCTAGTGAGGGAACTAGTGCACCCAACCCATCATCTATTACTGAAAGCTAGTGTCTATGGCTAGAGGTCCAGAGGCAAATGCCCTAAGTAGACTAGTGGTTTTTAATTAGGACCCTGTGACAAGCAGGGGGAGCCTCCCACCACCCCATCTCTTACCTGGCCAGTGGAAGGATTAGGTGTTGTGTTGAATGTAAGTTGAGTTAACTCACTAGGTTTTGGTTCTAGGTCTAGCAAATCCTGGTACGTGTTAACCTTGCATGCTTGATTACATCATAATCCCTTGATTGATTGTTTGCATTAGATTAGGAGCTCAACCAGTAGTCTCAACCCCACCCAACCCAGCCATGGAATCCAATTTTGAGATTTTAATGAAGACCTTTAGTGACCAGATTATCACCCAATTGACCACCCAGATGAACCAGATGAATGCCCAGATGAACCAATTGACCACTCAACTGACCCAATCCCAAAACCAGTTGAATACCCATTTGACGTCCCAACTAACTCAATCCCAAACCCATCTAAATACCCAAACCCATAATAGGCTTGACCACTTAGCCAATAGGTCTGACCAGATGGGAGACCAATTAGGAAACCTAGAGAAAACCCCTAAAATCCATCCTAGACCTAAACCTGAGTCCAACCCTAAGAAAGCCCAATACCATGACCCATACTTGGAGTCCAACCCTAGGAGAGCCCCATACTCTGACCCATACCAAGAGCCCAACCCTAGGAGAACCCCATACCATGACCCACACTTGGAGCCCAACCCTAGGAGAGCCCAATACCTTGACCCATACTAGGAGCCCAGCCCTAGGAAACCCAATTATGAGTTCATAGACTAGGATGAGAGAACTACTAGAAACTTCAGGCCATAAGCACCCACCTTTGATGGCACCCTAGATCCCAAGGTCTACATAGATTGGGAAGGAGACATGGAATAATATTTTGAATGGTATGACTTGAGTGATGAAAGGAAGTGTGAATTTACCAAACTTGAGTTAATTGGCCATGCTAGGTTATACTGGAGAGACGTAGAGAGCCTAATTAGACAACGAATCAAAGCTCCCATAGATACTTGGATGGCCATGAAGCTGAAACTTAGAGAAAAATATGTTCTCCCATACTACCAACAGTGCCTTCTAGACCAATGGGAAAGGTTAAATCAAGGAAATAGGTCCGTGTCAGAATATATAGTCCAATTTAATGAGTGTGCCCTTAGTTGTTGCCTAGACGAATCCAAGTCAGAGACCCTATCTAGGTTTAGGGCTGGCCTTCATGAAGACATCCGGTGGGAACTGTCTCAATGGCAAATTCAGGGCCTAGAGAAAGCCTATCATATAGCTAGGAAATTCGAGTCATATCAAAGAGAACTCATGATTAGTCAATCTAAGTCCAACAAGAGTAAACCCTCTAAATCGAAGTCCAGACCTAGTCGACTTCCTTTAGACTAGCCCATTCTCACTGTCCCTAGCTAGACCTTAGGACCTAGTTAGGTATGTTCGAGCCAATCCAACTCAAGTCGATCCCAACCTGATAGGATTATACCTCTAGGTATAGCCCAGTTTCCCTTAGTCAACATGAATCCCATAGGATTGATACCCCTAGATTTGAGCCTAGTACTAGTCAGGAACCCCTTAGCCAACCCACCCTTGCCACCCTAGTCATTAGTCAATTTTTCCTTAGCCAACCCCCTCTTACCACTCTATTGGTTCACTAGAATGACCTACAAGAGGAGATATATGAAGCTGATGTGAGCTTAGTGGAGGAGTATGAGGAAGAAGAAGAGATACCTATAGATGACCTAGAACTAGTTGACCAGGTAAATACCCAGGTAGAAGCCAACCTAGAATTAGTTGACCCTGACCAAACCCAGATAGAAGCCAACCCAAAGTTAGTTGATCTTGACCACACCCAAGCTGTAGTGGAAGAGCAGTTAGAGGAAGAGAACCCAGATATTACTATTACAATCTTGCATGAGAAGCCACTAAAAGAAAGTCCAATTATAGAGCCTAGTCCTAAATTTCATGAACTAGAAGACTTTATTGAGTATTTGGCTTATCAGTACCCTTAAGAAGTATCCCCTCCTATAGTTTCCATTGACGATCCTTCCCTAAGATTAATGACCCATTCTTCCATAATGCAGACCCTGTAGATAGATATCAACCCCATAGGTCAACCTCATTAGTCTAGGACTCATCCCTGAAATCCCTTATTGTATCCTGTTTTATCATATCAACCCCGAATCCTTTTCTTACTTTCTATCCCACCAGACTAACCCAGAATCCATCTCATACATTTTGCCTTTTCTTGAAACTTCTTATATTTCTTTAACCACAAGATTGCATTTTATAGAGGTAAGCATAATGCATTCATTCATTATGCATGTTAGGTTTGTATCTTACTTTTGGAGGATCCTATGGCACCTAGTAGGAGTCCATGCACCATTCTCATCTGCATGTCACCCTCCTGACAAAGGGTTAAATCCATAATTGTAGTTTAGGGCTTAGTCATTTATTTGCCCGCATTAGGCATTGGCATTAGGTGTTTTGCCTGCATGTTATTAGGTGTTTTGTCTACATGTCATTAGGTATTATGAGTTTTGCACTGCATGATTAGAGATTTGCATGAGAAATTAATCATAAGATTAATGTAAGCAATGTTTTTATAAAAAAATATGGTTAATTCCTGAAAAGAGTCTTAGTTTACTAAGAAAATCTTGTGATGATTAGGCTACATGACTGTGAGTTGGATCCATCAAAGTGATAAAGAAAGTTGGACCTAGTTCCTGAGTTACCTGATTAAGTATTAAGCTCAACGTTCAATATCTCAAACATAGTAGAGTATAGGGAGCCAGCAATGATACCTGGTGAGATTGAGCCTAACCCTTTCTTGAGAGCGAACCCAACCCTGAGTGTCCACCATCAAATTAGCCTGTGAGAGGAAAGATTGAATGTTTCTTGGATGACCAAGCCACTAGTACCCGGAATAAAGGCTACCATATCACTTGGTTTATTAGCAAGGTCAACCAAGATCTGAAGATTCATGGATCACTTGAGAGGATCCGTAACACCTTAACCCAGACCTGTCTGAGCAGTACCTGAGCTAGATCAACCTTCTTACTCGACAGGGTCAAGTTCCTCCCATCCCGGGAGAATTGATGGGGACATCAGATCAGACATAGACTTCAAGCTTTAATTTGTTCTCTAAGTCATGTGTTGGTCAATTTTTGTTAAGTTTTGTAATGAAGTCCAAATTTTGTGAGTCCTGTAATAAAGTGAGCTAGTTGGGTTACTAAATTAGTGAAAGTTCTTTGTTTAGTCCATTGAGTCTTGTTTATATGTTCAGTGAGTCCATTTATTTATTTAGGCCTATTTTGAGTCTTGTCAGTTGGCCTTTTTGAGTCTATGTAATTTTATTCAAGAGGAGGACCCTTGGACCCATACTCAAGTCACTAGCCCAACATCTAGACTCCCTTCATGTCGCCTAAGCCCTCCAGGAGATGGCGCCCCAGCATACCAGGCCCTAGGCACCTCAAGCCCACATGCTCACATGTTGAATGGTGCCCAGTCCAAATCCCCAAGGAAGTGGTGCCCAGATCCAAGCCCTCAAGCCCATGGCACCCTCCCCTCCCAGGTCCACTGCAATTGGCGCCTAAGCCTTTGACCTAGTCCAAGATGCCCAGGCTTTGACCTAGTCAAAGAAGATTTCATCCAAGCCCACCAGGGAGTGAAAAAGTCAAAGCAGTCCGATAGGATTTCATCCCAGCCCAAGTCCATGGAGAAAAATCAAAGCTTCCAAGTTCTACAAGGAGTCCAATGTCCAAGTCCTACTAGAATTTAGGCCTGCTAATTTCAATCAAACTTTGTACTCCTAATTCTAGTTAAACCTTGTACTCCTTGTCCCATACACAAACATGTAATCCAATTTTGACAGGAAAAGGGCCCTGGGTGAATCTATAAGTACCCCACCCCTCCCCCTCTTGTAATATAATCTCTTTTCATGAATTAAAACTCTGGCAAATTTTTCTTGTAAGAATGTGTTCTTTGGAACTGTGTGTGAGACTTGTTCCTTTTTCTTCTTACTAAACCCTAGCCATTGCCCATCCAAGCAAGAGCCCAAGATGCCCACCATCAGCCCTCCAAGATCCAGATGCCCAAAGCTTCCTCCAAGGTCGCCAACCCCCTACAACTCCATCTTCCAACCATCCTTCAACCCGATCTCCAATTTCTTATTTTTTCCTTCTTGCTTGCCTCTAACCTTTGACGTTTGCAGGATCCCTCCAGTGCTACGTTCCTCAGATGAATTCTTTGCCCTCGAACGAAGCTGATAAAAAGCTGGTGGATTTGTGAGAAAGTGATCATATCATCCAGGCACCGATATGAGCAGAGCGATCTCTTCCACATCAACTAGAAATCATTGCCTGGTATGTTAAACCTAATTTCCATATCTTTTTATCTGATTTCTTGAAGTTGAACATGTTCCTAATAGGCCTTCTTAGACCTAGGATCTTGATTTTTTTTTCTTTTTGATTGATCTAGCATGTGGGTAGGATGCTAATTGATACAGGATAACCCTAACCTAATCTAGGCTAGTTTCGGGAATCAAAACCATAAAAAAAAATCTAAAAATATTTGCTTACTTTAATCTGATTTTCTTCTTGTTTATCCCTTGCATATCATCCTGCATCATAATAGAATCCCATCCCTCATCACTATCATACCAAAAGATACATACCTCTAGCTTCAATGGTTCCAATAGCAAAATGAACCTCCTCTTCAACTCGCAATCCCGGTGGATCCTAGAAAGGAAAAAGAATTAGTGACTTGGAATGACAAGAGGAGAAAATTGTTAGGGATTTAGGTAGTATTGAAGTTGGTGGATTGGTTGTAGTAGGGGATCATAATGGATGATTTGGTGCCTTGATTGGGTGCTGATTGGAACACCATTTGCTGAACTTTGATGGCAGCTCTTGAAGGATGAAAAAGGCCAATTTGAGGCATTGTAGAAGGCTCCCTTGGGGGTTGAAGCAGGCATCCTTGAAACTTGAGATTTAGGGCTGCATGGTTGATGGATAAGGAGGGACACTTTGATGGGAAGAAATGGCAGCGCCTTGATGGGTTTGTGATGGACTTTGGAAGTGGCTAAGGTCGGCTAAAAGGAAAGCTTTTGGGCCTTTCACCCACTCCCTCTCGGAGGTCACTTGCTAAACATAAATGGAAGAACTTTGAAAATTTTCATTCATCAATTAATGCTTACAAGAGGGGTTTGAAGGGCATTTATAGGATTCCAATTCATATTTGAAAATTTGAACTACAAGGAGAATTTCATGGGATGTTGCTAGCTATGTGGAAGAGGAGTTGAACCATGCTTGATATGGGGAGAAAATGGTTGGCGCCTCCTTTGAATTTGAATTCCCTTCTTGACCGCTGAAAGCTAAGTGATGTGGCATGCTTGGATGTCTTCCATGTAGACCTTGAAGATGACATGGCTCCAAGTAAGCTTGATGAAGTGGCGTCCACCTTTGCATGGTTGGTTGGAGTGTCTTGTGGGACTTGATCTTCTAGCCCTCTTGCTTTGATTTGAACCCAATTCAAACCCTTCTTGGACTCAACTTAAAATTCAACAATTACAAGGTCAAATTGAACCCAATTTGACTCAAAAGACCAAATGGACCTAATTCTAATTACATGACTCATAAACTTCTCTATTTACAGGACTCATATTAAAGAAATAGAATTTATAGGACTCATATTCAATAAAATTGAAACCAAAGGTAGACTGAACTTACTCCACTAAAATCCATAATGAATCTAGCTTGATTAAACTTGATTGAATTCTTTTCTGAGCTATGGTGCCCGCACCAATTCTCCTGGGGTGAAGAAGACTCGACCCTGTCGAGTATGGGTCACTCCGACTCTGATAGTACTCCGATAAGTCTGGGTTGGTTCGTTGTAGATCCTCTCGAGTGATCCACGAGTTATCACATTTCGGTCAACCTTGCCATTACACCAAATAGCATTGATAATCTTTATTCCTGGTAGTGATAGTTTTGTCATCCAGAATTTTCTCAATCTGGTCTCGCCGCTCTAAAATAATTGTTGGTGGACACTCAAGGATAGGGTCACTCTCAATGATAGATTCAAGCTCAAAAGGCTCACTAGGTATCAATATTAGCCCCTTATATTCTACTAAGTCTGAAACATTGAAGGTCGAGCTGATACTTAGGTCAGATGGTAGTTCTAATACATATGCATTAGATCCAATTTTTTTTAGAATTTTAAATGGCCCTGCACTGCAGGCATGTAATTTCTTCATGGTTCCCGGTGGGAACCGTTCGGGTTTGAGTCTAACCATTACGAAGTCCCCTTCATAAAATTCTTTGAATTTCCTATGTGAATTAGCCATATGCCTGTAGATTTCATTGCTCATGTTGATTTTGTTACTGATTTCCTTATACAAGTCTTTAATATGCTATGTATATGACTTAGCGGACTCAGAAACTCGTGCATGTGTGGATAATGGGATGAGATCTATAGGTTTCCTAGGTTTGTAACCATGGACCACCTCAAAAGGACTCTTTCAATAGATCTATTGACTGAGCTGTTGTAAGCAAACTCAGCACGAGGGAGTAAGAGATCCCAATTTCCCATACTATCACCAACTAAACATCTAAGCAAATTTTCTAGACTCCGATTAACTACTTCAGTTTGGCCATTTGTTTGAGGATGGTAAGCTGTGGAGAATTTCAGTTTGGTTCCTAACATATGCCAAAGGGTTTTCCAAAAGTAGCTAGTGAACCTAACATCTCTATCTGACACAATGGTTTTGGGTAAACCATGTAGCCTAACCACTTTATCGAGAAAAAGTTTAGCCATTCTTGAAGCGTCGAAGGTTTGAGAACATGGGATGAAGTGAGCCATCTTAGAAAATTGGTCAACTACAACGTAGATGGAATCATGTCTCCTTGAGGCCTTTGGGAGTCCTAGTACAAAGTCCATACTGAGATCCTGCCATGGACAATCAGGGATTGGTAGAGGGGTGTACAAATCCGCATTCTACTTTTGTTGTTTGGCAACAGCACAGTTCGACATTGGGCCACGACTTGGGCTACATTCCTCTTGAGGCTAGGCCAAAAGAATTGGTCTTCTATCGCATGGATGGTCTTATCTCTACCAAAATGACCTGCTAGGCCTCCAGCATGAACTTCCTAGATCAAAAACTCTCTAATAGAGGTTCGAGGGATACAACTAATTTTCTTTGAAAAGGAATCCATCTATGAGAGTGTAATCACTATGTACACTAGATGATCCTTGTTGGAGGGATTAATAAATGTCATTAAAGTCTGGACACTTGGATATTCTTTTTTTAGATTATTAAACCGTACAACTTCAATGCTAATTAATGTCAAAAGCATGGATCGTTGGCTCAATGCATCTGTGGCCCTATTCTCAATGCCAGCACAGTGTTTCAAAACAAAGATACACACTTGAATGAATTCTACCCATTTCCCATGCCTAGGGTTCAATCTCTTTTGGGAATTAAGGAATCGTAAGGCTTCATAATCGGAATAAAGAACGAATTCCTGTGGTAGTAAGTAGTATCTCCAATACCTCAAAGCTTGCACTACCGCGTACAATTTTTTATCATACGTCGAATATCTCATTTTTGCCTCATTCAACTTCTCACTAAAGAATGCCACTGGATGACCCTCTTGGCTCAAAACTCCTTCAATTCCTACTCTAGAGGCATCACAAGCAACCTCAAATACCTTTGAAAATCGGGTAACTTCAAAATAGGTGCTTGTGTCATTCTTCTCTTGATTTCTAGGAAGGCTCTGTTGGTGGCTTTTGTCCATTCAAAGGTTCCCTTCCTAATGCAATTGGTGATGGGTGCCACTATGGTACTGAATCCTCGAATAAATCTCCTGTAGAAAGTGGCTAGCCCATGAAAACTCCGAACATCATGGATGCTCTTGGGTACCGGCCACTCAATTATGGACTTGACTTTTACGAGGTCAGCAGACATCTCTTCAATGGTGACAACAAATCCTAGAAAGACAACTCTATGGGTCATGAATTCACATTTCTTGTGGTTGGCATAGAGACTATCTTGTCAAGGGCTTGGCAAACTTGCCTAAGATGGTCTAAGTGGTCTTCCTTCGTTTTACTATAAATGAGAATGTTGTCAAAATATACCACTACAAACTTCCCTATAAATGCCCTCAAAACTTGGGTCATAATTCTCATAAAGGTGCTAGGTGCATTGGACAGACCGAAAGGCATTACTACCCACTCATATAAGCCATCTTTGGTTTAGAATGTGGTTTTCCATTCATCTTCGGGTCTAATTCTTATTGATGATAGCCACTCTTAAAGTCGATTTTGGAGAATATTTTGGCTCCGACCATCATGTCCAACATGTCATCCAAATGGGGAATAGAAAATTGATACTTAATGGTGATCTTATTTGTGGCTCGGGTATCTACACACATTCTCCATGTGCCATCTTCCTTAGGGGTCAGAAGGGCAGGTACTGCACATGTGCTTAGGCTTTCTCTAATGAATCCCTTTTGGAGAAGTTCTCCAACTTGACGTTGTAACTCCAAATGTTTTGTAGGATTCATCCTATAATGGGAAAGGTTCGGTAATGAGGATCCTGGGATCAAATCTATGGCATGTTGAATATCTCTTAAAGGTGGAAGGTGATTAGGAAGGTCTTCTAGAAATATGTCTTGAAACTCTTCTAAAAACCTTAACACTTCCTAGGATTGTTCCTTTTGGGGTTGGTCCTAGTTTTCCTTAGTTGTTAAAATCCAAACAGGTGAACCATTGCTAAGCTCTTGCTCTAATTCCTTAGCAATGATCATGTTTATTCCTTGTTTCTTATCCCTCAAGTGACTTGATCCTCTCTTAACTTGGTCCTTAGGTGGTGAGGAATTGATTACAATCTTCTTCCTATTATGAGTGAAAGAACATGAATTAGAATGACCATAGAGTATAGCATCATGATCATATAACCATGGTCGGCCTAATATGATGCTACTGACCCCCATCGGAAGAACATCGCACCAAACCTGTTCTTGGTATGACTGGAACTGGATTGTGACTTGGCACCTAAGTTGGATGGAAATTGAGGTTGAATCTATCTAGGATACCTTATATGGGTTGGGATAGGGTACAGTGGGCAATCCTAAGTTTTTGACTGTACTGGTTGATATAGCATTGACACAACTTCCACTGTCTAAGATGATCTTGCAGACTTTTCGTCCTATCTTAACAAAGGTTTGTAGGATGTTGGTCCTCTACCAATCTTCTTGTTCCTTAGCCTGGGTCAAAATACATCTCACAACCCCTAAAGACTCTAATGAGTCTATGATCTCTTCATCCCCTTCATACTCATCAACTAAGTTCATACCTGCCTCGTATACCTCTTCCTCATAATCTTCAATGGGTTCAGGGTTCTCCTCTTCTATTTCTCCTACGTGCAATGCTTTGGTAGGACATTGGCTTGCAATATGACCTTCCTTATGGCACCTAAAGCAATAGACTCTACCTTCTCTTTGAACTTCAGGGCTCTTTCCTTTATCATCTCTACGAGCTAATGGAGTAGTAGGGTTGGGCCTGTTGGATGGACTTGGGCTGGGACTTGGCCTATTTCCAAGAGGATTAATCCTAGCAGGCTCGGGTCAGCGAAATATAGATCTCCTTTGAAATCTCTCACAGTCCCTAGCAACTTGGTAGGCTTAGTCTAGGTCATGGACCTCTCTCAAAAATAGTTCTCTTTGGATTTCTTCGTGTAGACCTGCTCTAAACCTAGACAAGGTTGCTGCCTCAGACTCAACCATATTGCATCTCATGACGAACTCATCAAACTTCGCAATATACTCTAACACCATTTTATTTCCCTGACTCAATCATTGCCATTGATTCAAGGGTCTTTGTTCATAGGACAGGGGTAAATACTTCTCCCTAAGCTTTACCTTCATAGATTTCTAAGTGGCTATAGGCATATCACCTCTCTGTCGACTCATGCGCTCAACATTACCCCAATACAATCTAGCTTGATGGACCAATCTAAGTTTGGCAAACTTAAATTTTTTATTTTCTGACATCTCATACCAATCAAAGTATTGATCCATATCACTCTCCCAATCTATATATATCTTAGGATCCAAGTTTCCATCGAATGTGGGTGCTTCTAGACGAATGTTTCTAAGGGCTCTCTCATCCTGGTCAACATAATCATAGCGTGGTCTCCTTGGATGTGGGTTAGGAGTATGTTCCCGGTGTTGGACTCTAGGATGGATGGGTGGTAATCTAGGTGATTGTGGTTTAGTAGGGGTCATACGGGTCTCTTCAAGAGTTCCTAGCCTCTCTTCCATTTAATCAAATTTATTGTTCAATTGCTTGAACTGCTCAGTCATAGTTCTCATTAGAGCTTCTAGATTGGGGTCCATGGTAGAATTGGGTTGGTCTTGTGACTGCCGGTATGGGGTTCCTGATCTAGTAGTCATTTAATACAAATACTTGATCTAAGGTTTGCTAGACCTAGAAGTTCAATGTAGTATGAATCAACTAAGTATAGATCAAGACTACAAATACCCTTTCAAATGGCCAGGTAAGAGGTGGGATTATGGGAGGCCCCCCCCACTTTCGCGAGGATCCAATTAAGGAACCACAAATCCACTTAAGGCGTTTGCCTTTGGACCTCTAGCCTTGACACCACTTTCTAGGAGTAGATGAAGAAATGATTCACGCTAGTCTCAACACACTAATTGAACTTGACTTGTTGGTGTCCCTAATTCTAATTAGGTTGCTACTCAAATTTATTAAGAAGTTTGGGTTCGATGCAAAATGAAGTTGGTTGTTTTTGGGCCAAGAGAAGGTAATGACCTCGTTCCCTTATCTTATGATATTGTCGCCCTTAGAGTAATTTATGCATATGAAACCATAATGCAATCTAAAATAAAAATCATTCTTTTTTTTATATTTTATGATGTGTCAAACTTGAGTTTCAGCTGATTAAATGATCAAGCAAAAGTGGCTTGGGTTTGGGGGGTTTGGATGTGATTTAGTTTCAGCCTAAACAAAACATGCAGAAATCTTAAGGTAGAACTGATCTCAAGTAGAAAAACCGATATGAAAAAATCTACAGGCCGAAATAAATTAGGAAAAAATTCTTAAAAATAATGTCAAATGTGATGAATCTATACTGACAAGAATCATATTTTTATGAATTCTATACAAGCAGAAACAATTAAATTATCAAACCATATACTAGAATTACAGAAACTATGACCTAAATGAGTTTTCTCTTTGTTTTCTTCTTCACGGGTCAATCACATCGGCACCCCTACACGCCATAGAAAATCTTCCTTTGAATGGGATGTGAGGGTCTTGTAGCCCTACTTTTTCCTATGACCGGATGGCCATGGTGAAGCACCCAATCCGAGTACTTAAAGAGAACAAACAAGCTACCATGAATACGCTACTTATGCAACCATGCTCTGATGCCAAATTTGATATGGCATGCAAGAATGAACTCTAACTTAGAGGATTAATTAATGGATTGAGCAATGAATCCTACTAGCATAAACAAATTCATTCATAAGAAAGTAAAGGGTTTATATGGAGGAAGACTAGATAAAGGATAACTTAAACTAGGGCTTCTTGTTTAATCCAAGATGATTGGACCTAACGGTTGGGAAAAACTATCCTTACTAGGGCTTAGACCATTCAAATACTCAAACCTAATAAATAAGGGAGGTTTGCTTACCAATATTGAAATCTCACACTATGAGTAGTGAATCATTTCAGCACTTATCGAATTGAGGTTGGCACTTGAAACTATCATACCAAGAGATACAGACCTCTAGCTTGAATGGTTCCAATGGCAAAATGAACCTCCTCTTCAACTCGCAATCCCGGTGGATCCTAGAAAGGAAAAAGAATTAGTGACTTGGAATGACAAGAGGAGAAAATTGTAAGGGATTTAGGTAGTATTGAAGTTGGTGGATTGGTTAAAGTAGTAGGGGATCATAATGGATGCTTTGGCTCCTTGATTGGGTGCTGATTGGAACACCATTTGCTGAACTTTGATGGTAGCTCTTAAAGGATGAAGAAGGCCAATTTGAGGCATTGTAGAAGGCTCCCTTGGGGGTTGAAGCAGGCATCCTTGAAACTTGAAATTTAGGGCTGCATGGTTGATGGATGAGGAGGGACACTTTGGTGGGAAGAAATGGCAGCGCCTTGAAGGATTTGTGATTGACTTTGGAAGTGGCTAAGGTCGGCTAAAAGGAAAGCTTTTGGGCCTCTCACCCACTCCCTCTCAGAGGTCACTTGCTAAACACAAATGGAAGAAGAACTTTGAAAATTTTCATTCATCAATTAATGCTTACAAGAAGGGTTTGAAGGGCCATTTATAGGCTTCCAATTCAGATTTGAAAATTTGAAATACAAGGAGAATTTCATGGGATGTTGCTAGCTATGTGGAAGGGTAGTTGAACCATGCTTGATATGGGAAGAAAATGGTGGGCGCCTCCTTTGAATTTGAATTCCCTCCTTGACCATCCAAAGCTAAGCGTGGCATGCTTGGGTGTCTTCCATGTAGATCTTGAAGATGACATGGCCTCCAAGTAAGCTAGATGAAGTGGTGGTGCGGGCACCAGACTCAGAAGAAGACTTCAGGGCTCCATCTGGATCTCTGATTGACCTTGCCCGAAGAATTAGGGTTTTCTGGTTTTGTAATAAGGGTTGACTTGGTCAACTCAATTTTAGTCTTGAGTCTGTATTTCCCTGCAATATAAATTTTGTTGAGTCATGTTGACTCAGTACAAGTCCTAATAGTGGTCTAGGTCTTCTCCAGGGTGCCATATTTTCTTCCAGGACCAAGCAAGTGGGCGCCACACTCCCAGCCACACGCCAGAGTCCAGAGGGTGCCACATCTCCATCCCAGTGTCTTGGTCCCCACACCCAAGGGAGCAAGAATTTTTCTTGATGCCAAAATCAAGGAGGCGCCCCATATATACCTTAAAAGGCCAAGCTAAAGGAGGAAAGAGGCATTTCTAGGGGAGCACTTCAAGGGGGCGCCCAATCCATGCCTAAAAAGACCAAAGCAAAGTTGGGAAGAGCCATGACTTGGGGAGAAAGAAAAGGGGGTGCCCAAAAGAGTTGAGCCATGAAAGGAAGAAGCCTAAACTGGTGGAGCAAGACTAGGAGGCGCCCAAATACTTCCAAATAAAACCAAGCATGGAAGGAAAAAAAATTTTTCTTGAAGAGCAAGGTTAGGAGGCGCCACCTACTTTCCATTTGGAGCCATCAATCAACACTTATGGAAGCTCTTGGCCGGCCATATGAGAAGGATTTGGATTTGATTCTACAAGCCTAATTTGAGGATCCATCCTATTAGTCCCACATGGGAAGATGTAAAATCCTGACCTCTTGTAAAGACCTATAAAATAAACCCCTCTTGTAAGTTTTAAAAAATAATCTGATGAATGAATCCAATTTATGTGTGAGCAAACTCTGTGTTTCTCTCTTCCGTACTTGCATCCAGGTGTTGAGCTCCGTGAGGAGTAAATCCGGGTTCCCCAGGAACTTTGAGGAGGTGTGAGATCTCCAACCCCAAACCCTAGGTTAGCCACTTCACTCCCAAACCCTAGCCGCCCATCATCCTCTTCTTTCCCACCAAACCCTAGCCTATCCCACCTCTCACAGCCACTCTCTCCAAGTCAAGGCCGACCACCAGCATCCAGGTCCAGTCCGGATACTTCAGGTCCAGAGCAATTCCCAGAGGAAGTCAGATCAGCCTCCAGGAGAATCCAGATTTTAGCAACATCAGTTTTCAAGTTCTTCAATCTGGTAATCCTTCCGTGAGTATCTGATTCCATCACTTGTTTCTTCTTTCCCAGATCTTGAGTTCAGGAGAAGCTGACTCAGCACAAGACCAGTATTGGAGGATCCATTGCGAAGATATCCAAATCCGAGGATCCAATAATCTGCTCGAGAGAGTTCTTCCACCAAACTCTGTGAAGATCACTGTCTGGTCGGTAACCCATCTCTTCTCTTTATTTCTGTCCTGTTGAAAGTCAGAGCGAAACCCTAGGTCTGGGAGTTTTTCAACCCCCAGCGATCCGTTACTTTTGAACCACTCTGATAACCTAGTTTCTTTTAATTGTGCTTTCAATTATTACCTAGTTTCTTTCAATTTAGTTTAGCTTTCCTTTGAGTCAAAGCCAATTTCTGAAAATATATATATATAAAAAAAAGAATTAATCTTAATTTATTTCCGCATCGCATCATTCTCTTTTGTTCTGCATCATTTTTGGTATCAGAGCTTTCGTTCTGCATCATTTTGGTATCAGAGCCCAGTCTAGGATTTCTGTTTTGCTTGCTTGTTTTAAGTCTCTCTCCTTTTTACTTTGTCTGCTCGAAGTAGACTCTCCAGGACGTCCGGTCCTAGGAACGAAGCGAGGTGCAAACCTCCTCTTTCCATTCCATGGGGTGTTCCTAGGGCATGTAGGGGATCCGTTGGGTTACAACTTCGTAGCAGGAATTGTAAACGGGGGAAGCACCATGTTTTTAGTCTGTAACTGCTATGTTGCAGGAATTGTTTCTCATTGCAGGTAACTCTAAATTAGTGATTTTTATTTTGATGAAACCAGTATAATTGAAACTATTTTATATAATTTCTTGTATTTATTGGTTTTCGTGAAATCTCTGAGAATTAAGTTACTGCAACTCTGTTTCTGTGTTTTCTGCAATTCAATTTTTTTTTGAGTGATCATCTCCTAATTCATCTTAAGGGCATTTGAGCATCTAAGATAAGGGGAGGAGTTGATAACCTCCCTTAGCCCAAACCACCACCCACTCATTCGATCCTAAGCCTAATTTTAAATTTATTAGACTTAATTTGCCCTAGTGGGCTAGGGACATCAACAAGTCGGGTCAAGGCTAGTGTTGAGTCAGCTTGTCTAGTTACTCTGTGTGTGCTTTGTACTCAGTATCTAGAACGGTGGTTCAAGGATTCTATCCCGAAGGCTTGTGTGCTGGTCCGCCTACCTGGCCAATCACTGATTGGTGTCTAGGATTGGCATCTAGGGACCTAACACTCCCCTTACACCTGCCTGGCTGAGTCCGAGTTACTACAGGCTAGCTTGCCACTCTGATTGGGCATCTAGTTTGGACTCTAGTCTAGTGAGCCTAGTAGCTTTAGTCTAGTCACATTCTGTGTGTTTGCTTGCATCATCATGTATACCCGGAATGGAGTACCCTACCAACCTGGTCAAACCCAACCTGATTTAGAGGCCATGGTTAGAGCTCTTACTGAAAGTATGAACAAATTGAGTCAGGATATGACTGCTACTGTTCCCAGTGTAAAAACAAGTCCATGAAATTTTACCCAGCTTAGGATCGAGTCCAAGTACTTGAGAAACGTAGTGTTTTCAGCCGTGACAGTGACTTGGCCAGGCTCAGGTATCGCCGAATGCGAACGAGCCACGTGTGATTTCCCTGCCAGAATCAGCGCCACGTCCTCAAAGCTAGGGTCGGCAAGACCGCACCGCCCGACGACTATCTGAAGCAACAGCTCCCGCCGAGGTCGAGTTCGGCGCGAAGTTCCCCCACCGACTCATCTGCGCCCGGGCTCGGGGAGTCCGCGCCGAGTAAGGTCGGCCGAGGTCGGCTGACCCTCCGCCTTGCGCCAGGTGGCCACCCGGAGACGGGTCCACCTCGGCCGAAGCCAGGCGATCTTCTGCCACCTCGCCAGGTGTCCACCCAGGAGGGGTCCAGCTAGGCCGAGTCGGCTGACCCTCCGCCTTGCGCCAGGTGGCCACCCGAGACGGGTCCACCTCGGCCGAAGCCAGGCGATCTTCTGCCACCCCGCCAGGTGTCCACCCAGGAGGGGTCCACCTAGGCCGAGGTCGGCTGACCCTCCGCCTTGCGCCAGGTGGCCACCCGAGACGGGTCCACCTCGGCCGAAGCCAGGCGATCTTCTGCCGCCACCTCGCCAGGTGTCCACCCAGGAGGGTCCACCTAGGCCGAGGTCGGCTGACCCTCCGCCTTGCGCCAGGTGGCCACCCGGAGACGGGTCCACCTCGGCCGAAGCCAGGCGATCTTCTGCCACCTCGCCAGGTGTCCACCCAGGAGGGGTCCACCTAGGCCGAGGTCAGCTGACCCCCCGCCTTGCGCCAGGTGGCCACCCGGAGACGGGTCCACCTCGACCGAAGCCAGGTACCTCCTCCTGCCACCTCGCCAGGTGTCCACCCAGGAGGGGTCCACCTAAGCCGAGGTCGGCCGATCCCTCGCCTCTCGCCAGTTGGCCCCCGGAGACAGGTTCAACTCAGCCGAGGTCAGACCGCTCGTACGGAGAGGCCCCCGGGGAAAGCGACAGGTCCCGAGGCCATCCCTCGGGCCGTACCGACCCCAGACGGCATCCCGTACGGAGGGCGGCGGCACGCGGAACGTCACTTACATTGGCCCGACAGGTCCCGCAGTCGAGAGACCCGATCCTGACGGAACAGGCCCCGTAAACGGATGGCGCCCACGCTCGGGGAAAAGAGCACTCTCACGGAGCCCGAAGCCTGACGACTGGCCGCTCTGCCAGCGCCGCCCCCCCCTCCTTTTCTCTTCTGTCCTTGCCTTCTCCCTGCTGGGCCCGGTGGACGAGGTCGGAAAGCCGCCTGGCCTCCTTCACCAAAAGGGAAAAGAAAGGAAGACAGGGGAGAGGAGTTTTCGAGGAGGAAAAGGACAAGCGCACGACGGAGGGAGATAAAGAGGGAAGAATCTGGAGACTGCAAGGTAAGCCAACTAGCCTGGGGACAAGGAGGAAGCACCGGCACAAGGCCTCGCTCCGAAAAAGAAACCAGAGATCCCGAGAGGGGAATACTGGACGTGAGCTCGGCAAGCAGGCCCAGCCGAGATTCCGGTCCCCAGCGCGTTCCCTTCACCAGTTAACTCTCCAAATCTGGGACCCTTTAGAGGGCCTGGGAGGGAGAGTCTGTTCCTTCTCGTCGTCTACTGACTTGACCGTCGGAGCCCCTCGCCGGAATCCCCGGCCAGGGTCCTCTAACCCCTTTGTCGCAGGTTCTCCGCAGGAAGGGAGGCTCCCTCGCCAGGCGGTCAGGAAGGATCGGCTGATCCACGGCACGGCGCGGTGACGAGAACGGCAACAGATTGGCGCGCCAGGTAGGGGGGCAGGACACTAACCCCCAGAGGGAACTAGCTTTTTGCAGGTGTCACGCTCTCCAGCAATGGTGGTCACTCGTGGTCGCGAGGCGTCCACCAGCCGTGTGGGAGAAGCCCACTCCCCTCCGGGGGGCCACACCCCCGAACGGGAGCTTCCGGCTCCCCCTCCTCTTCCGCAGCAGCCTACCCCGGCGGACGGATCCCTTGCGGCCATCGTCCAGCAGCTGCAGACCTTGACCTCAGCGGTCCGACAGCTACAGCATCAGCAACGATCCCTGGCCACTCAGCCGCAGCCAGGGACTCCCGCGGCCCGAGCCGCGGGACAGCGTGGGAGCCTGCGCTCAATCCAGGGCAGGCCGTCCCATCCACAAGCCATCTCCAACCCCCGAGGGAGCCGCCAAGCTCCCCCGAAGAGAAACTATTCCGGTTCGGAGGATCACGAGAGTCGATCCCCGCCGATGGGGCCGAAACGGCGCATCGCAGCAAGCGACGCCGGGGCCAGACCTCGCGCCGAGACCGATCGGCGCCCCCTTCACCTGCAGTCTCGGTGGAAGACTCCACCGACGAAGCCATCAGGCGCCAGGCCGAGGGCGCCTAGAAGAGCACGAGCGCAAGTTGGCGGAGTTCGCCCGACGGTTCGCCGACCTGCAGAACTCGTCAGCTGACCCGGCGGGCTACGACTCCCGCCCCCTTTCTCCGAAGAAATCCAGGCGGAACCGATCCCGAAACGGTTCCGCATGCCGCAGGTGGACCCCTACGACGGGACCACCGACCCCCTGGACCATTTGGAGAGTTATAAAGCTCTCATGAGGGTCCAGGGCGCCACCGACGCCCTTCTGTGCATCGCCTTCCCAGCAACCCTTCGGAAGGTCGCTCGAGTCTGGTCGCCCGCCTCGAGCCCGGATCCATTTGCTCCTTCCAGCAGTTGGAAGGAAAGTTTGTGGCGCACTTCGACGCTTGTCGAAAGGTGCCAAGGGAGGTAGACAGCCTCTTCTCCATCCGCCAGCAGGACCAGGAGCTGCTCCGAGACTACATCACCCGGTTTAAGACCGCAGCCCTGGAGATCTACAGCTTGGACGAGCCCGTCGCTATGCTGGCTTTGAAGCGCGGGCTCAAGACGTCCCGCCTGACCTATTCCCTGGACAAGAAGCCGCCCAGGACGTATTCCGAGCTCCTCCTCCGTGCCCACAAGTACATCCGGGCGGAGGAGGCTGACCGCACCCGTCGAGAGCTGGACGGGAAGATTCCGAAGAAGTCAGTTCCAAGGGACGCCCCGGGAGTTCGGAGGCCCGGGCCGTCCGCCGACCCTCGCCCGAATCCAAGGCCGAGGGCCGAGTCTACTTCCGAGCGGAGGTACACCCCTCTCTTGCACCTCGAGCAAAAATCCTCATGGAAATCGAGGGCGAGCGCTACCTCCGCCGACCTCCACCTCAGAACCCGAGAGCCGCCCGAGACAAATCAAAGTACTGCCAGTTCCACCGCGAGCACGGACACGACACGGAGGAGTGCCGCCATTTGAAGCGGGAGATTGAGGAGCTGATCGGGAGGGGTTACCTCAGGAAGTTCGTCAAGAACGAGGCCCCCTCCGAGAAGCAGCCGCTCGCGTCCTTACCGCCTGTCCCTGCGATCGACAACCGGCCAACAGAGAAGCCCGTGGGCATGATCTCGTGCGGGTCCGGCCGAGCAGAGAAGAGAGCCCGGAAGTCCCGGAGAATGTAATCCCTCCCAAGGGAGGGGAGTCTAATGACAATGTAAACAATGATGCCGTGGTGGTCGAGATGACCATCGCGAAGCATCCTGTACATCGAATCATGGTGGATAGTGGAAGCTCGGCCGACGTACTTTTTTACGATGCTTTCTCTCGGATGAATTTGTCTCCCGACCAGCTAAAGCCAGTGCACATCCCACTGGTAGGTTTTACAGGGGACTCCGTGGGAGTCGAAGGGGAAATCACTCTCCCGGTCACCGCCGGATCCCCACCTCGGCAGGCGACCATCATGGCAACATTCACTGTCGTCAAGCTCCCTTCGCCTTACAACGCCATTCTCGGGCGTCCCGGGCTCAACCAACTAGACGCCACCATCTCCACGAGGAGGCTGCTGGTGCAGTTCCCCACGCCCTTCGGGCTCGGGGAAATGAAGGGGACGATTCAGCCGGTCCCGTTCTGCCTACAGACAATCCCAGGCACCAGGAGCGCAGAGCTCGCCCACGATATCGAGGATCTCGACCTGAGAGAGAAGGAACCCAGGGGAGGGCCCGTAGAGCGCCTGCTACCTCCCTTTCCCCTTTTCGGACCCCCTGAAGACGGTGCAAGTCGGGGCCCAGCTCCCCGAAGAGGAGCGAACCCACCTGCTGGAGTTCCTCCGTGCCAACGCCGATGTGTTCGCCTGGTCGGCGGCCGACATGCCGGTATCCCGCCCGAGATTATCATGCACAGCCTGAACGTGGACCCAGGTTGCCGCCCGGTCCGCCAAGAAGAGAAGCTTTGCCATGGAGAGGCAGAAGGCGATCAACGAGGAGGTAGAAAACCTCCTCGCCGCCGGTTTCGTCCGAGAAGTCCAATACCCCAGCTGGTTAGCAAACGTGGTCATGGTAAGAAGAGTAGTGGTAAGTGGAGGATCTGTGTGGACTACACCGACCTCAATCGAGCTTGCCCGAAGGACAGCTTCCCTCTGCCGAAGATCGACCAGCTGGTCGACACCACCTCGGGGCATCGTCTCCTGTCATTCATGGACGCTTTTTCCGGATACAACCAGATCCGGATGAATCCGGAGGACGAAGAGCGCACTGCCTTCATAACTGACCGCGGGACTTTCTGTTACAGGATGATGCCTTTCGGCCTCAAGAACGCGGGGGCGACGTACCAACGTCTGGTCAATAAAGTCTTCAAAGACCAGATAGGCCGCAACATGCAGGTGTACGTGGACGACATGCTAGTAATGAGCAAACTTGACTCGGACCACGTGGCCGACCTGACGGAGACGTTCGGCAACCTCCGGCGCCACCAGATGAAGCTGAACCCGGCGAAGTGTGCCTTCGGGGTCTCCGCCGGAAAGTTCCTAGGGTTTATGGTGACCCAAAGAGGAATCGAGGCCAACCCAGAGAAGGTCCAGGCCATCCTGGACATGGAGCAGCCAGCCTCCAAGAAGCAAGTGCAGCAACTGACCGGCCGGGTTGCGGCCCTTAGCCGTTTTATTTCCAGGTCGGCGGATCGCTGCCGTCCCTTCTTCAAGGTGCTGAGGAAGATGAATGGTTTCGCCTGGACCGAGGAGTGCCAGCAGGCCTTCGAGGAGTTGACGAAGACGCTCGCATCGCCACCTTTGCTGTCCAGGCTCGAGGAGGGGGAGGAGCTTACCCTCTACTTGGCCGTTACCCCGGAGGCCGTCAGCTCTGTCCTGGTCCGAACCGACGACCACGGGATCCAGCGGCCGGTGTACTATACCAGCAAACTCCTCCGGGACGGAGAGCTCAGGTATTCCCGGCTCGAGAAACTCGTTTTTGCGCTAATAGTGTCTGCCCAGCGTCTCAGGCCCTATTTCCAAGCGCATCCCATCGCCGTCTTGACGGATCAACCGCTGAAAGCGGTGCTCAGCCGACCCGATACCTCGGGGCGATTGGCCAAGTGGGCACTGAAACTCAGCGAGTTCGACATTACGTACCGACCGAGGTCGGCAATGAAGGCACAGGTGCTGGCCGATTTCTTGGTCGAGTGCGCAGGTTTGGGCAAGGAGCCCGAGGAGGACCCCCCGGCCCGGCCAATGGAGGTCGGCACCGACGAGCCCGGAGAGGACGCCTGGATCCTCCATGTAGACGGAGCCTCAAACTCCGGCGGGAGCGGAGCTGGGCTCATCCTTGCCAACGGCGACGGAGTCGTTGTCGAGTGCGCACTCCGTTTCCAGTTCCCCGCGACAAATAACCAAGCGGAATACGAGGCACTTCTCGCCGGACTGAGAGTCTCCCGCGAGCTGGGCGTGACCAACCTCAGAGCCTTCACTGACTCCCAGCTCGTGGCGGGGCAGGTGTCCGGGGAGTACGTCGCTCACGACCCCCAGATGGCGAAGTATTTGGAGCTCGTCAAGGCGGGCGCGTCCAAGTTCCGGCGCTTCAACATCTTCCATATCCCCCGCGGGGAGAACGCCCGCGCGGATGCCCTCTCTCGGCTGGCGACCCTGCCGGACACGATGTTGGGACGCGCTCATGTGGAGCGACTCGAAGTCCCAAGCCTCGGAGTACCGGCGGAGGTCCATCAGGTCAGCCAGGAGCCCGGCTGGATGGACAAGTACGCTGCGTACATCACCAGCGGCACCCTGCCGGAAGACCGAGACGCGGCTCGCCTCATCAGGAAGAAGGCCGTGCGGTTTGTCCTGATGACGGGCAGCTGTATCGAAGGTCCTACTCTTATCCCCTCCTCAAGTGCATTGGACCCACAGAAGCCAAGCTTGTGCTCCAGGAGATTCACGAAGGCATCTGTGGAACCACGTGGGGGGCAGGGCATTGGCGTACAAGGCCCTTCGTCAAGGATACTTCTGGGAGACGATGAAGGAGGACGCCGCCGACTTCGTGAAGAAATGCGACCGGTGCCAGCGTCACGCCACGGTACAGCGGCAACCCTCCAACCCGATCTCTCAGCTCTCAGCCCCCTGGCCGTTCGCCCAGTGGGGGATGGACCTCCTGGGCCCATTCCCGCCGGCGTCCGGCCAGCGAAAGTTCTTGATAGTGGCTATCGACTACTTCACAAAGTGGGTCGAGGCCGAACCCTTGGCAAGAATCACCGAGGCAAACGTCGCCAAGTTCTTCTGGAAGTCCATCGTCTGCCGCTTCGGCCTCCCCCACACCGTGGTCACCGACAACGGACGCCAGTTCGACTGTCGGGAGTTCGAAGATTTCTGCAACGACCTCGGCATCAAGCATCGCTTCACTTCGGTGGCGCACCCCCAGACCAACGGGGAAGCCGAGGTCACGAATAGGACCATTCTTCAGGGCCTCCGCACGCGGCTAGACCAAGCCAAGGGCAGGTGGGCCGACGAGCTTCCCAGCGTTCTTTGGGCATACCACACCACCCCAAGGATGACTACTGACGAAACTCCATTCAACCTCGTCTTCGGGGCCGAAGCAGTCATCCCGATCGAGCTCAGCATACCCACGCTGCGCGTGGAGCAATACGACGAGACAGAAAACCCGGCCAGGATGATGCTCAACCTAGACCTCCTCGAAGAAACGAGGGACAAGGCCCGAATCCGAATGGCGGCATACCGACAACGTGTAGCCAGATATTACAACTCCCGAGTACGGCCGAAGGTTTTTCGTCCCGGGGACTTGGTCCTCCGGCGCGCAGAAGCCTCCCAGCCACGGGAATGCGGCAAGCTTTCACCCAACTGGGAAGGCCCTTATCGGGTGGCAGAAGCCCTCCCTCACGGAGCATGTTACTTGGAAGAATTGGGAGGTGCCAGGTTCCCCCGGACATGGAACCCCTCGAACCTGAGAATGTACTACCAGTGATGTAAGGCTCCCAGTTTCTGTAACAAAGATTCTCCACTTTAAATACTCTTCTCTAACTTCAACAAGAAGGCCTGCGGCATCGAGCTCAGTCCGGAAGATCCTGGGCTTCGGCCTGGAAGGTGGCGTCGAACCCAGTTCGACCACGCAAGCCCGGAGCACAGCTCAGCAAGCCACGCAAGGTTTGAGAAGGCCGCGGCATCGAGCTCAGTCCGGAAGATCCTGGGCTTCGGCCTGGAAGGTGGCGTCGAACCCAGTTCGACCATGCAAGCCCGGAGCACAGCTCAGCAAGCCGCGCAAGGTTTGAGAAAGCCTGCGGCATCGAGCTCAGTCCGGAAGATCCTGGGCTTCGGCCTGGAAGGTGGCGTCGAACCCAGTTCGCCCACGCAAGCCCGGAGCATAGCTCAGCAAGCCGCGCAAGGTTTGAGAAAGTCTGCGGCATCGAGCTCAGTCCGGAAGATCCTGGGCTTCGGCCTGGAAGGTGGCGTCGAACCCAGTTCGCCCACGCAAGCCCGGAGCACAGCTCAGCAAGCCGCGCAAGGTTTGAGAAAGCTGCGGCATCGAGCTCAGTCCGGAAGATCCTAGGCTTCGGCCTGGAAGGTGGCACCGAACCTAGTTCGCCCGCGCAAGCCCGGAGCACAGCTCAGCAAGCCGTGCAAGGTTTTGAGAAAGCCTGCGGCATCGAGCTCAGTCCGGAAGATCCCGGGTTTCGGCCCGGAAGATGGTGCAGAAACTATGTTGTCCGTGCAAGCATGAAGGCAGCCCAAAGTCGGACCTGCTCAGGGTTTGCCCTGCCGCGACATGACTCTGCAGACCCCGTCCTTCGATTTAGTATAGAAGGACCAGGCCTGCAGTTATCTCAGGTGTCCCAGACCGACATCTCAGAAACAAAAAGAAGAAAAAGAAAAGGCAAAATGATGAACAAGTTTTGGTAAAAGCTATCTTCATTAAACGAAGTCTTTCAGTACAAACTGGGAGCCCCGACAGGCCGGGACTCCCCAAAAGAAGAAAAAGAAAGGAAAACAAAACTACAGAGCAACGATCACTGGGGCGCAGGGTCGGTGCCGTCCGCCGGAGGCGCGGGCGCCACTTCTTCGATTTCCACGACGACCGGCTCCTGGGGCTGTGCCGGGACCGCGGCGTCGCCGGTCGGAGGTGCTACAGGTGTCGCCTGAGGTGTCGCCTGGGTCGCACCGGGGACCCTGCTCTCGCTCCCCGGCTTCCTGCCACCGACGACGACCCCACTCAAGTCCAGCTGGGGAAGAAGGCCCCCACCTTCTCCCGGCACATCCGGAACCCCTTCAGGAAGGAGTCCACGGCGGCCTCCCGGACTTCCGACGTGAACTCGTCGGAGGCCCGGAACTTGGGGACGGCCTCCTGCGCTTCCCGCTTCGCCACCTCCAGGAGCCCGTTGATGTAGGAGCTCCGGTCCTTCGCCGCGGCCACCTCTCGCCGGGCCTCATCCAGTTGGCGCTCCAAAAATAGGGAATGGGCCTGCAGGCGGGCCTTCTCCGCCGCATCCTCCTCAGTCCGGCGCTGGTTGGAGGTCCGCTCCTCCGCCAAGGAGGCCTCCGATTCTTTGTTCCGCTCCTCGGAACGTGTCAGGTCGGACTGGAGGGCCTGCTTCTCAGCTCGCAGCTCGGCCCCCTTGTCCATCAGGTCCTTCACATCGGCTGCGAGTTTGCCAAGCTTTAGCTCCCGATCAGAGTCCCGCTTGGCATTCCCTACGAGGTAATTCCTCAGTAGGAGGACGTCGTTCCCGATCTGCAGAGGCAAAAACAGCGCATGTCAGTATCAAGGCAGAAGGCCTCGGATTGGAAGTAAAGAAGAAGGGAAAGCTCAGACTTACCGTAAAAAGCTGGGGCAGGATGCCGAGCAGCGCGTCCGCATAGTCTCGGCCGCCCCGAGCTCGGCGGTCCCGGGTGGTGGAAGCATACTCCATCACCCTCTCCGCCAGTCCTCGGTCGAGGATGACCGAGTCTCGGTGCGAGATCTCCGGCGCTGGACCCTTCGGGCCGACCCCCGCGGCAGCTGCCCCCTCGACCGGAGCCGCAACCGACGGGCCGGCGGTCGCCACTGGCGGTGCCGTCGGGCTGGTGGCAGGAACAGGCCCGGCGATGGGCAGAGCAGCGGGCGCCGGAGCTCTCTCTGCAACGCCGCCAGGCCGCGGGGCCGAAGTGCCAGGGGCGCCGCCCTGAGGAGGCCTGGGCGGGGAAACGGCAGCAGCTGGGCCGGGCACGGTCGCCGCCACGACCTCCCGGCTCGTCTCTATGCGAGCCCTCTTCGCTACGGGCTCATCCACGTCGACGACCTCCCGCTGAGCCGCTCCCTCCAGGAGGTTCTCCAGAGAAAATTTCATCCCTGCAAAATGAAGAAAGCAGAAGGTCAGATAGTTCGATCTTAAAGAGAGAGGGGGGGGGGGCAGAAATTAATGCGGGGCCAAATCTCACCAGTCTCACGGATGGGACTGATGCCGGCCTCAAAAAGATTCTGCTCAGAGAGCAGAACCTCGAGCGCCGGGACCACGTCACTCAGGAGCTGGGTGTATGACTCCTGGTCCGCAGACTCGACTCGGAATTTCGGTTCGGCGACCGGTCCGGTTCGCTCCAGGCCCAGTCGACGTCGTCAACCGAGGCAAAGAAAAACCGGCTCTTCCATCCCTTGACCGAGGAAGGGAGGTCGAACCGGAGACACCTAGGCCGGGGCGAAATGTACCACCAGCCGTCATCGGTGGAGCACTTCTTCAGGGTGAACAGGGCCCTGAAGAGAGAAAAACGGGCAACAAACCCGTGGAAATGACAGAAGACGATGAAGGAGAAGATGACCCGGATGGCATTAGGAGCCAGCTGGGCCGGGACGAGCCGAAAATGGCTGAGGAAGGAAAGAAAGAAAGGGTGCAGAGGAAAACGAAGACCCCCGAGGAGGAAGTCTTCGTAGAAGGCAATGCGGCCGGGGCCACTCATGGTGACACGCTCCCCGGACCGCGGAGCAAACAGACGGACAGATCCCGGGATGCCATAGGCATCCCGGAGCAGAGAAAGATCGCCTTCGGTCATGGTAGAAGCATGACCGGAGGGACCGGCGGGAAGAGGTGGCGGAGCCGGAAGAGAAATTAAGGCGGGGAGTGAACGGAGGGGCACGGCAGGTGCAACCGGAGGGGACCGGATCCCCCTGGGGATGCCAATAGTGACACCCCCGGGTTGCAAGCGCCGGCGGACCTCCTCTGAAATTACCTCCTCATCCGAGGAGGAAGAAGATGGAGTCCTCGGCTGGGATGGACCGGCCTCGTCCGGGTTAGAAGAGACATGGCGACGGCGCGCCATGGAGAAGGAAAGGACAAAGAAACTGAATAAGAAATGAGAGAGAAGGAGGGGGGCTAGAGAAGGAGAAGAAGACACTCACCCAAAAATGCACAGACGGGCGCGAGCAGCAGAAGTTGTTAGCCTGCAGCAAACCGCCCACGAAGCAAGGGAAAAGGCCTCGTTCTGGAAAGTCCCCTCCCTTTCAAACTCAGCCGGCAGCAGCCGTACCCATCATTCTGCCTCAGACCACTGGATGGTCACCACGTGGGCACACGCCCGACACCGACGCCTCGTTAGCAGAGTAACGGCCTCTGCCCCGAAGCGACGCATTGATTACGGGCAAGTGGACGACGCGTGGCGACCCCCCATAGGTCTTCAGCCGCATCGAGCCACGACGAATGGAGATCGTGCCAATTATGATGCAAGATCTTCGCCTCCCCACGTCATGTCTGCAATTAATCCCGACGTTCCGTTTTACGATGCCCCGACGGAACGGCGGGCTGGGGGGCAACTGTTACAGCCATGACAGTGACGTGGCCAGGCTCAGGTATCGCCGAATGCGAGCGAGCCACGTGTGAGTTTCCCTGCCAGAATCAGCGCCACATCCTCAAAGCTAGGGTCGGCAAGACCGCACCGCCCGACGACTATCTGAAGCAAACAGCTCCCGCCGAGGTCGAGTTCGGCGCGGAGTTCCCCCACCGACTCATCTGCACCCGGGCTCGGAGGAGTCCGCCCGAGTAAGGTCGGCTGAGGTCAGCTGACCCTCCGCCTTGCGCCAGGTGGCCACCCGGAGACGGGTCCACCTCGGCCGAAGCCAGGCGATCTTCTGCCACCTCGCCAGGTGTCCACCCAGGAGGGGTCCACCTAGGCCGAGGTCGGCTGACCCTCCGCCTTGCGCCAGGTGGCCACCCGGAGACGGGTCCACCTCGGCCGAAGCCAGGCGATCTTCTGCCACCTCGCCAGGTGTCCACCCAGGAGGGGTCCACCTAGGCCGAGGTCGGCTGACCCTCCGCCTTGCGCCAGGTGGCCACCCGGAGACGGGTCCACCTCGGCCGAAGCCAGGCGATCTTCTGCCACCTCGCCAGGTGTCCACCCAGGAGGGGTCCACCTAGGCCGAGGTCGGCTGACCCTCCGCCTTGCACCAGGTGGCCACCCGGAGATGGGTCCACCTCGGCCGAAGCCAGGCGATCTTCTGCCACCTCTCCAGGTGTCCACCCAGGAGGGGTCCACCTAGGCCGAGGTCGGCTGACCCCCCGCCTTGCACCAGGTGGCCACCCGGAGACGGGTCCACCTCGGCCGAAGCCAGGCGACCTCCTGCCACCTCGCCAGGTGTCCACCCAGGAGGGGTCCACCTAAGCCGAGGTCGGCCGATCCCTCGCCTCTCGCCAGTTGGCCCCCGGAGACAGGTCCAACTCAGCCGAGGTCAGACCGCTCGTACGGAGAGGCCCCCGGGGAAAGCGACAGGTCCCGAGGCCATCCCTCGGGCCGTACCGACCCCAGACGGTGTCCCGTACGGAGGGCGGCGGCACGCGGAACGTCACTTACATTGGCCCGACAAGTCCTGCAGTCGAGAGACCCGATCCTGACGGAACAGGCCCCGTAAACGGATGGCGCCCACGCTCGGGGAAAGAGCACTCTCACGGAGCCCGAAGCCTGACGACTGGCCACTCTGCCAGCGCCGCCCCCCTCCTTTTCTCTTCTGTCCTTGCCTTCTCCCTGCTGGGCCCGGTGGACGAGGTCGGAAAGCCGCCTGGCCTCCTTCACCAAAAAGGGAAAAGAAAGGAAGACAGGGGAGAGGAGTTTTCGAGGAGGAAAAGGACAAGCGCACGACGGAGGGAGATAAAGAGGGAAGAATCTGGAGACTGCAAGGTAAGCCAACTAGCCTGGGGACAAGGAGGAAGCACCGGCACAAGGCCTCGCTCCGAAAAAGAAACCAGAGATCCCGAGAGGGGAATACTGGACGTGAGCTCGGCAAGCAGGCCCAGCCGAGATTCGGTCCCCAGCGCGTTCCCTTCACCAGTTAACTCTCCAAATCTGGGACCCTTTAGAGGGCCTGGGAGGGAGAGTCTGTTCCTTCTCGTCGTCTACTGACTTGACCGTCGGAGCCACCTCGCCGGAATCCCCGGCCAGGGTCCTCTAACCCCTTTGTCGCAGGTTCTCCGCAGGAAGGGAGGCTCCCTCGCCAGGCGGTCAGGAAGGATCGGCTGATCCACGGCACGGGCGCGGCGACGAGAACGGCAACACGTAGACATCAAAATTGGACCCCTGATCCAAATTTAATAGGCCCCAACCTCATCCATGCCAGGAGCCGAGGTGGACCTTATACCGTGATCCCGAGCATAACCTTAGGAAGCCTAACCATGATATCTATAGTGTGGATCGTGTCTATGAGAGGTCCTTACAATATTCTAGACCAGTCACTCAACAACCAAGTCTTCTAGATCAAACCATTTAGATCCACACCCATGCCCAAGTGAGGTCTCTACTAGCTTGAAACCCAGTGTGACCCAGGTTCCTATATCACAAGAATGTTTGTTTTGTGGAGAAAGAGGCCATAAATCTAGTCAGTGCCCATGCATAGGACTGGCTTGTGCACAGCTAAGTGGTAAGAATCCTAAGGATGACATTAATAAGGGAGAACCCAAGCCTACCAATGAGGAAGAAAGGTTAGGTATGACAAGCCTAGAATCAGTTAACCCGATTACCACTGACCCGAAACTTATTGAAGATGGCATCGAGGAAGTATATGATGCTGGCATGAGTCTAGTTGATGAATATGAGGGGGAAGAACTTGAAGAATGTGACATCGATACTATTGGTTCCTTACCTGAGGAGACCTTGGAGAGCAACCAAGTGGTAGGACCTAGTTTAGAAATTCAAGAGATTTGTGAGAATCAGGTTCCTTTAGTCAAATACCCCCAGGAAGAACTCATAGTGTTAGCCCGAGCTATCAGTTCGTACCCTCTAATGACAGTCATTCCCCAAGTACCAATTGAAGATCTTTGTACTGAACTGTTTAAGTTTGCCCACCCTATGGTAGATCCTCTCCTTAGGATGTCTGAATCAAGCCTCTTACAATTGGTCCTTGTCCCATGCCCAGCCACTAAGGTCTCTCCCGTAATCTCAGTTGAACATCCTTGTCTTGAGCGGATTGATTCACCCAGTCCTGTAGAAGTCCTCCTTATGACCCCAGACCCCTTCCTTTGCATGACTGACCTACCCTTCTATAGAGTATACCTTTCCGCACCCATATGTCAAATTTCAAGTCTTGAGGTCATCATCCATAGGCCCTTCCATGAATCATTCTTCAATCCAGTTCTTGAGAAAATGGATCATTATTTGCTTAGAGAACTAAATTTAACTGTTGCAATCACATGTCCTAGGCTACTTCCCGAACCATCTCTTGATCCATTCCTGGGAGTAGCAAACTTTTCCTTTCGTAAGGATGATCAGTTGACACTCATAGATCACCATTTAACCTTCAGGTCACCACCTTTAGTCAACAGGTAATTCGAGACTCCACCTCATATTTCCTCCCTTTCTCTAGGACTTCCAATGCTTCTTACACCATCCAAGTATACTTTGTCGAAGTCTTTAGAGTGAACCACGTGTCAGAACCTATTAGGTTTGCCACATACTTCTGGAAGACCTTATGGCACCTACTAGGCATCCATAATAAGTTTTCATGCTCTGCATGCCCTCCTCCGACCCAAGGTCAAACCTAGAGAGCCTTAGTTTGTTAGGTTTAGACCTAGGGTTCCTTTGGAATAAAGTCCATTTTTAGGAATGCGCCGTCAGTCTAGTTTAGTTTTTCTTGACCCTTTACTAGGCTTTGGCTCAGATTTTGGTTTGATTGAGAGCACCAGGAATTGGGATTTGTATTTTGTCCAGGGCTGAAATTGCATTCAATGTTTCGATCAATAGGTCTATAGGCTAGAGTCCCTTTGAAATTATTCATGGATACAAGCCTCACACACCACTTGATCTGATTTCACTATTAGCCCACACACACAAGTCTCTTGATGCACTTGCATAGCATGTAAAGGACTTGCATAAAGAAATTCATGCCAAATAACTTTAAGTAATGAAACTTATAAGAAGTTGGCTGATTCTCAAAGACGAGTCAAAACTTTTGTTGAGAGAGACTATGTAATGATTAGGTTAAGGCCTGAATGGTTTTCTCCTGGAACCGTTAGAAAGTTACATGCTAGAGGAGCTGGACCATTTAGAGTGGTGAAGAGAGTAGGGTCCAATGCCTATATGCTCGAGTTGCCTTCAGAACTAGGCGTTAGCTCCACTTTCAACATTACAGACCTAGTAGAGTATAGAGAGCCAGCTGTGATTCCCAGTGAGCCTTTTTGAGCCTAATCCTGCTCTTGAGAGTGAACCCAACCCTGTGTGTCCACCAACAAACTGGCCTGTGAGGAAAGAGCAGATTGAAAAGATCCTGGATGATCAGGTTATCTCTACTCGTAATCGAGGATACCAAAATACCTGGTCCGCTGGCAAGGAAGGCCAGATTCTGATAACTCTTGGATCTCCCGAGAAGAATTACAAGAATTGGACCCAGACCTTTTGGAAAGATACCAGAGCCAGCTTGATCCATACTCGACAGGGTCGAGTTCCTCCCATCCCAGGAGAATTGGTGCGGGCACCAGACTCAGAAGAAGACTTCAGGGCTCCATCTGGATCTCTGATTGACCTTGCCCGAAGAATTAGGGTTTTCTGGTTTTGTAACAAGGGTTGACTTGGTCAACTCAATTTTAGTCTTGAGTCTGTATTTCCCTGCAATTTAAATTTTGTTGAGTCATGTTGACTCAGTACAAGTCCTAGTAGTGGTCTAGGTCTTCTCCAGGGTGCCACATTTTCTCCCAGGACCAGCAAGTGGGCACCACACTCCCAGCCACATGCCAGAGTCCAGGGGTGCCACATCTCCATCCCAGTGTCTTGGTCCCACACCCAAGGGAGCAAGAATTTTTCTTGAAGCCAAAATCAAGGAGGCACCCCATATATACCTTAAAAGGCCAGCTAAAGGAGGAAAGAGGCATTTCTTGGGGAGCACTTCAAGGGGGCGCCAATCCATGCCTAAAAAGACCAAAGCAAAGTTGGGAAGAGCCATGACTTGGGGAGAAAGAAAGGGGGTGTCCAAAAGAGTTGAGCCATGAAAGGAAGAAGCCTAAACTTGTGGAGCAAGACTAGGAGGCGCCCAAATACTTCCAAATAAAACCAAGCATGGAAGGAAAAAAATTTTCTTGAAGAGCAAGGTTAGGAGGCGCCACTACTTTCCATTTGGAGCCATCAATCAACACTATGGAAGCTCTTGGCCGGCCATATGAGAAGGATTTGATTCTACAAGCCTAATTTGAGGATCCATCCTATTAATCCCACATGGGAAGATGTAAAACCCCGACCTCTTGTAAAGACCTATAAAATAAACCCCTCTTGTAAGTTTTAAAAAATAATCTGATGAATGAATCCAATTTATGTGTGAGCAAACTCTGTGTTTCTCTCTTCCGCACTTGCATCCAGGTGTTGAGCTCCGTGAGGGAGTAAATCCGGGTTCCCCAGGAACTTTGAGGAGGTGTGAGATCTCCAACCCCAAACCCTAGGTTAGCCACTTCACTCCCAAACCCTAGCCGCCCATCATCCTCTTCTTTCCACCAAACCCTAGCTATCCCACCTCTCACGGCCACTCTCTCCAAGTCAAGGCTGACCACCAGCATCCAGGTCCAGTCCGGATACTTCAGGTCCAGAGCAATTCCCAGAGGAAGTCAGATCAGCCTCCAGGAGAATCCGGATTTCAGCAACATCAGCTTTCAAGTTCTTCAATCTGGTAAATCCTTCCGTGAGTATCTGATTCCATCACTTGTTCTTCTTCTTTCCCAGATCTTGAGTTCAGGAGAAGCCGACTCAGCCACAGGACCAGTATTGGAGGATCCATTGCGAAGATATCCGAATCCGAGGATCTAATAATCTGCTCGAGAGAATTCTTCCACCAAACTCTGTGAAGATCACTGTCTGGTCGAACCCATCTCTTCTCTTTATTTCTGTCCTGTTGAAAGTTCAGAGCGAAACCCTAGGTCTGGGAGTTTCTCAACCCCAGCGATCCGTTACTTCTGAACCACTCTGATAACCTACTTTCTTTTAAATTGTGCTTTCAATTATTACCTAGTTTCTTTCAATTTAGTTTAGCTTTCCTTTGAGTCAAAGCAATTTCTGAAAAAAAAAATATATATATATATATAAAGAATTAATCTTAATTTATTTTCGCATCGCATCATTCTCTTTTGTTCTACATCATTTTTGGTATCAGAGCTTTCGTTCTGCATCAAGTGGCATCCACCTTGGCACGGTTGGTTGAGTGTCTATGGGACTTGATCTTCTAGCCCTCTTGCTTTGATTTGAACCCAAGTCAAACCCTTCTTGGACTCAACTTAAAATCCAACTAATTACAAGGTCAAATTGAACCCAATTTGACTTAAAAGACCAAATGGACCAAATTCTAATTACATGACTCATAAACTTCTCTATTTACAGGACTCATATTAAAGAAATAAAATTTACAGGACTCATATTCAATAAAATTGAAACCAAGGTAGACTCAACTTACTCTACTGAAATCCATAATTAATATAGCTTGATTAAACTTGATTGAATTCTCTTTTGAGCTATGGTGCCCGCACCAAACGAGGGCTGCAAGCTTTTGAAAGGGACTTGTCCTCTTGCCCTTAAGGGTTTTTCGAGTGAAGGAGACAAGTCCTCTCTGCAGTGTGCTTCTTCTTTTATCTCGCTTCCATTCTTTTGATCAAGGGTTCGGAGTCTTAGCAGTTCAGCCTTCTCTTTCTCCCTCCTTCTTTCTTCTCCTTTTCCTTTTCTTGTTCTTCTCCTTCGGTCTGTGCTGAAGGCTAGAGAGAGTTCTCCACGAAAACTCTGTGAAGATCACTGTCTGGTCGGTAACCCATCTCTTCTCTTTATTTCTGTCCTGTTGAAAGTTCAGAGCGAAACCCTAGGTCTGGGAGTTTTCTCAACCCCCAGCGATCTGTTACTCTTCTGAACCACTCTGATAACCTATTTCTTTTAAATTGTGCTTTCAATTTTACCTAGTTTCTTTCAATTTAGTTTAGCTTTCCTTTGAGTCAAAGCCAATTTCTGAAAATATAATATATATATAAAAAGATTAATCTTATTTATTTTTGCATTGTATCATTCTCTTTTGTTCTACATCATTTTTGGTATCAGAGCTTTCGTTCTGCATCAGTGGGCATCCACCTTGGCACGGTTGGTTGGAGTGTCTTATGGGACTTGATCTTCTAGCCCTCTTGCTTTGATTTGAACCCAAGTCAAACCCTTCTTGGACTCAACTTAAAATCCAACTAATTACAAGGTCAAATTGAACCCAATTTGACTTAAAAGACCAAATGGACCAATTCTAATTACATGACTCATAAAATTCTCTATTCAGGACTCATATTGAAGAAATAAAATTTACAGGACTCATATTCAATAAATTGAAACCAGGTAGACTCAACTTACTCTACTGAAATCCATAATTAATATAGCTTGATTAAACTTGATTGAATTCTCTTTTGAGCTATGGTGCCCGCACCAAACGAGGGCTGCAAGCTTTTGAAAGGGACTTGTCCTCTTGCCCCTTAAGGTTTTTTCGAGTGAAGGAGACAAGTCCTCTCCGCAGTGTGCTTCTTTTATCTCGCTTCCATTCTTTTGATCAAGGGTTCGGAGTCTTAGCAGGTCAACCTTCTCTTTCTCCCTCCTTCTTTCTTCCTCCTTTTCCTTTTCTTGTTCTTCTCCTTCGGTCTGTGCTGAAGGAGAGCTTCGTAGAGTCTTCAGGTTCCTATATTTCCTTTGTCTTCTTTTTTCTTCCTTGTTACCATAAGTTCTTCCAGCAGAGGGCACCGTTGCCCAGATTATTTGGTGAGGCGGGGCCATCTCGACCGAGACCACTCCTCTCCTTCCTCGGATAGCGAGGAGGAGGAAGCCCTGTAGTGGCCCGCAGGGCCTCGCCAGACGAGGATTGTCATTGTACCCCTAGCAACTCCTCCCCCTCCTCCTCCCTCCCATCAGGAGTTGGCTGGTCCTGTCGGCATTGTTTTGGAGATGACCAATGAGGATCCACGTCCGGCACGTATGGGATCCCGTCCATCAGGCTCTCAGTCCTAGGACCGGAGAAATGGGTCACTTCTAGTGGCCAATCCGGAGCACGTATGGATCCCTGATCCATCAGGCTCTCAGTCCCAGGACCGGAGAAACGGGTCACTTCTAGTGGCTCGGGCTAGATCGTCCTATACAAAGATTTTTTCTTCGGGGGCCTCCATCTTCTCCTCCACACTTTCTTTCTTTCCTTCCTCAATAACTATCATCTGGTCCTGGCCCAACTCATCCCCAATGCTGTCAGGATCATTTTTTTTCATTATCCTTTGCCACTTCCACGGATTGTAGCTCGTTTCTCCCTCTTCATGGCCTTGTTCACCCTGAAGCACCACCCAGTTAACATCGGGTGGTGGTTCGTAGATCCCTGCCTGGGGGCCATCAAGCTTGACCTACTTTTCCATCAAGGGTGGAAGAGTAGGTTCTGTTTGCCTTAGTTGAGGGGGTGGACTGGGTTTGAGTGACCCAGATCGCTCTCCCAACCGGCAATCTATAATTGAGCCAGCTGACAAAGAGTGTACTACCGCTCATCACTTCTGAGGTCCCGGCTCTTCAGGACCTACTGACTGAGTGGAACCTCATCAATGTCAGGGTCAGCCAGGCCCAACCTCAGGGTAAGGCTCGATGTTGGGCTTCTTTTTCTTCCAAGTAGATCCAGCTTCAACAAGGGACTAACCAACTCCTTTTTGTTTCACAGGGATGAAGTTTACTATAGGCTAGCTCTTGAACATGTCAAAGAAGAGGGCTGCTCCACGAGGCTTGGAGACAAACTTGCGAAGAAGTCCTGGGAGGAGCCAAGGTGGAGGCCCAGCAAGGAGCCCGACGGCTAGCTAGGAGAGGGCCTACTACTACATCGACCGTGCATGGGCCAGCGGTCCAGCACCCGGCCTGCAGACACAGGACTAAGGCCAGACTTGCAGAGGGGGCTGCGCCAGCATCCTCGGTGGCCCCTTCGCAAACCAAAGCTCCACCCTATCGGAGGTGGTGGAGGTGGCGGAAGACATCACCATGAGGAGACCGCCCCACCGCTAGGAAGTAGAGCTTTCGATGACCGGCCCGCTGCCACTGTGTCTCCACCATGACCGCACCTAAGCCCTCAGAGCCGTTTGGGATGCTAAGGCCAGGAATGAAGAAGATCTCCCTCTACTTGCCCCGGGATGCGAGGCTGATGAGGATGGAAAGCTGGCAGAGGAGATCATGAACACCATCATCCAGCCATAGGACCACCAAGAGAAGAGCATCGGTCTGGTGGATGGTTTTTTTTTCTGATTTAGTTTCATGTTGCATATCATGTGTGTGCATGCATAACTAAATCACTTAAGGACAATTTCACCTCTTAGATAAGGGAAGGATTTCATCACCTTTCCTAGGCCAAAATAACCACCTACATCGAATCCAAGCCTAATTAAAATCAAGTAGCAACCTAATTGAGTTAGGGACACCAACAGGTCTAGTTTATAGTATTGTGAGAAAGCTAGTGCACCCAATCCTTTATTATTTCTTGAAACTGGTGTCTAGGCTAGAGGTCCAGAGGCAAACGCCTAAGTGGAGTAGTGGTTACTTAATTAGGACCCTGCAGAGCAGGGGGGCCTCCCACACTCCCACTCTTTCCTGGCTAGTGGAAAGGATAATTGTTGAATGGTTGTAAGTTAAGCTGACTTATTCTACTTGAGCTACTAGGTCTAGCAAGCCCTAAAATGATTTGTGTGCTTGTTGCATGATCGCTAGATCAGGAGTCCAATTCTATCAGTCTCAACCCCAATCCAGCTAACCATGGAACCTAACTTTGAAACCTTTCTGAGGACCATGACTGAAACAGTTCACCCATCGAGCGCCCAATTGAATAATAGGTTTAATCAATTGAAGAAACTATTGAAAACCTAGAGAGGACCAGAGAGACCCATACTGAGCTTGAACTTGAGACACCATTCCCCCACCTCCCAATCCTAGGAGAGCCCCATGCCATGACCCATCTGGGAGCTTAATCAGAGGAGATCCAATCATGATTTCATGGACCAGGATGAGAGAGCCATTAGAACATTAGGCTAGAGGCACCTACTTTTGGTGGCATTCTTGAACCTAAGGCTTATATTGATTGGGAAGGAGATATGGACCAGTATTTTAAAAGAGATTAAATGACTGAAGAGAGGCAGTTTAAGTTTACTAAACTCAAGTTAGTTCACCAGGCTAGACTATACTGGGGTAATGATGAAAGGATGACTAGACACAGAGGAGATATACCCATAGCTACCTAGAGAGCCATGAAGAGCAAACTTAGGAAAAGGTACCTATCCATGTCCAATGAGCAGAGAGGACTATACCCATTGACCTGAACCCAATAGGATTAGTATCCCTAAATAAACCTAAGTACTAGTCAAGTTCCCCTTAGCCGACCCTTCCCTACTATCCCATTTCTTCACAAGGTTGACATTGACGAGGAAGCATGTAGGGCAGACCCAAATTAGTTGACCAGGAAGATACCCAGATTGAAGCTGTCCCTAAGAAAATACAAAAGAGAATCCAATTATAGAGCCTAGTCCTGAATTCAAGAACTAGAGAAATTAGTGAGGACTTGGTTCCTTCAATTCAGTACCTTCAGGAGGAATTCACCCCTTGTGTCCTGGTTAAAGATCCCTTGCTTGACATTACCGATTCATCCTTCATAAGATGGACCTTTTGCTGCTTGTAGATCAATGTCCAAACCTCAAGGTCATCCCCATGAGTCAAGAGCAAGTTGATGAATCATCTTCTTATTTCCTGCCCTACCCTAATGCTTCCAATGCTTTTATAACCACTCTGTTACACTTTGTTAGGTTAGCAAGTTGCATCAGTCCTTTGAGCATGTTAGGTTTGCTACCTATTTCTGGAAGACCTTATGGTACTTATTAGAAGTCTATGTAAATTTTTATTTGCATGTCACCCACCAACGAAGGGTCAAACACAAAGTTAGAGTTAAAGATTTAATAAATCCTTTACGATAGAAATACATAGTCGAACCTGTAGTTTATTAGGTGTTGTTATGACTCATTTGCCCAGCATGTTAGAGATTTGCATAAGAAATTAGCCATAAGATTAATGTGAGCAATGATATTTTAAAAACTTGGCTAATTTCCAAAAAAGATCCAAGAGTTTGCTGAGAGAGATTATGTAATAATTAGGCTTAGGCCTGAGCAGTTTCCCCCGGGGACCATGAAAGTTACATGCCCGTGGAGCTGGACCCTTCAAAGTGATAAAGAAAGTTGGACCTAATGCATATGTGCTCGAGTTATCACCCGAATTTGGTATTAGCTCAACCTATAATATCTCATACCTAGTTGAGTATAGGGAGCCAGCAATTAGTGATTTCTTAACTCTAGGATCCTGTTTTCTTTAATTACTTTGTTAGATCCTTATCTGCAGGTAGAACTTTAGTCTTTACATGAAAATCCTAATTTACTCTTAGCCTTTTTTTCAGGAACAAAGCCATATAAAATATTAGAAAATCATTGCTCTCTAATCTGGGAATTTTTTCATGTTCATCTCTAGCAATTTTATCCCGCATCAATTTTGATATCAGAGCATGGTTTAGGACATGTTCATGCATCAAACCCTAAAATTCTGCATGCTGAAATTTCTGTACACTAGTCCTAAGCCTAGGGAATACTTTTACTAAAACCAATAGATTTGATGCGGATAGCTAAGAGGTAGGATTGATGGTGAGCCTAGAAGTCACCTAGATTAGAGTATCTAATTTTTTTTTGGATTTTCTAATTTGATGGCGAAGGAATAATGGGATGGAAGATTGAGATCTGGATCTCATGGACTTTGGGACTCACTTCTAAGGCATTACACCCTCCTCTCGATACTTGGAGGTGCTAGGACGAATCTCAAAGGTCATGAGAAAAAAAAGAAGATGTAATGGAAGGAGGATAACTGGGCATGACCTCTATCTGTCCTGGGATTGGGCCTCACACCCTCTCCTCATGGAGTGAAGAGAATCACTCTTCTCTAAAACAAAAATTTTATTTCTCAATTCTTTTTTTCACAAGAAATTGGAGCCTATTTTATAGACACCAAGCCATTTTGAAACTCAAACTTGAAATTCAAAAATAACAAAATAGGGAAGAAAATAGTGTGCATTTCCATGAATAATTTGAATTCAATTCCTCCTCTGCTCTGAAATATGTGCAAAAAATTTACTACTCTGAGATTTGTAAAGGTTGTTTCTACTTTGAGATCCCTGCATAGATTTTTCCTTCCCATGGCCATGGAACAGGGTGGATGGGAAGAAGGGCTGCAGGGAGGCTTCGATCACAGCATCCAATTCCTTTGGAACATAAAGCTTTCCTTCATCTCCATGAATGTTAACACCTTCAAATGATGGGTATCCTGTATGATTAGAGAACTGCACGGAGTTGATTGGATCCACATCACAGTCAAGAAGTTGAAGAGGAAAGACAGCCAATTTGTTGCTAACATATCCCTGAACGGTGTGGGACTGGATGCTGAGAACGCGGCTAGTCTCGGATGGGAGGGCCAAGGAAAGGATTGGAGGAGGCACCATTGAGCGGATGGGGGCGAGCGGGAGAGCAGGGCGGCGATCGAGCAGTGGAGGCCACCGGTAGTGGGAGGGGGCACGGCATAGTGGCAGCAGGGGCGGCGGGGTCGGCGGCGCAGCGGAGAGGGGCGTGGCATGGGCGGAGCAGCATGGGCGGATGGTCGTGGGTGGAGCCGCGGGGTGCATGACCGTGGGCGGTTCCATGGGATTCGTTGGCATTCCCACAAGGAGATCGATGCCGGGGGGGAGGTGAATGATTGTTGGGGTCGCCGGTGGTCGGGCGTGGCAATCCAGGTCGAACGGGAAGAAAAAATGAAAAAAATGAAGTTCTGGGAGTTTCCTGGGAGGAAGAAGTTGACAGGGACAAACATGAATACATCAAGAATAAATATGGAATAAAGTGAGGATAATGGGAATAGATAGAATAGCTAGGATAAATATTTTTAAACTAAAAAAATAAAAAAAAATGAAAAAGAATAAAGGAAAACTCAAGATAGTTTTATTTCTAATCTCAAGATTCAAAACAATGCATGTTTAAAAAAACTATTATTATACAAAAATTATCTTCAATTAAATCTAAAATAAAATTTCTAAAATGTCTGCATTAAGAAAATACACATAAACATCAATTTTGTAGTATTTATGATTTATACTTATAATCTTAGGTGCTATATGCTGATCTAAACATCAAACAAAAAATTAATTTCTTAATCTATAAGCTGCTCTGCATAACAAAAAATAATAAATATTTCATTTGTCAGACTTAGTTTGCATGTAAATTTCTATAAACACTAATTAAGGGCAATTACTCTATCAGATAAGGGAAGGATTTCATCACCTTTCTTGACCCAAAACACCATCCTGCATCAAATCCAAGCCTAATTAAATCAAGTAGCAACCTAATTGAGTTAGGGACACCAACAGGTCCAGTTCATGTATTGTGAGAAAGCTAGTGCACCCAATCCTTCATTATTTCTTGCAATTGGTGTCTAGGCTAGAGGTCCAGAGGCACATGCCTTAAGCGAAGCTGTGGTTAATTATTTAGGACCCTGTAAGAACTGGGGGAGCCTCCCACACTTTCATCTCTTACCTGGCCAGTAAAAAGGGTAATTGTTGAATTAGTTGTAAATTGAGCAGAGACTCATTCTACTTGAGCTGCTAGGTATAGCAAATCCTAGAACGATTTGTGTGCTTGTTGCATGACCGCTAGATCAGGGTCCAATTCCCAGTCACCAACTCCAATCCAGTTTGACCATGGAACCTAACTTTGAAACTTTTTTGAGGACCATGACTTAACAGTTCATCCAATTGAGTGCCTAACTGAATAACATTCATAATATTGACATTAGTTACAAGAGGTGGAGGGGTGGGGTATTTATAGATGTTCCCATGCCCTCTCTTAGTTAGGATAGGATTACAAACTTTGATGAAGAAGGATTACAAAGTGACCTAGAACGAATTACACAATTTGAGTAGAAATAAAACAAATCTCCTAGTTAGAAGTGGATTCTTCTCCATCTTTGACTTGGTCAAGGGGCTTCCTTGTTGGGTTGGGAAGGAATATTCCTTCCTTTGACATGGTCTCCTCCTGGGCACCTGTCATGAATGGGCCTGGGGTGCCAATTGCTTATGGGCTTCTGGGCTGGGGTGCCTGGGGCAGGATATTCCTGGAAATCTTGGTCTCTCTTGGGCTTGGACCCTAATTGAACTTGGGCGACTTTAGGGCAGCAAGGGGCGTCTCCACATGGTCTTGGGTGGCCTCCAAAGAGCTTTGGCGATGGCTTGATCCTGGTGGGCTGGGATGCAAGAGAATATTCTTGGTCCCTGGATCTTTTATGGGCTTACTTTGTTTTGGGATCCTAGTGAAGACTTTAGCCGATGCTCCTCCTCTTGTACAAAATTTTAGAACACAACTTACTGGAATATTGCAGGACTCAATTGGACTAGACTGAGGTTAAGATAACTCAATTATTACAGGACTTACTCAACTTACTGGACTGGATTAGTTACAAAACTTGACACATGATTAAGGGCTCAAAATTGAAATGGCTCACAATGAGCTGACTCGCTCAACTAAGCTTGAATGTAATCTCAAGCTTGATTATGAGCCCTAATGGCATGAGTCGACTCTAGATATAGGACTCAAGTGTAATAGAGCTCAATGCCCAAATACAGGACTCAATGGACACAATCGGGCTTAACTGATCAAAACCCGAATTACAGGACTTCAAGTGACTCCACTGACTTAAGCCCTACTTATAAGACTCAAAGGGCTAACAGGACTTCATTATTGGACTCAAAGACAAAATTAGAATCATGGCCAAGGTACTCAAAACTCAGGGACCCATAGTGAACTAGGTTGATCTGTTGTCCCCATCACCTACCTATGTCCAATGAGCAGAGGGGACCTATAATGATGCGGGACCAATATGCATGCAATTCTTTTTGTATGTTTTATATGCGGGGTTAGGTGATTAATTCCCAAATTTCATATCAAAATAGTTGTAGAGAATTTTATATAAATTTTGAATCCAAGCATGCAGATTAGAACCTAGAAAAGTACTAAAGAGGATCGCAGGGGCTGAGAAGCCTCGGTTAGGGCAAGTTCTCCTACAATAATAAGACTGGAGGTAGAGGGGGGTACCTGAAAATATCTGAAGTGCTCGGTGAAGATTGCAGCGAAGGGATCTCTCGTTCTTCGATGGATGCGGCCTGGAAAATCGAGCCGAAGACCCGCAGATAACCGGCTTTCTGCTCGGTGGGCGATTGAGGCTTGGCTGGAGTCGTTGGATTCGTAGGAACTCGGGGACCTGCAAACGACCTGTCAGGGATAGAAAACTCAAAGGAAATCAAGAAAATAAAGGAAAACAGTAAAGGGAAGAAAGTTTTGGAGGGGGCTGGAAGGATGGTTGGTGGCAGGAAGATGGTTGCAAACACCGGAAGAAGAACTCTCAAACCCCTTTATGCACACAGCAGGGTAATCACACAAAAAAATAGAAAAACTTAAGATTTATTTCATATCAAAAACCTCCCTTCATACAAGAGGCTAGGGTCCTTTAAATAGACCTTTAACCTTGGGCTCCAAGTAAGGGTACAATTGATATTACATAAGAATCCTTTTCTCTCTCAAACCCTAGCTAGAAAATAAGGAAACATTAGGTAGAAAAAATCTCTAAAAACTCTCTTGACTTGGTCAACACTCCAAGGATGCCTAGGGGGTATGTTGGGCTTCTAAGAGCATCAAGAGGCTGGCCCAAAGGGGCTCGGACGCATGGGTTTGGGGTCTGGAAGCTGGGGTGGCCTGGTATCCAGGTAGCAGGAATATTCCCTGGTATCTGCTTCTTAGGGGCTTGGGCTTGGTGCCTGGGCTTGATTTCTTTGGGCTAGGATGCAGATGGACCTCTAAAATCATGGATGCCTTGGTCTATGAATATATTTTGGCATCTGGAAGAGAATCTGGGCATCTGGAGGGCATCTGCAAGGAATCAGGGTTTCTGATTTTTCTCCTGGAGTCTTCAAATCTTCAAGCTGGGTTGGACTTGGGCTAAACTTCCATATCTTCAATCTGGTGGACTTGGTCTTCACTTGTATAATGTGGTCTTGAGTCTTCAGTATGCTTAGACAGGACTCAAAAAATAAAATTAGCTCAACATGAGCTGACTAGCATTGGACTGAACTAGCTCAACATGAGCTGACTAGTACAGAGCTGAAATAATAACTCAAAAGACTCAAATAACAACTAAAATAGACTCAGATGGGCTAAGCCCTTATTACAGATGGACTCATAAATTATTGATCAATTCATAGAGGGTTGAAAAGCCTCTATCTTATTCTGGTGCTTTGGTGTCCCCACCATATAACCCATCGACCCGAACCCAATAGGATTAGTCCCCTGGATATAATCTAAGTACTAGTCAAGTTCCCCTAGCCGGCCCTTCCTTACTATCCCATTTCTTCACAAGGTTGACATTGAAGAGGAAGTATGTATGGCAAACCCAGAATAAGTTGACCAGGAAGATACCTAGATGAAGTTGTCCCTGAGCAAATATAAGAAGAGAATCTAATTATAGAGCCTAGTCCTGAAATTCAAGAACCAGAAAAAATTAGTGAGGACTTGGTTCCTTCAATTTAGTACCATTAAGAGGAATTCATCCCTGTGTCCTGGTTAAAGATCCCTTGCCTAAAATTACCGATTCATCCTTCCATAAGGTGGACCTTTTGTTGCTTGTAGATCAATTTCAAACCTTACGGTCATCCCCATGAGTCAAGAACTAGTTGATGAATCCTCTTCTTATTTCCTACCCTACCCTAAGGCTTCCAATGCTTTTAGAACCACTCTGTTACACTTTGTTGAGGTTAGCAGGTTGCATCGGTCCTTTAAGCATGTTAGGTTTGCTACCTATTTCTGGAAGACCTTATGGCATTTATTAGGAGTCCATGTAAAATTTTTATTTGTATGTCACCCACCAACCAAGGGTCAAACACAAAGTTGAAGTTAAAGATTTAATAAATTCTTTATGATAGGAATGCATAGTCAAACATGTAGTTTATTAGATGTTGGTATGACTCATTTGCCAGCATGTTAGAGATTTGCATAAGAAAATTAGCCATAACATTAATATGAGCAGTGATATTTATAAAAACTTGGCTAATTCCCGAAAAAGACCCAAAGAGTTTACTGGGGGAGATTATGTAATAATTAGGCTTAGGCCTGAGCAGTTTTCTCCGGGGACCGTGAAAAGTTACATGCCCATGGAACTGGACCCTTCAAAGTGATAAAGAAAGTTGGACCTAATGCATATGTGCTCGAGTTACCACCTGAATTTGGTATTAGCTCAACCTTTAATATCTCAAGCCTAGTTGAGTATAGGGAGCCAGCAATAAACCCAGTGAGCCTTTTGGACCTGACCCTTTCTTTAAGAATGAACCCATCATGAGTGTCCACCAATAAATTTGCCTGAAAAAAGAAAAATGATTGAGCGTATCCTGGATGACCAAGCTATTAGTACCCAAAATAAAGGCTATTGACGTTACTTGGTTCGTTGGCAAGGTCGACCATAATTTGAGGATTCGTGGATCACTCGAGAGGATCTGCAATGCCTTGACTCAGACCTACTAAAGCCAGATTGACCTTTACTCGACAGGGTCGAGTTCCTTACCCTGGGAGAATTGGTGAAGACACCAGAATCAGGCAAAGATTGCAGGGCTCCATCTGGATCTTTGATCAATGTGTTGGGAAGTTAGTCATTTTTTTCAGTTGAATCCAGAGTCACTTGAGTCCTATAATAAAAAAAATTGAGTCCTGTAATAAAGATTTAGTCCTTTAATAAAGTGAGTAAATTGAGTCCAATTGAGTCCACTTAGTTAATTGAGTCCAATAAGTCAAGTGAGTCCATTTGTTTTAGTCCAAGCAAGTTTGTCCCTTTATTTCAGTCCAATCAAGTGAGTCATGTAATTTTTCATTCAAGTTAAATCCAAGAGGAGAGTCACCAGACCCCTACTCAAGCCACGCCAGCTCATGCACCGGGGCCCCTACTCAGCCACCCCAGCCCATGTGCCTGGGCCTATTCATGCCGCCCAAGTCCACCAGAAGATGGCACCTTCTCCAACCCACAAGGAAGTTAGCATCCCAGGCCATAAGTAGTTGCGCCCCTCCCAGGCCCACAGCAGTTGGCGCCCCCTCCTAGGCCCATAAGGAATTCATACCTCCCAGCCCAGCAAGGAGTTGATGTCCCAGTCCAACAAGGAGTCAAGCCTCCCAGTCCAACAAGGAGTCAAGTCTCCTTATCCCCAAATTTTGTACTCTAACTTTGATAGAGAGTTGTACTCCAACTTTGACAAGGAGAGGGCTGGGTGATCTATAAGTACCCCTCCTCCCTTTTGCAAGAAGTTATTGAATGAATGAAAATTGAGTGTTTTCTTTTATTCCGTGCCTTGTGCATTGACGCTACGTGAGGGAGAGGGTATGAGACCCAAACGAACTAGTTATCTTTTTCTTCCCAAACCATAGGCTGCCATCCATCATCTCCAAACCCTAGCCCTAGCCGCCCCATCTCCCATCTTCCAAACCTTGTCGCCAGCTCCAAGTCTTCTCAACCCCTAGCTGCCAACTCCAAAGCACTCCAGGCAGCCAGGTCACCACCATCACATCTCCAGGCCGCCCCTCCAGAGTCTAGGCATCCTCTAATCAACCAAGCCACTAGCAATCTTAGAACCCCTCCCACCTTTTCTGTACCCCAACTTTTGATTTCATATTTTTCCTAGCATCTGAATCCCTAACCCTAAGTATTTGTAGGATCCCTCAGGAATCATGATACTTGGATAAGGTTCTCCTTGCCCCTGAAACCATCTGATAGAAAGCCGGCGCATCCATAGGAACGAGCTTTTTTCTTCAAGGCTCTAGTCTTGAGAGTTGTGATCTCTTCTACAATGAAAAGACATCATTTCTAGGTAATCAAAACCCATCTCTCTCTCTTTTTCTGATTTATTGAAATTGAGCATGTTCTAAATTAGTGGTTTCTTAACCCTATGATCCTATTTTATTTTATTACTTTGTTAGATCCTTAACTATGGATAGAACTTTAGTCTTTACATGAAAACCCTAATTTACTCTTTGCCTTTTTTCAGGAACAAAGCCATATAAAAAATCAAAAAATCATTGCTCTCTAATCTAAAATTTTCTCATGTTCATCTCTAGCAGTTTCATCCTGCATCAAAATATCCTCCCTGAATTCCTATCCCTAGAGCACCAAGAACTCCCGCTGTCGAGGTGGAGCCAGAGCTGGAGCTGGAGGCTGGGGCCAGAGTTGCTGTTGCTCGGGATGCCCCTTAGCCTGATGCCATGCCAGCATCAAGGGGAGTCAATCATTGACCGGGGAAGGAGCTAGCGACTAAGGCTTGAATTTTTCTTTTTCTTTTTGTAATTTCAACCTATCGGGAGTCTTCACTGCTTAAAAAAAATTGATCAGTGAACATATTATTTTTTCACTTACCAAGTACTCTTTCTTTTCCTTTGTGTTTGAGTTTTTTGAATGGCTTCCCAGCCTGTCGGGAGCCTTGACTGATGTAAAGAGTACTTTGATAAATGAATATAATTTTTTTCTGAACTGATGTGTCTCCTTTCTTTCTCATCTTTTCTTTTTTTTCTTTTTTTCTTGCCTTGACTACTTTAAAGCATTTTAAGGATCCCTCAGACTGTGAAGGACTTATTTTTGTAATGGAGAACAAGCCTCACTCAGACCTCAAAGGACTTGTTTCTGTAATAAAGAATAAGCCTTACTCAGTTGATGGACTTCGCCTTGCTCTTTTTTTCCTTCAACTTCATTGCCCTTTTGCATGATAAGAAGATAGGATTTATGGTTGCCATGTGTGAGTCTTCCCAGGTCTTGGCCATTCTGGGCTAATTTTGAAATCTTGGGGCCGGCTTGGAGGACTTTGAGAACACTCTATTCCTGCTCTACCGGTCTTGAGGTCATGCAGACTTAAGTGCTGAGCTTCTGGAGTTTCCTGGCTTGATTTGCCAAACTATGAGTCAAGCGATAGATAGCAGGACTTTGAAAGTTTTTTTGGCTTACATATCTGGATTATGAGTAAGGCAGTTGAGTGCAGGGCTTCAAGAGTCTCCTGACTTTGGAGTACGAGGCTTCGTAGTTTCTCGATTTTGGAGTATGGGGCTTCATAAGTTTCCTGTCTTGGAGTACGGGGCTTCGTAAGTTTTCCATCTTTGAGTGTGGGCTTCGTATATTTCCTGGCTTTGAGTGCGGGGCTTTGTAAGTTTTTCGGCATTGTTGATTGTGGGGCTTTGTAAGTTTTCTGGGTTTGAAGTACGGGGATTTGTAATTTTCTCGGCTTTGGGTACGGGGCTTCATAAGTTTTCTGGCTTTGAGTGTGGGGCTTCGTAAGTTTTTCGACTTTGGTTGCCAGACTTGGAGTCAGGCAAGTGAGTTCTTGCATAGGTGGAAGATAGAGTTGCACCAATAAGAAACTTTAATAGTTGAAGGAGAGCATCACATTATTGGTAGTACATTCTCAAATTGTTGGCATTCCACGTTCGAGGAAATCGGTCGTCGCTAAGCATAGCAAGGTAGTACGCTCTGTTCTGTAGAGCATCGACCACCTTATAAGGGCCTTTCCAGTTTGGGAATAGCTTGCTGCATTCTCCTAGTTGGGACACTTCTGCTTACCCGAGGACCAGGTCGCCTAGATGGAAACGTCTTGGGCCTGAGCGAGCATTGTAGTAGCGTGCTACCCATTACTGGTTTGCCATAATCCGGAGTTGAGCTTTATCCCTTGTCTCATCCAGAAGGTCCAGGTTGAGAAGGAGGCAAGCCAGATTCTTAACCTCATTATAGAATGGGTAGATCAACCTCCACCGGAATTATAACTTCTGAACCGAAGACAAGGTTGAAGGGCGTCTCACTTGTTGCCATCCAAGGTATGGTGTGGTAGGCCCACAGTACACTGGGGAGTTTTTTCGGCCCATCAACCCTTGGCCTCATTCAGTCTGGTGTGGAGCCCTTGCAAGATGGTTCGGTTGGTCACCTCAGCCTCCCCGTTGGTCCAAGGGTAAGTCACCGAAGTGAAGCAATGACAAATGTTGATGTCTGCACAGAACTTTTTGAAAGGCTGGTTATCAAACTGCCACCCATTATCAGTGATGACTGAGTGTGGGAGTCCGCAATGGTAGATGACTGACTTCTAGAAGAAGGATCTGACCTTGGCCTCAGTGATCCACGCTAGGGGTTCGGCCTCGACCTATTTGGTGAAGTAGTCGATGGCCATAATCAAATACTTCTTTTGGCCATATGCGAGAGGAAAGGGACCTAGGATGTCCATTTTCCACTGGATGAATGGCCATGGAGCTGATAGTTGGGAGAGTGGTGTAGCTGGTTGACATTGGATGTAGGCGTGACATTGACAGCGGTCACATCTCCTTACAAAATCAGCAGCATCTTCCTGCATGGTCTCCCAGAAGTATCCTTATCGGAGTGCCTTATAAGCTAGTCCTACCCCCATGTGATTTCCGCAAACGCCTTCATGTATCTCTTGGATGTAGGTGGCTTTTGAGGGCTTCAAGCACTTCAGTAGGGGGTAAGAATAAGACGTCCAATAAAGCTGCCCATCCATCAACATGAACCATGCATCTTCTTCTTAAGGAGGCCGGCTTCCTTGCGATCCTCGGGTAGGGCGCCTGTGGCAATGTATTTGATGTAGGGATCCATCCAGATTGCCTTGTAGGTGACTTGTTGGACTTTTTCTGTAGACTCGAAGCAGGTGGTCTTTAGGTATTCGATGAAGGTACGTCCTAGTAATGAATTTGGCAGGGTCACCAGCCTGGAGAGGGCATCGACCCAGGCATTCTCTACACGAGGGATGTGGAAAATGCAGAAGTACTAGAGGTTTGCTGTGTATGAGCATACCTTGTCCAGATACTTTGCCATCATGGGATCTCGAGCTTCACACTCGCCAGAGACCTGGCCCACCATGAGCTGTAAATCCATGAAGACCTTCAAGTACTTTACACCTAGCTTGCGGGACACCTTCAACCCCATGAGGAGCGCCTCATATTCGGCTTGATTATTGGTCGCCTTGAAGAGGAAGCGTAGTGCATACTCTGTGACGACCCCGTTGGAGTTGGCGAGGATGAGGCCGGCTCCACTCCTCCAGCATTGGATGTGCCATCAACATGGAGGATCCATGTCATCACTCCCAGGGCCAAGTCTTGCCCGGGCTTGGCTCACTCGTCTGCCTCCTCCAAATCTTCAACTGCCCAGGTGTACTCTCTCAAAAAACAACAAGGACTTGGGCCTTTTGTGCCGGTCATGGATGGTAGGTGATGTCAAACTCGTTGAGCTTCATCGCCCACTTGGCCAGGCATCCTGATATGTCAGGATGGCCCTCAGGGGCTAGTCTGTGAGGACAGTGATCGGATGTTCTTCAAAGTAGGGTCTAAGATGCTGTGCAGATATAATGAGTACAAAGATAATCTTTTCAAATCGAGTGTACCTATTTTTGACATCGTAGAGTAGCTTACTGGTATAGTAGACTAGTCGCTAGGAGCCATCCTTGTCGATGTAGACCAGCATTGAGCTGATTGCCTCTGGTGAGATCGCCAAGTATAGGAGGAGCTCTTCTTCGGACTCTGGCCTAAGTAGCAGAGGTGGGGAGGCGAGGAGCTTCTTCATCACCTCGAAAGCCTCCCAGCATTCCTCCATCCAGGTGAAGTCATGCATCTTGTGTAGCACCTTGAAGAATGATTGGCAGCGCTTGGCGGAACGCAAGATGAAATGGCTTAATGCCACAATGCATCTAGTCAGGTGCTGAACCTCCTTCTTGGAGACAGGGTGTCTTATGTCAGTAATTGCCTGAATCTTTTTGGGGTTGGCCTCTATCCCCCTTTGGGTGACCATGAACCCCAGAAATTTTCCTACTGCAACACCAAATATGCATTTGACAGGGCTCAGCTTCATCTGGTAGAGACGGAGGTTGTCAAAGGCCTCCATCAAGTCGATGATATGATCTGACTCCTGGCCACTCATGACAAGCATGTCATCCATGTAGACCTACATGTTGCGACCGATCTGGTCTTTGAAGACTCAACAGGTGCTAGTATGTGGCCTCTACATTCTTGAGATTGAATGGCATCATCCTGTAATAGTACGTACCTCTGTCGATCATGAATGCTGTGTTCTTCTCATCCTCTGGGTGCATGTGAATTTGGTTGTATTCGAAGAATGCATCCATGAAGCTAAGGAGCTTGTGGCCCGAGGTCGCATCCACTAGCTGGTCAATCTTAGGAAGCAAGAAGCTATCCTTCTCGCATGCCCGATTGAGATCGGTGTAGTCCACACAGATCCTCCACTTTTCGAAAGCTTTCCTGACCATCTTACATTAGCAAGCCAATCAAGATATCGTACCTCACGGATGAAGCCTGCTGCAAGGAGCTTCTGGACCTCCTCATTGATCGCCTTCTGCTGCTCTGGGATGAAATTCCTCTTCTTCTGTCAGACTAGGCAGCAATTGGGGTCGACGTTCAGCCTGTGGGTGATCACTTCTAGTGGGATCCTGGCATGTCTGCTGCAGTTCAAGTGAAGATATCTATGTTAGCCCATAAAAAATTGAGCAGACAGGATCTCTCCTCTTTGGGCAGTAGGGCTCCCAACTGCACCATCTTCAGGGGATCCTGTCCTAGAGGGAAAGATAGCAAGGGCTCGACTAGCCTACCCTTCGGCTCCTGCTCTATCAGGCTTGACTGGTTGATGACCGGACCCTGCATAGCCTCTCACACTCCCGAGACAGTTTGTAGGTAGTGCTGGACTGGCTGTCGGGTTCCTTTTATCTCTCCAATCCCCCAAGGAGTGGGGAACTAAATGAGGAGATGCCTGGTGAAGATGGTAGCATCGAGTAAATTGAGTCCAGGGTGCCCGAAGATTGTGTTGTAAGGTGAAGAAAGCCTCACGATGATAAATATTATCAGCACGGTGCTCTACCAAGGTGGCATCCCAGTAGTTATTGGGAGTGTAATCTCTTCTTCAACTCTGATCGAATCTCTGGTGAAGCCCATTGAGGGCGTGAATACCATTTTTATTTGGTTAGTAGACAAGTTCATCCTTGCAAAAGCATCATAAGAAAGGATGTCAACAGAGCTTCCACTATCAACCATGATTCTCTTAACAGGACGTTTAGCTATCATCATTTCTATGATAACAACATCATTATTTGAGTTATCTATCCTAGTTGAACTTCTCCCTCATAGGGGAGTACGTCATCACTTTCCTCTCTCCCCCTAGCCCTCTTTGAGCTCCTCCGTACCCCTCAGGAGATCATCCCCACCGACTTCTCAATGGGGCGATTATCGATGGCGAGCGATTGGGGCTCTTCATTTTGGGCTACTGGGGCAGCTCCCCCTACACGTACTTCCTAAGGTAGCTATGCTTAATTAGGTCTTCTATCTCCCTCTTCAGGTGGTAGCATTCCTCGGTATCATGGCCGTGGTCCCGGTGGAAGCAATAGTAATGGGATTTATCATGTCTAGTAGATGGCCTTAGTGAAGAAGGACGATGTAGAAAGCACTCACTCTTGATTTCCATCAGGATCTTTGCTCTCGGGATGAGGAGGGGAGTGAACTTTTCTTCCTTGACAGGGTCGACTCTGGGCCTGGCCCCTGGCCGTGGGGCTGGTGTAGCCTTCGGGGCCGGGGGGCTAGATGTTTCCTCCATGGCTTGCCTCTTTGGTGGCCTCCATCCAGCTCCCTTCTGGTATGGTTGGCCTCCTCTACATAGATGTACTTATGGGCATGGAGGAGGAGCTCCGAGTATGTCTTCAGAGGCTTCTTATCGAGGGAGTAGGTGAAGTGGGAGGTCCTGAGTCCTCTCTTTAGGGCTAGCATGGCGACTGGCTCATCGAGATGATAGATCTCCAAGGTGGTGACTTTAAATCGAGATGTAGTCCTAGAGGGGCTCTCAATCATACTGGTGGATCGAGAAGAGACTATCGGCCTCATGTGGTTCCTTCCTGCATGCATCAAAATGTACCACAAACTTTTTCTCCAACTGTCCGAAGGAGTCAATACTTTCTGACTCAAGTCTGGAGAACCAGGCTCGAGTAGCCTTCCAGAGGATAGCTGGGAAGGCAATGTAGAGGAGAGCATTGGTGGCCCCATGGATCCTTATGTGGGCCTTGTAGCTTTCCAGGTGATCCAAGGGATTGGTTGTCCTGTCATAGGGATCAACCTAGGACATGCAGAATCGGTTAGGGATCAGTTTCTCTTGGATTCTATGAGAGAAGGGTGGACAGGTGTCGTAACCTGTGGGCTCACTGGGGGAGCCCTAAATCTTGATAAACTAGCGTAACAGGTTAGCCAGCTTGCACTCTTGCTCTTTGAGGTGTCTTTTCGTCTAGTGGTGGATGGCCTCATCTGTGGACCCTTTGGTGGAGGCCGTTAAGGGTGAAGGGGGTGTAGAGTGGAGGAACTCTCGTCTGAGTTCCCAGCCATGCCGGTGCCATCGATGTGAGTGTGCACCATGGTCCATGGCTGGGGAGCGGCTCTCTTGACCAGTCAAGCCATCCTGCTACTTCTTCCCGATCGCCTAATGGTCTTCCTGTGGGTGGGAAGCCACATGTAATGGCCCCTCCTAAAAGGATCATAGGTTGGTATGGGGTCGGTGGTGTGGGCTGTCTGGTGCGGGCACCAGACTCAGAAGAAGACTTCAGAGCTCCATTTGGATCTCTGATTGACATTGCCCGAGAAATTAGGGTTTGTAATAAAGGTTGACCTGGTCAACCAGTTTATTTATTTTATTTATTTCTTGAGTCACCATTTAAATTTTGTTGAGTCATGTTGACTCGGTGCAAGTCCCAATGTGGTTTCAATTTGGTCCAAAATGGTGCCACATTTCTCTTCCAATCAACTCAAGGTTCAAGCAAGTGGAGGCCACACTCCAAGCCACACGCCCAGCCACACTCCGAGCACACGCCAGAGTCCAGGAGGCGCCATAGAGGCATCCCAGTGTCATGGTCCCCACATCCAAGAAGAAAAATCAAATTGGAGGCTAAATTAAAGGAGGCGCCCACACCTGCCTAATTTACCTAAGCAAAGAAGGAAGAAACTTCTCTTGGAGAAGAAATCAAAGAAGGACATCCAACCTACTCCTAATTGAAGTTCAAATCAAAATCAAGAGCTTAACTTGGAGTGGAAGAAAAGAGAAATACCATAAGAAGAAGAGGACTCCAAATCCAAATCCAACTCCAAAGGAGGTGCCATAAAAGTTCCAAACAATTCCTTTATGGCCGTCCCAATTTTTTTTGGACTCTTGGTCGGCCAAGGGAGAGGATTTTCTACCTAATCTAGGGGTTGGAAGAGTTTAGTCCCACATGGGAATTTGTACAAGCTAGGAGAAAATTTTAGGTCTATATAATAGACCTCTCTTTGTAACTTTAGAAAATCAATGAAGAAAAATTATTTTTGCTATTCTCTTGTGTTGAGCAACCTAGGTTTCTCTTCTTCCGCACTATTCTAAGTGTTGAGCTCCGTGAGGGGGTAATCCGGGTTCCGTTGGAGCCTTGAGGAGGTGAGAGATCTCCATCTTTATCCAAAACCCTAGGTTAGCCACTTGAAATTCCAAAACCCTAGCCACCTTTCATTATTTTCCATCCACCAAACCCTGGATCCATCCATCTCCCACGGCCTCTCTCTCTCTACAAGTCCAGGCCATCCACCTTCATCCAGATCCAGTCCGGCTACTTCAGATCCAGAGCAAGTTCCAAGGAAAATCACATCAGCTTCCAGGAGAATCCAGTTTTCAGCAATTTCAATCTTCAAGTTCATCAACCTGGTAAATTCTCCCTTGACTCTCTGATTCCCTCAATTGTTTTTCTTCTCTTCCAGATCTTGAGTTCAGGAGAAGCCAACCCGCCAAAGGACCAGTACTGGAGGATCCATTGCGAAGAAATCTGAATCCGAGGATCCAACAATCTGCTCGGAGAGTTCTTCCACCAAAATCTGTGAAGATCATTGTCTGGTTAGGTAAACCATCTCTTCTCTTTATTTCTGTTCTGCTGAAAGTTCGGAGCGAAACCCTAGGTCTGGGAGTTTCTCAACCCCCAGCGATCCGTTGCTTCTGAACTACTCTGATACTTTAGTTTCCTTAAAATTGTGCTTTCAATTATCATATTAGTCTCTTTCAATGTTAGGTTAACTTTTCTTTGATTTGAAGCCAACTTCTACAAACATATAAAAACAACAAAAAAATTAATTAATCTTAATCTACTTCCGCATCGCGTCCCTTTATTTGTTCTGCATCATTTTTGGTATCAGAGCTTTCGTCCTGCATCACTGTCGGCATCCCTAGTTACTACTAAGTTGTCAGGGACTGGTGTCACTGATGGAGCTGGCGCACTGCCGCAGCCAAGGCATGGACTTGCTCGGCGAGTGCGATGATCTAGGGATTTATCGGAGGTGGCTGTGGTGGAGTGTGGACCTCCCCCTTAGGGCTCTGTGGGTCATCACGATGAGGGAGGCCCCCTGCACGGCTGGTAGAAGCCTCCCTTACATGCATTGTTACCATGAGACCGTGGATATCCACGGGTGTCCTTCTTGTAGTGGGGAACTTGCTACCGGACCTTCCATAGTCGATGGCATTTCTTTTGTGCCCCCTTCTTAGCACGTCAATCTATTGCCGTCTAGATCACTATGGCCCATAGCTCTGACATGTCATGGACACGTCGGGCTCCCTTTGGGTGCTTGGTCCTCTTTTTCAGTCAGCTCTAGAGTCAATGTGACCTGCAAAAAAGAGGAGACTTGAGTTGAGAATTCCAGTGGGAACACTTCGACGAACAAGTCAGTTGGGATGATCAAGGGGAATAGAACCTCTATGATGGAGAGCTTGGAACCTCTCCATGTAGAGGGTGAAAGATAAGATTTTATAAAATGAAAAGACAAGGTGAAGTGGAGATTAGAGAGTGGGGAGGTTCTCTTGGTTAGTTCCTTGCCTGTTTACTCTCTGTATCTTACCAGTTGCCTCTATCCTTTTCGGAGGTCCCTTCCTCTATTTTATATGAGTGGAATGGCCCAGACCAAGTCTGGGGCTTCATCAAGATGTTATTTTCTTGGTACCCCTTTTGGGAGGGGTTTTCCTTTGTCCATGGCATATCCCCTATCAGATCGGTCCTCGAAAGAAGATCCATCTATTGAGGGTGTTCGCCGGTATAGTATAGATCTTGTCCCTTTGATGGTACAGTTTCTTGTGAGAGGTGCGATCGCTATGCCACTGAGCCTCGAGCCATGGTGGGATGTTTTTATTTTAAGGAGGACCATCAGAGTATTGCAGGGCCTGGGGCCTTAATGGGATACTTTTCTTGGAGGAGGTATAGGTTTTGTGTTACAAGGACTGGAGCCTTTGGTTGCACGGCCGTTGACATGGTGGCGTATTACAGGGCCTGGAGCCTGGTGGAGCACGCATTGTGTAGAATGTGCGGGTGGTGCATTTATAGAGTTTGAACCTTTGGTAGGGTATGCACCACCTCCCAAAAGTTGTAGGTAGCTGAGAGCTTCCATGCCATGGTTTGCACTTCTGTTGATCTTCCCCTCTTGGCTACTGGCAGGAACTTCGGTCTTAGCAGGAAGGGGGGAGCTCTATCTTAGGAGCTCAACCCTGGATGGCGGGAGCATGATCTCGGCCGAAAACTCGACCCTGGATGGGAGCTAACCTTAGCCTAGGGCAGGAGGGCGCTCGGCTTCGGTCGAGGTGGACCCGTCTCCGGGGGCCACCTGGCGAAGGAGCGAAGGGGCCCGGCTCGACCTCGGCATTGGTGGGACTGTCTCTGGGCGCCACCTGGCGAGGGAGCGGGGAGCAGCCGACCTCGGCCGAGGTGGACCCCTCCTGGGTGGACACCTGGCGAGGTGGCAGGAGGGCGCTCGGCTTCGGTCGAGGTGGACCCGTCTCCGGGGGCCACCTGGCGAAGGAGCGAAGGAGCCCGGCTCGACCTCGGCCATGGTGGGACCGTCTCTGGGCGCCACCTGGAGAGGGAGCGGGGGAGCAGCCGACCTCGACCGAGGTGGACCCCTCCTGGGTGGACACCTGGCGAGGTGGCAGGAGTGGGCCCGGACCAAACTCGACTTTGGCGAGGGCGGTAACGTCTCGGGATGTCACCTGGCGAGGTAGCCGGGGGGGGCAAGGGCCGAGCTCGACCTTGGCGGCATGGGACCCGCAGCTGACTCGGCCGAGGAAACCTCCACGCGGCTCAATCAGGCCCGACGGAATCTGAGACCGGCCACGTCATCATTATGGCCGTAACAAGCGCTAATTTGGAATTCATTTGGTCAACTCATAGTATAAGACATGGAGTGACATGGCAAGTGTTCTTATCCTGGATGAAGTGCCAAGTGGCATTGTCCCAATGATGTGTCATGACATGTCCAAACATGATATGTGTTGATATCCAAATCCTTGAAAAGGTGGCGCCAAGAAGAGGTTGCATATGATAAGTGACTTGGGCTAGCACATGAAGTCACATGGCTTGTCTTGAGCTAGCACATGGGGTCACATGGGTCTTCAATTGGGTGCACATGGAATGTTGTCTTGAGTTCCTTCTTGTATTTACAGGACTTAACTATCACATGACTTAACTAATTACATGGACTCAATAACTAATTGAACCAACCATATTTAATTAGGCTTGCAAATAAAAACCTAATTAAATTTGGTAAAAAGGGCTAATTCAAATTGGATCATTAAAATCCCAATTAGGTAAATAGGGTTTGACTCAATTGGGATTTTGACTTAATGTGGTAAAAAGGGTTTAGCCTAAAAGGCTAAATAACAAAATCCTAATTACAGTTGGTAAAAAGGGCTAACCCTAACTAAGTCAAAATGATAGAATTTAAGATAGAATATTTACATGGTAAAAGGTGTTTGGGTTCAGGGTTTCATTCATAAGTGATCCATAGGGATGTGGGTTCAACCTATCGATTTCTTCTGGCCCTGGTGCCTGCACCAGGATCTTATGATGGTGAAGTACTTGGATCGGGTACATTCATACATGTCGGGTCTCCAATGCTTCGATATTTTCCACATCTCCCATGGAGAGAATGCCTGCACCGACACCCTCTCCAAGTTGGCAACCCTCCTGGACTCGTTGCTGGGATGCAGTATTTGGAAACCCCCAGCCATGAAGTCCCAGGAGAGGTCCAATAGGTCATCCTCGAAGCCAGCTGGATGGATCCCTACATCAGATACATCACCAACATCACCTTATAGAGGATCGTGTGGAAGCTGGCCTCCTCAAACTAAAGGCCTCCTGTTTTGTGTTGATAGACATGCAACTCTACCAGAGGTCCTATTCCTACCCCCTATTGAAGTGCATGAGGCCCGCGGAGGTCGCCTACATTCTTCAGGAGATATATGAGGGCATCTGTGGAAATCACGTGGGGGCAGGACATTGGCCAACAAGGCCCTCCTGCAAGGTTACTACTAGGAGACCGTACAGGAGGATGCGGTCGACTTCATGAAAAGGTGTAACCGCTGCCAGAGGCATGCTCACATCCAGCGTCAACCAATCTCTTCACTGTCCCAGCTCTCTTTCTCGTGGCCGTTCGTCTAGTGGGGGATGGACATCATAGGGCCATTCCCCCTAATATCCGGTCAATTGATGAATTTGATTATGGCCATTGACTACTTTACCAGGTGGGTCGAGGTCGAGCCCCCGGCATGGATCACCGAAAGCAAGGCGAGATCTTTTCTCTAGAAGTCAGTCATCTACCATTTTGGCCTACCATATATGATCATCACTAACAATGAGCGATAGTTCGACAACTAGGCGTTCAAAGAGTTCTGCACTGATTTAAACATCAACCATCGCTTCACATCGGTGGCTCACCCATAAACCAATGGGGAGGTCGAGGTAATAAATTAGACTATTCTCCAAGGACTCCATACCTGGCTGGATGTGTGAAAGGTCACTGGGTAGAAGAGCTCCCCAATGTGATATGGGCTTATCATACCATGCCTCGGGTGGTGACAGGGGAGACACCCTTCAACATGGTCTTCGGCTTTGAAGCTGTGATCCTAGTAGAGGTGGGTCTCCCAACGTTATGGGTCAAACAGTATGACAAGGTCAAGAACCCAGCACGCCTCCTCCTCAACTTAAACATACTTGAAGAAACAAGGGATAAGGCTTGGCTCCGCATGGTGGCATACCGGCAATGGCTGGCCTGGTACTACAATTCTTATGTGAAGCTGAAAGCTTTTTGCCCAAGTGATCTTGTCCTACGGCAGGCCGAAGTTTTCCAGCGGGAGAACATGGCAAGTTATCCCTGAACTGGGAAGGTCCTTACTAGGTAATCGAGGCTCTGCCATAGGGAGCCTACCAGCTCATCGGACTAACGATGCCCAGCTCCCTCGAACATGAAATGCCAAAAATTTAAGAATGTACTACCAATAATGTATAATTCTCAATCAGCAATGAAGGGAGATTCCTTTCCGGCATAACTTGACCCCTGCTCTTTTTGAAAGGCACTTATCCACCTGACTCGGGTCTAGCAAAGAAAGCCGGGAACTTTCGAAGCCCCACACACATCCACCTGACTCTAGGTCTAGTGAAGAAAGCTAGGAACTTTCGAAGCCCCGCACTCATTCGCCTGCCTCCAGGTCTGGCAAAGAAAGTTGGGAACTTTTGAAGCCTTGCACTATTCTACCTGACTTCAAGTCTATTACCCAGTAAGCAACCCAAGAGGGAATGAATTGGGTTTCTAAAAAATTAAATGCAAGTGCACACTAATTCTATAAACAACTTAAGTGCAATGAGATGCAATAGTAATATGTTCTTAAAGAGTATGCAGTGAAAATTTAAAAGTAATAAATGTAAGAGCAAGAGAGAGAGACAAGCAATCACAAACACAATCCAAGTATAGTGGTTCGGTGCTTTCCAATGCACCTACATCCACTCTCCAAGGTCCACTTGGAAATTCACTATAATCTCTATCGATTATAGCCGTTTAGTTTTTTGGGCTCACTAATCAAAATCCGACTTGTTTTCACAAGGCTCACAAGTCAAAACCTCTCTTGGTTTTGTGAGCTAACCAAGAATCTAATCGATTTTAAGGCTCATCAATAACCTCCTTGATTTTCAAGGCTAACCAATAACCTCTTTGGTTTTCAAGGCTAACCAAAAATCTCATTGGTTTTTCAATAGGCTAACCAAAAATCTTTACAACAAAGATAGAGTTAAAGTAAAGCAATAAGAAAAGCTTTCTTAATAAAAGCAGATATCTCTTTGAAGCTTTGAGGAATTGCTATCTTCAACTTGATGAAGCCTCAATCAATGCTCAAGAATGTTGGACTTGAATGCTCTTGAAGGCTTTGAATGCTTTGAGACTTCTCTTTGCTTAAAGGTGGTTGCTCTCAATGAATGGGAGTGAATGCACTTGCTTTTCTTTTTCTATTGTTGATCCTCTTCATGTTTAGATTTGATTTGAATCATTTAAATACAATTCCAAGGCCTCAAAGTCGGTTTATGGACGTTAGACACGAAAAACTAGTCGTTGAGAGCCAAGCGAATTGAGTTCTGCATTTGAAAAATTAGCCATTACTGTTCCCAAAACTCCAAGTATCGGTACTTCAAGCTGTGAGTCGATACTTAGAGTCGACACTTATATTCCATAAGTTGACACCAAGTTCAAATATCTTCATTGAAGTTCTGTGGAATTCTCAGGTGAGTCGACACTTCTTCTGGTGAGTCGACACTTGAGTCGACACTTGACATCCATGAGTCGACACTTTAGGCAAGTCTTCAATTTCAGCAAGTTCTGTATCAAAATTTTCTCAGGCCTTGAGCCGATCCTTGAGTTGACACTTGACTGGCATGAGTCGACACTTCAGTTATGCCATCTGACACTCTTTTTGTGTACCGGCTTGAGTCGATACTTCCACTATCATGAATTGACACTTGAGTTGTGAGTCGACACTTTGAATCGACACTTACTGAGATTTCTTCAAAAACCATTGAACCTCTGTTGAAACCAATTTATGCTGGAATAATCAAGTCCTTTCAAGCAATCCTCAAGTACTTAAGTTCATTTAACACTAATTTTTCATTCATGGAAGGGACTTCTTTATTTTGACAAGCAATCAAATCTTGTTGAATTGATAAGTATATTTTTCTATAAAAACACACTTTAAAAAAATAGTTAGTACTCAACTTATACTTAATATTTTGTTTATCATCAAAATCAATAACGGAGTCAACAATCTCTCCCTTTTTGATGATGACAAAATCTTTAAGTATAATTCACATGATAAGCTCTTAAAAAGTATTTTTAGTAGACATAAAGCTTATTGCAATGTGTATTCAAAGATAAGAGATGAATTTTAAAAGCTCATTTGAGTTGAATTTGAACTAAGAGTATCGGTGCTAAAAAGGAAATTCATGTATCATGATACTCTAAAGAGAACATGCTTAAGAATAATAAATTCACAATGAAACAAGATGAAAGTAATCAAAAAATAATTTTGAATAATAGATTGAAGAGTATAAATATTCCCTCTTAAGAGGTGATTTGAAAAATTAATTTTCAAAGATCTTTCAAGGGCAAAAAATTGAAATTAAACATCTAAAATTAAGAATTTTGCATGAAATTTTAGCCAAATAGATTTTGTAATCCAAAGGAGGGATTACTCCCCCTCACTCAATGCTCAAAACATTTTTGTCAAACATAAATGATTTTTATTTTATCTTCATTGCACAAGAAATATATATATACCTTTCATTTGCCTTATCTCACCTTCATCTTATCTCTTCCCTTTATCTTTTATACTTACCTCTCCCCCTTTTTGTCAACATTAAAAAGGAATAAAGAAATTAAAACATTGAAATTAAGTAATGTAATTCATACATTCAGAGGAGATATCATCCAAAGATATAGGTATGAAGTAGAACATTTCAATCATTCATAATGTTTCATACATTGATACAAGTTTGATACATAAAAGTAAGTAAACATAAAAGTATACTGGCAGTACAGAAATATAAACTAGCTAATCATAGAGACTATCCTAAGCACGGTCCTCATCATCCAAGGATCCAGTCTCGATCGGTCATGTATCAGTAAAAGAACAGGATCGAGGCCACATAGATCGAAGATTACGAAGATGGGTCCTAATCGGTCTCGATGGAACACGATGGCCTCATCCTCTGCATCTAACATAGGTCCTGCCTCTAGCTAGTACAGAAGAGGTAGAAGCTATGTCAGCAGCAGGAACAGAACTAACAGGAATGGCAGTATGAAATGGTGTATGATCAAAGATATGACCTGAATCAAAACGATGGAAACCAGGAGCATAAAATCCTAGTTCCCTAATAAGGAAAGATATATGCAATGAGGGAGAATGAATAATAAGTGTATCAAAATCTGAAGATATGATAGGAGTAGGTGCTGGAATGGAAGTGTGATCAGCAGGTTTAGAGAGAGGAGTGGGTAAAATAGGAGTCTGAAAAGATGAACTAGATGGATCATGAATGGAACTCCTATGAAGGTCAACTGCAGTCTTCGGTACTGGCTCTGTCATCAGATCTGCCATGTCAAAGTCATCAGAGTCAGTCTCATCCAAATATGATCCAAGAGTAGGTGGTGCTAGAGCTGAATCAGCTGGAGCTGAAGTATCAAGGGCTCTGCCGAAAGAGGATCTATCCAAGGTAGACATAATGGCAGAGATCCCATCTCTCAGTCCTCGATGGCTCTCTCTCATCTCCATGTGAAACCTATCGACTCGCTGATGAATGATCATCACCTTAATCTTAATGCGAGCGACCCTGTCATCTAAACTCTCTAAAACTCTAGGGATATCTGACCATGCTGGCTCTGGCTGCGTTGAAGGCTGGGCTGTATCTCAGGCATATCAGTGGGTGGCTTTGAGGGGCCTATCTCTCCTGAAAAGATGCGCTCCTCCTCGCTATATCCTCATCTCTGTTAGTGGCCTGACTAGATACGCGCCATCTCCACTGGCCTCTAACAAGCTGGTCCCCATCCGGTGAAGACATCTGATGTCATAGACATCAGTGTGCAGTAGCTGCCGGTAGGGCTCATCATCCATCACTACTCCATAAGCTCTAAATAGTAAAGTCAAGCCCATCCTGTAGGGCAGACACAATCTCTGGCCGATAGATGCCTTCGTCAGCTGATGTACCATGAGTACCGGTATGCATACAGAAGTGTATTGTACCAGAGAAACCATCACTAACAGCTCCCTCTCTGTGATGAAGTTGAAATGACTGGTCTTCGGTAGAAGAATCGGGCTACTGTGTGATGCAGCAACCTCATCTCAACAGATAATCTCGAAGCTACAAGAGTGGTTCCCTCAGGTAAATCATTTGTCTCGAAAATGCAAGGGAGACCACTGACCCTGTCCACTAAACTATCCACTACATATCCTCTCATGGGTATGTCCCATACTCTGCTCAGAATCTCTACTGTCATTGGGATATCTCTGCCTTGCACCTGAGCAATCCATCCATCACTACCTCGGGTGAGTGAACCATAGAACTCTCGAATCAAACTCGGATAAAATCTCTCTGTCAAAGAGCAAAATGGCACCAATCGTGTATCTCTAAGCCACTGACCTATCATAAACTGCTATTGATCAATGAAATTGAAGTCTACAAGACGTCCTCCAACGATGGTCTTCGATCCCATGTGATTCGCTGCAGGAAAAAGAGGTATGGCCAAAATCTTAGGCTCCACGGCTGCTCTGGCCTCATGTCATGCCTTTGTTCTCCTTCTTCTTGATTAGATGGTCTTGGATGCCGGACAACTAGATTTCTAGGCCCCATTCCAAAGATACAAGATTGAAATACAAGAGGGAAAGAAACCTAGGGTTTCTACGATGCAAAATCAAAGAGGAAGGGGAAAAATAGTAGAACCTGAAGGAAAATCTATCCAAAATGAAGATTTGAGAGGTTTGGAGTTAAGATTTGGAGGGAAGATGTTATTGGAACGAAATAGGGGGTGAGTCGACTCGATTTGGAAGGAAAAAGATGAAGAGAACACTTCGTTTTCCTGTTTTTATCTCAGTCTGTCACCGTTCAAGTGTCGACTCACGACACAGAATCAAGTGTTGACACTTCCAAGTATCGACACTTCGACTTAAAACCAAAAAAATAAGATATGAAGCTTTGATCAAGATAAATAGAATTTCAATAGAATTCAAGGAGATTAAACATAATTACTAGCAAATTTGATCATTCAAGGGTCAAAGAGTATGAAAAGATGGAAATTTTCAATTAAAAGGGTTGATGATCCCAAGTTCTCTTCTAATCATACTGAACCGATCTTCTTGGAGATGTTTAGTCAATATATCAGCTAATTGCATTTCAGTACTAATAAATTCAAGTACAATATCATTGCTTTCAACATGATTTTTAATAAAATGATGCCTAATTTTAATATGTTTACTTCTTGAGTGCAGAACAGGATTTTTAGTTAAGCATATTGCACTAGTATTATCACATTTTATGGATATCTTAGTTAGTTTGATTCCAAAATATTCAAGTTATTGCTTAATCCACAAGATTTGAGCACAACAACTTCCTGCTGCAATATACTCAGCCTCAATTGTATATAGTACAACTGAAGTTTGTTTCTTGCTAAACCAGGAGATCAAGTTAACTCCAAGAAATTGGCAAGTTTTACTAGTACTTTTTCTATCAAATTTATAACCAGCAAAATCAGCATCATAAAATCTAATTAAATCAATAGATGAATTTCTAGAATACCACAAACTAATATCAATTATACCAGATAAGTACCTAAATATGCGCTTAACAGCAACAAATGAGACTCTTTAGGATCAGACTGATATCTAGCACACAGGCAGACACTAAATATTATATCTGGTTTACTAGCAATAAAATATAATAAAGACTAATCATTCCTCTATATAATTTTTATCAATAGATTTACCATGTTCGTCTTTATTAAGTTTACAAGAGGGGCTCATAGATGTACCTATTGACTTAGTAGTCTCCATTCCAAATTTTTAAGATTTCTCTTGTATACTGAGCTTAGTTGATGAAGGTTCCATCTTAGTTCGCTTGATTTAGAGTCCAAGAAAGAAATTGAGTTCTTCCATCATGCTTATTTTGAACTCTCCCTGCATAAGCTTGGCAAACTCTTGACAAAGGATTTCATTAGTAGCACCGAATATAATATCATCAACATAAATTTGTACTACTAATAAATCATTATTTTCTTCTTTAGAAATAAAGTTGTGTCAACATGGCCTCTAAAGAATTCATTTTCAATCAAAAAATTGCTGAGTCTTTCATACTATGCTCGGGATGCTTGCTTTAAACCATAAAGTACTTTGTGCAGTTTGAAAATATGATCAGGATGTGCATGATTTTCAAAACCAGGTGGTTGTTTAACAAATACTTCTTATGCTATATAACCATTCAAAAAAATACTCTTAACATTCATTTGAAAAAGTTTGAAGTTCACAAAATATGCAAATGCTAAAAGCAATCTAATGGCTTCAAGTCTAGCAGCAGGTACAAAGGTTTCATCAAAATCAATGCCTTCCTCTTGATTATAATCTTTAGCAACCAGTCTAGCCTTGTTCCTAGTAATAATATCATTTTCATCAAATTTATTTCTAAATATTTATTTTGTACCAATAATTGAAACATTAGATGGTCTTTCTATTAGAGTCCAAACTTTATTTCTTTCAAATAGATTTAATTCTTTTTGCATTGCATTAATCTAATTAGAATCTTTTTAGCATCTTCAAAATATTTTGGTTCAATTTGAGAAACAAAAGCAATATAATCGCATTCATTTCTAATTGAAGATCTTGTTCTTATCCCTTTTGATGGATCACCTAGGATTAATTCATTAGGATGTCCATGAGCATACCTCCACTCCTTGGATAGATCTTGATGCTTTGGTGTGGATTGTATGGCTTCTTCTCTTTCATTTTTGTCTTGATCTTCTTCTCCTTATTGAAAGATTGATCTTTCAATGTCAGCTTCTTTAACTTTTCAGTACCTGCACATGCATCAAAAGTATCCTCTTTTCTAAAGGATTTGTTAGTAGACTCTTCAAATACTACATGTATAGACTCCTCTACTACTAAGGTTCTCTTATTAAAAACTCTGTATTTCCTGCTTGATGTAGAGTATCCTAAAAAGATACCTTCATCAGACTTGGCATCAAATTTATTCAAGTTATCTTTACCATTATTCAAAACAAAATATTTACAACCAAAAACTTGAAAATATTTTAAAGTTGGTTTTCTTTGATTCCAAAGTTCATAAGGAGTTTTTTTAAAATAGGATGAATTAAAACATGATTCAAAATATAACAAGCAGTATTAAGTGTTTCAGCCCAAAAATATCATGGCAAATCATTTTCACAAAGCATAGTGCGTGCCATTTTTTCTAAAGTATAATTTTTCCTTTCTATAAACCCATTTTGTTGAGGTATCTAAGGTGCAGAAAAATTATGTTCAATCCCTTTTTCATTGCAAAAGTTTTCAAAATCCTGATTTTCAAATTCAGAACCATGATCACTACGAATACAAAGTATTGAAGTACCTTTTTCATTTGGAACTTTTTGGTAAAACTTCATGAATGCTGAAAATGATTCGTCTTTATGAGCAAGAAATAAAATCCATGTAAATCATGAAAAATCATCCACTATAATTAATCCATATTTCTTACCTCTAGACTAGAGGTTCAAGTTGATCCAAAAAGATTCATATGGAGTAGTTCTAATGGCCTAGAAGTTATAACAAAACCTTTAGATTTAAAAGATGTTTTTACTAGTTTTCCAAATTGGCATGCTTCACAAACTTTATCCTTTTCAAAACTAAATTTTGACAAATCTCTTACTAAATCCTTTTTAGAAAGTTTTGAAAGTAAATACATGCTAGCATGACCTAGTCTATGATGCCAAAGCTAACTAGGCTCATTTATAGTAGAATTCATTGCAACTAGGCATTCTCCATTTGGCAAAGATAAATTATCCAAATCTACTAGATATATATTACCATACCTTTTTCTAATGAATCTTACTCTATTTTTATCAGGACTAGCAATCATGCAAAAAGATGATTTGAAAACAAATTGAAAACCTTATCGCAAAATTAACTAACACTTAAAATAATATGCTTTAAACCCTCAACTATAAGTACATTATTGATACAAGTAGAAGAGGTGATGTGAAACTTACCAATACCAATGATTTTTCCTTTACCATTATCTTCAAAGGTCACACTCCCTCATTTATTACCTCACGAGAGGTAAATTGCTTCACATCTCCTGTCATGTATCTTGAACAACCACTATCAAGATACCATAGTCTTTTATTTTCCTTGGTTGCAAGACACCTGTAAAACAAATCAAGTTTTGTTTTTAGGTACTCAAGCCAACTTGGGTCCTTTAGGGTTAGTGCTTAAATTGATTTCTTTTGGAACCCAAATCTTTTCAAAATTATTGATTTTTCTTAAATTGCATTGAAAAGCTTTATGACCTAATTTTTTGCATGAAAAATATATAATGCTTGATGATGCAGGTACAAATTTTTTTTGAAATACCTTTGCTATTTTTGAGGTTTGTATCTAATCCTACTTTGTTAAAAATAGCTCTTTGATTATTTAAAAAAAATTAATTTTTCAGAACTATAAGTGAATTTTTTAACAAAGGATTTCATTTTATCAAGTTCATCTTTATAATTTTTATTTTCTATCTCTAGATCTTTGTTTTTCTTTAAAAGATCATCATTTGAAATAATAGTTTTAGGTCTTCTTAAAACTTCATTTTCATTGTTAAAGCTTTGTTTTTCTTTTCTAAAACATCAAGTTTACTTTTCGATTCACTAACTTCATTTAAAAAAGAATTGTTTTCATGTGAAAAACTATTTGCATGCTTTTTTAATTTTCTATTTTAGATAAAATTAATTTATAATCATGCATCAATTCATTAAATGCATTTTTTAATTCATCAAAAGTAAAATCTACTTCAGAATCAAAAATTACCTCTTCTTGTTCTTGTTGTGCCATGAAACACAAATTGGCGACTTCAGTTGGTTCTTCATCTGAGCTGGAGTCCTCGCTGCCACTCCAGGTCACCATTATAGCTTTCTTTCTAAGTTTCTTTCTTGATTTCTTTAGGAGAGGACAATCAAACTTATAATATCCTGGCTTTTGCATTCGAAGCATATAGGTAATTCCTTCTCCTTTTCTTTTTCTTTCTCCTTTTCTTTTTCCTTGTCTTTACTTGTTTGGAACCTTTTCTTATAAGAAAATTTTCTTCTTTTCATAAATCTTCTGAACTTCCTTGCTAGAAGGGCTTCCTCACTCTCATCCTCCTCTTCTTCTTCTAATTCTTCACTTGAAGATTCTTTTTGAATTATAGACTTGAAGGCTATCCCCTTTTTCTTTTTGTCCAAGTCCATAGATTTTTGCTTCAGATTTAGCTCATAAGTCATGAGCGATCCCACTAGCTGCTCCAAGGATAATTTGTCAACATTTTGGTTTCTTGTATAGCGATCACCTTTGGATCCCATAAAGTTGGAAGTGACCTGAGAATTTTGTTGACAAGATCAGCATTAGATATGACTTTACCTAAACTTCTCATGCTATTAACAATGTTTGTGAATCTAGTGTACATGTTAGTTATAGATTCATTTGGTTCCATTCAGAACATCACATAAGGATGTACTAACATGTTTACTTTTGTGCTCTTCACTTGATCAGTATCCTCATGGATAACTTCAAGTGTGTCCCATATTTTCTTAGCAGATATGAATATAGAAATCTTATTGAATTCACTAGGATCTAATGCACAATAAAGGAGATTTATTGCTTTCGCATTAATCTCGGATTATTTAATATCATTTTCATCCCAATCCTCTTTGAGCTTTGGGATGGAAACACCATTAACCACAATCAAAGAAATATGTGGACCCTTATCAACAACTTTCCATAAATTATAATTTATTGAATGCATGTAAATTTTCATTCTAGTTTTCTAATAAGTATAATTTGTTCCATTAAAATATGGAGGTCTATTTGAGGCTTGTCCCTCAACTACACTAGTACCAAGGACGGTTGCCATAGATCTTTACTCAAGGTAGTTAGACCTATATACTGAGAACGTAGCTTTGATACCACTTGTTGTCCAGTAAGCAACTCAAAAGAGGGGTGAATTGGGTTTCTAAAAAATTAATACAAGTGTGCACTAATTCTATAAATAACTTAAGTGCAATGAGATGGAATAGTAATATGCTCTTAAAGAGTATGCAGCGAAAATTTAAAAGCAATAAATGTAAGAGCAAAAGAGAGAGAGATAAGTAATCACAAACACAATCCAAGTATAGTGGTTCGGTGCTTTCCAATGCACCTACATCCACTCCCCAAGGTCCGCTTGGGAATTCACTATAATCTCCATCGATTACAGCTGATTAGTTTTTCGGGTTCACTAATCAAAATCCAACTTGTTTTCACAAGGCTCACAAGTCAAAATCTTTCTTGGTTTTGCGGGCTAACCAAGAACTTAATTAGTTTTAAGGCTCACCAACAATCTCCTTAGTTTTCAATGCTAACCAATAACCTCCTTAAATTTCAAGGCTAACCAAAAATCTCCTTGGTTTTCAAGACTAACAAAAAATTTCTTGGATTTTCAATAGGCTAACAAAAAATCTTTACAACAAAGATAGAGTTAAAGTAAAGCAACAAGAAAAGCTTTCTTAATAAAAGCGGATATCTCTTTGAAGCTTTGAGGAATTGCTGTCTTCAACTTGATGAAGCCTCAATCAATCTCAAAAATGTTGGACTTGAATGCTCTTGAAGGCTTTGAATGCTTTGAGACTTCTCTTTACTTGAAGGTGGTTGCTATTAATGAATGGGAATGAATGCACTTGCTTTTCTTTTCCTATTGTTAATCCTCTTATATTTAGATTTGATTTGAATCACTAAATATATTCCCAAGGTCTCAAAGTTAGTTTATGGCCGTTAGACACGAAAAACTAGCCGTTGGGAGCCAAGAAGGCCGAGTTCTGCATTTGAAAAACTAGCCATTACTGTTCCCAGAACTCTAAGTGTCGACACTTCAAGCTGTGAGTCGATACTTAGGATCGACATTATGTTCCATGAATTGACACCAAGTTCAAATATCTTCATTGAAGCTCTCTGAAATTCTCAGGTGAGTCGACACTTCTTCTAGTGAGTCGACACTTGACATCCATGAGTCAACACTTCGACAAATCTTCAATTTCAGCAAATTCTGTATCAAAATTTTCTCAAGCCTTGAGCCTATCCTTGAGTCGACAGTTGACTGGCATGAGTCGATACTTCAACTATGCCATCTGACACTCTTTCTGTGTACCGGCTTGAGTCGATACTTCCATTGTCATGAGTCGACACTTGAGTTATCAGTCGATACTTTGAGTCGACACTTTGAGTCGACACTTATTGAGATTTCTTCAAAAACCATTGAACCTCTACCAAAACCAATTTGTGCTGGAATAACCAAGTCCTTTCAAGCAATCTTCAAGTACTTAAGTCCATTTAAAACTGATCTTTCATTCATGGAAGGGACTTCTTCATTTTGACAAGCAATCAAATCTTGTTGAATTGATGAGTACATTTTTCTATAAAAACATACTTTAAAGAAATAATTAGTACTCAACTTATACTTAAGTATTTTGTTTATCATCAAAATCAATAACGGAGTCAACAAGGTCTAGCGAAGAATGCCGAGAACTTTCGAAGCCCCGCACTCATTCGCTTGACTCCATGTCTGGCGAAGAAAGCCAGGAACTTTCGAAGCCCTACACTCATTTGCCTGACCCCAGGTTGACAAAAATCGAGGCCCTCTAAGGGCCCGCATTCACCTGCTACAGGCAACTCATGCCCCTATAGGGCCAAACATTAAAGAAAAAAGAAGGAAGAACATGATGAAGCAAGGTAAACATTGATTTCATTGATAAATGAAAATTTTTATAGGAAAAGGACCCTCGACAGGCCGAGGAGTCTAGCAAAATATTCTGAATTCACTAAGAGAAAAAAAGGGCAACCTAGGGATTGGGGGCCAGAGCTGGGGCTTTCCTGGGCCTTCAGAACTCCACGGTGACTTCTTGTGGCCTTGGCAAAGGTGATGGATCGATCCCCGATGCAATGTTGGTTTAAGTGTCAGCTTCCACGAAAGGGGCCTCCCCACCCCTGGCATCCCTAGGGTCGTCAGGGATGATGTTATCCAGGTTTGGTAGTGCAAGAGCTGGGCCATCTTCTTCTTGCATTCCTTAAAGTCTTTGAGGAATGCATCCCAAATGGCCTCCCGCACCTCCTCCACAAAGGCCTCTAAGGCCTTGAATCATGGGACAGCTTTGGTCGCCTCTTTCTGCCCGGCCTCCATCACCGCCATGGCTGCAACAACCTTCTCCTCGGTGGATGTGGCTTGCGCCTCCACCGTGTCGAGGTGCATCTCTAGGGCCTGTAGCCGCCCCTGCAGGCAGATCACCTTGGAGGCGAAGCATGCGGCCTTCTTCGATAGGCAGGTGAGCTCTCCCTCCTTCGGGCTAGGTCCTTCTCGAGGCCCTTCGCCCGCAGCTCCAAGTTCCCCACCGTGTCCCTGGAGCTGGCTAGGTCATCTTCTAGCCCCTTCACCTGGCCCTCCAGGTTCACCACTTAGTTCGCTAGGGCTTTGGCCTTTTCCTCGATAAACTTTGCCCTATCATGAAAATCCGCATCTCACGAAGCAACACCAGACAAGTATCCCATACTAGAAAGGTGTCCTGGACCATCTGTAATTGAAGGGAAAAGGAGGTCAGCCTTAAAAAAAAAGAAAGGGGAGAAAAGAAGACTTACCATGAGAAACTAGGGGAAGAGCCTGAAAATGACTGCCCCCAGTGACTAGCCGGCCCTTTTTCGACAATCCTGAGGATGGAGGATGAACTCCAGCATCCTTTAACGAGCCCTGGGTCAAGGGTGGTTGTGACATCCATTGGCACTAAGGTAAACACCCTAGCTACCCTGGGACCTGACACTATAGAAGTGGAAGGCCTTGGCATTGTTGATGAAGAAGGGCCTGGTGCAGTCGGCAGTGGGGGCCCGAGCAATACCGAATGGGCCTCTTCCACCTCGGTAGGTGTCAATGGGGTCAACCCTTCCCCCGCCATAGCGACGACCACCGTCTCCTCCATCTCTAGGGATGGCAGGATCTTGATATCTAGGGGCTGTCGAAGGAACCGGGGGCATCCCCTCCCCGGCTGTAATGCTCCTGCTGGGCCTGTGGACCGTGGCCCTGGTCACCTCCATGGTCGGCTCTGGGGCGTCATGGTCACTCCTCTCCTAGGGCCCCAAAGAGGCCTCCCGCGGGCCTCCACTCTGGTTCCCCACGAGGCCTCTTTGGTATTTCCTCCTTGGGCCTCGAGGATGCAGGTTGCTTGTAGGATATCTGTTTGATCTGGTCCACCGAGAACCTTATATCTATAATCCAAAAGAGAAGTTCGATTAGCTACCGTGTGCCATCAAAGGGCCGTGTCTGACGTCTTACCTATGGTATGGCCAGTGCTGATCCTGGCATCGAACAGGTTCTATTTGGACAGGAAGTCCCACCCGTGGGGAACCTTCAAGGGATGAGTTGGTTGTACACCTCCTGATCGGTGAGCTCTACCAAAATATTCTAGTTTGGGGATCAGTCGGGGTTGCTCCAAGCCCAGTTAACCCCCTCGATCGAGGCAAAAAAAATCTACTCTTCCATCCCTTGATGGAAGTGGGTAGGTCAAACTTAAAGACCCCCGGGTGAAGGGCCATGAACCACCACCCACTATCAGTGGGATTGCTTCAGGATAAAAAGAGCCTGAGGAGAGAGAAGCGAGCAACAATGCCATGAAAGTGGCACAACACGATGGAGGAGATGACCCTAATAGAATTTGAGATGAGTTGGACAGGAACTAACCTATATGTCAAGGAAGGAAAGAAAAAAGGATGAAGAGGAAGACGGAGCCCAATGAGGAAGAAGTCCTCGCATAGGACAATCCAGCCCGGGCCACTGGACATGACTGATGGGGACATCAAAATCCATCAGGATTTTTTCTTTTTTCTCCTAGATTTTTTTTATTTTTTTTAATATTTTTTTATTCCAGCTATTCCACCTATCCCCGCTATTCCCATTTTATTCCATATTTATCCCTAACTTATTCCATGTTTATTCTTGTCATCTTCTTCACCTTTTCCGCCCATATCCAAGTTCCCCTTCCCCTCTGTTCCAACCGATGCACCATCGATTCTCCACGCTGTCGACCGTGCCGTCGTCCGATCCGCCGCTGCCGGCTAAGACGCCATCTTGACTTCGCCCTCAATGAGTCCTCCACCGCTCCTCCATCTCCTCCTCCTCTGCTATCGTCCGAGGGAAGAAGCTTGCTTGGCAAAGGCCATCCAATGGCTTGATCGAGGTTGGTCCTGTCATGGGGGCAGTGTCCTAGCCCCCTCTCTCCGTGTCCGCCAAGGCCTCCCCCAAATCGTCATCCTCCGATACTCTCAAGGGTTCTTCCGATGGAACGGTCTTTGATATCAGCTCCTTCTCTGAGGCCGAATTCGAACAATATAAACTTGAATTCACCTCCAAACCATGTCGCTCCTCCTCTTCATTAGAAACCAAACAAGCATGGCGGTGCCAGTGGAAGTAGCAGTGGTGCACCGGCCAATGTTGCCCTGGCACTACAATCTCTGCCACCGGCTTCCATAGTGACTAGATCACTCCAAACAGAGAGACTATCGCAGGATCCAAGCCTCTGCGGCCCGGCCGGAAAACAGGGTCTCTCGGGAAGGAGAACTCCGGGAGGGATTGAAGGCTTTTAGACCTCTGGCCCCTCTTCCCCGTCCACCGCCTCCTGTTCCACGGTCACAGGAAGAAATCTGCATAGATCTCATAGCAAAAGAATTTGCATGGATCTCAGAGCATCATGCTTCTCAGAGTATGAATTTTTTGCACAGTTATCAGGACTATGAAGATTTCAGAGCAACTCAGCATGGATCCATCTTTTCGGCACAAATCTTGATGAATTTGGATTATATTTATTTTTTTTAAATATGGATGTATTGATTAGTTTGAAGTTGTTTTAATTTCAAATTTGTTTTAGATTAGATTAATAGTTTGCAGTTTGTTAGGATTGGGATATGTTTCATCTTTATCTTGTAAGAGGGTTGGAAAGTCTATAAATACAACCTTAGTCATTTGTAAAAAAAATGGAGAATAAAGATGAGTGTTTAGAAAAAACTGTTCTTTTCGTTCGCCCCACATGGGAAGGGTGTGAGGCCCGTTTTTCCTTCGCCATTGAGCGTCGAGGGGTGTGAGACCCTATTCCTTCAATTTCGAGCATCGTGGGGTATGAGACCCTATTCCTTCACTTTCGAGCATCGCGGGATGTGAGGCCCTTTTTCTTTGTTCTTCGAAACATCGCGGGGTGTGAGGCCCTAGTTATCCACTTCTTGATCCTAATCCCAGGAGACTTCTTAGCTCTCCAACGATCCTCCTAACCTTGTCTCCCATCAATTTGGTATCAGAGTGGGAGAGGATTAGGATTAGAGAAAAAAAGAAAAAAAAAAGAGTTGCAGCATGGAGTTTGACTGACGGAGTCGAGTTTTTCCCATCCTAAGAGAATGATGGGGACATCAAAACCCATCAGGATTTTTTCTTTTTTCTCCTAGATTTTTTTTTTTTTTTTTATTTTTTTATTCCAGCTATTCCACCTATCCCCTCTATTCCCATTGTATTTCATATTTATTTCCAACTTATTCCATGTTTATTTCTGTCATCTTCTTCACCTTTTCTACCCAATCCAAGTTCTCCTTCCCCTCTATTCCAGTTGATGCACCACTGGATCTCCACACCGCCGATCGTGCCATCGTCCGATCCATCACTGCTGGCCAAGACGTCGTCTTCGACTTCGCCCTTAACGAGTCCTCCACCGCTCCTCTATCTCCTCCTCCTCCTCCTCTGCTGTCATCTGAGGGAAGAAGCTTGCTTGGCAAAGGCCATCCAATGGCTTGATCAAGGTTGGTCCTGTCATAGGGGCGTGTTCTGGCCCCCTCTTTCCTTGTCTGCCAAGGCCTACCCCAAATCGTCATCCTCCGTTACTCTCAGGGGTTCTTTTGATGGAACGGTCTCTGCTCCCCCTGGGCCCGTGATATCGGCTCCTTCTCCGAGGCCAAATTCGAACAATATAAACCTGAATTCAACCCCAAACCATGTCGCTCCTCTTCATCAGAAACCAAACAAGCATGGCGGCGCCAGTGGAAGTAGCAGTGGTGCACCGGCCAATGGTGCCTTGGCACTACAATCTCCATCACCGGCTTCCATAGTGACTCAGATCACTCTAGACAAAGAGACTATCGCAGGATCCAAGACTCCACAGCCTGGCCGGAAAATAGGGTCTCTCGGGAAGGAGAACTCCAGGAGGGATTGAAGGCTTTCAGACCTCCGGCCCCTCTTCCCCTTCTGTTGCCTCCTGTTCCACAGTCACAGGAAGAAATCTGCATAGATCTCATAGCAAAAGAAGTTACATGGATCTCAAAGCAGCATGCTCAGAGCATGAATTTTTGTACAGTTATCAGGCCTACATAGATTTCAGAGCAACTCAGCACGTATCCATCTTTTTGGCACAAATCTTGATGAATTTGGATTATATTTAATTTTTTTTAAATATGGATGTATTGATTAGTTTGAAGTTGTTTTAATTTAAATTTGTTTTAGATTAGATTATTAGTTTGAAGTTTGTTAGGATTGGGATAGGTTTCATCTTTATCTTGTAAGAGGGTTGAAAAGTCTATAAATACCACCCTCAGTCATTTGTAAAAAAATTGGAGAATAAAGATGAGCGTTTAGAAAAGAGTGTTCTTTTCATTTGCCCCGCATGGGGAGGGTGTGAGGCCCATTTTTTCTTCATCATTGGGTGTCGAGGGGTGTGAGACCCTATTCCTTCGCTTTCGAGCATCGTAGGGTGTGAGACCCTATTCCTTCACTTTCGAGCGTCACGGGGTGTGAGGCCCTTTTCCTTTGTTCTTCGGAATATCACGGGGTGTGAGGCCCTTTTCCTTTGTTCTTTGGAACATCACGGGGTGTGAGGCCCTTTTTCTTTGTTCTTCGGAACATCACAGGGTGTGAGGCCCTAGTTATCCCCTTCTTGACCCTAATCTCAGGAGACTTCTTAGCTCTCCAACGATTCTCCTAGCCTTGTCCCTCATCAGTGACCCATTCCTCTAGCCTCATGGTCATGAACCAGATGGAGTCTAGGATCTTATAGACACTCTGGAGATGGAGTGCGTCTGACCGGGTCATCGTCGAGGCGATCCTGGATGGGCCTGCCTGGTCCTAGCTAGAAGAGGAAGGAGAAGGTGGAGGTAGAGAGGATACACTGGGGTCCACCATCCGATGGGGACCCCATAGAACTTTGAACGAGATGTCCTCCTCCTTGCTATCCAAGGGAGGAAGCCTCGGTCGGGAGGGCTCCATCGTACCTGGGCTATCCGAGCGGTGGTGCCTCCCCCCGGGAGAACTCATAGGTCTGGAAAAGAAGGAACAGAGGAAAGAAGGAAGGACACAAATCCTAAAGCAACCCCCTCAGCATGTAGCGTAGGGAGAGAAGGTCGAGGAAGAAGACTGACTTGTGGAGACCCTAGGCCAAGGTAATCAAAATGGGTACGAGACTCTTGTTCCTCCCTTTGAGTTTTTGCTCTCTCAAAGATTTTTGAAAAGGTGGATGGAGGGGAATGGCCCCTCTGGGAAAGATAGCAAAACCCTATCACATTGCACCGAGCGGGGCTTGCATCCTCCCCCGTCTTGTGGTCAATGGATCTCGGCCACGTGTCAATTTCCATCATGCAGGGCACTTCGATTCGCATGCAACCACACCAGGTGGGGTGTAACCATCATGAGGGGCCATCATGCCTGCTGAACTCAATTGGTGCAAGGCACAATCTGCAAACCATCGATGATCAAGGCATTAAATGGCCTAGGCATGATGTCTTCCATGTCAGCGATGTCATTACTCTTCCACCTTGGGTTCGAGGGGGTGCCTCGTGCTCCGAACTCGAGAGTGGGGGGCATCTGATATGGTGAACTGCTGACATGGAGTTATTTGACATGGTGAACAGCTGACATGGAGTCTGTATCAGACATAGCTGGTGGTTAGGGTGGTAGGCAAGGCCACCAAGTGAGCTTCCAACCAAGATTAAGCTCCTATCCGAGGTGAGCTCCCAACCGAGGTCGAGCTCCCGTTCGAGGTGAGCTCCATTCGAGATCGAGCTCCCGTTCGAGATCGAGCTCCCGTCTAAGATGGGCTCCTAGCCGAGGCAAGCTCCCATCTGAGGTCGAGCTCCCATTCGAGGTGAGCTCCCTTTGAGGTCGAGCTCTCGTTCGAGGTGATCTTCTGTTCGAGGTGAGCTCCCATCCGAGGTTGAGCTCTCATCCGAGGTGAGCTCCCATCCTAGGTAGGGCTCCCATCCGAGGTCGAGCTTCCATTCGAGGTCGATCTTCCGTTTGAGGTGAGCTCCCATCCGAGGTCGATCTCCCATCCATGGTGGGCTCTCAATCAAGGTGATCCCCCATTGAGATGAGCTCCCATCCGAGGTAAGTCCTTGGTCAAGGAAGGTCATGGTGAGATAGAACCCTTGGCCGAACCAAATACTGAAGGCAACAGGGACCTCCATGGTCGTGATGACAGGATTGGAAGGAGAAAAGAGGGGTGTGCTCCCTCAAGGAGTGGCCACCAGGGCAGCTTGGATGGTGATCCCAACATGCAACGTTGCCATCCCCGCTGAACCCATCGTGGCTCTTAGGGAGTCGAACCTTTTGCAACAAAGATGCCCCACCAAGGCTTTAGACCCTGTGACATGCCGCCTGCACCCTCTATAGAGATGTGCTCCACCGGAGCTTCAGACTTTGTAGCATGCCGCCTACACCATCTATAGAGGAGTGCTCTATCGAAGCTCCAGGCTTTGTAGTATGCCACCTGCACCCTCTATGCGAGAGTACTCCACTAGGGGTCGAGACCTTGTAGCACTCCACTTGCATTTTCTGTCAGGACAGTGCTCCTCCAAGCCTCAGAATTTGGCAGTACGTCGCCTGCACCTTCTGAAGGAGTGCCCAATTGAGGTGCCAGATCTCGTGACGCCCACTCGCACTTATCGCAATTGGTCACTCCACTAAGGGTGCAGACCTTGCAGTACATCGCCTGCACCCATTGCAAAGCCTCCCTCTGAGAACTCTGAATCTTGTCCCATGCAACTCTGAGAACGAGACAGTCCTGGAAGATGAAACCTCCTGAGAAGCAGCGAAGGGGAGAGAGGGCTCTAAGCTTGGAAGGATAGAACTAACTGCTATAAGAAAGAAGAGGGACCTTCAACAGAGAGGTAAGGGAGGGCAAGGGCCAGATGAGTGCTACAGGACTCCCCTAGACACCCGCATTTTTAACCCTTCTACTTTTCAAACTCTCTGGATGTGGGGATCTCTCTAAGCCCTGCTAAGGAGGATCTGTACTTCTCGATCGCTCTACTAACTTGACCGTCAGAGTGTCTCCACTAGGATCCCTGGTCCAGGTCTCCTCTTTTTTATAGGGCCAATCGACTGGGTATAGAGACTACGCAACAAGAAGCCTAGCCCTCCTGCAAGAGCTCAACTCTGACTGAACCTCACTCGAGCTTTAGGCTACGGCGATCCAGGTGGCAACAACTTGCATGGCACAAACAGCATGGACCGCTTCATGTCCGTACAACTTCCTGGGCTTAGCGAGAATAATGCTTGACTAGGCTCGGAGGCAGAGAGACTAGCAAGGAAGAGAGCCGGGTGGTGGTGACAGAGCTAGGACACAAACAGTAGAAGGCGGTGAAGCTGGCATGGCTATTGGTGAAGCTCTAGGAGGACCTGGGTGTGCCTTCTCAATCGGAAGATTGAGGATCTCTAAGCCTAGATCTATGGCTTGGGATGGTAGGGACTGTGTGGGCGAGGCTGTTAAGCTGGGTCTAGGAGGGCAGTGCTATCGGGGTGGAGGAGGCAGTCGGCGTCATCGATGGTGCCTAAGAGAAGGAAAGCATAGGAAGAGGCAGGTGGTGAGGAGGAGATGAGGGCGGTAGAGTCATCGAGGCTAAGGATCATGGTGGCAAAGGATAGATGGTGGTGGAGTTGGTGGATTGGGAGCCGACGGTGATGGGTGGTGGCTTAGGGCACGAAAGAGGGAGGACATCCAGTTCTGGGAGGCGGATGGTGGGTTTGGACAGGAATGGGAGCCGGGTTGGAGGGGAGGTGTCGGGTGTGGGAGCTACGGTGGCAGAAGGAGGCTAGGGCAGTGTGATTGGGTTGGGGGTTAGCGGTAGAGGCCATTGGTGACTGGAGGTGAGTGGGGAAGAGCTCATGGGTAGGAGGCATCGAGCGACCGAGGTAGGTTAATGGTGGAGACTAGGGTCTCAAGATGTTTTTAGAGAATTGGAGAAGAGAAAATGGAGGAAGAAGAAGAAGCAGGAAGGAGAGGAAGAAGAAGAGGCCAAGAAGGAGAGGAAGAAGAAGCAGGGAAAAGACAACTAGAAAAATTCTCGATTCAATTCTCTTTCAATTCAGTTTTCTCAATTACAACAACCTTTTAATAGTCCCTATTTCCCTCTAACAACTGATTCTAACAAACTAATAATTCTAACAAACTGATAAAATAACAACCTAACTGACTAATCACTAACTAGCTCATATTTTAGGATCCCTGCATAAGCTAGAAACAAACAAGAAAGAGAATACATCCATTCTCCATATATCCATATGTACATCTAGATAAAATATGTGAAAATAAAAAATATGTCCATTTGCATCAAACATAGTGTTGGTTGTACATTAAAAATAGTACCGGATAATATCCTTATCACAGATCCAAGAATCAGTGGCAAGTTGTTATTGGCATTTTGGAAAGTATGAGAGACAAGGCTGACTTTGTTGATAGTAGAATTGGTTTGATTGGTACATGTATAATTTAATATTATCTAGTTGATGTATCAAATAACATAAATACTAGGGGTTTTGAAATATAAAACCTAGAAGAAGCATCTTATAACATGTTCTATGATAGTACTTATAATATACATGTGATCTTTTAAGTTAATAGTTTCGTTAATCTGATATTTACAATCCCTTGTATATGAATTATATAATATTCATATTATATTGAATTCATTATAGGTATAATACCTTGCATTTCTATAGAAATAATTTTCTGTAAATATGTGGTGGTTGCTCACATCTTTGATACATGAACCAGGAGACATAGGCGTGAGAGTTAAAATGGTATCCATGCCTAAGCTTAATTATAAGGGTTTACCTAGGTTTTTGAAGATGAAATATGTTGATTGTAGATAATGTAGTTAATGGGTATTCGGATATAAATCTTATCTATTGTTTTATAAGTGGCTAATTACTTTAAATCTTAGTTTTAACCTTCACTAATATCCAAGAAAAAGGTACCCATAGCCAACTTGCTAGATTGACATCAATCCAAAGTATTTCCATAATACTCTCATATCAAAGTTCTTGGCAAGGATTGCATCCGATATATTAGTTTATCTGCTTATAGCCAAAGATATGTTGAAATCTTTGATGATAGTTCACAAAAACCTAATAAGGTAAGAAGATGGTGAGGATCATGGACTAATTTTTCTAATCTGCTTAATTGCTAAAGATAGTCCAAGATCCCCTAATAAGGTAGAAAATAATGTATGTATCTCATCCAATAATGCATGACTAACTATCTGATCCTTCTTTCTTCCAACGATAAAGCAAGTGTGACCAGCATATCTCATCAGCATATCTTATGATAGGAATGACTAACATATCTCACTAGGTAAAGTAGTAAATAATGAATATATCTCGCATGATTAAATAAGAGAATAATAGCGAATCATGTCCAAAAAGATAAGTATAATAATTTAAATCTTCCTTTCTTTCATGATGATTTAGCTTGCACCTATAATTAAAAGCTAAAGGGATCTCCAATACATGCACTCATTTTCTCGCATCTTTTTCTTTTGTTTTCAAGTCCTTGACTTGACGAAGGGTTGCCAATTTCAATCAGGACTTGTTTTGTAGTTTTGTAGTTGCTATCCAGCAATTATCATTTTTTTTTTTTTTTTTTCTTGGCAAGCTATATGAGGCCTTAGACTTTATTTTAAAAGAAATAGGTATTAAATCGGTATGCGATTTGATTTGAGCTGCATAATCAAATAGCGAAATAGGGTGGAAAGTCAGAATTCGAATCTGATTTGTATAATCAAACGGTTAAATGGATCGATTTGTTTATAATCCGAATTTAAAGGTAGGTCGAATCCGTTTAGGTCAAATCTTAATCCAAGATAGGTCGAGCGCGGGTTGGGGCCCTATCTACCGTCTTTCTTCATTCGCCCTTCCCCAATTTGCAGGTTTCACTTCTCATATTTGTTTTTTATATCTCTTCCCTGATAGATCTCGGAGGCGTTACCTTCCAGCCTCTCGCCATGGCGGTAGATCCAATCCCTGACGGCTCAGCCGGCGCAGAGCAGGCGGGTTCCAAGCCCCCCTCCAAAGTCCTCAAGAAGAAGGACGAGAAGAAAGAGGAAGAACTGGTGATTTTATCTCTCTCGCTCTCCTTTTCCCTTTCTGTTTGATCGTTTTTACTGGATTCTCACTCTGATGGACTATGGTTTCATTGCAGTCGGATGAAGATTTGGCGTTGAAGCAGCAGCTCGAGCTTTACGTTGAGAGGGTTCAGGATGCCGATCCCGGCGTCCAGAAGTTCGCCCTCGAGAGCATGAGGTGTCTTTCTGATGCAAATCATGTCAAGAACTCGATTCTTGATGATTAGGTTTTTGCAGTTGTTGATTTGCTATTGTCTTCTTGATTTGCTATGGTTATATTTGTTTTCTGAAGATAAAATTTTCGTCTTTTTCAAGTTCTTGATTTCACTGATGGAGTTGGAGGATTGGCGGATAAAGGCTTTTTTTTTTGTTAGTGACATGTTACTGTTTTTGTTGATAGGAAGGAGATTCGTACGGCAACGAGCTCCATGACATCTGTTCCTAAGCCTTTAAAGTTCCTTCGACCCCATTATGGAACTCTGAAAGCATACTTCGATACGATGCCAGAGTCTGACCTGAAAGTATAACCATTATATTATGTTGTTGTTTTTATACATGTTTGCTCAGTATTAATAGCTCATATGTCTCTTGAATTGCAGAAGTACCTAGCAGACATTCTTTCTGTGTTGGCCTTAACGATGTCTGCGGAAGGGGAAAGGGTATGTAATTTGCTTAAAATTTAAGTTATTATCGGGTCACTTGTTTTTTGTTTTGTGTTTGTTAAGAATGAGTTGCACGAAGCAATATTACGTAAGAAAAGACCAAGTATGAAAATAACTTTGGCTATTTAATCATGGTTTGCTTGTTTAATGGATGATTAGTTTGTGCTTCAATTGGGTCAAGGAATTTGGTTTCCTGGTTCTTTCATCTATTGTTATTCACTCTTTTATCCTAGTTGACATCCTTTGTAGTGTTTGTGTCGTCATTTTGGATAATGCTTTTGTTGTCTAGAACAAATTTTGCTGATGGCATCTTGATAATCTCGGTTTAGTCTGACAAATTTCTCACTGGTTTTTCTGTAAACTTTGTCCCTCAGACAAATGCTACTTTTGATCATATGACTTATCTTCAGATTATATGCTGTCCAGTCACTGTCATGTTCAAAAAATCCTTGGATTTTACACATTACCTGATAAACCCTTTCTCATATCACCAAACCTCCTTGATGATTATTCACCTTTGCTAGTTATTTACATGTCTTAGGTTTTGGTTCTTCAATTCTTGGGAGTCACAGAAGAATACTCTCTAAAGATGTGCCAGTATAGTCGACTTGGTGTTATGTGGTGGCACCTAAGATCCACTTTCAGTTACTTGATATGCTGATTATATCTTACCATGTGGTACATTGAGCTAGTTCCTGTTATTATCCTTCTACCAAAGCAGTCCTTACCAATCATATCTCAATTTCAATCATTGTAGTCGGCATTGCTTCTCTGCCTAAGCAGCTCAACATGGTAAATGTCAGCATCGCTTCCCTCTCCCCTTTTTATATACATGTTTGCCTCCATATTATGTGAGTGCGCACAGATTATTTTCAACCTACAACCATACTAACTTTGGCATAAGAAAGTAATTAGTTTGGAGGATAAAACTCAATAGAATTATGGAAAATATTGAAAGTTAGGCCAAATGCCAAGGATGATTTTGGAACATTATAAAATGGAAAAAAAGTTTCATTAATATTTTTGAAAGCATAGAGTACTGTATTTTTAATATTGGTACACATAACACTAGCATATAAGAGATGAGGTAGAAAAATGGCAGCACTATCACCACCAACACAAACAACAAAGGGCATGTTTAGCATATACTGCATGAATGTTGCACAACCAATTTTGAATAAAAATTATGATATTCATAAAATGTTGTAATATATAAGTAGTTCAGTAACCAAGGAATAGCTGGATAATTGTTTGGCCACTTAAATTCAAAATTAATGCAAGAAAATTTTCAGTGGTCCATCCAGTTTTATATGTATGGTTACAATTGCAATAGAAACTCACTTCCCCTATCATCTACGTCTTTACATGCCTTCACATATCATTTTTACTTAGAGTTGATAATATGGTTGCAATTAGGTTGATTTCTAGTCCAAGTCTTATTTTTTAATTATTTTTTTGGTTATTTTATTGATAAAATTTTGTTAATTTTCAATGAATTTTTTCCATTTGTAAGTTGATTTCAAAATAAATGTTTTATGACTCAAATGTTTCCTTTCATATGAAATGTGAGCTTGTAGTTGGTTATGTGGTGGTGCACAAGGATTGTGTTAAGCATGCATAGATTGGATTGTCAGAATCAAGGTTTTAAATCCCATGGGACAAAGGTATCCTAGTTTCTTAATGGAACGGGATGCCCTGCTATCCCATCCTGTCCCAAGAGTAGTCCTAATCATGCATCCTAGTGAATATCCTTCATCTTTCTTCCCTTATTCTTTCCCTCCTTTCTTTTTTCCTTTCTTCCTTTTCTTTTTTTCCTCTTCCTTCGTTTCTTTCCTTTCCTTTTTCTTTCTTTTTCTCCTTCCTTCTTTTTTTTTCATTATTCTTCTTTTTTCATTTCATTTTTTTCTTTTCTTCATCTTTCCTTCCATTCCTTCTTTCCTCGTTTTTCTTTTCTTCCTGTGTGGATGGGTTTTGGAGTCCCACCCCCGTCTCGGTCCTGTTTTCTCACAGGAACATGATGGAATTGTCGAGATGCCCCTATCCCATTGGGACATAAAATCTTGGTTAAGATGACTGTGTTGCCAAATTTTTTTATGCCTAATAGATAATGTTAATATATAGAAATGGTGCGGAGATGGTGAATTCAGAGTACAATCTATTTTTGAATTTTTAATGTTAAAGGATGTGATGCTTAATAGAAGTGTTGAAACTTCTTTAACTGTTGGATGAATACAAGGCTCATGATTGTTCAAATTTGAAATGATGATGGATGTGAAACTTAAGAGAATAGTTGAGACTTCTTAGATATCTAGATGATTACCAGGCTTATGATTGTGGAAGTCTCGTGATACTAGTTTACTGATTATTTTGTCTCACCAACTTGGCACATTCCATATTTCAATTTTTAAATAAGGGCATTATGACAGAGTGCTCTGTATCCTACTGATGCAAATGTAGAAAAATGGTTTTGGTGCTAGCTTGGTTACATCGGGGGAAATATTTAGACAGGGCAAAACATCATAAAAAGCTGAACAAGTGAAACCTATATATGAAAGTTTCTAGATGAAACAAGATGACAAAGTTCGTGTTGTATTCTGTTGTATATTATATTTTAAAAAATTGGAAGTCGCATCTATGGATGCCTTTTTGGGGGAGTGGGGGAAAACTTTGAAACATTGGAGTATGCAGCATAGACATCCATTCACTTTGTAAATTCATGACATTTGCAAATTTTTATGTGTAGGTCTCACTTGATCACCTTTTCTTGATGTATCACATGCCTAAATATTACCTTCAATATTACTGAGTTAGCACCTATAATCAGTCCCCACATGATATTTTAGGCCCTCCATCATAGAGCTTTTATTTCTACTTTATTATTTATAATGCATAAATATTAACTTCATCATACCATACCCTTAATATTTCTAATACCCTTAATCATTATCACATGATAAAGCCTTTTCCAATATTGATGGATCATCTATAACTATTTTTGTAAATCTTTTTTTTGTGTGTGTGTGTGTGTGTTGAGTTTTGCCTCATGCAGTTGCCATTCTTGTCACTTAGATATGTTGGTATTTTCTGACAATTTGCTAATTAAGGGTTGTTACGTATAAAATGCTTTTTGAAGCAATCCATCTGCATGCCCTTTTACGTTTGGACGTTATTGAAATCACACTTCAACTTGCATTATAAATGAGTCAGGCCGGGCCACAATGGTGGAAACCAATTTGAAGAAAAAATGTATGATAGTTCACTGTGTGTAGTTTAGGCATTATATGCTCTGTCATGTGTATTGTTGGGATCTTTATGTGAAATAAGACATGGTTGAGGGTTCTACACTCCTTTCCACAAGTAGTTAAGTTCTATTTGGAGAAAAAATGTAGATGGCATGTGGGTCTGTCACTGAACATGATTACTCTAGCCAAATACAACGATCTTGAAATGCTGTTGACTCATTAGCAAAAACAACCGTTGACTGGAATTAGATTGATGCTACAAGGTGAATCAGCCAGCAGATTGTCTTCTTAGGGAGGTGGTGTGAACACGGGCTTTTGGTTTAGATTGAAAACTTTCTAGGACAGCCATGATAGGGTTCTTACTTAGTTTCTTATCTCCCTTTTTCTGTCCATAAGATGTTGGGAAGCTACATATACATTGATGTTTTTGTGAGTAACTTGCTGGTTGCATGCTTTGATCATGCTTCACTTTTTCTCTTTTGGAGGCTCATTTTACAATTTGCATGATGTCAATCGAGGTCTTGATGCATTCGAACGTGGTCCACATCTTTATGCATAAACAAAGTATCATTTCCTAATTGCATGTCTGAAGAATGATGTTAATTGAACCTATATGCGCTTTTGCTTACTGTACACTTATCATCCATAGTACAAAATGTGGTTCTACTGCAACAAAAAATGTTTTTCTGGAAAGGCACAACTCTTTTCCTTGGAGAATAATAGCTTTTCGATCACATCTCTGTGCATAATCATCTTTGTATATAATCAAGTCTAGTTTGCACATGCTGCCACCGTCTTTTGTCTTTATTTCTTAGTCTTTGGTTGGTAAATTGCACTTTGGTCTGTGTATTGTGACAGTGGATTTATAGCATCCAAGGTTTGCCATACTGTACTGAATTGGATGGTATGGGGCGTGCTATATCGCGTCATTACCGAACTGGTATGTAGTATGGGTTTGTACCTAGTATGCTGAACTTGACCCCCTATCGGGTGTACCAAAATAGTAACAGGTTGGCACCAGTATGGGGCCTGGTATTGAGATGGCATAGCTGGATAGTATGTGAAGCTCAATGTAATCAAACATTTATGTGCCTTTTTTGTAGGAGAGCCTGAAGTACCGATTGCTAGGATCAGAGGGTGATATTGGTTCTTGGGGTCATGAATATGTAAGGTAATAAACTTTACCCATCTTAGCTCATCAATGGTGGTTGCTTTTCTATATTGGCTTTTCAAATATATCTAACTTTTATTGTTTGATTGTTGTTACTTATATATGAAATCATGTTTAGCTGAGATGGGTTTTTGACTGGATTGTGATGGTTGATGATTTCTTATGTGAGAAAATGACTTCCAAAAATCGTAGTTCTGTTTTTTGTTAATTACTAAATGAAGAAATTTTGTTGGTTAGATTTTTTTTTTGTTCTGATGAAATTTGATATGGGTGATGGAATCCTAGAAGGAGTCAGATCTGGTTTTTGAATTATATCTAGAATGGATGTTGGATGCATGGGGGAAAGGGGGGAAGGTGATCAAGTCTATTGGATTGAATATAAGGGCAAATCGTTTGATCTCTAAAACCTACTTTTTACTAACAAACTAACAACTGGGAAGGTATAAATAGGAGTTGGTCTGATATGAGGACATAAGATAAATGCATATGTTATGGTGTCGTATGGATTTGAACATTGGCCAATCAAAATGACTCATTGGTAGAATATTTGGTAGTAAATGAAGAATATTGCTGCTAGACTGGGAATCATATCCTAGACCTCATAGTCACAGAAACTGGGGAATTTCTGAATGATTCATTTATTCTTCGTATTCAGCATGCCAAAAGAATTGTTTTGTGAATTTTTTGGTCATTTGTATACATGTCATGAATAAGTCATGCAATTCATAGAATTCTTGTTTTATTTGTGATTTATTCATGAATTGTGTGAATAATTCATAGCTTGTGGAGGAAGCTGTATGGGATGCTGCTTCATAGTGGAGTGCTGAGGAGAATGGGTCACTGGCAATTGAAAATGGGAAAGTGGGGTGTCCCAATGATCTTGAGATTTTTCTAGATTTTAGACCAACTTTTTTCCAAAAAGGAATACCAGGAGTCACTGATCACATCTCTCATGTTCTCTCTTCTATTCTTCTTAACCAATTTCCATGTTCTTCTCTTTTCTTTTCATGCTTCTAGGCCCCACCTACCATTTTCCCTTTGCCAGTTCTCTTATATTTTGCTTTCTAACATTTGTTTTACGGTTTTACTTACTCTTTCTTCTTATTCTCCTATGGTCACATCCACAAACTTTATCTTCTCTTTACTAAATGAATCTCCAGTGATCTCTACTAGCCATTGGGGTCTGCAAGCAATTTCCTCCCATCACCGACCTTTGCACATAACCAACCTCTTCAGCTATATACAGCTGATCACTGGTGTGCTTCCATTCAGCTATGTTCCTCGCCACCACCAGCACACACACACACACACTCTCTCTCTCCCCCCCCTCTCCCCCTCCTTTTCTCTTCCCCTCCTGGCTCTCTATTCTTAAATCCTTGAGTCTCTCTCACCCTCTACCCCTTTCCCTCTCTGCCCTCCTCCTCCCCCTCTCCTTCTCTCCCTCCACCTTTGCTTCCCACTCTCTCCACAGATTTGTCCAAGTAATTTGAGTGCATGTCAGGCACTGATTCCTTACCTTTACCTGTGTTGTGTCATGTCAAGACAGGTATGCTGGGCTGTTCAGGCAAGTTTTGTGTCATGGTGAAATGAACTTCCAATTTTCATGTTATCAATTTTTTTAAGTACTCTTGTTTACATATTCTGTTTGCTCTTTTCTTTATCGAGTCCGAAGTTATTTATGCATCAACATGATTCCTTTTTTTTAAAAAAAAATATTAACAAAAATATATTTTTTAAAATTATATTAACAAAAATCTAACATGTTTAGGTGGATGCATGAATGTAGATTTGCAAGAGATGATGGCTAATTTTGGAGAAAATAAAAGTGAAACAACCTGCCCTTGCTAAAACCAGAGTCAATAAAAACTGGATGTCAAGCTTAGCATGTTGAGTTATATTCTACCATAACAGCATCTTAATTAACTTTCATTTTCTATAAATGCTGATAAATAGAACTTGTTAACGTGGTTAGCCATTTGTGAAGCAAAGATGGACCAATAACATCAAAAAAAATTGCAGCATTTTTTGATGCATGATATGAGTACCAGATGCTTTTGTCCTCATTTTTTGTTGGTATCATCTTATTGTACAGCCTTAGTGTTGTTACTATGATTATTATATTCTGATATTACTTTCCTGTTAGTTTGATATATCATTGCTGTTGTTCCACATCCATTTTTCATGAATTATTTTACATATGTTGTGGTATTTATCACATTATCCTATATTTTATGTACCTAGCAATGATTCCATGTTGACCAACTGGCCTTGGTGAGAGATCTATTGCAAATGCACTGAAGATAGGGTATCTTCACTTATTGATTGACCTCAATCAAAATTATACCACAAAAACTATGGAGGAGAGATGTTATTGATGGATCATAAAATCAATCCCGAGTTAAGAAGTAGATCCTACATAAACATAGTTAATTAGAATCTCTGTGATAAGTTTATATATGTTTACATGGTTGAATGCTAATTATATAGTTATTCTTGTTTTTCTAATGGTGATTTTGATATATCAGAAACCTGGCTGGCGAAATTTCTCAAGAGTTCGCAAAACGCCAGGTTAGTCTCAATCTCCTTAAAATTATGTGTGAAAGTTTAGACCTTGTTATATATTTTATGTTTGTTGGTTAATATATTGTTGAATTTGTTATAACTTGCCTGTTGGTTGCTTTACTTAATATATCTTCTTCTACTGGTTCTTTTGCGGTTGTTCTCTTTATTCTCTTTAATGCATTTACTGCTTTATGGTGATTGGTAGATTCAGAAATGCATTTATTTTAGTTTTGAATAGGATCTAAGCTTATCCAATTTGGCCAATAATATGCTATTTACCTTTACCTTTAACTAATTCAATCTTATTATACTTGAGAATCGGCATACTTCAATTACTGAAAATTTCTCCAATTGTCTTTAATTTCATTAATTTCAAAATTTTAAAAATACACACTAAAGTTTTTGATACTCTATAGTCTATCTGCATTTTCTTCTTGGTATTTGATATTCTTTTTATTTTTTTAGCTAAATTATGAACTACTGTCCTTTGTAATTTTTTCAAATTCTTGTATTTTCTCATACCATTAACAATAACTAGTGGTGGCAATTTTTGTTCCAACTCAACCCTATCGGATCCAATAAAACACATCGATGGTACTAAAATCTACTTGAATGCCGAAGTAATTAAGGAGGGGATATCGGTGACTGTACCTGCAAAAAAAACTCTTGTTGGAGGTGGCTCCGGCGAAAGCCCTTCGACCGTTAAGTCAGTATTTTAGACCACGGGATAGAATAATGGAACAATGAGATTGAAAGTGTGAGTGCATGCATGCATGGGTAGAGCGTACCTTTGGGGAGTTCGTTGAGAACTCCCTTTTATACTCAGTCAAGTGGAATAGTGTGGAGACATCTTGGTTTGTTAGAGGCCAGCCAGAGGATTATTGGACTTTGTCCGCTATCAGGTTTTTCAGGAGAATCATCTTTGATATCCCCTTTTTATTAATAGAAGGTTTTGTCTTATATACTTTCCCGTCGTTTGCCTTAATGGCTCTGGGAATTATGGCCTAAAGAGGGGCCATGCGTCTTTAATGGCTAATATCTGTTCTTGATTACAAAACTTGACTGTTTGTTTGTTGTGAGAGTCTCAAGAAAGTGAGTATTGATGGATCCTTTAGTCATTTTAGTGGGCGCCTTCATGGGGCATGACCGGGGGGTCCCGAACTTCGAGTCCACTGAACCAAATTTTTTTGAGCAGGGATTTTCTAGGACTTATGGTTGAAAAGGCTGAGTGTCAATTATACCAAAGGTAGGTAGATGGATATACCTTGATCCAAGATTTGCGAGACAGTATCCAAAATGATTGAATGCCCATTTGAGCGAGGTTTGAAAGGCTAATGGCCAAGAGTGATAGAAGTCTAATAATACTGGATGTTTGCATCAATAATATGCCCCAAGGCCGGATATCGGGCTCGATAGAGTTCAGGACCGAATGTACCTTGGCATGCTGATTGATGAGGTCGGGGGTAGAGGCATTGTTCTTATCTTGTGCTATCAGGGGGCGAAACTAGATGATCAGTGTAATACTTTCGGGAGGGAACATCCTGAAGTAGGACTTGTCTCGACTATTGATTCGGTAACATATTGACTCGATTATATAGATTTGGTTATTTCTGCATTGGACAGGTGACAGGTCATTATGTGTCCGGGGTACTGCAGCTCTATTGCTAGAATCAGAATTCTCAGGTACGGTCTTTGCCCACCCTGGATTAGATTCGGTTAATTCATTCCATTTCATCTTTTGGGATCCGGGGGTGGGTTTCCCCCCACACCACACACGTTAATAACATGATCGTTTGCATGTCAGGTAGGGTTGAGTGATTACAGAGTGCAAATTAACTAAGTTCTTGTATAGATGGTGCCTACAAGATGATTAGGTCATTAATATAGCACTACCAAGGCAAGGTTAGTATTAACCTTTTTCTTGTAATAAGAAGATGAAAATGAAGAATAAGGTGAATTATTGATGCATATATGATGCATAAGTTCTGCTAAAAATGGATTGTAAAGGTAGGTATACTTTGTGTTTGAACAACATGTCTATAATGCTGCACCTACACTATGCTTATGTTGAGCTTGAACTTCTAAGTTGATACCTTCTTGCTTCCTGTGCATCCTCTTGCTTTCACACCTTGCAGTGGTTTGACCATCATTAAATGCCTGTATGGGAATAAACATTAATTTGGTGAAGGATATGGCTGATTTTGGTCTGGTTTCTCTATGATTCGTTAACATAGACTCAATTGAACTTGTGATCCCATAACATGCAAACAATTTTTAGATATTGAAAAAAAAGACTTGCATACAATTATAGATGATCAAGGACCAGGTCAGTAAGTAGTATTTATGTAATTGTAAACTAATTTTGAATCCTCCTTGATTAGCTAGCAAGGAACCCTTGCTATGAAGAGAATTTAATGAAGCATGCTGAGACTGGTAAAACTTTAACTGCTCATTATGCTCATAATGCTGGTCTGTTAATTGGCCCTTTTATGACGAAGAAATTGCTTGTATGATTAAGGAAGCTTGCTAAGCTTGGCTCTTAATTAACGGTGAGCTCACATTTGTTGTAAGCCACATGTTTAGGTGAAATGTTGCTTATAATCTCTTCCATCTATCAATGGTTATATCTAATATGATCCTTACCATGATCCTTGAGCTAAAAAGAACTTACATTGTGTAACTAACTATGGATTACTACTTTATTAGGTTAATGCTAAATCAATTCTTGTTTACATTAAACAAATCATTACATAAAATAATTGATTACTTAGTTCCTTCAACTCTTTTGCTTGTGAGCTAAAGAAAATGATTTTTCCTAATCTTAATTATTCGACAATGGTCTTTTCTTTTGCAGGTTGTTTTCTTGCTAGTAAGTTCTTGTTCCATGAAAGTTATCTAACTCAAGATATATACTAGGTTTGAAATCATGAGTTTGGGACTCATGGTAGGTAGGGTTATTAGTTGGCTAAGCTGGCTCGGTTTGAGTTCATAAAGGCCAAGAACCTGGGCTTGGGCTGAAGTTTCAGGGTCATGGTCTAATTTGGGGCTTAGAAATCAAGGCACACAAAATTTTCTGGGTGAGCTCAAACTCGAAGTTTTAATAAATTTTAGGCCAGGGTACTATGGTTATTCGCTTCCTCTTTTCAATCTTATAATGATACCTATCAACTAGGATCCTAAAAGCAATACTTAGTGAATCACTAGAAGGGTAGTTATCTACACTCTCTTTTCGATCATATAACTTGTACCCCTCAACTAGGATCCAGAAAAAACTTAGTGAATCAACCAAAAGGTGGGGTTAAAATATCATTCTACTAAAGCCTCTAGAAACCGTAGTCAAAGAGAATTGTCCTTTTATCATTCTCCTTTTTTCTTTCCCCCTCCTACTGTACATTTTCGTGGAACCTGAGAAGTCAACACCTCCAAGGTTTGCCAAATTGGTACCAGAGGGGGCATTGGTTGGCAATTGGTTCAGCACATTGGCAATTGGTTCAGCGCATTATGGGTCCTTACCAAGCTATTCCGGGGCATACCGATAGGGAAAGTTGGAAAGTTGGAGAGGGAGGGGGGGGGAGGAGAAAGGAGAGAGGAAGAAAGAGGGAGGGAGGAAGGGGGGTGGTGAGGGAAACCCTAACTGTAACTTGACCCCGAGAAGGGGGGGGGGGGTAGTGCTCATGGGCGAGGGATGCTCTCTAGGGAGTTCCATGCTTAAAGAGGGTCAGGGGGTTGGTGCTTGCTTGATTTTTTTTTAAAAGTTAGGGAGGGTGCTTTCTTGTTTTATTCAAGTTGGAGAGCTGAACCAAAATAAATAGTTGAGCCATGTTGGTCCCCGACCAGTCGGTTTAGTACACTCCCACTCAGCCAGTTTGGCAAATCTTGCTCGCTCATCTCTTTGTCCTCTATGTGTGGCCTTGTTTTTCTCTTGGCAATGCTTGGTGACCTAGGACTCAACTTAGGAGGTTCTAATGAAGATCCTTGAAGCCCTGGTCCACTCCATGATCTATATGGACTTTAACTGTAGACCCATTCTCTTCCCCTTAAATTTATTTTCCTTTCTTCATTCTTGGGATGGCTTTTACCATTTTGGTGTGGGAACATCAATCATCCAATCTGGATGTGGTTTTGGGCCTATTATTTGGGCTGGAAATCCTAAAGTTATGTAAAGATGATGAGTGGTTTTATATAGGTAAATTTTGGTTGGGGTAAGATCCAAAAGAAAAAGGTTTAGTTGACATGAAAGTCTGGCAAGTCGTATCCAAAGTCTTTGGCTGGGCCTAGCCCAACATGCGGGTTAAGCCAAAATAATCTTAGATTGTAAATTTTACAATCTTGGCAGTCTTGTGCTAAAGAGATTGAGTTTATTTTCTTGTTGGACTTGACTCGAGCCTAAGTTTGAGCCAAATTCAGGCCTTGGCTCTATCTAGTTTGTCTTGGCTTGTTGACACCTGTAATTAGGGTTCGCCACTCCATACTGGTAAAATCTTATTACAATGTTGGTGCGCAATTTAGTTCAGTACGATAGTGTCGGTATGCTCTAAAATGGCATACTGGTACAAGACCGGTATGGTATTGTACGTCCTGTACTAGACAGTATGGCATTTCATGCTTGTCATGGTATATAAAGAGGCTTAGGTTTTGGATGATGAATATCATATTGGTTGGCTAAATGGTGGTTAGTTTTCTAAGGATGGTTCCAACATCACTTTTAAGAAAGTGTAAATTTGGAGCTATAGGTGGTAGTGGTTTATATGGGCTTTTTATATGTAAGTCTCCTTGCTTTTGCTTGCTAAAGGTTTATTATAGCTTGACCGATGTCCTTAACATGAGGGTTTGGACTTGTAGATTTACACTGGACCTATGCTACATATCATGACACCTTAACCATTTTGCAACCTAGTTTGCATGGCATGGGTCTGTACTTTGTACCATGCCATTCATGGGGGTATCATAATAGCAAGAACTGAAGAGGGAGGGGGAGATGGAGAAAAGGAGAGAGAGGGGGAGAGAGGGAGAGGGAGGGAGGAAGGGGGATGTTTAGAGCAAAATGCTATCCTAACCCTCAAAGACCCAGAGAGAGAGAGAGAGAGAGAGAGAGAGAGAGAGAGAGAGAGACTTACATGGGGGTAGCTTTTTGACCATTGCAAGTAGGGGGTGGGGTGGGGTGGAATCCATTGAGAATGCAAGCCAGGGGGGAGGGGTGGGTGAAGGTAGGGAGGGGAGTTTCAAGTGAACTTGGGCTCATCTTGAATCAAATGGATGAACCGTGCTGGTCTCTAACTGGCCTTGTTTGATATGCCTCGAACTGGCCAGTGTGGCATGGTTCAATGAATCATGCTACATATCATCTTAGGCTTAGTTTACAAATGTACTCATCTGACAGCAGCTACTTAAACCAAATTTGACAAAATTACACATTTGACTTGTTATGCAAAATTGTAATTTATGATTTGTTTAGATGTGTTCCAAGAGGAGTCTTTCAAAGGCTCCATTTATATTCATCCAGTAAATCATGTAGGTGCATCTTATACTTGACTAATTCGATATATCAGCCATTAGTACAATAACCCTATCAATCCTACCGACAAAATGTCTAACCACACCTTTTGACACTACTAAATGCAGTTTTTGCTATCAATCTTAGATAGGGCTGAAAGCCGATTGGATTTTCGGATCGGATACTAGTATATTCATATCCATATTTATTTTATTAACGAATATAGATACGGATATGGATATTATTCGGCTGCAAAAATTCATATCCATATTTGTTTTAAATGGATATGGATACAAATCGGATAGTGGAAGTATAGATATAAATACAGATATAAGTTAGATGATTAAGTTTTATGATCATGTAAACAAAGATATTATTAAGTGGATGATAAATCAAGTGAATAGTATATTGATGTGATGATTTATTTTTCTTAAAAATTTGAGTGCTATATAAAATCAAATAGGATTACAAATAAAATCGGATATTTGGATACGGGTCAGATGGTTATTTATCCATATGGATAGCCATTTTTTCTTTAACGGATATGGATACGGATAAGGATATTGGTTGGATGCTCAAATTTCTATCCATATCCAGATAGATTTAGATACATAAATGGATCCGAACTAATATTATCTGATCCACTTTCACCCCTAATCTTAAAGTACCATATTGTCATTGTCCCTATTGTCAATATGCTGTTTCATTTCACTGTGCAATGAATTGATTATAGTGTTCAAGGTTGCTCACGTCAATTTACTAAGTTTCATTTCTATTTATGTTATAATGAGCCAACCTTAATTCAACAATGACTTCAAGTGCATTAAAGTTTTTAATGAGAGACAATTCCATTAAACTTGCCTATGTACTTTGTAGGTCTCCTTGGTTAATTCATTTTGATAAACTATGATTGGCTGTAAATTTGGTGACCTTGGCTACTTTTACTGATTTACATGTTAGAATAGTTGGCCTGATCATTGTAAATTCTGGAGAGTTCGCAAGGATGGTAAGCTGATTGCCTTTCTCTCTATGTTATGCAGTATGATGACATGCCCATAGATGCTTTAATGGAACTTGTGCAACAAATTGTTGTATTTCACATGAAGGTATGCTGTGGATGAAACCCTTGTGGTTTAAATTTCTCAGCTTGTTCATCTTTGTTGTTTTATCTTATGCTTTATCTGTGCCTCCCGCATTGTTCCATTTGCTTTCAAAATGATTCTCCACTTGAATGTTGGAGAGTTGTTCCTTGTTTACTGAAATGGTTAATTATGATGCAGCATAATGCCGAGCCGGAAGCTGTAGATCTTCTGATGGAGGTGAGTGAGGACCTACTTTTGTGTGTATATCTTGAGGTAACTGTACGTGCTAAACTTTTCTGGCCTTCCAGGTCGAAGATCTTGATCTGTTGATTGAGCATGTTGATGCTACAAATTACAAGAGGGCATGCTTGTATCTTACTAGTTCTTCTAGGTAGGTAACCTGCTAGACTTGCTACAAATTAAAAGAGGGCTTATATCTTATAGAGGGCATGCTACAAATTACATGTTCATGAGTTGTCTAATGTTTTTCTTATTTCCATCATCTTATATGATAGCTGAAATGGTTAATGCTACATATACTGCAATAATGGGACATTTTACCATTCTGGCACTTTTTTTGTGAGTGCACTAGTAACCCAGACTTTGGTGGGTTAAAAACTTTGAGTGCCGTGCCGGAGGAGTGGTCTATCTGCCCCCTTGACCAATTAGTTGCAAACAACTGCATTCTCCATACACTTGTACTGCTGGACTCTGGGTCATGGCTCTGCCTCATGTTCATATTGGCATTGTTATTTAAAGAAATCTTCACTGGAATAATTAATTGTATTATCATTTATTTATTTCAGACTACGGGCCTTAATGATATAATTGCCCACTAGAATATTGTGTCTAAACTCTAAAGTAAATGTTGTAACGACATCTTTCTACTGTAGCTTTATTTATATCTTCAAAATGTTAATGCTTCAATAAACCTATGTAGAAAATTTTCCTCTTCAAATTATTTGTTTTCTTTAATCATTTTTTGATGATTTGTATTACATCTTAACAATTGAAAAGTAACATTCATCTTTAGAATATCCACTATATTTGCACCACTCAACCATTGCTGCCTGATATGAAATAGGTTCTTTGAATGGCTGAGATCCATTTATGCAAAGAATTTGTTCTATATATTTCAAATCAATGGTCAACCTTAATTTCAGTTTTTCAAGCACTACCATAGCAGTCAATGTAGCAATAACAAGGATGAGATTGATTTATAAATCAGTATTGGATGCCATCAAGTTGATACTTGCCATTGATTTCTACGTTCTCACTTGGGCACCTACTTAGGGCCTAGGTGCTAGGAAGCTCCCTATCTGCCTGTTTGCTGCTTAGAATCTTTTAAAACAATCTTTTAGTTGGATGAATCTTATTACCAGACTGGTGCTTCTCCATGCTAATCAGTGTCTATTGGGAGTATATTGACTTTAAGAAATCTGTCATGCCAATAACCTTTTATTACTTTCCTACCAATGCATATTTTCTTACCCTGAATGTTTGAGTTTGTCTATGTGACCAACTTACTGAAGAAACACTACTGGGTTATGAACAAATGTCATGTAGGACATAAACTTGTCATTTTTCTTTTTTTGAGGCCATTTTTTAAATTTCATGTTAGGTATTTCACCTGAACCTAGAAATGCTCTGTCAATATAAAATAATCATCTTTGTCAGGTTTTGTTTGCTTGTGTATGTCGGTGTTTTCCCCAGACTTTATAATTTTTAGTTCTATAATCTTGATGGTTCGATATGAATTTGATTTAATATTCTTGCAGGAAATGTAAGTTGTATTTGGTCCCTTCTTTTCTCCTTCTTAGGTCATGTTTTCATTAGTCTGAATATTGTATTAAGTATCTGGGTTCTTTCTCATAGCCAGGTTTTTGCACGTATTATTATGCAAACCGGGGTATAAGGTGCGGTACTTGCACTGCTCTTCTCAGTGTAGGACGTCATGGATTAGAAATGTTGGGGAGGCCTTTCCCAAAGTATTGGATGCGAGCTAATCTAAATGGTGGATTTCCTTCTCAAAAAAAAAAAGTGCATATGTAGATCACATCTATTTGTGGACATCAATATATAGAAATAACAATTTTTTAATACTCTAAATATTGTTTGTTTCCAGTCTTATGAAGTTGCACTGTTTTATTTCTGTCACCTCACATTCTTTAAGAGTGATTTAAAGGTGGCTTCATGTGTGAAATATCAACTTACAAGTGACATCACATATCAGTCACCTATGATATCAGTGGTATATCCAGCAGAAGTGATCAAAGGATGGCTACTCTCTTTCATTGAAGTTACCACCCTGATATGTACTCACATGAGAGCAGGCCTGCCTGAAAATTAACTCCTTAAATTTAGCTAGGGATCCATATTGAGACTATTGAATCCACTTGCCAAGCATCTTGGTATGGATGATGCCACTTCAAGGCATGTTAAATACATAACATGTTTGAATATTACAACCTAATCTTGGAACTGATTACAAGGTAGTAGGTTCTCGAGATATGACTTGTGATATGGACCATTATGTCTGGGAAATGCATTAACTTATGGCCAAGCCAATGTCAGCACAGAACATGTTTTATATTGTTTGTGAAAGTTTTTGCATTTGTAGAGGTGACACTAGTATCGGTAGATATGATGATGAACATGCATTTTTGGTCATGTGGATCATGACATCAAGATTTAATGGTTACATACCTTAACCATAACCATCAGTAATTTAATAGTATTCCCAAGTGTCTCCATATCTTTCCTCACAACCTCTGATGTGTTATCTTAAGTCTTCCCCCTTTTTTTAATTACAACCTTCAGCAGAAACAAAGCACCTGCTGCCTCAAATCTATTTAACAGTTACATGCTTTTGGAAAAGTTATGTTTCAAAAATCACCACAGAATCAGGTTTTTAGCATTTGCATTAGTGCTTGAGGGCATTGTTTGACCACTGTTTGGTTTTGGATTTGACACAAGATGTTGCCCATGCTATAAATGGGACTGTTTGAATTTGCATTTTCTTGGCTGTTAATTTCTTCACAGATTTACAAGCTGTTACTTGCTTGATGAAGAAGAGAACTAGGTTCAGATCCAAGTTTTGCATGGACTGGTCATTTATATTAGAAGCTTCTTTAGCTGCATTGAAACCTCTCTCTCTCTCTCAATGATTTTGTACACTACATTTCCATCGGCTGTGGTGCTGATAACCACTCTGGTTAAGTTCCTATTCAGTCATGCTTTTTAGATGCATCCAAGCTACAGTCACAACACTCTTGTCATTAAGTTTAACATGCTGTGCAAAATGTTGGAACAAATTTCTAATTCAATATGTTTTGCAGCTATCTCCCAAGCCCTGATGATGTATTAGCATTGGATATTGCATATACAATTTATTTGAAGTTTGAAGACTATGCAAGTGCCTTACGTATTGCACTTTTTATTGATAACATTCAGGTCCACTTGTCAGCCTTCTAGGTTTTTTTTTTTTTTTTTTAATTTTTAAATTTTAGTAAGCTTATGTTTACTTCTCTGGCTGAACCAAGGTTTAGCTATAATGAACATGCTCTAATGAGACTTCATTGCGATGACAGTATGTGAAACAAGTCTACACATCAACAGAGGATCTGTTGTTGAAGAAGCAATTTTCTTACATTATTGCACGCCATGTAAGCTATTCCTATCTTATTATACATTTATTATTGGAACTTGGAAGCCTTAGTCAATTCAATTCCTTATGGTTGGGTGCATGTATTATAACTAACATATACAGGGTTTTTCATGTTTATATAGTTTACATGTCCACTGTTTGCTCAAGCAAGAATTTACTTTATTATTTTATTGTGTTAGGCTTGAGCTGTTTATATTGGTAAATTCGGTACTCTGCTATATATGTAATTTGTCATTATATTTCCATGTGATTTTTGATGATCTTGTTTTACTGATTACTGTTCTGTAATTCAGGGATTAGCATTGGAGCTTGATGATGATATAGCTCCAGATGATGATGATAGGGAGGCCTTGCAGGATGTAGTCAACAACACTAAACTAAGTGAGGGATACCTTACTCTTGCTCGTGATGTTGAGGTCATGGAACCCAAATCTCCTGAAGACATCTATAAGGTGCTGACATTTAAAATACCCATTTATAATAGCCTGTATATCATACATTTATTTTTCTTTTTATTAATAAATAGAAAAAATGTATATGCCTTTAGTGTGATTTGTATTTGTTGAATTGAAAACACAAATATGCTTCGAAGTTTCTAACAAAAATGACTATTTGCTGCTTGCTCTTTGCAGTTTGCCTCTGATGTAATTTTGTAAATCCCCCTTCTAGAGATTTTCCATAGATTATTAATTAAGTCAGCAGTGACTAGCAATTCATGTTTAGGTTATGAATGTAGCCAACAAGTTATTACTGATTAACATTTGAATATTCTAATGGATCCTTTGTTTAGTGATGTATTGAGTTCATGTTTTAGTCTTGCTGCTCTCGCGCTGTCAAAGTTTTAATGAGCATTGGTTTTAGTAGTATGCATGGACATATTCAAGCATGCAGATATGTATTCAATTAAAGTAAGGCAAATTCTGATGTATCATTTTGAAGGAAAAAGTTATACACACAACACATGTTATATATTCAAAAAAACAATGAAAGCTATGATCAATATGAGTCATTTTTTGAAAAAAAATGTCTTGCACATGTATTCAATTAAGAGAATGGAAGCTAAAATGTACAAGTTTGACTGAAAATTTAAAAAAGCTTATGCGTGACCATATATGTGCTTATTTATGCATGCATTCCTTACCTGTGTGCTTCATTTTAGTGATGCACATGCTTATCTTATTAGGTGCACTTGATTGATGGCCGGGCAAGTGCAAGTTCCAGTATTGATTCAGCTCGACAGAATTTGGCAGCTACTTTCGTGAATGCATTTGTGAATGCTGGATTTGGTCAGGTACCATGATTATTTTTTTTTCCCCAATACACACACACACATATTATACATATGCATGCATGTATCTATCCTTTATGATGTTTGGGTATATAAAGTAATCTGAATCTTCCCTCTGCTTCTGTGCAGGATAAATTGATGACTGTCCCATCAGAATCTTCAAGTGGTGGATCTTCAGGTAGCTGGTTGTTTAAGAACAAGGAACATGGAAAGGCCAGTGCGACAGCCAGCTTGGTACAGTTTTTGTCATTGTGTGTTATCTGCTATTGAGCTCTAAATGACCATCAGAAAATTGATGCCTTTTTTTATTTACTAACAGGGGATGATTCTGTTGTGGGATGTGGATTCTGGACTCGCCCAAATTGATAAATATCTGCACAGTAATGACAACCATGTTGTTGCAGGGGCTTTGCTAGGTGTTGGCATCATCAATTGTGGTGTAAAGAATGACTGTGACCCTGTGAGTTGTCTTTTGTGTGTTCTCATAGGAGCACAGAGTTCTCCTTTTGTTTGCAGTTTACCTCTTATGGAATTTCACTTTTTGTTTTTTTTCCCCAAGGCATTGGCACTTCTTATGGACTTTGTTAATAAAGAGGACACTGTCATTCGAATTGGGGCAATTTTGGGCCTTGGCATTGCATATGCTGGTTCGCATAAAGATGAGGTGACATTCTTGGAGCTTCTTTCCTATCTGTAACCCCTGATTATTTCATGTTCTTTTTTTTCACTGACTTTCTTTTGGAATATCAGGTTAGAGTTCCCCTATCACTTATCATGGGAGACCCAAAAATGCCTTTTGAGGTTCTTGTGTTTTCTGCCATCACCCTGGGGTTGGTGTACGTCGGTTCTTGTAATGAAGAAATTGCTCAGTCTATTATCTTTGCCTTAATGGACCGTAGTGACACTGAACTGAATGAACCCCTCACCCGCCTTCTCCCTGTAGCCCTTGGCCTTCTTTACCTTGGAAAGCAGGTAGTAATTTTTTTAGCCTCAAGCGTTTTTTGTTTTTGTATTTCTTGTATTTGATATTCTTTTCCTCTAGCATCACTTCTGAAGTTTCATGTATGAAATTACTGCTTCCTTTCTAAAGCTACATTTTGTTACTAAAAACGTTTTGTCAGTTGAACTTAGTCCAGGATTTCTTTTTGGTGGAAAACTGTATATTATTGGATTTATTTCTATTTAAGTAGGGAAAAAGGACCCTGATTTTGGTTGCTTTGTGTTGGTTCTCTAGTCGCATGTTTGATTGTATGACTAATTTGCTTTCTCACCAAAATAATAAAAAAGAAAAAACACTAATGGGATGGCCTTGTAGATCACACGGCCAGACCAAGTGTTGCCTTGTTCTCTCAATCAGGGTACCAATTCAAATAGTTCCATATGTGCAGAATGTTTTTTTTTTTGAAAAAAAAATCCTTTTGCTTTTTGTGTGTGCTGTATATGGTGGGGTGTGGCATGGTTATTTCTTGATCTGCCTAGTTTTTTTAATGAACTTTAGATAAGGCATGTTGGTTTCTTATTTCAAACTTTTGTTCAGTTGCAGTTATGAAACTGTTGCCCAGTTGGCCAACCCAAGAGGGGGGTGAATTGGGTTCGAAAACTTTTTAATAAGTATGTGCCTTTTAAAATCTGTGGTGAGTGAAGTGTATCAAGGGCTGTGTGCGGAAGTAAATGAACAAACAAAGATAAGAACAATCACAAATACCACAAATTTAGAGTGGTTCGGAGCAACCCAGCTCCTACATCCACTATCCAAAGAGCACACTTGGGATTTTCACTATATTCTTCCCGAATACAGCCGGATTGTTTTGCAACGGGTTCACAATCCAAAATCCAATACAATGTTAGTTTTTTCGGGCTCGCTAACGACCCAAACTTGGTTTTCAAGGCTCATCAATAACCTAACAACAATTCACAAGTTACATCACCTGTTGTACTTGGAACAACTCAAAAATAGAGTAAAAAGGAAGCAACACTTTAAAATAAACCCAAATATTTGAATGGTCGCAGTTGAAGCTCTAAATGAAGCCTTCTTCAATGCTTCTTCAATGCTCTTTAAAACTTTCACACTTCAATGATTGACTTAAGAAATTGATTGGGAGTTGTTGAAGAGCTTGAGTTCTTTCTCTTGAAAAGCACTTAGAATATTCAATACCTTCATTAATTTCTTCAAAACTTGTTTAGATCCATCATTTATAGTCTCTTGAAGTGTTTCCAAATGGATATGACCGTTGGAGTGTCTTAGGAGTGGAAATCTAGTTGTTAGAAGCTTTAAATCCCAAGAAATTTGAATTCTGGAACTAGCCGTTACTGTTCAGAAACTGGGATTCGAGTCGGCTCGCAGACTTCGAGTCGACTCGGATGACTGTCTTCTCAGAACTGCTTTTCTATCTCTGGAAGATTCGGCTCTGTTTTTCATTGAGTCAAGCTCAGTTGATTGGTTTTCTCAGAACTCAATTTCAGCTACTCTGGAGGAGTCGGCTCGGTTGGAAAGTATCAGAATTTTTTTGTGTCGTGCCAAATCAATGTATCAGCTCTAGCATTGAGTTGGCTCGATTGGAAAGTATCAAAATTTTCTTATGCCGTGCCAAATCAATGTATCGGCTCTAGTATTGAGTCGGCTCGAATGAACTTTTTCCAAAAGCTTTCAAACTTCTCCAAACTTTTTCCAAACAACTTCGAACAACTTCTAAACCTAATCCAAGATATTTACACTTAAATTTACAATAATCTTGCCCTTTTTACAAGAATATACATTCAAAAATCTTTAGGGCTCACAAATACATGAAACTTACATGAAACTTTTCTTTGTGTACATGAATTCATTACATTGATTCTAGAAATGTAGAGTAAATGATTGACCATGTAAATTGCCCTACAAAAACTTTTTAAACATTTAAAGATCATTAGTATCAAATACATGCTTCAATGTTTTGTTATCATCAAAATCATTCTAGGGTCAATAGAAACTATCTTGGCTGCAGATATTACCTGTATGTTGTTGACATATGTTATTGAGTGAAATGTGTATTTCGCATGGTTAACTAGCAGCATGCTCTATCGTGTTCTTATAATCTAGTTTAACTCTTTTGTTTGCAGGATAATGTTGAAGCTACTGCTGAGGTTTCAAAGACATTTAATGAAAAAATTAGAAAATATTGTGATGTCACACTCTTGTCTTTGGCATATGCTGGAACAGGGAATGTGCTTAAGGTCTTCTGTCATATCTGTCTTATCTATGGTTTAGCATCACTTTCAATGAGTTCAGCCAGCTGATTACCGTCATCAATTGCTCTTGTCATGCAGGTCCAGAAACTTTTGGGGTACTGTGCTCAACATCTAGATAAGGGCGAGACTCATCAGGGCCCTGCTGTCCTTGGAATTGCCCTTGTTGCAATGGCTGAAGAATTGGGTCTTGATATGGCTATCCGGTCTCTGGAACACCTTTTACAATATGGAGAGCAGAACATTAGACGAGCTGTACCTCTGGCTCTTGGTATACTATGCATATCCAATCCAAAGGTAGGTCAATCTTATGGATGTTGGCTTTCTAGATTTGCCACATTATGTGGCTATTGAAGTTTCACACTTGGACAGAAAAGGGTAAAGGTGGCAAAACCACATCCTGATAATTCCATGTTTAGCAAGATGGTCATGCTTCACATGACAGCTTGGTTTGTAATGATTATTGAGTTTGACGTGATTCATGTATTGTTGTCTGTTGAGCTGTTGCAACTGACTTGAGTTACTGCACCGCAGACTAAAATCTGTTGTGGCCAAAGTTGTTTAGATACCGCGTGACCCTATATGTGATGTTGCCACATTGTCGGGAGTTGTTGGGTATGTTAAGAAAATGAATAGAGAAGTGGGAGGAGGCTGTTGCTTCCCTTCTCTCAAATTTTTGGTTTTAAGTATCCATTTTTAAAATGTGATTTTTGGTACACTGAAAATCCTGGACATGTGGTATCTACAGACTCCTGCAACATGAAACTGTCTTGTGGCCTGGTCTTTTCAAACCTCTCAACTTGAATCTGAGATACCATAATGGCTGGGTGACCGAACTGTCTGAAAATCAGCCATCCTATATTTAAGTCTAAAATTTTTATAGTGAATTTTTTCGCGGCTTACAGGGTTCTGTTTGATCAGGTCAATGTCATGGACACGCTGAGCAGACTCAGTCATGATACAGATGGTGATGTGTCCATGGTTTGTGCCCCTATAAAATGATTTTTTTTCCTTTTATTTCATTTGGTCAGTACTTTTAATCTGACATTTGTTCTACAGGCAGCAATTATTTCCCTGGGCTTGATAGGTGCAGGCACCAATAATGCTCGAATAGCTGGCATGCTTCGGAACCTCTCAAGTTATTACTACAAAGAAGCTGGCCACCTCTTCTGTGTAAGCACAAGTGTTCTTTTCCTTTGTATTTTAGCAACTCGCGTTATTCTAAAGTCATTTTTCAAATATGTATGTAGGTCAGGATTGCACAAGGTCTTGTACACCTGGGGAAGGGTTTACTAACTCTCTCACCTTACCACTCCGATCGGTTTCTATTGTCTCCGTAAGTATTTTCCTTGGAATCTTCTCATCCCGTGATATGATAAACAAACATAGACCCCAAAAATCACAATTATTCTCTCTTTACAGGACAGCTCTTGCTGGACTTGTTACTGTCTTCCACGCTTGTTTGGACATGAAGTATATTATCCTTGGGAAGTATCATTACATGCTTTATGTCCTTGTCTTAGCCATGCAGGTGTGTGGCTTGAAACATCTAACCCATGCAACTTTTTTTTAAGCCTGCAACAAGTGCCCGATAAATTTGAAGCTTCCTCTTTTATTGCAGCCAAGGATGCTAATGACGTTGGATGAAAATCTGAAACCTCTCTCTGTTCCTGTACGAGTGGGTCAGGCTGTTGACGTGGTTGGCCAGGCGGGACGGCCAAAGACTATTACTGGATTCCAGACACATTCTACCCCCGTCTTACTTGCAGCAGGCGAACGAGCTGAGCTGGCCACTGAGAAGTACGATATAACACAATGAGTCTTTGCATTTTATATCGTTGTATTCATTTATGTTTAAATGTCATTTGCATTTATGTTTAAATGTCATCTTACTGCTTGAGTGTGTTTACTTTGTTTATATATGCAGATATATTCCACTCACACCAGTATTGGAAGGCTTTGTTATCCTGAGAGAGAATCCAGACTATCATGATGATCATTAAGGACCTGCAACTACACATCCACTTGGTGTTGCTTGCACTGCTTTTGTTTGAGAAACATTGGCACTGACGGCCATAAACAGTTCCAGTTTGGAGGGAAGGGATACTATGGTTGTAAATTTTAGCAAACATGAGATAAATTTTTCCAAAGATTTTGTTTTTGATTTTGTTAAACTACGTACTACCTCGTCATTCCATTATTTTTTCTATTCTAATATCTGTTCCTCCAAGCATTTCTGTACAAAAATTGTGAGAAATGGCTAAGAACCGCCGGTTCAGTTTCGCTTGCTCGCACTTGCCGCAAGCACTTCTACGTTCTTCATTCTCAGCAAGGGGCTGCCAATTGGTCCGGTCATATTGGGCATGTGCTTATAATTCTGGGTCAGCAGTTTCATAGTGAGGTCTTGATTTCGGATCCAAAGCTCAGGTCAGATCAGGTCCATGGTAGATATTTTAAAGCTAGCGGGTCATTTGGGTCGGGGTATATATTTTATTAATTATTTTTTAATTTCATTCAAGAAATTGAAAAGATACAAGGTTATAGATCATACCTTCTAAAAATGTATATTGATATGTTTGAGAATGCTATAACAAAGAGATGTTTAAATTTGGGGCGGCCAACCTTTAGGTATGAGAAACCTCTATGGGTCTTACTGAAGTAATGCCCTAATATCCCAATTAATTTGGTTAACTAAAAAAAGTTCTGATCAAATTAAATTTTAATTTAATTAAAATTAGATTTAATTTTAATTAATTAATATTATTAAATCAAATTAATATTATAATAGTTGTATATAAGTCTCTTAAAAATTTACTAATTGTTAGTAAGTTGTTTCTTATAACTTTGGTATTTAAGGATCACTAATTTATAACAATTATAAATTAATCCAGTTATCAATTTATTAATAATTACGTTCTATATAGATTCAAAAATTGCAATCTAATTATTCAATTAATCATAATCTTTTATAAGTATGATTTTATAAGTTTTATTCTATATGGTAGTAAATTATATTGTGATTTTTATTTATAATATTTTTGAAACTCTTTTCAATAGTCCAGAATAATTTTAAATCATTCTAATAAAAAATATTAACCATTAAGATAATTCGTCATAGTCCATAAGTGATATCTAACAATATATAATGATAACCAGTAGGATAAAATTAAATAAACATGTAGAATCAGTTAACATATAATATACTAACAATATATAATGATAACCAGTAGGATAAAATTAAATAAACATGTAGAATCAGTTAACATATAATATAGTCCTTCTATCATGAGTTCTGACAAGATAGATGTTATCAAATTACTTATCAAATCCTATCATCTGTCATATATTAAATTTATTTGACTCGAGTTCCTAATATGAAAATAGTGAAAATCCTTTTCTGCTAATGACACTGCCTTAGCCAAAGTCTTCTGAACTCAATCTTATAAGTCACATAGGATCAACTCCTTTATCTACCAAAGATTATAAATTACATATAGGTGCACATCATGGAGTTCATTAGACATTGACACCAAGATGTAGCACCTAACCTTATTGTGATCCACCTATTTATTAAATATTGTCTATTGATCAGCAGTTGGTGTTGGGTCTTATGTGGTGCTCCCAAGGCTCAAGGGACCAAGGTTAAGACCAAAGTCCAAAAGTCATGGTGTATTCAATGGGATTCTAGGGCTAGTTTGGATCCTAAGATGAAAGGCATCAACCTTTTGGTCTTGAGGTTCAGGAAACTTAAGCCTCAAGAGGCTGACTTATATAGAGCTGGTTATGAGTTCTAGGTATATGTGATTGGGCAGAGTCAAGGATGTACTTGGGCTTAAGAAACTTAATTACACATCAGGTTAGCTAAGGGGAGTTTTTAGGGTTAGGTCAATGTGGCATTGTATATAAACATATTATATATGGGGCTGATTTGAATCAAACATAACAGAAGATCTCTTTTTCCCTCGTATCCTCCATCTCCCTCTCTGGTTGCCGCCCCCTACCAGGGGAAAAGACTCAGTCACCATGTCCTAAAGGAAGAAGGAAGAAGATCCTTGGCACCAAGACTCCTATTCAAGGTAGGAATCCATTAGCACCTAGGATTTCTTGGTGCCTTCCATTATTTCTCCTATTCCTAGTCAACCAAGCTTGTTCTAGATTGTTTTCTTGCTGGTTCAAGGCTTGAGGAAGAAGTGTATCAGATCTGGGAAAGATCTGATAGGTGGTGTGGGAGACCTTGGAAGACAATTAGCACTAGGATTCCTAGTCAAACTAGGAATCTCTAATGCAAGTAGCTTTGGAGCTACCTCTTCTGCCACCTTTTTAGTGTTCGACCAAGAGTCTTTAAGGGCTTATTCCTCTTTGGTTTGAGGTCCCAATAGGAGTGGTTTCATGCTACAAAGAGATCTGGAAGGTTTGTGGGGCGTTGAACAAGTTTAAAGGCTCCTAGGCATCAAGGCTATGCTATCACAGGGTGTTGATTTCTTTATCCTTAGATTGTGCTTGGGAACAAGTTTCTATAAGTGGTATCAGAGCCCGAGTTGCATGGAGTTTATGGAAGATGCCTGAAGTTGAAGATCTTTAAGAGCTGAAATTTTAGCAAGGTCATATCAAGGTATTTCTCAAATATCTTGGTTTATTTGTTATGTATTTGGCTTGAATCTAGCCATGGGAAGCAATATAAAGGTTGATTTTGAAAAGTTTGACAGGAAAGGAAACTTTTCTATGTAAAAAGTTCAGGTAAGAGATATCTTGGTCCAGTTAGATTTGGATCAAGTGTTAGAGAAAAAGGCTGAAGGGATGTCGGAGAAGTAGTGGAAGTCCTTGGAGAAGAAGGTTTGTTCTATAATTCAAAGGTGTTTGGTGGATGCAGCACTCTATTTGGTGATAGAGAAGAGGACCTCGAAGGATTTGTAGTCGAAGTTGTACAGTTTCTACATAGAAAAGAATGTGTAATAAATTGATATTAAAGAATAGACTCTATAGCCTTTGGATGCTGGAAGGCAGAGATATCATAGATCACATCCAGAAGTTTGACCAGATGTGTAACAAGTTGCTGAAAATCATTGTTATTGCTTTGCTCATTGTCCCCTTTGATTCATTAGTTACTACACTACTTTATGGCAAGGAGACCCTGGAGCATGAAGACATGGTCTTGGTGCTGTGGTCTAACGAGCAGAGGGAGAAGTTGACGAAGGTATTCCCAAGAAGGCCTTGGGGAGAGATTTGGAAGAGGAAGGAAAAGATCTAAGAAAAAGGGACGTTCAAAGTCCTGGCTAAAGAGTAGGAGCAAGAAAGAAGCAAAGTATTACAAGTGCAACAAGATTAGCTACTTCAAATGATATTGCTCATAGTGGTAGAATAAAAAGGAAGATAAAGGAGGATTTGATGCACTGAGTATGGTGGCTAATAAGGAGGTGGAGGATGATCTCTTGGTTGTGTCAGATAGTCACAGGTGTTACATAGATGTATGAATCATAAACTCTGCCTATTTGCATCATTATACCTCGAATCAATCTTAGTTCGTGACATATACCAAGATTGATGAGGGAAATGTGACACTTGAAGATGATCACCCATGCAAGGTCGCTGGAATTGGGATTATTTGGGTGAGGATGTTTGATGGGATTATACGAACTCTCACGAATGTGAAGCACATTTCCAAACTAAAAAAAATTTGGTATCACCGGGCTACCTAGAGCGGAGTGGTTATAGTTTTAGTAGTCGAGTTGGGAGTGGAGTTTTGAAAATCTTCAATGGAGCCATGATCGTGATGAGAGGTAGGAGGTTGGAGAATAACCTCTACAGGATAGAAGGATTGTGGTGACCAAGGGACTGATATAGCAGTTGCATCGTAGGATCAGTAGGGGGCTCATTGGTTGTGGCACTACCATCTAGGCAACATGAGAGACCATGGGATGAAGGAGCTAAGAAAACATAGGCTGATTCCAGATATGGATGGAGGTATTTCAAAGACATGTGAGCCTTGCTAAATTGAAAAATAGAGGAGAGTACAGTTTGTCAGCAGTTTAGCTAGCAATGTAGCCCACTGGAACTAGTTCACATGGATGTGTGGGAACCAGCTCTGGTTTCAGCTAGAAATGGAGTGAAATACTTCTTGATCTTGATAGATAATTTTTTTAGGATGGCTTGGATTTATTTCATGAAGGAAAAATCAGAAGTCTTCTTAAAGTTCAAGGTATAGAAAGTCAAATTAGAAAAGGAGCAAGGTAGAAGTGTGAAGTGTCTGCAGTCAGACAATGATGGAGAGTATACCAACAAGGAGTTCAAAATTTTTTGTGAGGAGTGTGGCATCAAAAGATACTTTTCGGTCAAAGGAACTCCTCAGCAAAACAGGGTGGCCAAAAGAATGAACCAGACCTTTATGAAAAAGGCATGGTGCATGAGGCTACATGCAGGGCTTCCTAAGGTGTTCTGGGTTGATACAGCTGATGTAGCCTGTTATTTGATGAATCGATCACCTCACACCAAGCTAGATGGTGGAATTCTAGAGGAGAGATGGTCTAGAAGGAAGATTGGGCTGAGCCATTTACGGGTGTTTGGGTGCATGTCATTTGTGCACATAAGTACTGATGATCGGAGCAAGTTGGATACTGGATCATGGAAGATGGTGTTCTTGGACTATCCACAAGGAGTTAAGGAATACTTGTTGTATGATCTCTTAGAGAAGAAGGACATCATCAGTAGAGATGTGACCTTTGATGAAAATTCAGTTCGCTAAAGGTCAGGTGGCATGGAAGAGTAGCAGAAGGTCCAACAAGGCAGCACTGGATAACTTACCTTGTTTTCTGTTTTGCCACTTGTAGGTGCATTAGGAGGACTTGGTATTCCGGTGGAGCACTCCCAAGGATGTTTCCATAGGTGGAGAGAGCTTAGATGGGTGAAAAAAGCAAGGAGGTCTAGCAGGAGCAAGCTAGACCTAAGATGGATATTGGGGTTATGCTGCATAAGCCCAAAAGGAACATCAGACAACTGAAATGATATGGCTTCGAGGAGACAGTGTCATATGCCTTGGTGATAGCAAACAAGGACCCCTACACTTACGAGGAGGCTATGGAGATCTAGGATAGAGAGAGATGGGTTCAAGCAATGTCCAAGAAGATGTAGTCTCTCCATAAGAACAAGACAGTGATTAGTGCAAGTACCATTAGAGAAGAAACCCATTGGAAGGAGCTTCAGGCCTGGTGGAGGTAGTCATTGGTGCGGGCACCAGAATCAGAAGAAGACTTCAGGGTTCCATCTGGATCTCTGAATGACCTTGCCCGAAGATTAGGGTTTGTAATAAGGGTTGACCTGGGCAACCAGATTATTTTATTTCTTTGAGTCTTCATTTCATTTTGTTGAGTCATGTTGACTCAATCTAAGTCCAAGTCAAGTCCTGGTTGGCGCCATTCCCTAGGGCATCATTTTTTCTTCCAAGGCCAAATGCAAGTGGATGCCACACTCCCAGCCACACTCCCAGGACCAGTTGGCGCCACATTTTATCCCAGTGTCCCTGGTCCCCACGCCCAAGAGAGCAAGAAAATTTTCTTAGGAGAAGTCAAGGAAGGCGCCCACAAGCTACCAAAAGTAACCAAGCTAAAGGAGCAGGGGATTTTTCTTGGAGAGGACTTCAAGGTAGGCGCCCACACCTGCCTAAAGTACCTGGCTATGAATGGAAGGAGCCTAGTCTTGGGGAGAAATACTAGGAGATGAGTATTTTCTTCCAAGAAAGAGCAAGTCATGGAAGGAAAACCCATGACTTAAGGAGAAGAACTAGGAGGTGCCCCACATACCTGCCATATGAAGCCATCACCTTGTATTTGAGGCCGCCCACTCCAAGGAAAGAAGCCTGGTCGGTCAAGGGAAAGTTTTTCATGCTTAGGATGAATGTTTAGTCCCACATGGGAAGTAGTGTAATTTTGTTTCTCTTGCAAGGTCTATATATTGGACCCTTATGTAATTTTTTGATGGGAATGAGTAAATGAAATCTTTTCTTGTGTTGAGCAACCTTGTGTTCTCTTCTTCCGCACTTCTTTGAGCGTTGAGCTCCGTGAGGGAGTAAATCCGGGTTCCATTGGAGCCTTGAGGAGGTGAGAGATCTCCAAAGTTACCAAAACCCTGCCCCGCTTTCATCCTTGGCCGCCAACCCTAATTTTCTTTCATCATCCTAGCCGCCAACACCCAAATTCCTAAACCCTATTCCCACTTCATTCAAGGCCGCCATCTCCTTCTCCAAGCCACCGCCCACTATATCAAGCCCTAGGTCCTTTTCATCTGCAAGCCGCCGCCCTACCAGCCAAACCCTAAATCCACTCCATCTTCCACCGCCACCTCCATACTCTTCCCTCATCTTCAAAGTTCGAGCAGTCCGGAGCTATCCCAGGTAAAGGTCTCTTCCTTGAGTTTCTTACATCCTTATCTTGTTCTTCATCTTTTCCAGATCCAGAGTACGAGAAGAAGGCCAACCTTGCCATAGGACTACAATCCAAGGATCCATTGCGAAGATACCCCATCTCCAAGGATACTACAATCTGCTCGAGAGTGTCCTTCAATTGAAGCAAAGAGAGATATCACAATCAGGTATAAAACCTTCTCTTCTCTCTTCGTCTGTTTCTTGAAAGAGGAGTAAACCCTAGGTCTGGGGGTTTCTCAATCCCCAGCGATCCTACTTCTTTATTACTCCGATAATCTACTCTTTTGAATTGTGCTTTCTTTCAGTGCATATTTTCTTTCAATATTAGTTAGCCTTGTTTTTGAGTCAAGCCAACTTCTAACAAAACACACAAAAAAAAAAAATTAGTCTTAATTTACTTCCGCATCGCATCATCTTATTTGTTCTGCATCAGTCATCTCAAAGACCTCCAGGGTTGAAGGGTTTGGCATTGGCATTGGAGTTTGTGCAGGAAATTGTCAGGGTGTGTAGCGGCAATGCGGTGGTAGCAGGTTGGTACAAATGGATCACACAGAGTGTGCCAAGGCCTTGCGAGCACTAAGGTGGAGATTGCTGGATCTTATGTGGTGCTCTTAGGGCTCAGGGGACCAAGGCTAAGGCCAAGGTCCAAAGGTCATGAAATATTCATGAGGATTCTAGGATTAGTTTGGACCTTAGGATGAAAGGTTGTCAGCCTTTCGAGTCTTGAGATTCAAGAAACTTGAGCCTTTAGAGATTAATTTGTATTGGACTATTATATATCCTAGGTATGCATGACTGGGTTGAGTCAAGGGTGTACTTGGGCTTAGAAAACTCAATTATATATCAGGTTAGTTAAGAAAAGTTTTTGGGTTAGGTTAATGTGACCTTGTATATATACATCTTGTATATGGGACTGATTTGAGCCAAGCATAATAGAAGATCCTTTTCTCGCTCATATCCTTTCTCTTCCCCTCTCACTCCATCTCTAGTTGCTGCCCCCTACCAAGAAAAAAGACTTGGCCACCATGTCCTAAAGGAAGAAGGAAGAAGATCCTTGGCACTAAGACTTCTAGTCAAAGTAGGAATCCATTAGCACTTAGGATTTCTTGGAGCCTTCCATTGTTTCTCTTATTCCCAGTTGACCAAGCTTGTTCTAGGTTGTTATCTTGCTGGTTCAAGGCTTGAAGAAGAGGTGTATCAGATCTAGGAAAGATCTAAAAGGTGGTGTGGGCATGGGAGACCTTGGAAACCATTAGCATTATGATTTCTAGTCAAACTAGGAATTCCTAGTGCACGCAGCTTTGGAGCTACCCCTTGTTCCACCCTCTTGGTGTTCAATCAGAAGTCTTTGAGGGAGTATTCCTCTTTGGTTTGAGGTGCCAATAGGAGTGGTTTCATGTTAGAAAGAGAGATGGATGGTTTGTGGGGCATTAAACAAGTTTAAAGGCTCTTAGGTGTCAAGGTTGTGCTGCCCGTAAGGTGCTGATTGCTTCATCCTTAGATTGTTGCCGTCTCTAATCAATTTTTTGAGATTGGTTTCTAGTAGAAGGATGTCTATGTGCTTGGGGACAAGTCCCTATAATTGGATGGTTTGGCAATGTAAAGGAGTCTTTGTTAAGTACATACCCTATCTTTTTGGATTTTAGAACTATCTTTAGATTCCTAAGCCATTCTCTGTAGTTCATTTTGGTCAATTGGTTGGACTCAAGAATTTAGGCTAAAGAATTGGAAGATGATATGGTTAAGTGCGAGAGTAGAGATTCTAGTTAGATTTAATCTTTTATATTTATTTTAGAATCTTTATCAAACAAATGTACTCTCACTATTTCATTGGATCTCTCACACTCTTCATGTAGAGAAATAAAAACCCCTACATGACAAGGATTTCTAGTAAATATTTGCGGTCTCACTGATCTATGTACACCTCATCTAATAGTTATTGGTGATATGCAAACTAATGAGTGGATAACTCTTATCCAATGCTTCTCAAGTATATTATAATGATCTTGGTCTCTAAGTCATGTAGGCCTTACCTAATAGTTATTGGCCCCAGTCCTTAGTTAAGTCAGATCCATCGTTCAAAAGCAAGTACAAAGCCATCATTGGATTCCTTACCTAATAATTATTGGATCCAACTCTATCTTCATCCCACAGTAACTCTTGCTAATAGAGCAATTGCATCTTTTCGCTGCAACTGAACCACTGTATCTAGCCAAGAATAATCAACATCAATAGGATGCTCGCATATCGACAATGATAGAAAACTACTAGACTAAAATATACGAGAAGATTTTAATTTATGTCTTATCTAATTAATTATCTACATCTTATACAAATAATTAATCTAAAAGGGCATGGGTACAGCTCAAATTATTAAGCATTTAAAGTTCAAAACTAATCAACCAAATTGACTACGTTAGTGAAGATTAGCAAGAGGTTCCCCGTGCAATTGTAATGGTCCTAATTAAATAACCACCATTTAATCTATTTCCTTAAACACCAATTGATCAATCAATTTTAAACTTAGCTAGCTTTACATATTCAGGCTCGAGCCATTGAGCTAGAATTAGGTCTATAGGTTAATCATTTTAAACATATGTATGTTGATTGATTTGATCAACTATAACTATTAATTTGGTCTATCCATAATCAATCCTTCATTCATGATCATTAAAAATTTAGATCTTGGAACTAAATTTTAAATCTGAAAACTTAATGCATGAAAAGTAAAAAGAAAATTGGATCTCAAAACTAAATCTTAGATTTGAAACAAAAACTCATACATCTCATGTATGAATGATAAAATTCAGATTTAAAAATTTATGATTATGATGCCTTAAAAAGACTTTCACTATTATTTTAGGATAACCTTTTCAATATAATGGAATCACGCCGTTATGCTAGGAAACCTTATATCAGAATTATGTCAAAATTAATTAGAAAAATTTTAGATCTTAGATTAGCAATTTCAGATTTTTTAGATCGAATATTTATGATTTTAAATTCTTAATCTCATACATATAAACCTAGCTCTGATATCACTATTAAAAATTGGTATTTTTATGCATACAAATTTTTAAGGTTTGCACAACATAAAGAAAAATAGATTATTTTTTTTAATCTTTGGGCATGCATAAGATTTTATTTTCTAAAATATACAATAGGATCCTACATATAAGATATTAAGATTTAAATCTCAAATAACAAATAAACATAATTCTAGGATAACCTGCAATATAATGGATCAACCATTATGCCAGGGCAATTTTATATCAGAATAATATTTAGATCTATCATATTAAATCATAAACATTCATATCTGATAAAATAAATGAAAGATCTGATTTTCACCTTTGCACAGATAGTTCCTTACTATGATTTTAAAAATAATGGATTTGCTCGAGGTTCCTTGATACTGTGCATATGTCCAGCCCTATAGGCATCCATGCAGGATTGATCTCAATCAAAAGAATTGAAAATACTAGTGATGTGGCGGGATCGCTGACGTGAGATCCCTGTCAGACGCCATGTCGGACAAAGCTGCCATGTGGGATGTCTCCGCCCGGACTCCTTCGCCCGGTCGCACTCCCTCCGGGTCAAGACGCCGAGGTTGAAGCCAAGCTCCGTCTTCCTTCGCCCGGTCATGCTCCCTCTGGGTCGAGACGTCGAGGCCGAAGCCAAGCTCCGTCCTCCTTCGCCCGGTCACGCTCCCTCTGGGTCGAGACACCATGGTCGAAGTCAAGCTCCGCCCTCCTTCGCCCAGCCATGCTTCCTCCGGGTCGAGACACCGTGGCCGAAGTCAAGATCTGCCCTCCTTCGCCTGACCGCGCTCCCTCCGGGTTGAGATGCCGTGGTCGAAGTCGAGCTCCGCCCTCCTTCGCCCGGCTGCGCTCTCTCCGGGTCGAGATACTGTGGTCGAAGTCGAGCTTCGCCTTCCTTCGCCCGGCTGTGCTCCCTCCAAGAAGAGACGTCGTGGCCGAAGTCGAGCTCCACCTCCCCAGATCGGCTCCGCCTCGGATGAAGAGATCAGCTATTGAAGAAAGTTGCCACTCTCCCTAGACGGCGGCCCGATGCTCGAGGACCATCAAAAGATGCCTGCCAGGCCACGATGATGATTCCAGCTACCACTTACACCAAAATAGAAGGAATCCTCCGATCGAGGTCCTACAAAACTATCCAAAAGGGAGCGACCAGAAAGAATGTCAGAGCGAACGGTAGCTTCCATACCACTAGAATGGAAAGATAACCCATCCACGACATGAAACATCACCACACGTGCTTGTAAGCATGAGGAAGATCCCGAGGTAAGCGGCGCGCAACACCCCTAGCTAAAAGGGGTCTCTCAGATTCAAACAAGGTAAGTTTTTTCCAAGCTAAGATTCAGTCGAGTGAGGTCCAACGAGTAAGAAGGGGGTAGCGCACAGGAAGACAATGCTCGAGGCTACCACGAAACCCCCAGGAGGGGTCTAGATGGACACAACCACCAAGCTTGAGCTCTCCTCTTGTCACTCCCATAATCTATGCTCGACCCATTCGCACTCTCTCACATCACAAATTCTCCTCCTAGCATGGAGTCCACCCTTGGGGCTCGACCAGAAAGATCTGTTCCCCTGGATCGTTACTGACTTGACCGTTGGAGTGCCCCCGCCAGAATCCCCGGCCTGGGTCACTAACTCTGTTTTGCAGGACTGGGCACCCGAGCAGGATCTCGAGCGACAGGAGCGCATCCTGACCTCGACCTCAGCTACAGGCCACGACAATCTTGGCGGCAACAGATTGGCATGCCAGGAAGGGGGTAGGGCAGGACACATTCTGATTCAACCCAATCCCTTTTTAAGAAGCTCACCGAGAGGATGGTGATGACGCGAGCGAGAGAAGTCTCCACCAGCCGTACAGAAGATCCCCCTTCCCGTGGGGACCCATACAGTCCATAAGGGGAGCTCCCCACTCTAACTTAACCACCTCTAGCGAAAACTCAACTGGCCGCACTTGCCCAGCAGAAGCAAATTCTCACTGTAGCAGTGCGCCAGCTCCAGCACCAGCACCGATCCTTGGCTACACACCAGTAGCCAGGAACTCCCGTAGCCCATGCCGCAGCACCCCGCGATAGCCTGCGTTCCTTCCAAGGAAGGCCTACGCAGTTGTGGACCACCACCGACCATCAAAAAAGCCATCATACACAAGCGAAGAGGCAACGGGCCAGATCTACCGATCGGGAGAGCCGGTCCCCAGCCTTGGAGCGGGTCGCTGCTAAACCTCACTGTGGTCGAAGAGGCAAGATTCTCCATCGTGACACCCCTCACATGTCACCTTCTTCGCTCCAGTCGGCCTCCGTGGAGGGTTCAACCGATGAGGCCATCAAGCACATGGCAGAGAATGCCTGGAGGAGCAGGAGCGTAAGATGGCGGAGATATCCCACCAGTTTGTGAATTTGTAGGGCTCCGCTAGTGAGCCGGTGGGCTATGACACCCATCCCCCTTTCTCTCGAGAAGTCCAAGAGGAGCTGGTTCCGAGCCGGTTCCGCATGCTGTAGGTGGATCCCTACGACGGGACCACCGATCCCCTGGATGATCTTGAGAGCTACAAGGCCCTCATAAGAGTCTAGGGTGCGACCGATGCCTTCCTCTACGTCACCTTTTATGCCACTCTCCGGAAGGCAGCTCGGGTATGGTTCACCCGACTCGAGCCAGAGAGCATCAGTTGCTTCGCTCAGCTGGAGCGAAAGTTCGTGGCTCACTTCGATGCATGCCAGAAGGTACCACGGGAGGCGAACAACCTCTTCTCCATCAGGTAACAGGACCACGAGCTCCTACGGGACTACGTGGCCTGCTTTAAGATTGCCATGCTGGAGATCTACAACCTTGATGAGCCAGTCGCTATGCTGGCACTGGAGAGAGGGCTTAGGACTTCCCGCCTGACCTACTCTCTTGACAAAAAGCCCCCCAACACTTACTTCGAGCTTCTCCTCCGAGTCCAGAAATACATCCACGCCGAGGAGGTAGATCGTATGAGGAAGGAGCTGGATAGAAGGCCTTTGAAGAAGCCAGCTCCCGGGAAGACCCCCGAGGCACGGAAGCCCGAACCATCCATACCGAACTTTCGCTAGAGATCGAAGCTGAGGAAAGATCCCATCCCAGAAGAGAGTTATACATCTTTCCTTGCCTTGAGGATGAAGATCCTCACGGAGATCAAGGGTGAATGCTATCTAAGGCGCCCACCTCCGCTGAGGCCGTCTACCGATCGCGACAGGTCAAAGTACTGCCAGTTCCACCATACCATAGCCACGACACCAAGAAATGCCGGCATCTCAAGAAGGATATTGAAGAACTCATAAAGAGGGGCTACCTTGGAAGGTTTATGGGGGGCACACACCCGGTAGAACCTTAGGCGCTCGCCACCCTCCCTCTAGTCCCTGTAGTCAAAACTACCCTACCGAGAAGCCGGTGGGGATGATATGCTGGGGAGTCGAGCGCGCTTCCAAGAAGGCCCAGGGGGGAGAGGATCTTGAGAATGTACTTCCCTTTGTGAGGGAAAGGAAGGTTGAAAGTAACAATATAAACAATGATGTCATGGTCGTCGAGATGACGATCACGAAGCATCCTGTAAAATGCATCATGGTTGATAATGGGAGCTCCATCGATGTGCTTTTTTATGATGCTTTCTCCAGGATGAACCTATCCTCTACTCAGCTCAGACTTGTGCACACACCCCTCGTTGGTTTCATAAGTGACTCTATAGGAGTCGAGGGGGAGATCACTCTCCCTGTTATTACTGGGATGCTACCTCGGCAGAGTACTATCATGATGGCTTTCACAGTTGTTAGACTTCCCTCAGTCTATAACGTGATCCTTGGCCGACCTGGGCTCAACCTGCTCGATGCGATCATTTCTACAAAGCGGCTATTGGTGTAGTTTCCAACTCCCTACAGTGTCAGGGAGATGAGGGGGGCACCTCAGCCAATCCAGCACTGCCTCCAAACTGTCCCTGTGGCCAAGGTTGCCGAGGATGACCACAGCACAGATGACCTCGATCAAAGGATGCAGGACCCCAGAGGTGGCTTAGTCGAGCACCTGCTGTCGTATCCTCTTGGAACCAACATGGCAAAGACAGTGCAGATTGGGGCGCAGCTGCAAGATGATGAGCGAGCCTACCTGCTGGAGTTTCTCCCAGCGAATGCTGACATGTTCGCTTGGATGGTGACCGACATGCCTGGGATCCCACCATAAATCATCACTCACAAGCTAAGTATCGACCCAAAGTATCGCCCTGTGCAGCAAAAGAAAAGAAGTTTTGCACCAAAGAGACAAAGGGCGATCAACGAGGAGGTGGACAAACTCCTCGTGATCGGCTTCGTTCGGGAAGTGCAATATCCAAGCTGGCTGGCAAATATGGTTATGGTAAAGAAGAATAGCAGGAAGTGGAGGATCTGTGTGAACTACACCAACCTCAACCAAGCCTGTTTGAAGAACAATTTTCCTTGGCCGAAGATCGACCATTTAGTGGATGCCACCTCGGGGCACCACTTGCTCTCCTTTATGGATGCATTCTCTAGATATAACCAGATCCGGATGTACCCTGAGGACGAGGAGCACACTGCCTTCATCACTGATCAAGGGACGTACTGCTATCGGATGATGCCATTTAGCTTGAAGAATGCTGGTGCCATATACTAGCGCCTGGTCAATCGGGTCTTCAGGGACCAGATCGGCAGGAACATGCAAGTCTATGTGGACGACATGCTCATCATGAGCAAGCCGAGGTCGGACCACATCGTCGATCTCATGGAAGCTTTCCAAAATCTTTGACAGCATAAGATGAAGCTGAATCCGGTGAAGTACGCTTTCAGAGTAGCAGCAGGGAAGTTCCTTGGCTTCATGGTGACCAAAAGAGGAATCGAGGCAAACCCAGAGAAGGTCAAGGCGATCATCAACATGGAGCATCCGACCTCGAAGAAATAGGTGCAACGCCTGATGGGTCAGATCGCTGCATTAAGCTGATTCATCTCAAGGTCGGTGGACTGCTGCCTTCCTTTCTTCAAGGTGTTGCGTAAGATGAATGACTTCACTTGGACGGAGGAGTGCAAGACGGCCTTCGAGGAGCTTAAAGACTTCATGGTGTCACCACCACTGCTCTCCAGGCCGGAGATAGGAGAGGAGCTCCTACTGTACCTGGTGATCACCCCTATAGCCGTCAATTTGGTCCTCGTCCGCACGGATCAGGATGGGTCCCAAAAGTCGGTGTATTACACCAGAAAGATCCTCCGGGATGCCGAGATCAGGTACACCCAATCCGAAAAACTCAATTTTGCTCTTATCATATCTGCTCAGCATCTCAAGCCATACTTTCAAGCACACCCGATCGCGATCTTGACGGACCAGCCCTTGAGGGCTATGCTCAGTCATCCCGACACATCTGGATATTTGGCCAAGTGGGCACTAAAGCTTAGTGAGTTTGACATTGCGTACAGATCGAGGTCATCCCAGAAGGCCCATGTGCTGGCCGACTTCCTGGTCGAGTGCGCGGGACTTACCGAAGAGCCATAGCAGACAATGCCGGAGCACCAAGTGGAGCCCGGTGCTGAGGAGGAGTCCTGGATCCTCCATGTCGATGACGCGTCCAATGCATGCTGAAGCGAAGCAGGTCTCATCCTTGCTAACAGCAATAGAGTTGTAGCTGAATGAGCACACCGCTTCAAGTTCACCACAACAAATAACCAGGCAGAGTACGAGGCACTCCTCGCAGGCCTCAGGGTCTCCCGCGAGCTGGGTGTACAAAGCTTGAAGGTCTTCACCGACTCCCAACTGGTGAACAGACAAGTCTTTGGAGAGTATGAAGCCAGAGATCCCCAGATGATGTACTTATAGTGGGTCTGCTCAAGCACGGCAGGCTTTTGATGCTTCAGCATCTTTCACATCCCCTGAGGTGAGAATGCTCGCGTCGATACACTGTCAAGACTTGCGACCTTGCCAGACTCGTCACTGGGGCACGCCCACATCGAGTACCTCAAAAATCCAAGCAACGAAGACCCGTAGATGTGGAGCAAGTCACCCTGGAGCTGAGCTAGATGGATAGGTACATCAGATACATCACTGATGGCAACCTACCGGAAGATCGCTCGGAGGCCGTCCTTATCAAGAAGAAGGCCTTGCGGTTCATCCTCATGGAAGGACAACTCTATCGCCGATCCTACTCCTATCCGCTCCTGAAATGCCGGAGACCTTCAGAGGCAACCTTTGTTCTCCAGGAGATACATGAGGGCCTTTGCGGAAACCATATCGGGGAGAGGACTCTTGCATACAAGGCCCTCCGATAGGGATACTATTGGGAGACCATAAGGGAAGACGCCGTTGATTTCGTGAAGAGGTGAGACCGGTGCCAGTGCCACGCCCATATACAGCGTCAGCCAGCGGCGCCGCTCTCCCAGCTCTCTGCCCCATGGCCATTCGTTCAGTGGGGAATGGACATTCTAGGTCCATTTCTCCCTGCATCTGGGCAATGAAAGTTTTTGATAGTGGCCATCGACTACTTTACCAAGTGGGTAGAAGCAGAGCCACCGGCACGGATCACGGAAGCCAAGGTCCGTCAGTTCTTCTAAAAGTCGATCATCTGCCACTTTGGGCTTCCCCATAGCATTATCATCGATAATGGGTGGCAATTCGATAACCGGATGATGGGGACCCGAGAGCCCAACCACCTCAGCAGCCACGTGGAGTCCCAGTCACATCCTCGATTGCGCTACCTAGGATTACATGGAGGATCACATGAAGATGGCCCTTACATGACCACATGCCAGCACACTCCTTCCACCCTCCAAGCACATCAACTCCACATGCCATCAAGTGAGAAAGGAAGGTCAAGTGGATAAGCATGAATCCCCTGATTCATGCCAAGCAAATAAGGAAACATGTGGTCCCCCCTAAGCCCAAAAGAGCAAGTGTTTGGCGCCCCACATGGTCCCCCTCTTCTTTCCTTATTTTTCTTGAGTTTTTTTGGAAATTGTATAAAACCTTCCATGTTGTCATTCAGCAAATCAGGAGGGATTGTGGTGCATATATTTTTTTTACTTGCTTCCTAAGTAATTGGTCCCTATATAAGGACCCCTCTTTTATATCAAAATAATGAAGAAGATGAATTTTTGAAAGAAAAGTGTTCTTGGTTCTTCCTCCGTTAGGAGTGGGCGAGAGGCCCTAGTTATCCCCCTTCCCATTCCATTTTCTTTATCCCCTCATGACCTTTGAGATTCACCCTAATGCCTCCAAGTATCGAGGAGGGTAGAATGTCCTAGAGGTGAGAGGTCTCTTCGTTAGTGTGAGTCCCAAAGTCCATGAGTTCCAAACCCTAAGGCTTCCATCCCCATTGTTCCTTCACCATCCCTAGAAAAAAAAATTAAAAAAAATATGATACCCTAATCTAGGTGACTTCTAGGCTCACCATCGATCCTCCCCCCCACCTATCCCACATCAACTTGGTATCAGAGCCCAGAGATTTAGGATATCCATTATTTCCTTTTTATCCTATTTTATTCTTTTTATTCTTGCTATCCTCTACTTATCCCAAACTTATCCTTGAGTTATTCCCATCATCTCCTTCCTTGATCCATCCGCCCCCTCTCTACCTTCCATGAAATTCCCTCTCTGCCCGTAAAGTCTCCACAGCCGCTGGCCTCCATCGCCAATCTCGTCACCACTGCATCACTCGATGCTGACCGCACGGATACTCTCGGTTCCACCGGCATGCCCGTCACGCTCGATGCTCTCCTCTCACTGCCGGATCTCGTCACCACTGTGACGCCTCGCCAACGCCCCGCCTCCATCGGATCTTCCATCAGCTGACGAACCCTGGCATCGATTTTTGCTGAGAGGTTCACTCCATCTGGAAGACCCACGACCAATGTCCGACCCCGTGCAGCTGCTTCACTAACGCCCCATCCTCCATCCAAGAAGCTTCCCACCGATCGAACACCCGAGAAGACTCAATAATGCCAATCTACGTCGGATCTGCCATTCTCTGGTTTGTCCGATCCGTCGCTGCTCACCACCGATTGGATACACCCATCCTCCAAGCATGCCGACTCCCAGCCATCGGACTCCGCCTCCTTCTCTGGCTGCCATCAATCCCATTGCCATCGTCCGTGCCATTCTACCCTCCCGCCATGCCACCCTTTTTAATCGTGTTGCCACCAATCACCGGGAGCCGCCCATTATCGTCGTCGAGCCCATCCAAATTTGCCCTTCCTCCACTCTCCACCGCCCTCACCAACGAGCGGAAAACTCTCATGCCATCCCAAGCCCATTGGTGGTCATTTTCTCCCCTCCTCTCCCACGAAAAAACCTTGTCCGTTCGCCCTGCTGCTCCGCCGTCCATCCGCCCCTACTGCTACACCGTCCGTCCATCCTGCTGCTCCGCCATCCAACTGCTCTGCTACGCCGCCATCCATCCACCCTGCTGCTCCGCCCGTCCGTGCCGCTTTCCTTTCCCCCACGTCGCTGTCCGCCCCTGTTTCTCGTCGACCACCTGTGCTCGCCGCCGGCCGTCACAACCTCCAACGACCGTCTCGACCTTCGCGTCTGCCATCATTCAGCCTCATTTGGTCCGTGGAGAAGGAACCCAGTGCTTGCACGAACGTGAAAGTGCACGGTCCTCAAAGTGCATGGATCTCAAAGCGGCCCAACGATTAGTGTAGTACAGATCTCATAGCTGCATCAATTCCAGAGTTGCACGATTCTCAAAGTAGTCAAAAAAAATTATCAAGCATTGCATAGACTTCAAATAATGGGTTTCAGTTCCACCCAAATCATCTTCAAACTTAATGGAGTCGAGTTCTCCCTACTCCAGGAGAATGATGGTGACCCGAGAGCCTAGCCACCTCAGCAGCCACATTGGTGTAGGGCAGTTGTCAAATGCCTGCAGCGACCAAAATCCCGATTCAGGGAGAACGGGTTCTGGGAATTCTTGGATGCTAGGATTGAGCAATATGGGGAAGATCCTTTGAAACCTGCAACGATCAAGCACTGGAGGGGTCGCGTGATTCCTCACGTTGCCAGCCCTCTACCAGATTTCAATCCGGGTCTTCATGAACGGAAGGGACGAACGATGGGTTTCTCACCGTGAGTCCCTGTTTCATTTTTTTTATCAGGAACTTGGAACGGAAGGAAGAGATTCCTCACGGAATCGTCTTCTCCCAACCAGGCTTTCGGCCTGATGTGCGCAAGGGGGAAAAGGGTGCCGGCGGCCTTCCACGGAAAGAAGACGTCCAAACTCACCTTCCGCGGAACCAAAAAGACAACAGCACGTCCCCCAAAAAATTCTCAAAACAAAAAAAACACGTCCAAAACAAAAGCTCCAAACAAAAGCTCCAATGTCTTATTCCAAAACAATCAACACGCTGCTCTCTTTCTTTTTCCTTCGTTCGGGTTTTAAAGCAATACAAGTTGTAATGTCCCCCACGTGACTAACAGGGAGGGAGAAAAAAATCAAAACAACTAATGTTTCCACGTGACTAAAGGGAGGAAAAAAATAACAAATGTAACTCTTGTGTGAAACACTTCAAACGGATTTTTTTTTTTTAAAAAAAAATCAAGAGATCACACCACTAATAAAATAATAATAATAATAATAATAAGACTATAGACTCTGGTGTTTTCCCGTATCTGAAACTCCACGGGCGCTAATAGTGTATTGGGCCTTCGGCCCAATTCCCAATTAATTATTTTCATCCAAAAAATGGGTCAAATTTGAAACTTGCTTCCCTTGAAGGCGTCTGGACCTGCGCACGTTACCTGCTGGCAAGGCTGGAGGCCCCAAATCGTCATGGGCCGAAAGCTGAACCGAAACGTCTGGGTTGGGCTTCGCCGAACTATCACCGGGCTGTCATGTTATATGAGTCAATTGATCAGGTTCAATATTCATCTCGATGTCCGCATCACTCTTCCCTTCCTCTGAAAAGCTTGTCCTCAAGCTTGAATTATCACCTGCATAAGGGGTTAGATGTCGAATATTAAATACATCATAAATAAGGACATCGTCTGGTAATTCAACTCGGTAGGCATTGTCACTAAATTCCTCCAACACCTGACAAGGACCAATTTTCTTTGGTTTGAGTTTGGTGTAGGCCCCCTGTGGATATCTTTCTCTTGGCAAGAAGATCCATACCAAATCACCAACCTCAAAAGTCTGCTGTCGACGTGTCTGATCAGCCTTAGCCTTATACTTGGCATAATTTTGCTCTAGATTGGCTTTAACAGTTGCGTGCACCTCACGGAGATCAGCCACTCGATCTTCTATTTTCTTACTTGATTTGTTTGGTACATCAACAGGTAAAATATCAAGTGGTCCTCTTGGCAGAAATCCATACAATACCTGAAAGGGTGCAAAACCAGTAGAACGGTTCACTAAAGAATTGAACTCAAACTCAATCTTCGGCAAACATACATCCCAGTTTTTAAATTCTTGCACATTGGCTCTCAACAAGTTACCAAGACTTCGGTTGACATCTCGGTTTGCCTAGGCCAATAAACCGTTGACGAATTAACCATGCAGTTTTGTCTCTTCCAAAATGTCATTGATTATGCAGCTCCTGAATAATCAATACACGTAGTGAAGTGTTAGGAATACAGAGATAATTACCATGGAACAAATATCCATCATGTAAGACGAAGTTAGATCGACCTCCAGCTTCCAATTCAGTCACAATGCTCTGGAAATGCTCATCTGCACGGATATCATCCTTCATGCTTTTAAACCCAAGGGTATATACTTGCATAGCACCAATCAATAAACTCCGTCTACTTAAAGCATCTGCTACTTTGTTCAAAGTGCCTGACTTATGCTTGATGCTGAAAGTATACTCCTGTAGAGTACTTACCCATTTTGCATGTCTGGAGCTCAACTTATGCTGTCCCAGTAGAGATTTTAATGCTTGATGAAATGAGTACAGCACAAATTCTCGCTGGATCAAGTAATGTCGCCAATGTTGCAATGACCTCACAATGGCGTATAGCTCCAAATCATAAACTGAATACAACAGTTTGGCACCTCTAAGCTTCTCACTGTAGAAAGCAACGGGTCTCCCATCTTAGCTGAGTACTGCGCCAATCCCAGTCTTCGAAGCATCACAATCCACTTCGAATACCTTGTCAAAATCTGAAAGAACCAACAGCGGTGCTTGGGTCAACTTGACTTTCATCTCATCAAATGCTGCCTGAGCAGTGTCATTCCATCCAAACTGATTTAATTTCAACAAGTCTGTTAAGGGTGCAGTAATCTCACTATACCTCTTCACAAACCTTCTGTAGAAACCCGCAAGACCCAAAAAGGATCTCAATTCAGTTAAAGTTGTAGGTGTTGGCCAGTCCACTATCGCTCGCACCTTACTTTCATCAGGAAGAATTCCATCACCAGTAACAACATATCCCAGAAAAATTAATTTGTCTACCATCCAAATACACTTCTTTGGGTTAGCAAAAAGCTGGTTTTCATGTAATACTGTTAGAACTTGTGAAACATGCTCAACATGCTCTTGTGCTGTCTTACTGTATATCAATATATCATCAAAGTATGCAACAACAAAAGAACTAAGGAATGGACACAAAACCTGGTTCATTACTCGCATGAATGTACTAGGCGCATTAGATAGCCCGAATGGCATCACCAACCATTCATACAGGCCTTCCTTTGTCTTGAAGGCTGTCTTCCATTCATCACCTGGCTTCATTCTGATCTGATGGTACCCACTTTTCAAATCAATCTTAGTAAAGAACACGGCACCACTCAACTGATCTAGCATATCATCCAGCCTCGGTATTGGAAATCTATACTTCACAGTAATTCTGTTTATTGCCTGGCTATCAACACACATACGCCATGAACCATCCTTTTTCGGCACCAAAAGTGCTGGTACCGCGCACGGGCTAATGCTTTCCCGTACAAAGCCTTTGTCTAAAAGATCTTGAACTTGCCTCTTCAGCTCCTCATGCTGCTGTGGGGTCATTCGATAATGAGCCTTATTCGGCAACACAGAACCCGGAATCAGATCAATCTAATGCTGAATATCTCGAAGTGGTGGCAAACCCGCAGGAAGCTCACTCCGGATAACATCCCGAAATTCCTCCAAAACTGACACCAACTCCTGAGGAAGATCATGTAGCTCCTGTTCCCCATTTTGGCCAAACTCTTCTGGCTTACTAACCAGGGCAAACTAGAAATCTTCTCCCTCTAAACTAACCTCAAACTCCCTGCTTGGCAAACAAATTACTACCTTCTGTTCAGCCATGTCCTGTAGCGGTTTCAAGATCACTTTTCTCCCATCTGGTCGCAGCATATAAGTATGAGTGTAACCATTATACACTGCTTTATTATCAAACTGCCATGGTCGTCCCAAAATGATGTGTGTCGCATCCATCGGTACAACATCAGCTACTATTGACATCTCAAGCTGAGGACCAAAAGACAAGGCCAACCTATAACGTCGACTGACCTGAATATCTGCATCTCGATTCACCCAGCCGAGCTTATATGGTTGAGGATGGGGCTCAGTCATTAACCCCAATTTCTTCACAACTTTCTTAGCAATCACATTCTCCCAATTTCCAGAATCAATAATTACCTTGCAAGTTTTACCAACTACAGTGCACTTTGTTGAGAAAATATCGTGCCGACGCCAATCTCCACCAGCTCTTGGTGCAAGACACATCCTCCTAATAATCAGACTCTCTCCCTGGATGTGGTCTGGGTCAATCACATACATCTCATCCTCGAACTCTTCATCCTCGGGAAATTCAACTTCCTGCTCCTCCTCCATAAGTAACTGGGAACGCGCCTTGGGGCACTCATTGGCATAATGTCCTAAGTCATGACACCGATGGCAGCGAATGGCTCGATTGCTGCCCACCCTCTGTTGGGTACCTGAAGCCCCACTCAGCACTGTAGGTCTCGGAGGAACTGCCGAAGTTTGTTGCCTCACCACAGGAGGTGCACTCCTACTACCAGAACTCTGCTCCAAAGACTGACCAGATAATTTTCCTCTACTTTGGAACCCTCTATTCCGCATCAGGCTCTGCTCCACTGCTTGCGCCCGCATGTGCGCATCACCAACACTGTCAATCCAATGCAGAGCCAACGCATCCTGGATCGGGAATCGCAGTCCAAGCAAATACATAGCTACCAACCTCGGTTCTGACTCCATCAATCGGTTTCGAGCCACCAGTCGGTAGAACTCTATAGTATAATCTTTCACGCTTCAGTTTCCTTGTGTTAAACCATGCAATTTAGAATAAAGGACCTGTTCATGGTTCTGAGGAAGGAACTCCCGATTCATCTCCTGCTTCAAGGTTGCCCATGATGCAAATGGTGGCCTCCCATCCATATACCTCCGGTAGTGCTGTGCATGCCACCAAGCCGCTGCTCGATCTCGGAATCGGATTGTGATAAGCGACACTTGCTTGTCCAAAGGCACTTCTTTCAGCCAGAAAATATCATCAACCTGCAGGGTCCAATCCATATACTCATCAGGATTCAAACCACCTCTGAACTCTGGTATTTCAATTCGAAACCCGGACTCCCAACGAGTATGATTGTCATGCATAGGCGGCGATCTAAAATCCCTGGGAAGTGCTACATCACGCCACGGTTGCTGCCCTCTTTGCAATGATTGAGGATCTTCAATATTCTGGAAAGGGTCGACATCACCTTCTCGATGTTCATCAGGTACATTGCGATCTTGATGAGGTATAGCACGATCTTGCACCTCCAACCGTGCCATCATTGCTTGGAAAATAGCCATCATCTGCTGCTAGGTCTCCACAACATCACGAAGAGAAGGCTCCTCGTTGTTCCGCTCCATGGTTGCCGACAGAAATTTTTTTTTTTTTAAAATCTAGAACGGAACAAGGACAGATTAAGAACGGATCAAGGACAGATCAAGAACAAGAACGGATCAAGGCTCTGATACCAAGCTGGTGCAGGGCGGTTGTCAAACGCCTGCAGCGACCAAAACCCTGATTCAGGGAGAACGGGTTCTGGGAATTCCTGGATGCTAGGATTGAGCAATATGGGGAAGATCCTTTGAAACCTGCAATGATCAAGCGCTGGAGGGGTCACGTGATTCCTCACGTTGCTAGCCCTCTACCAGATTTTAATCCGGGTCTTCACGAACGGAAGGGACGAACGATGGGTTTCTCACCGTGAGTCCCTGTTTCGTTTTTTTTTTTTATCAGGAACTTGGAATGGAAGGAAGAGATTCCTCACGGAATCATCTTCTCCCAACCAGGCTTTCGGCCTGATGTGCGCAAGGGGGAAAAGGGTGCCGGCGGCCTTCCACGGAAAGAAGACGTCCAAACTCACCTTCTACGGAACCAAAAAGACAACAGCACGTCCCCCAAAAAATTCTCAAAACAAAAAAAACACGTCCAAAACAAAAGCTCCAAACAAAAGCTCCAATGTCTTATTCCAAAACAATCTACATGCTGCTCTCTTTCTTTTTCCTTCGTTCGGGTTTTAAAGCAATACAAGTTGTAATGTCCCCCACGTGACTAACAGGGAGGGAGAAAAAAACAAAACAACTAATGTTTCCACGTGACTAAAGGGAGGAAAAAAATAACAAATGTAACTCTTGCGTGAAACACTTCAAACGGATTTTTTTTTTTTTAAAAAAAATCAAGAGATCACGCCACTAATAAAATAATAATAATAATAATAATAATAATAATAATAATAATAAGACTATAGACTCCGGTGTTTTCCCGGATCCGAAACTCCACGGGCGCTAATAGTGTATTGGGCCTTCGGTCCAATTTCCAATTAATTGTTTTCATCCCAAAAACGGGTCAAATTTGAAACTTGCTTCCCTTGAAGGTGTCTGGACCTGCGCACGTTTCCTGCTGGCGAGGCTGGCGGCCCCAAATCGTCATGGGCTGGAAGCTGAACCGAAACGCCTAGGTTGGGCTTCGCCAAACTATCATCGGGCTGTCCTGTTATATGAGTCAACTGATCAGGTTCAATATTCATCTCGATGTCCGCATCACACATGGAGTCCCAGTCGCATTCTCGATTGTGCCACCTAGGATTACATGGAGGATCACATGAAGATGGCCCGTGCATGACCACATTCCAGCACACCCCTTCCACCCTTCTAGCACATCAACTCCACACGCCATCAAGTGAGACAGGAAGGTCAAGTGGATAAGCATGAATCCCTTGATTCATGCCAAGCAACTAAGGAAAGATGTGGTCCCCCAAGCCCAAAAGAGCAAGTGTTTGGCATCCCACATGGTCCCCCCCTTGGTCTCCCTCTTCTTTCCTTATTTTTCTTTAGTTTTTTGGAAATTGTATAAAACCTTCCATGTCATCATTCAACAAATCAAGAAGGATTGTGGTGCATATATTTTCTTTACTTGCTTCCTAAGTAATTGGTCCCTATATAAGGACCCCTCTCTTGTATCGAAAATAATGAAGTAGATGAGTTTTTGAAAGAAAAGTATTTTTGGTTCTACCTTCGTTAGGAGTGGGCGAGAGGCCCTAGTTATTCCCCTTCCCATTCCATTTTCTTTATCCCCTCATGACCTTTGAGATTCACCCTAACGCCTCCAAGTATCGAGGAGGGTGGAATGCCCTAGAGGTGAGAGGTCTCTTCATTAGTGTGAGTCCTAAAGTCCATGAGTTCCAAACCCTAAGGCTTTCATCCCCATTGTTCCTTCACCATCCCTAGAAAAAAAAATCCAAAAAAATATGATACCCTAATCTAGGTGACTTCTACGCTCACCATCGATCCTCCTCTCCACCTGTCCCACATCACCGAAAGTTCAAAGAATTCTGTGCCGAGCTCGGCATCCAATATCGTTTTACCTCGGTGGCTCATCCCCAGACCAACGGGGAGGCCGAGGTGATAATCGGACTGTCCTCCAAGGACTAAAGACCAAATTGGACCAGGCCAAGGGTAGGTGGGTAGAAGAACTCCCCAGCATTCTTTGGGCCTACCACACAATGCCCCGGACGGCCACAGATGAGACACCTTTCAACCTGACTTTCAGCTCAGAGGTTGTTGTCCCAATCGAACTCGGTGTGCCCACACTACAGATATAGCAGTACAATGAAGTAGAGAATATGGCATGCCTTCTTCTCAACCTGGACCTTCTCAAGGAAACCAGGGACAAGGCCCGACTCTGGATGGCGGCTTACTGATAGCGTGTGGCCCGGTACTATAATGCACGGGTAAAGCCGAAGGTCTTCTGTCCCGACGACTTGGTGCTGCACCGAGCCGAAGCATCTCAGCCCCGAGAGTGAGGCAAGCTCTTGCCGAACTGGGAAGGCCCCTACAAGGTGGTCAAAGGTCTCCCACATGGAGCTTACTATCTCATGAGTCTGGACGATGCCAGATTCCCACGAACGTGGAATGCCTGCAACTTGAAAAAATACTATTAGTAATGTAAGGCCTCTTCCTAATAATAACAAAGACCCTCTTTTGTGCAATCTTCTTTGCTTTGCAGGGATATCACTGCCCGACCCAAGGTCTGGCATGCTTAAGCTCGGAGTCTAGCTTTCTGGCACCAAAACCCGGAGTCCAGCTCTCCGGCATCGAAGAACGGAATCTAGCTCTCCGGCACCAAAGCCCAAAGTCCAGCTCTCCGATACCGAAGAACGGAGTCCAACTCTTCGACACCAAAGGCCGGAGCCTAGCACTCTGGCACTCAAGCCCGGATCCCACGCTCTCCGGCACCAAGGCCCGAAATCTAGCCCTCCAACACCGAAGAATGGAGCCCAGCTCTCCGGCACCAAAGCCCGGAGTCCAGCTCTCTAGCACCGAAGAACGAAGCCCAGCTCTCTGGCACCAAAGCCCGGATCCCATGCTCTCCAGCACCAAAGCCCAGAGCCCAGCTCTCCAGCACAAAAGCCAAGAGCCCAGCTCTCCGGCACTCAAGCCTGGATCCCAGGTTCTCCGGCACTCAAGCCCGGATCCTAGGCTCTCCGGCACTCAAGCCCGGATCCTAGGCTCTCCGGCACTCAAGCCTGGATCCCAGGCTCTCCGGCACTCAAGCCCGGATCCCATGCTCTCCGGCACTCAAGCCCGGATCCCATGCTCTCCGGCATCAAAACCCAGAGCCCAGCTTTCCAGCACTTAAGCCCGGAGTCCAGTTCTCCGGCACCAAAGATCGGTCAACTCGACACCTTAGGCCCAAAAACTTTTGAAGATTAGAGCCCCACAATCACCTGCATTTCCAACGAGTGCAAACTCCAAGCTCAGCCTTATCGTGCACACCAGGAGTTGATCTCGGTGAGACCGAAAGGATCTTATCAAATAAAGCATTAAGAAGCATTCATCCACTTCGCACACAAAGTGGAACCAACTTGACAAATGCAGAAGAGAAAAGGAAGAAATGAAGTAGATGAAGTTGCTTACCGAGAAGAGCAGGGGGAATGTGCTGTCGATTACATCCCCCAGCAGTTTTTCGGCCTTCTCCCACTGGTCGCATGACTGGATTGCAAAATCCATCATGCGCTCCGCCAGACCCTGGTCCCGGACCAGGGCAACATTTGTCACCAATTTGAAGGGGACTCGGTGGTAGTCCCTCTCCCTCCTGCTCACCCTGGATGCGGAGTCGCCCACTCCACTGGTAGAAGAAGCTTTAGGGGCGTTGTGGGAGCTTGATGCCTCCTTAGATGGGACCCCCGGTGTTGGCTCTGTTCCTTCTTGCACTTCCTCCTCCTCGATGACCATGATCTTCGAGGAAGGAGGAGACATCATGGTGACGGCTGCAGAAGCGACCCTGGCCCGGACGACCACCTCAATCTCTGGGGTCGAGATCGGCTCTCACTGCCTTGGCCGCTCTGGCACGGGCTCAATAGCCCTCTGGCCCAGCTCTAGCTTCACCTTAACCGCCCTCCCTCCTTGCTCAGGGATGGTCTCGGCTTCCCTTCTACTCGGCTCAGTAGGCACGGTGGGAGCGGTCGCCATGCCACTTTCATCGTGAGCCCTCTTCGAGGGAGACTCGCCAACCACCGCTGGAGGATCCCTTTTCTTGGTGATCGAGAGCAGGTCGTCCAGTAAGAACTTCATACCTACATACAGAAGAAAGAATATTAACTCCAAGCTCAGAAAGACAAAAGAAAATGCACAAGGAGAAAAGTTCGAGCCGAACTCACCCAACTCTCTTGTTGGGTCGACCTTGGCCTCGAAGAGGTTCTACTCTGATAGTAGAACCTCGAGTGAAGGAATCTGGACAGTGCAGAGCTGCTCGAAGACCTCTCGGTCAGCTACTTTGATCGTGGAGTCTCGGTTAGGGGACCGATCTGGGTCGCTCCAAACCCAGTCGACCCCCTCAACCATTGCAAAAAAATATTTGCTCTTCTATCCTTTGATGGAAGAGGGGAGTTTAAACTTAATGCCCCTCGATTGAGAAGAGATGGACCACCACCTCTCCTCGGAAGGGTGGTGCTTCAGGGTAAAAAAGGCCCTGAACAAGGAAAAACGGGCTACAATCCAATGAAAGTGATAGAGTACTATGAAGCAGAAGATGGTCTTCACAGCATTCGGGATGAGCCGAGCAGGGACGAGATGGTAATTGCTCAGTACTGAAAGAAAGAAAGGATGGACGGGAAATCGAAATCCTCTTGCGAGAGTCTCCTCGTAGAGGGTTATCCGGCCCGGGCCACTGGAGGTGACCCGTTCCCTCGATCGAGGGACCGAGAGCCAGACAAAGTGCGGGATGCCATAGACATCCCGGGTGGTCGCCAGTTCCTTAACAGAGATTATCGAAAGAACCTCGCTAGGACCTATTGACTGAGAAGGTTTGGGGGCGGGTTCAGGTAGAGGAGGAGGGGGGCTAGCTCTAGGCTCCCTAATGACGATCCCATCGGGAGGGTGCCTCCTGCTTAACTCGAAGTATGTCTTTTCCTCCTCATCGAAGGAAGAAGGCAACCTCGGCCGAGAAGGCCCCATCTCAGCCTGATTGGTTGAGGGACGAAAGTTGGGGCCAAAACAGGACATCTCAAAGATGGGGGAGATGAAGGCTGAAAAAGAAGAAGATGAGGACAGACCACATCCGAGAAGACCCTAAGCGTAGAGGGAAATTGGTGTGGACACCAGAAGCTGAAAGAAACTTCACTCCAACAAGGTTTGCCTTATCCCAATTTGGATCGAAGATAATTAGGTTACCTTGTATCCTTTAGTTCAAAAATATTTTATTTTCTAGAGTCATTTCCTTGTCAAGAGTCCTGTAATTAATTTTGAGTTTCAAATCAAGAGTGTTTATTGAGTCCTGTAATTACTTTTAAAATTTCATTTCCTGTAAGTCCATTTCAAGTTTTAAAGTCTAGGTCAGTCAAGTCAGTTCAGTTGAGTTAAGTCTAATTCAGTTGAGTTAAGTCTAATCAAGTCTTAAAGCTATGAAAGCCAGCAACAAGACTCAAATTCTGGACCCCAGAATTTGACCACATGAAGAAGAAAAGACACATCAACCAAGCAAGAGAAAAGGACCATCAACTAAGACCACTGGGCGCCACATGTCATTCTTATCCAAGTAGAAGACCACCTCACCATGCCACGTCATCAGGTGCCACTTCACCAGCCATCTCATCACCCTTTGGGCGCCAACAAGGGAGATTCAAATTCAAGGAGGTTGGCCACATCCCTCCAAGTCCTCCACCAAATCCTCCAACCCCCCCCCACATCCCTCCAAACTCTCCACCAAATCCTCCAACCCCCCTTGTAATCCTCCTCGATTTGGGAAGTTTTTAAATTTCAAAAGCTAGCTTTGTGAGGCTATTAAAAGCCTTGGATGCCCATTGTAAAAGGGATTGATTTTGGAAATGAATGAAGTTTGAAGTGAAGTTGTCTTGAGTTTTATGTGTGAAATTTTTCCTATCTTCTTCTTCCACGCCCAAAGCCACTCTCTTCCCTAGAAATTCATCATCCAAGCTCAAGGCAAAGGCATTGGAGTCGGCCAGATCTTCTCAACTATCTTTTCTTTGTTCATAAGTTCTCCCATCCCTTCTTTATGTTTGCATCCTTCAACCTTAACTTTGATCTTCATTGTAGGGTCCTTCGAAGTCCTTGAGTTGTGAACAGGGTTCCCCTTGACAATGAACCAACAAGCTGAAGCCCAAGTCCAGGGTTTTGATCACTGTTATCCAAGTTCTCCAGTCCAGAGCATCAGTAGTTTCAAGTTTTGAATCATAGGAAGGTTGGAAAACTCATCAAGGTAAGTCCTCAATCATTAGCCCCTATTATCTAGATCTTCTTCCTTCTTATTTTTAGAGTTGTGTCTAATCATGTAATAGTCCCTTTTCTTGTAATCCTTAAATCTTATTAAGATGAGTACAATGCTAAGTGTAATTAGGTTTCATTGCTCTACAAACACCATATTCAAAACATTAATCATATGCGTGCTACATCAGAAATCCTACCCTGCTGAGAGACGGGGGAGAGAGAGACGAACCTGGTTAACTGGGGGAGTCTAAGATGGCCGGGAGAGAAGAAGAAACTTTGGTATGATGGCAGGAACTCGAGATTTGAAAGAGATAATGTTTTGGAAAAAAATTCCTTTCCTTTCGAAGTGACAAATTGCATGACCGTACCATTACACCATCTCCGTCGATAGATCTGCACCACGTGTCGTCCATCGATGAACGGGGCACCCCACTTCGATTGCAGCCACTTTGAATTCCATGCCAGCAATAACTGCTCCTCGAACGTGTCCACGTGGCTCCTCTGCACTGGCTTGGAGAACCACCTCACGAAGCACCGATGATCATGGTCATCATTATGCCGTATTTTTGCCTTTCCATGTCAGCACCGCATTTACTCCCTTCGCCCTGAGCACCGCACGCCAACGGGCCTCGGGAGTGGGGGGAAATTGATGTGGCAGGATCGCTGATGTGGGACCTCTGTCAAATGTCATGTCGGACAAAGCTGCCATGTGGGATGTCTCCGCCCAGACTTCTTCGCCCAGCCATGCTCCCTTCGAGTCAAGACATCGAGGTTGAAGCCAAGCTCCATCTTCCTTCACTCGGCTGCACTCCCTCTGGGTCGAAATGTTGAGGCCGAAGCCAAGCTCCATCCTCCTTCGCCTGGCCATACTCCCTTCGGGTCGAGACACCATGGCCGAAGTCGAGCTCCACCCTCCTTTGCTTGGCTGCACTCCCTCCGGGTCGAGACACCATGGTCGAAGTCGAGCTCCACCCTCCTTTGCCTGGCTGCACTCCCTCCGGGTCGAGACACTGTGGTCGAAGTCGAGCTCCACCTCCCTAGATTGGCTCTGCCTCAGATGAAGAGATCTGCTATTGAAGAAAGTTGCCACTCTTCCTGGATGGCGGCCCGATGCCCGAGGACCGTCAAAAGATGCCTACCAGGCCGTGATGATGATCCCAGCTGCCACTTACACCAAAATGGAAGGAATCCTCTGATCGAGGCTCTGCATCCTCCACCAACCATCTGCACCCTCCAAAAGAGAAAGTCAATCAGCAAATTCGGATCTAGGAGGCGGCGGCCCGTCGATCGAGGCCCTGCAAAACTACCCAAAAGGGAGTGACTGGAAGGAATGTCAGAGCGAATGATAGCTTCCATACCTCCAGAATGGAAAGACAACTCGTCCACGGCATGAAACATCACCACACATGCCCGTAAGCATGGGAAAGATCCCGAGGTAAGCGGCGCGCAACACCCCCAACTAAAAGGGATCTCTCAAATTCAAATGAGATAAGTTTTTCCCAAGCTATGATTTAGTCGAGTGAGGTCCAACAAGCAAGAAGGGGGCAGCACACAAGAAGACAATGCTCGAGGCTACTGCGAAACCCCTAGGAGGGGTCTAGATGGACATATCCACCCAGCTCGAGCTCTCTTATGCTGTCACTCCCATAATCTGTGCTCAGCCCATTCGCACTCTCTCACATCACAAATTCTCCTCCTAGCATGGAGTCCACCCTCGGGCTCGACCAGGAGGATCTGTTCCCCTGGATCGTTACTGACTTGATCGTCGAAGTACCCCCGCCGAAATCTCCGGCCCGGGTCACTAACTCTGTTTTGTAGGATTGGGCACCGGAGCAGGATCCCAAGTGACAGGAGCACGTCTTGACCTCAACCTCAGCTATAGGCCATGACGATCTTGGCGGCAACAACTAGAGTGCTAGCTTTCTTACATCTTCTCTCCTTGGATTTGATCCTTTCTTCTCTTTTATTCTTAAGAGAACATAGAAGGAAGATAGCAGCAGGAAGGTGATAGACCGTGATGTTGTCGTTAAGACACCGCTGCTATCAATTTACTTAACCGACTTCTAAATTAAATTTAAAATTTATAGAAAAGGTGAGTCAGATCGAATCCATAAGAAATGTAGTATATTGAATATTTTAAAATCCTTGATTTAAAAAAATAAAGAGGTTGAAGCCGGATAAACAAAAATTAAAAGTGCAGAACAAAAGAGATACGAGGTACTAGGATCTATTATTTAGACCCTAGCATCTACTTGCAACGAAAATAAAAGACATGAATTTAAAGATGCAAGAAAATAACTTTATATTAATTGAACTAGGATCCTATTACAAGAAAGTAAAAGTATGCTGAAATGAAAGTAAAAGAAACTAAAAAGAAAGAACAAATATTGGAAGGAGGTTGGCATAGCTTCGTCGGGAAGGCGATCGATGAACTTCCTTCTTCCTTCGTACTCCTTGGAGAGAACTGGGCCTTGCTACTTCTTCTTCTCTGGTTCTCGATCTTGAAGATGACGTTGGCTTGAAGATGGCTTAGGGATAGCACTCCTCTCCAAGATATCCCACTCTCAGAGATCAACCCGTAGCCTAAGTATTGCCCTCTACCCTGTACCACGCTCTCTCCAAATGATTTCTTCTTAGGATAGGGGTCCTTTAAATAGATCTGGGCTAGGGCTTCATCTCAGTCAAATCTGGACTCAATCGGACTCTGGATCGGCAACATATCATGAAAAAAAGTATGGACCATCCAATGTATAGCTTAATGGGGTGATCGATGCTACCTTCCTTCTTGGCATAGAGAGTTCGGGAGGGACTCTTGCTAGATCGAATCTCGGGTCAAACTTGGACTCCTCCTTATTGGACTCTACCTCTCCCATGGGTGGTGACACGTAGTGACGAGCAACAGCACATGGGTGGACGACAATGGAGGGGGATGGGAAGAGCACTGTCATGGGGGCAGTGGCCGATGACATGGGATAGAGGGTGGCTCAGCAGGGGAACAGGTGGTGCCGGCCAGTGACCATGATGGATTGGGCATGAGTAGAGGCAACCTAGGGAGGAGCTAGCGGCTTTGCATGGTGGCTTGGAGATGGCGGTGGGATGGCGGAATGGTGGCGGTGACATGACAGAGTGGGGAAAACCATGGCGGCTCCAGTAATTCTCAGTGCTTCTCAGGCAGAGCAGGGCGATAACCGGTGGCTCGGGGAGATGGCCGATGATGGGAGGGGCACTCGGTGAGCAGCAGTGAGCTGGTGGACAGTGATGGTGAGTAGCATTTTGGAGCGGACGGTTGGGAAGAAGAGGGAAGATGGTGGTCGGCTTCAAGAATAGGTTTTGGGGCAGCTCTCTAGTGGTTTTTTTGACGAGGAATAGCTCCCAGCAGCAAGGGAAGGCTCCCCTGTGGCTTCTCCGATAAGAATGGTGTTCAGGAGAGAAGATGGTCCACGGACAGTGATGGGGCACGGGATAGGGATAGGATCGTCGGCGAGCTAAGAAGTCACCGAAGATTAGGGTATCCTATTTTTTTTCTATTTTCTGATTTCTTTATGGTGGTGATGAAGGAAAAAATAGGGATGGAGGATAACGAGGATGGACTACCACGAATCCTGAAACCCACTCTCACAGAGAGACTTCACACCTCTAGGGCATTATACCTGCCACCCACCTCACTACATGCAGTCTAGGGTATCTCACCTACCACCCATCTCACTACACGCGGAGCCCAGGGTATTTCACCTGCCACCCAGGTCACTCCTGGAGCCATAAGGGGGATTTCAAAGAACATGGAGGAAAACGAAGATGGGGGGATAACTAGGGCATCACGCCCCTACGATGTCCCGAAGGACAAAGACAACATCAACACCCGCAGGTGAAGACATAATGGGCCATAGCCCTGAACAACAACTGCACCAACTGACAAACCAAATCCCAAAATTCAATTTCTTCTCCCTTTTTACAATAGGAATGAGGGGTTATTTATAAGCTCCATAACCCTCATTTGAATTTGAATACAGGATAGGGATAACTCAAATTTAAATACAAGATAGGATAAGATAAGCCTATCCATATCTCAATCATAACCAACAAAATCCTAATTTAAATTTCAAATAAAAGATAGGATAAGATAAGCCTATCCATATCTCAATCATAACCAACAAAATCCTAATTTAAATTTCAAATAAAAGATAAATCCTAAATTTATTTTTCAAATTTATTTGCTGCTCCGAGATTCATGCTGCTCCGAGATTCGTGCAGGATGATGTCCCCATCATTCTCCTGAGGTGGGGAGAACTCGACTCCGTCGAGTCAAGCTCAGCGGGGTTTGCGCTCTGCTGGGTTGTATGTGAACTCGGAGGTATCAAGACCATACTTTTCCCTCATCCTCTGGCTCCACGCATCATTCCTGCTCTGATACCAAGTTGATGGGGCACGGGATAGGGATAGGATCGTCGGCGAGCTAAGAAGTCACCGAAGATTAGGGTATCCTATTTTTTTTCTATTTTCTGATTTCTTTATGGTGGTGATGAAGGAAAAAATAGGGATGGAGGATAACGAGGATGGACTACCACGAATCCTGAAACCCACTCTCACAGAGAGACTTCACACCTCTAGGGCATTATACCTGCCACCCACCTCACTACATGCAGTCTAGGGTATCTCACCTACCACCCATCTCACTACACGCGGAGCCCAGGGTATTTCACCTGCCACCCAGGTCACTCCTGGAGCCATAAGGGGGATTTCAAAGAACATGGAGGAAAACGAAGATGGGGGGATAACTAGGGCATCACGCCCCTACGATGTCCCGAAGGACAAAGACAACATCAACACCCGCAGGTGAAGACATAATGGGCCATAGCCCTGAACAACAACTGCACCAACTGACAAACCAAATCCCAAAAATTCAATTTCTTCTCCCTTTTTACAATAGGAATGAGGGGTTATTTATAAGCTCCATAACCCTCATTTGAATTTGAATACAGGATAGGGATAACTCAAATTTAAATACAAGATAGGATAAGATAAGCCTATCCATATCTCAATCATAATCAACAAAATCCTAATTTAAATTTCAAATAAAAGATAGGATAAGATAAGCCTATCCATATCTCAATCATAACCAACAAAATCCTAATTTAAATTTCAAATAAAAGATAAATCCTAAATTTATTTTTCAAATTTATTTGCTGCTCCGAGATTCATGCTGCTCCGAGATTCGTGCAGGATGATGTCCCCATCATTCTCCTGAGGTGGGGAGAACTCGACTCCGTCGAGTCAAGCTCAGCGGGGTTTGCGCTCTGCTGGGTTGTATGTGAACTCGGAGGTATCAAGACCATACTTTTCCCTCATCCTCTGGCTCCACGCATCATTCCTGCTCTGATACCAAGTTGATGGGGCACGGGATAGGGATAGGATCGTCGGCGAGCTAAGAAGTCACCGAAGATTAGGGTATCCTATTTTTTTTCTATTTTCTGATTTCTTTATGGTGGTGATGAAGGAAAAATAGGGATGGAGGATAACGAGGATGGACTACCACGAATCCTGAAACCCACTCTCACAGAGAGACTTCACACCTCTAGGGCATTATACCTGCCACCCACCTCACTACATGCAGTCTAGGGTATCTCACCTACCACCCATCTCACTACACGCGGAGCCCAGGGTATTTCACCTGCCACCCAGGTCACTCCTGGAGCCATAAGGGGGATTTCAAAGAACATGGAGGAAAACGAAGATGGGGGGATAACTAGGGCATCACGCCCCTACGATGTCCCGAAGGACAAAGACAACATCAACACCCGCAGGTGAAGACATAATGGGCCATAGCCCTGAACAACAGCTGCACCAACTGACAAACCAAATCCCAAAATTCAATTTCTTCTCCCTTTTTACAATAGGAATGAGGGGTTATTTATAAGCTCCATAACCCTCATTTGAATTTGAATACAGGATAGGGATAACTCAAATTTAAATACAAGATAGGATAAGATAAGCCTATCCATATCTCAATCATAACCAACAAAATCCTAATTTAAATTTCAAATAAAAGATAGGATAAGATAAGCCTATCCATATCTCAATCATAACCAACAAAATCCTAATTTAAATTTCAATAAAAGATAAATCCTAAATTTATTTTTCAAATTTATTTGCTGCTCCGAGATTCATGCTGCTCCGAGATTCGTGCAGGATGATGTCCCCATCAGACAGGGTCCGTGGACCGGTGGCAATGGCTGCTTGTGGACCAAACAAGCTCCCATAGACCAAGCAGCCGGTCCATGGTGGACCGACTGCTTTAAAATCTTTGTATTTTTTTTAATAATCTTCAAAATTGAGTCCCAAACTTGTTCGAATTCTGATTCACATGCTGTTTACACTGTTGAACTCCAAAAATTGAGTTCTTTGTAATGATGGTTGATATGGCATGATCGCTGACATGGAACCTACATCGGATCCAACTCTAATCGAGGTTGAGCTCCTTGTTGAGGTCGAGCTCCTGTCGAGGTCGAGCTCCCGTCGAGGTCGAGCTCCCTATCGAGGTCGAGCTTCCTGCCAAGGTCAAGCCTCCTGCCGAGGTCAAGTTCCTAGTCAAAGTCAACTTCCTACTTGAAGTCAAGCATAGACAAAGATAGGGGAATTCAGCCTCCCCCTCAAGCAACCTTAGGAGTTGCTGGGAAGTGACCCTAGCAGGAGATGTCACCATCCCTGTCGGAACCCCTGTGACACTCAGAGAGACTGCCACCTCTGTGGAGTGGCGCTCCACCAGGGCACACTGCTTGCCATCTCTGTGGAGTGGCGCTCCGCCAGGGCACGTCGCCTGCCACCTCTATGGAGTGGCACCCCGCCAGGGCATGCTGCCTACAACCTTTGAGGAGTGGCATTCTACCAGGGCATGTTGCCTATATCCCTTGCAGTGGAGCATCCCGTCGGAGCACCAGGCCTCTCAGCTTGCTGTTGGCACCTTCTGTGGAAAGGTGCACCGCCTGGAGCATAACGCCTTTCAACCTACCACCTATACCACCCGAAAGAGGAAGGTTCTACCAGGAGTGTCAAACCCTGTAGCATCTTTCGCTAGTCTTGTGCTTTGCTAGGTCCCCAGACATGGTGGCAAAATACTTGTAAGAAGTAGTATCCTGTCAGGGTATTAGATCCCGTGGCATGCCACTCGCACTCACCGCGGAAGGGACGTACACTTCATAGTACTTCGCGTGCACCCATGGCAAAACCTCCCTATGAGGGCTACGGGTCCTGTCTCCCTCTTCTCAGGAGGAAAGGAAACATACCTACACTTCGCCCATAGGAGATGCTCTCAGAGAGCCCCTGCGAGATGAATCTTGCTTCTATAAGAAGCTCAAAGGGGGCCTCCGGTAAAGGTAAGTGAAGAAGCACAAGTAACAAGCACAAGCGAGCAGAAACCAGTGCAAGAGAGAAAAGGTGAGAGAAGCTCGAAGGCAGGAGGAACATTTGAAGACTCCCTCGAGAGCTCCCCCTGTTACATCTACCACTGTTACTCCCACTGCTCTAGCTTTTACTCTATCTCTTCAAGAATTCTCTAGATGTGGAGACCACTCTGGGCTCCGCAAAGGAGGATCTGTTCCTCTGATCGCCTACTAACTTGATCATCAAAGTGCCCCATCAGGATCCCCAACCTGGGTCTCCTCTCTTTTACATGACCGGACATGCTTGGAGGACACCAAGCAGGAAGCCTACTCATCGGTGCCATGTAGGAGCTGTAGGCCACAGTGATCTAGATGGCAACAAATTGGCATGTTAGGTAGGGGGTGACTATAGGAAGACCAACAACTAACCTCCTACTAGAAGAGCATTCGTGGAATCCCATGACCCCATGGTGATGACACGCGCATAGGAAGCCTCCGTCAGCCATGTAGGAGATCGTCCCACCGTGATGACAAGCACAGTCCAGAAAGAGAGCTCCCCACTCCACCACCGCCACCTCCGGTGGATCCACAAGTCACCGCACTCTCCCAGCAAGTCCAAGCCCTGGCTGTGGTAGTACACCAGTTGCACCACCAACATCGGTCCTTGGCCACCTAGCAGTAACCAGGGACCCCTACAGCCCAAGCCACCAGGCCTCATGATAGCATGGGATCCTTCCAAGGAAGGCTGTCACACCCACGGGCCATATCCTGTCCCCGGGGAAGCCTCCAGACCCCAAGGAAGAGGCAATGGAGTGGTTCAACCGGTTGAGATAGCCAGTCCCCAGTCCCGGACCACGGTGCCTCATGGTACCGTAGATGCCACCGTGGTAAGGCCCTCCGACATGACCTCCACCTCTCATCTCCCTCTCCTCCGATAGCCTTGGCAGAAGGTTTCACTGACGAGGCCATCAGGCATTGAGCTGAGAGGTTCCTGGAGAAGTAAGAGCGTAAGCTGGCTGAGCTGTCCCTCTAGTTTGCCGATCTACAGGTCTCCTCACATGAGCTCACAAGCTACGATGGCCGCTCCCCTTTCTTCCATAGAATCCAAAAGAAATCGATCCCTAGTCGGTTCCATATGCCTCAGATGGATCCCTACAACGGGACCATCGACCCCCTGGACCACCTCGAAAGCTATAAGACCCTCATGAGGGTCCAGGGGGCCACTGATACCCTTCTCTGTATCACCTTTCTAGCTACACTCCAGAAGGCCGCTCGAGTCTGGTACACCCATCTTGAGATAAGGAGCATTGACTCCTTTAAGTAGTTGGAGAAGAAGTTTGTGGTGCACTTCGATGCTTATTAGAAGGTACCACAAGAAGCTGATAGCCTCTTTTCCATTTACCAGCAGGAGGACCATGAGTCCTTGCAGGACTACTGTCCCATTTTAAAGTTGCCACCCTGGAGATCTACAACCTGGACGAGCCCGTCGCCATGTTGGCGCTGAAGAGGGGGCTCAGGACCTCTCATTTCACCTACTCCCTCGATAAGAAGCCTCCAAAAATATACTCCGAGCTCCTCCTCCGGGTCCACAAGCACATCCATGCAAAGGAGGCGAACCATACCAAAAAGAAGCTAGATGGGAGACCCCTGAAGAAGCAGCCCCAGGGGGAGCCCTCTAGGATGCATGGGCCCAGGGCAACCCCAAACCTTCAGATGGGCTCGAAGCCGAAGAGCACTCCTGCCCAAGAAGAGAGGTACACCCCTTCTCATCCCAAGATCTAAAATTCTCTTGGAGATCGAGGTTGAGCATTATCTACATCGCCCTCTTCCACTGAGACTATTCGGTGGTCATGATAAGTCGAAGTACTACCAGTTTCACCATGACCACAGCCACGACATTGAGGAATGCCACTACCTCAAGGGAGACAGAGCATAGTCCGAACCCCGTCCGAACCCCAGGCGCTCGTAGCTCTTCCTCCCATCGATAACTTGCCCACCAAGTAGCCAGTGGGGATGATCTTCTTGGGAGGCAGAGCATAGTCCCAAAAGGACCAAAGCGAGGGAGGGGATTGATAATGTACTCCCTTCATGAGGGAAAGGGGAACCGGGATGGAGAATGTAAATAATGATGCTATTATCGTTGAGATGATGATAGCTAAACATCCTATAAAATGGATTATGGTCGATAGTGGAAGCTTGACTGATGTCCTTTTTTATGATGCTTTCTCCAAGATGAATCTATCTCCTATCTTGTTGAGGCCGGTGCACACCCCTCTGGTTGGATTTATTGGAGATTCAGTAGAGATTACTCTATGTCACCGTTGGAATGCCTCCCTGGGAAAGTACTGTAATGATGACCTTTACAGTTGTAAGGCTCCCTTCAGTCTACAATGTGATCCTTGGCCTCCCTAGGCTCAACCTGCTCGATGCAGTCATATATACAAAATGACTTCTAGTTCGGTTCCTAATCCCTTACGAAGTAGGGGAGATGAGGGGGACCCCGCAGCTAGTTCAGCACTGCTTATAGGCCATCCCAGGGGCCAGGAGTGCTGATGAGGACCCAGTTGCTGACCAGCTTAACCAAAGAATGCAAGATGCCAAGGGTGGTCCAGTTGTATGCCTGATGTCTTTCCCCCTCGGGATGAATCCTTTGAAGATAGTGCAAGTGGGAGCCTAACTACATGAGAACGAAAGGGCTCACCTCCTGAGTTTTCTTCGATCAAATGCTGATATTTTTGCCTGGTCCACGATGGACATGCCTGGGATTCCTTTCGACATCATCACCCATAGGTTGATCGTCGATCCGAAATGCTGCCCAGTCCAGTAGAAGAAGAGGGGCTTTACCCTAGAGAGATAGAAGGCAATCAATGAAGAGGTGGAAAAGCTCCTCACTACTGGTTTCATTCAAGAGGTCCAGTATCCTAGCTGGCTAGCGAATGTGGTCATGGTCAAGAAGGTCAATGGGAAGTGGAGGATCTATGTAGACTACACTGACCTTCATCGAGCCTGCCCAAAAGATAGCTTCTTCCTTCCTAAGATTGACCAGCTAGTAGATGCCATCTCGGGGCACCGCTTACTCAATTTCATGGATGCATTCTTCAGATACAACTAGATCTGGATGCACCCAGAAGATGAGGAGCACAATGCCTTCATCACAGACTAAGGGACCTACTGTTACAAGATGATGCCATTTGGTCTGAAGAATGCTAGGGCTACGCATCAGTGTCTGGTCAATAAGGTCTTTAAAGATCAAATCAGCTGCAACATGCAAGTCTACATGGATGACATTCTTGTCATGAGTGCTCAAGGTAAGACCATGTCACAGACCTTACTGAAGCCTTCCACAACTTCCATCTTCACCAAATAAAGCTAAACCCAGCCAAGTGTGCATTTGGCATCGCCATTGGGAAATTCTTGGGGTTCATGATCACCCAAAGGGGGATCAAGGCCAATCCTGAGAAGGTTCAGGCAATTGTTGACATGGAGCACCCCACTTCAAAGAAATAGGTCCAATGCTTGATTAACTAGATCATGATCCTAAGCTGCTTTATCTCATGCTCCGTTGAGCACTGCTTGCCCTTCTTCAAGGTGCTGTGCAAGATTTATGACTTCACCTAGACTGACGAGTGTCGAGAAGCCTTTGAGATGGAGATGGAGTTCAAAGACCAGTGTACTATGCCAGCAAGCTGCTTCGAGATGCAAAAACTAGGTACACCCACTTTGAAAAAATTATTTTTGCACTCATAATGTTTGCCCAGCACCTCAGGTCATACTTCCAAGCCATCCAATTATGGTCCTCATCGACCAACCTCTAAGGGCCATCCTTAGCCACTCGATATGTCCGGATGTTTGGCTAAATGGGTAGTGAAGCTCAGTGAGTTTGACATCACCTACCATCCAAGGCCATCTTAGAAGGCACATATGCTGGCTGACTTTCTGGTGGAATGCACTTGGACAAGCGAGGAACCAGAGGAGGCCACCACTGGGGGCCAATGAAATCACCGATCGAAGAGGCTACATGGATCCTCCACATGGACGGCACATCCAACATGGGAGGAAGTAGAGCCGACCTCATCCTCACCAACTCTAATGAGGTCAAGGCATAATGCATATTATACTTTCTTTTCAAAGCTATAAATAATCAGGTTGAGTATAGGCACTCCTGGCTGGGTTAAAGGTATCCCGTGAGCTAAGCATATCAAGCCTGAGAGTCTTCACCGACTCATAGCTAGTCACAGGTCAAGTCTCAGGAGAATATGAAGCCCGAGATCCTCAAATGGCAAGATACCTGGAATGGGTGCATTCAAGCATGGCAAGCTTCCAACGTTTCAGCATCTCCCACATCTCTCATGGAGAAAATGACTGTGCTGACACTCTCTCCAGACTTGCAACCCTACCGGACTCATCGCTGGGGCACGCCTATGTCGAATACTTGGAGAAGCCCAGCTACGAGGCCCCAGGTGAGTTCCAGCAGGTCACCCCTGAGGCTAGTTGGATGGATCGCTACATCAGGTACATTACTAATGTCACCCTACCCGAGAATCACGTGGAGGATGGTCTCCTCAAAAAGAAGGCCGTGCACTTCGTATTGATGGAAGGGCAGCTCTACCGGAGATCCCACTCCTATCCCTTATTAAATTGTCTAAGATCCTCAGAGGTGGCCTACGTACTCTAGGGATACATGAGGGCCTCTGTGGGAAGCATGTGGGGGGCAGGATGCTAGCATACAAAGCCCTCCACCAAGGATACTATTGGGAGACCATGTAGGAAGATACGGTTGACTTCATGAGAAAGTGTGATCGCTGTCAATGGCATACTTACATACAACATCGCCGGTAGTACCTCTCTCCTAACTCTCTGCTCTGTGGCTATTCGCCTAGTAGGGAATGGACATCTTGGGTCCCTTTCCTCCATGTCCAATCAACGGAGGTACCTGATCGTGGCCATCGACTACTTCACTAAGTGGGTTGAGGCAGAGCCACTAGCACATATTACTAAAGCCAATGCTAGGTCATTTCTCTGGAAGTCGATCATCTGTCGATTCGATCTTCTTCACTCAATCATCATTGTTAATGGATGGTAGTTCGATAACCAAGCATTCAAGAAGTTTTGCACCGATCTCAATATCCACCACCGCTTCACTTCAGTGGCCCACCCTCAGACCAATGGCGAGGTTGAGATGACCAATCGCACCATCCTCCAAGGGCTCCGCACCAGACTATATGAGGCCAAGGGTCGATGGGCCAAGAGCTCCCCAATGTACTGTGGGCCTACCATATCGTACCTCGAACGGTGACAGGTGAGACACCTTTCAATCTTGTTTTTGATTTCGAGACTGTGATCCTTGTGGAAGTAGGTTTGCCCACACTGCAGGTAGAGCAATACGATGAAGCTGAGAATCTAGCACGACTCCTACTCAACCTGGACTTGCTAGAAGAAACAAGGGACAAAGCTCGACTCCATATGGTGGCCTACAAGCAATGAGTGGCCCAGTACTACAATTCTCAAGTGAAGCTGAAGGTCTTCCGCCTGGGTGACTTAGTCCTATGGTGCATCGAAGTCTCACAGCCTGGGGAATGTGGCAAACTTTTTCCAAATTGGAAAGGTCCCTACAAGGTAGTCAAGGCACTACCACATGGAGCCTACTACCTTGCTAGACCCGATGGTGCCCAATTTCCATGAACCTGGAATGCCAGCATCCTGAGGATGTACTACCAATAATGTAAGACTCTCTTTAAATAGTAAAAGTTTCTTTTTGGTGCAACATTATTTCCCACCTATGCAAGAACTCTATCCATCAGGCTCCAAGTTTGGCAATGCAAGCTAGAAAACTTCAGAAGCCTTGCACTCTATCCGTCAGACTCCAAGTTTGGCGATGCAAGCCAAAAAATTCTAGAAGCCCCGTACTCTATCCGTCGGACTCCAAGTTCGGTGATGCAAGCCAGGAAACTCCAGAAGCCCCGCACTCTATCCGTCGGACTCCAAGCTCAACGATGCAAGCTGGAAAACTCCAGGAGCCCCGCACTCTATCCATCGAACTCCAAGTTCGATGATGCAAGCTAGAAAACTCTAGAAGCCCCACACTCTATCCGTCAGACTCCAAGTTTGGTGAAGGCAAGCCGAGAAACTCCAGAAGCCCTGCACTCTAGCCATCGGAATCCAAGTTCAGCGATACAAGCTAGGAAACTCTAGAAGTCCCGTACTTTATCCATCAGATTCCATGTTCAACGATGCAAGCCGGGAAACTCCAGAAGCCCCACATGATGTGGGATGAAGGGATGGGAGCATCAACATAAAGAAATACAGAATTTTAAAGTGAACAATGATCCAAACAAGATGGCATAACTTATCCACAAAGAATGAAAAGGCACACTAAAGCAGACTACTAGAAGATGTAATCACTTTCTTGTAAAGTAGATCTAGTTAAAGAAAAAAAAGTAAATGGACATAATGGTTGAAAAACCATACAAATTAGGACAATGCTCTCTTTAGGAGATCAGATCATGGAGTGTAGGGTAGGACTTGTTACCAGACAATGAGCTCTTTACCCTCATTAGTAGGATCACTCTATACTCATGGAGTGGGCAACTGGATAAGAAGGCTAACTCCCTTGAATGAAGTGCTTCTCGTCAATGGTTCAAAGGCAAGTTTTTCATGAAAAAGTGAGGCACCCAACTTGATTTTGAATTTGAAGCCTTGGGTGACAAGGTGATGCAGACATCGAGATGAATATTGAACCTGATCAATTGACTCATATATCAGGATAGCCCGGTGATAGTTCGGCAAAGCCCAACCCAGACGTTTTGGTTCAGCTTCTGGCCCATGACAATTTGGGGCCGCCAGCCTCGCCAGCAGGAAACGTGCGCAGGTCCAGACGCCTTCAAGGGAAGCAAGTTTCAAATCTAACCCATTTTGGGATGAAAACAATTAATTGAGAATTGGGCTGAAGGCCCAATACACTAATTGCGTCCGTGAAGTTTCGGATCCGTGAAAACACTGGAGTCTTTAGTCTTATTATTATTATTATAATTTTATTAATGGCGTGATCTCTTGATTTTTTTTTAAAAAATAAAATAAATAAAATTCGTTTGAAGTGTTTCACGCAAGAGTCAGCGTGTTGAGTTTTGTTACATTTGTTTTTTTTTCCTCCCTTTAGTCACGTGGAGGACTTTGCTTCTTGTAATGATTTTTTAAAAACGAAACCCAAGGAATAAAAAAAGGAAGGAGCATTTTGGAATTTTTTTTGGACGGTGCTTTGGTGTTTGTTTCCATGGAAGGCTGTCCAGCCTTCTTTTCCCCCTCGCGCACACCAGGTTGAAAGCCTGGTTGGGAGAGGACGATTCCATGAGGAATCACTTCGTCCGTTCCAAGTTCTTGTAAAAAAAAAAAACAGGGACTCACGGTGAGAAACCCATCGTTCGTCCCTTCCATTCGTGAAGACCCGGATTGAAATCCGGTAGAGGCTGGCAACGTGAGGAATCACGCTGCCCTTCCAGTGCTTGATCGTTGCAGGTTTCAAAGGATCTTCCCCATCTTGCTCAATCCTAGCATCCAAGAATTCTAAGAACCCGTTCTCGCTGAGTCGGGGTTTTGGTCGCTGCAGGCGTTTGACAACCGCCCTGCACCACAAGGGTAGGGACCTTCCATGTTTGGCATGGAGAGTGAGGTGGCCTTCCCTGTTGGTGTGGAGAGTGAGGTGGTAACAAGTCCTACCCTACACTCCATGATCTGATCTCTTGAAGAGAGCATTGTCTTAATTTGCATGGTTTCTCAACCATTAAGTCCATTTACTTTTTATGCTTTAACTATATCTACTCTGCGGGAAAGTGATTACATCTTCTAGTAGTCTATTTCAGTGCACCTTTTCATTCTTTATAGATGAGTTATGCCATCTTGTTTGAAAGAGTCATTAAGAACATTCGCCTTGATGCACCCACCTTTGATGGAAACTTAGATCCTAAGGTGTACATTGATTGGGAAGGTGACATGGATTAATATTTTGAGTGGTATGAGATGTCGGAAGAAAGGAAGTTCAAAATTTCCAAACTTAGATTAGTCTGACAAGCTAGGTTATATTAGAAAAATGTTGAGCACATTTGTCATTAGAGAGGAGACATGCCCATAGCCACATGGAGAGCCATGAAGATTAAACCTAGGGAGAAGTACCTATCCATGTCCTATGAGCAAAGACTTTTAGACCAATGGAAAAGGTTGAGTTAAGGTAATAGAACTGTATCTGAGTACATTGCCAAATTCGATGAGTTTGTCATGAGATGTAGCATAGTCGAGTTCAAGGCCATGACCCCTATCTTGATCTCGAGTTGGCCTACGTGAGGAAATCCAAAAGGAATTTTTCTAAGAGAAGTCCATGACCTTGAACAAGCTAATCAAATTGCTAGGGACTTCGAGAGATTTCAAAGGGGACCCATGATCCGTCAATCTGAACCCAACAGGATTAGTACCCCTGGATATAGGTCAAGTTCTCGTCAAGTTCCTTCAAACCGACCCACTCCTACTACCCCATTAGTTTGCAAGGATGACAGAGGTAAGGGCCTTGAAGTTCAAAGAAGCAATAATAATGACATTCATTGCTTTAGGTGTCATAAGGTTGGCCACTATGCTAGTCAGTGTCCTACTCGAGCCTTGCACATAGAAGAATTATAGGAAGAGGCTCCTAAATCCTTTGAAGAATTTGAGGATGAAGTGTATGAAGCAAGAACAAACTTAGTAGATGAGTATGAGGGAGATGAGGAAACTATAGATCCACCTGAGTTACTGGGAGTTGTTAGATGTATTATGACCCAAACAAGAGAGCATGAGGATTGGTGTAGAACCAACATCCTACAAACTTTTATCAAAATAGGAGAAAAGGTTTGCAAGATCATCATAGATAGTAGATGTGTTAATGCCATTTCTACTAATACTATCAAGAGTCCAGGTTTGACCACTATTCCCTATCCCAACCCTTATAAGGTATCTTGGATTGATTCGACCTCCATTCCTATTAAGTTAAGATGCCAAGTTATAATCTAATTCCAATCCTATCAGGAAAAAGTTTGGTGTGACATTCTTCCTATGAGGGTTAGCAATTCATTCTAGGCCGACCCTAGTTGTATGATCATGATGCTACCTTGTACAGTCGATCAAACTCTCGTTCATTCACCCACCTAGGAAAGAAAATTGTTATAAACTCTTCACCACCTAAGGACAATACCAAAAGAGGGTCTAGCAATCTGAAGGAAAAGAAACAAGGACTACATTTGATCAATGCTAAGGATTTAGAATGTGAGATTAATGAAGGTTCACCCATTTGGATATTGACTACTAAGAAAGTCTGGGACTGACCCCAGAAGGAACAGTCCCAGGAAGTAATAAAATTTTTAAAAGATTTTCAAGATGTCTTTTCATAAGATCTTCCTGATCACCTCCCACCATTAAGGGACATTCAGCATGCCATAAACTTAGTCCCAGGAGCCACTTTACCCAACTTTTCACACTATAGGATGAATCCCACCGAACATTCAGAGTTGCAAAGGCAAGTTGAAGATCTTCTCCAAAAGAGATTCATTAGAGAAAGTCTGAGCCCTTGTGCAGTACCTATCCTATTGACCCCTAAGAAGGATGGCACTTGGAGAATGTTTGTAGATAGTCATGCTATCAATAAGATAATGGTCAAGTATCATTTTTCTATTCCCTATCTTGATGATATGTTGGACATCATGGCTAAAGCCACCATTTTTCTAAGATTGACCTTAAGAGTGGTTATCACCAAGTTAGAATTAGGCAAGGGGACGAGTGGAAGGAGAAAAGTTACAAAACAAGTTAGAGTGGTTGTCACCATTTTTTCTTAAGATTGACCTTAAGAGTGGTTATCACCAAGTTAGAGTGAAATAAAGATCTCCTACCATTCTTGTACCAGTGTAACCCTAATATGTAACACAAAATATATATTTTTTTTTCTAAGTTTTTTTTTAAAAAATAGAAGATAATGAAGGAGGTATAAGGAGAAAACCTTAAGAGTCCTTAATCTAAGAGGATAGAGAAGAGTTAGTTTTTTTTGTTATTTTTGTGAATTTCAAACACTTGTCACATAGATTCTTATCCTAGGTTGTCCTAATTCTAGACAACTCCTAACCTCCAAAGCAGCTTTAGAGCCCTCCAAGTCAAAAACTAACTAATCCACTGGCCAGGTAAGGGTAAGATTGGTGGGGGTCCACCGTTGCTTTCCTTAGACACCTATTAAAATTGGCCAGGTCAGACAATGGAACTAATTAAAAACTACCTTTCTTTAGGGCAACATCATCCTTGAACCCCTTTCCTAGACACCAGCCAATCAGCTAATCCTGACCCGGTCCAACTCTTTTGGGTGCCCTATCCTATTGAGCTCGAGTTTCTTAGGGGCTGACATCTAGTTAATTTTAATTAGTAGGCTTAAGTATGCTGAATGCAAGGTGATGGTTTGTGGGCTAAGGAAGGGTGAACAAATTTTCATCTTATCTTGTTTATGGGTTAATGCCCTTAAGATAGTTTATAGAAATATGAATGCAAAACAGAAAGGTATCCCAAACAAGTAATAAGCTTTTAAGTTTTAGTTAGTTACTCTATTTTAGTTAAGTATTATGAGGTATTTTTGTTTTCTTTTTATATTATGTTATTTCAAGCAAGAAAGATAAAAGGTAGTTTTTAATCTTGATTAATTAGGTATGAAACTAAAATTAGGTTAAGCAAATAAAGAAACTTTAGGTTTTGTAATTAAAGCAAGAAATCAAATTATAATTTAAGGTAGTTAATTAAAACATTAAGTAATTTTTTTTGATAATTTTAGAAAGGAAGAAACCAATTTTTTTTTCTTTTATGCTAATTTTGAAAAAGGAAGGGAGCAATAATAAAGGAGGAAATAAATCTAAAAGGTATTTTTTTGGTTAATACGAAAAGAAAAAAGAGATAATTAAAAGTAACTAATGAAAAAGGAAATTAATTTGAGGTTAGGGTTGACTGCACCAGAATGGTAGATAATCTTTTTTTCTCCATTTTTTTCTTTTTCTTCCTTTTTGATCTACAAAAAAATGAAACAAGAAAAATTAGTAAATTAAATTTACAAAAAAATTAAAGAGATAAAAAATATTGTGTTCGTGCCTTCCTCGACAATGGTGCCTGATATGGCATGACCGCTGACGTGGAGCCTCCCTCGGATCTGGCTGGCAGCCATACTGGCAGAAGGTGCCACCTGGATGCACAGGATGGATAAGGTGCCAAGATTGAGCCCCTGGTCGAGGTCAGCTCCCCCGAGGTCGAGCCCTCCTCAAGGTTGTGCTCTCATTCTTCGAGCCTCTGGCCGAGGTCAACTCCCCCGAGGTCGAGCCCTTACCGAGGTCATGCTTCGTTCTTTGAGCCCCTAGCTGAGGTCAGCTCCCCCAAGGTCGAGTCCTCGCCGAGGTCGAGCTCTCGTTCTTGGAGCCCTTGGCCGAGGTCAGCTCCCCTAAGGTCAAGCCCTCACCGAAGTTGAGCTCTTGTTCTTCGAGCCCCTAGCTGAGGTTAGCTCTCCCAAGGTCGAGCCCTCGTCAAGGTCAAGCTCTCGTTCTTCGAGCTCCTGGCCAAGGTCAGCTCCCCCAAGGTCGAGCCCTCGCTGAGGTCGTGCTCTCATTCTTTAAGCCCCCAATTGAGGTCAGCTTTCCCGAGGTCAAGCCCTCGTCAAGGTCGTGCTCTCGCTTTTCGAGTCCCGAACGAGGTCAGCTTCCCCATAATCGAGCCCTCGATCGTGGTCACTTTCCCCCTACTCGAGGTCGTTTCCCTGGTCAAAGTCAATCTCTTACCTAGAAACAAGTATGGATTTTTCACAAGTGGACGCGGTCTTCTTCTCAAGCACCCCTAGAGTGGCAGCGATAGTGATGCTAGCAAGTGGTGTCACCATCCTCATCAGAGCCCTTGTGCTGCCTAGGGAGACTAGCACCCCAGTGGGGAGGTGCTCCACCAGGGCACGCCGCTTGCAACCTCTAAAAAATGGCATTTCCCTAGGGCACACTACCTGTAACCTCTGAAGAATAGTGTTTCACCAGAGCATGCCGCCTACAAAGGAGCATTTCGCCAGAGCATCAGGACACTTAGCCCATTATCGGCACCTCCTGAGGGAGGATACCTCGCTTGGGGTGTGGCACGCGTTGACCTACCACTTGCACCACCTAGAAGAGGAAGGTTTCGCCAGGGGTCTTAGACAGGTGCTCTGCCAGGTCTCCCCAAATGTGGCGGGATGATGATAGAAGGGGGCAGTGCCTTATCAAATTGTCAGGCCTCACGACGTGCCACACATACCCACCACAGAGGGACTTACACTCCTTAGTGCACCACCTATGCCCGTGGTAGACCTCCCCTGATGGAGGCTATGGATCCTGTCCCCCTCCTCCAGAGAAAGGGGGAAAGGAAGAGTAAGCTTATGCCTCGTCTAGGGGAGGGACTCCCAGAGGGTGCCAGGTTAAGGCTCTGCACCTCACGGGAGATAGAACACTTTTATAAGAAACTCAAAGGGGCTTCCGATGAAGGTAAGCAAGAAGTGGCAAGCTACTAGCAAGGCTCCAGGGATAGGAAGAATACTCTAGGATTCCTTAAATGAACCCCCATGATAGTAGCCATTACTGATCAAGCCCTCCTCAACCCCAACTCTCTTTCCATCATCTCTTAAATCCTCTGAGAGTGGAGACCACTCCGGGATCCACCAAGGAGGATCTATTTTCCTTGATCGTCTACTAACTTGACCGTCGGAGTGCCCCCACCGGGATCCCTGGCTCGGGTCTCCCTTCTTTTGCAGGACCAGGCACATGCTTAGGACACCAAGCGGGAGAGCTACCAACCAACACCATGTAGGAGCTACGGGCCATGGTAATCTAGGCGGCAACAGATTGGCATGCCAGGTAAGGGATGTTGCCGACCTCACCACGGTGGCCTATATCTCGTGAGCTGGCGCCGGTTCTCGGACTCTCTCACCTCGAGATCTCCAAACTTCCGGACCTGCAAAACAAGTCAGAGACCCAGGTCGGGGGTTCCGGCGGGGGCACTCCGACGATCAAGTCAGAGAGTGGCAAGATGGAACAGGACCTCTAAGGCGGGCCCAAAGGATCCCCGTGCTTAGAGGAGATGTAAAATGAAAGAAGTGTGGGGAAGAGAGGAGTTGAGGCCCAGCCTCCCATGCTAGGGCCACTGAGCTCTCTCCTGAGGACTTCCCGAGATCCTCCTGGATCGTTCTTTTGGTGTTCTCCCTTTTTTTTCACCTACCTTTCCGTCCATTTTTACCGTCCCTTTTATATCACCGAACTACCTTCAGCCCACGTCCCCTCCCGGGGGCTCTCTGGACCTTCTCCTTCTCCTTCTTCTTCGAGTCTGAAAGTTAAGTGGCCGGCTCGCCTCGTCCGCAGTGTGTCATGAAAGGAAGAAGACTGGTGAGGCCTTGGGCCGAGCACGGGAGCTCTCCTTTCGGGGTATTGAGGTGGGCTCTATCCATTTCAGGCTCCTGCTCGCTAGGATTTCATTCCTCGGTTGCGGGGCCCTAATTAACTGGTGTAAACAAGGTTTCGCGTATCACTACAGGCCGTACCGGCGCCATGTACGGAGTGCGACGCGTGCTGGCTCTAGTGGCGACCTCGTGACCTGTGTCTCTGCCTCACCGAGGCTTTACAGAGTAGGGGCGACCTCGGCCGAGGTGGACCCCTCCTGGGTGGATACCTGGTGGAGTGGCAGAGAGAGGCTCAACTTCGTCTGAGATGGACCCGTCTTGGGGTGCCACCTGGCGAAGGAGTAGGAGGGCCCGGCTTGACCTCGGCAGAGGTGGACCCGTTAGGGTGCATCACCTGACGAGGGAGCGAGGGGCCGCCAGCTTTGGCCGAGGTGGACCCCTCCTGGGTGGACACCTGGTGGAGTGGCAGAGAGAGGCTCGACTTCGACTGAGGTGGACCCGTCTTGGGGTGCCACCTGGCGAAGGAGCGGGAGGGCCCAACTCGACCTCGGCAAAGGTGGACCCATCTTGGGGTGCCACCTGGCGAGGGAGCGAGGGGCCACCAGCTTCGACCGAGGTGGACCCCTCCTGGGTGGACACCTGGTGGAGTGGCAGAGAGAGGCTCGACTTCGATCGAGGTGGACCCGTCTTGGGGTGCCACCTGGCGAAGTAGCAGGAGGGCCTGGCTCGACCTCGTAGAGGTGGACCCGTCTTGGGGTGCCACCTGGCGAGGGAGCGAGGGGCCGCCAGCTTCGGCGAGGTGGACCCCTCCTGGGTGGACACCTAGCGGAGTGGTAGAGAGCGGATCGACTTCGACCGAGGTGGACCCGTCTTGGGGTGCCACCTGGCGAAGGAGCAGGAGGGCTCGGCTTGACCTCGATAGAGGTGTACTCGTCTTGGGGTGCCACTTGGAAAGGGAGCGAGGGGCCGCCAGCTTCGGCCGAGGTGGACCCCTCCTGGGTGGACACCTGGCGGAGTGGCAGAGAGAGGCTCGACTTCGGCCGAGGTGGACCCATCTTGGGGTGCTACCTGGCGAAGGAGCAGGAGGGCCCGGCTCAACCTCGATAGAGGTGGACCCGTGTTGGGGTACCACCTAGTGAGCGAGCGAGGGGTCGCCAGCTTCGATCGAGGTGGACCCCTCCTTGGTGGACACCTGGCGGAGTGGCATAGAGCGGCTCGACTTCGGTCGAGGTGGACCCATCTTAGGGTGCTACCTGGTGAAGGAGCAGGAGGGCCAGGCTCGACCTCGACAGAGGTGGACCCATCTTGGGGTGCCACCTGGCGATGGAGTGAGGGGCCGCCAGCTTCGACCGAGGTGGACCCCTCCGGGGTGGACACCTGTCGGAGTGGCAGAGAGAGGCTCGACTTCGACCGAGGTGGGACCCGTCTTGGGGTGCCACCTGGTGAAGGAGCAAGAGGGCCCGGCTCAACCTCAGCAGAGGTGGACCAGTCTTGGGGTGCCACCTGGTGTGTGAGCGAGGGGCCGCCAGCTTCGGCTGAGGTAGACCCCTCCTGGGTGGACACCTGATGGAGTGGCAAAGAGAGGCTCGACTTCGGTCGAGGTGGACTTGTATTGGGGTTCCACCTGGCGAAGGAGCAGGAGCACTTCTTCCCGAACGAGGGATCTTTTGAAAGAAAAAATCCATGTGGTACTGACTGTGTCCAGCTGGACCTGACACATGCTCCACGTTAGCGATGTAGCCATATCAGTTTTTCCCCATCCCCGGGTTCCATCGAGGCATCGTGGCTTGGGACGTGGGGATTTAATGCGGAGATGACATGGAGAAAGCAAAAATCTCGTGCCATAATTGCCATGATCCCTACCGCCACTTCTGTCGCACCCGAGACCCTTTGAGAGGCCGCCACGTGTACACGTCTGATGGCCCATTAATGCACCATTCCGAAACGAGGCTGTTTTCACCGAACCGAAGCATTGATGTCGGGTGTGCCTCCATGTGGCAGTTATCTGATGGCTTGGAATGGAAAGAGGCGTACGGCTGCTGTCGATTGAGTTTGAAAAGGAGGGCGACTTTCCGGTAATGAGGTTTCTCCATTTTCTCACACTCCGCCGACGGTTGCAGTGGTCTCCCTTCATCTTCTCGGGGTTGCCATTCCTCTGGTACAAAATATCTCGGTGAGTGTCTTCGACCCCCTTCTCCTCTTCTTCGATCTTCTATTCCTTGTGGCAGTTTTCTTGTTTCTTCTTCCTTCATGCCGTGTCGCCACTATGTTTCCTCCAACCCAGACGAGGCCGGCCCCTCCCGGCCAAGGACTCCATTATCTTCCTCCCGGAGGAGGAAGAGATCTCTGACGAGGTCTCCAACCCGGGGCCGTGACCATAGGTGTCCCTAGGGGTCTTAGGTCTCCTCCCATAATTTCTGCATGTCCCATTTCCTTTCTTCCTCCTCCGGAGGCCTCTTCCTCCGATCCCTCCAGTTACGCTTCGACGATGATTGGAGAAGATCTTTCCTGGATCCGGGACACCTTTGGGGTCCCGGATTCAATCCGCCTTTCCCTCCCAAGGCATAGGGATCGAGTAACCTCGAGTGGCCCTGGGAGGGTCATCTTCCACGAGGACTTTCTCGTGGGGGTCTTCGTTTTCCCCTTCATTCCTTTTTTCTTTCGTTCCTCAGCCATTATCGTCTGGTCCCAGCCCAGTTGGCTCCTAATGCCATCCGGGTCATCTTTGCCTTCATCATCTTCTGCCACTTCCATGGGTTCGTTGCCCGTTTCTCCCTCTTCACGGCTCTATTCACCCTGAAGCGCTACTCCACCGATGATGGCTGGTGGTACATTTCATCCCAGCCTAGGTGCCTTAGGTTCGACCTCCCTTCTTCAATCAAGGATTGGAAGAACCGCTTCTTTTTCACCTCGGTTGAGAACATCGACTGGGCTTGGAGTGAGCCGGACCGGTCCCCGAACTGAAATTCTCAGGTCGAGCCGGCAGATCAGGATGACTTTACACTACTGCTGGGTGACATGATCCCAACTCTTGACATTCTGCTCTCGGAGCAGAATTTATTCGAGACGGGGATCAGTCCCATCCGGGAGTTGGGTGAGGCCCGGATCTCGCTCCTTCGCCTTTATCTTTAGTTCAGCACTTCTTTTCTTTAAACTGGCCTAATTGAACCCCCCTTTTTTTCTCAGGTATGAAGTTCTTCGTGGAAAACCTGATGGAGGGCATCATGGAGAGGGATGCTGCCGAAGGGACTGACCCCCGGCGAAGAGGGCTCGCATTGAGGCGAGCCGGGTGCCTGTGCCCGCATCCGCCGTTACTGGCCCTGGGGCGACGGCTCCTGCTCCCAGGCCACCTCAGGCCGGGTGCCCGATGTCCCTGTCGTCGACCTTGATAAGGCCGGGGAAGAGAGGGGACCGGAACCTCCTCGGGCGACGCCTGCTCCAGCCACCGCACCGGCCACTTCCGTGGTGGCCACCAGGGTGGTGGCAGCTCCATCGATGGCCGCATCGCTTGTCGAAGGGACGGTCGCCCAGCCTACTGCCGATGCGGCCATCCCACCCCCAAGTCTCACCAGCAGCTGCTCCATGATCCATGACCAGGGGCTCACGGAGAGAGTCATGGAGTTCGCCAGCACCTCTCGGGACCGCCATCTAAGGGCGGTCAGGACTACACCAAGACACCGCTCAGGATCCTCCCGCAGCTTTTTATGGTGAGTTCCGAGCTCCGACCCCTTAAAGTTCCAGTTGGATCTTACTAACTCCGTGTCTCTTTCGATGCAGATCGGGACGGACGTGCTGTTGCTGAGGAACTTCCTTGCTGGCTATGCCAAGAAGGACGCCAAGAAGGAGGAGAAGCTCGGCAAACTTGCAGCCGATGTCAAGGACCTCATGGAGAAGGGGGCGAGCTGCAAGGGAATAACCATGCTCTCCGGGCCGACCTGGTCTGCACCGAGGGGCACGTTAAGGAGCTCGAGACCTCTCTGTTGGAGGAGAGGATCTCGAACCAGCGCCACAATGAGGAGGACGCGACGGAGAAGACCCGTCTCAGGGCTCAGTCCTGGTCACTGGAGCGCCGGGTAGAAGAGGTCCTCAAGGAGCTGAGCTCAGCGAAGGAGAAGAACTCCTATGTTAACGGGCTACTGGAGGCATCCAAGAGGGAAGCGCAGGAGGCCGTGCTAAAGTTCTGGGCCTCCGAGGAGTACGTCGCTGAGGTGCGCGAGGCGGCCGTGGACTCCTTCTTGAAGGGATTCCAGGTATGCCGGGAGAAGGTGAGCTCCTTCTACCCCGAGCTCGACCTTAGCAGGGTTATACTGGGCGACAGTGGCAGGAGCCCATCAGAGGAGCTTCGATGGTGGCTGGTGACGAGGTGGCGGCTCCCGAGCAGCCTCTAGTTGATGGCGTCGGCAGAGAGGGTGCCCCCCAGCCCGAGGAGGATGCAGCTGCACCGAAGTAGCTCCGCGACTTTTTATTTTATTTTTGTATTTTTTTCTTTGGGATCTCCCGGCCTATCGGGGCCCCTTTTGTGTAAGGAACTTTTTGTTTGCAATGAAAATATTTTTCGATTAACCCGTTCCTTCTGTCACTCTCTTTTCTTTTTTTCTTTTTTTTTTTGGTGCATCTTCCGGACTGAACCCTGGTGCTAGCTACTGGGACTAAGTCCCGTAGTGCATTCCGAGCTGAACTCCGGGATTGCGTGGGTGAACTAGGTTCTGACCCACCTTCCAGATCGAAGTCCGGGACTTCGCTTTGGAACCGGGTTCCTTGCGAACTTCCAGACTGAACCCCGGGGCCGCGGGCTGAAATTGAGCCCTGTGCGACTTACCGAGCTGTTCTCCGGAATTTTGTAGGACGGGACCTAAGTCTCTGGGACCTCTTCCAGACTGAACTCCAGGGTTGCATGTCGGAATTTAGTTCCGTGAGACACTCCAGACTGAACTCCGGGATTTTTATGAGAGGGACATCACGCCTTCGCGGATCTTCTACCGTGTTCATGCTCGCTGAACTTAGAGCTGGGCGGCCCTTACCCTAAGAGACGAGAGTAGGAATTTGGTGAAAAAGATTTCATTATTAAAGTTTGAGGGGTCTTACACTATTGGTAGTACATCCTCAAGTTTGAGGCATTTCAGGTCCGAGGGAATCGAGATCCGCCTAGCTCCTCCAGGTAGTACGCCCCATGGGGAAGCACCTCCGCCACCCTATAAGGCCCTTCCCAATTAGGGGAGAGCTTTCCGCACTCCCGTGGCTGGGAAGCCTCAATGCGGCGGAGCACCAGGTCTTCCTAGCGGAAGGACTTCGGTCGCACCCTAGAGTTGTAATATCTAGCCACCCATTACCGGTAAGCTACCATCCAAACTCGAGCCCTGTCCCTCGTTTCTTCAAGGAGGTCCAGGTTTAGCAGCATCCTGGCAGGGTTTTTCGCCTTATCATACTGTTCCACGTGCAGGGTCAGTAGGCTGAGCTCAACTGGTATAACCGCTTCTGCTTCGAAGACAAGGTTGAACGGGATCTCATCTGTAGCATTCCTTGGGGTAGTGTGATATGTCCAAAGGATGCTCGGGAGCTCTTCTGCCCACCTACCCTTGGCCTGGTCCAGTCTTGTCCGGAGGCCTTGCAAGATGGTCCTATTTGTTACCTCGGCTTCTCCATTCGTCTGAGGATGTACCATCGAAGTGAAATGATGGTGGATGCCGAGATCGTTGCAAAACTCCTCGAATTCCCGACAATCAAACTGACATCCATTGTTGGTGATAATAGTGTGTGGTAGGCTGAAGCGGTAAATAATTGACTTCCAGAGGAACTTGGTGATGTTTGCCTCCGTGATCCGGGCCAAGGGTTCATCCTCGACCCACTTCGTGAAGTAGTCGATGGCCACGATCAAGAATTTCCATTGCCCGGACGCCGGGGGAAAAGGTCCTAGGAGATCCATTCCCCATTGAGTGAACGGCCATGGGGCGGAGAGCTGGGAGAGTGGAGCGGTGGACTGACGTTGCACCATGACATGCTGTTGACACCGGTTGCACCTCTTCACGAAGTTAGCTGTGTCTTCTTTCATTGTCTCCCAGAATTAACCTTGATGGAGGGCCTTGTATGCCAGTGTCCTGCCCCCCACATGGTTCCCACAGTTGCCCTCGTGGATCTCTTGGAGCACGAGTGCGGCTTCTGCGGGTCTCATACACTTGAGGAGCGGGTAGGAGTAGGACCTCTGATACAGTAGCCCATCCATTAAGACGAACCGAGCGACCTTCCTCTTAATGAGGCCAGCCGCCACGCGGTCCGCTGGCAAGGTGCCGTCGGTGATGTACTCAATGTACTTGTCCATCCAGCTAGGCTCTTGGTTGACCTGTTAGACCTCCATGGGTGTCTCATAGCTCGGGGCCTCGAGGTGCTCGATGTAAGCATGGCCCAATGATGAGTCCGGCAGGGTTGCAAGGCGGGAGAGGGCATCCGCGCGGGCATTTTTCCCTCGAGGTACATAGGAGACGCTGAAATGCCAAAATCCTATCGCGCCCGTTCGTACGAGCTCCAAGTATTTCACCATTTTGGGGTCCCGCGCCTCGTACTCCCCCGAGATCTGCCCAGCTACCAGCTGCGAGTCGGTGAAGACCCTGAGGTTGGCCATGCGCAGCTCATGGGACACTCTTAGCCCTGCGAGGAGCGCTTCATACTCCGCCTGATTATTAGTGGCGGTGAACTGGAAACGAAGCGCACATTCGATGACAACTCCTTCTCCGTTGGCGAGGATGAGTTCAGCTCCACTCCCGCCGGAGTTCGAGGCTCCATCTACATGTAGGATCCAGATGTCTTCCTCTGGTCCTGGCTCCAGCTATCAATCTTGGGGGCTTTCTTTCAGCCCCTCGTGCAAGCTTGCATACTCAACTAAGAAATCAACGAGTACTTGTGCCTTCATGGCCGACCTCAGCCTGTAAGTAATGTCGAACTCGCTGAGCTTGAGCACCCACTTTGCCAAGCATCCAGACGTGTCAGGTCGGCTGAGCACCGCTTTCAGCAGCTGATTTGTCAGGACAGCGATGGGGTGCGCTTGAAAATAAAGCCTGAGATGCTGAGCGGATATGATCAGTGCAAAAATCAGTTTCTCAGACCAGGAATACCTGAGCTCCATATCACGGAGGAGTTTGTGGTGCGGACACCAGAGGCACCAGAATAAGGCAGAGGCTTCTCAACCCTCTGTGGATCACTTAGTTAATATTTGAGTCCCCTGTAATAAAGCTTAGTCCAGCTACATTTGAGTCCTGTAATTAGTCCAGCTCTTGTTGAGCTAGTTCAGTTCAGTACTAGTCAGCTCATGTTGAGCTAATTTCAATTTTTGAGTCCTGTCTAATCAGATTGAAGACTCAAGACCACATCATACAAGTGAAGACCAAGTTCAACCTAATTGAAGATGTAAAAGTTAAGCCCAAGTCCAACCCAGCTTGAAGACTTGAAGAGTCCAGAAGAGAAGACAAAATCAGGAACAAATTTGAAACCTTGGACCAGTCGGAAGGAATTTGGGTCAGCCCAGGCCCAGGTAGAATTTAGGGCGCCCCTCCCTAGGGTCACCTCCCCTCTTGGTCGGCCACTTATGGTCACCACCTTGGCCGACCAAGAGAAGGACAAGAGGAGAGTGTTTGAGTTGAGATTTTCTACCTATTTGCCTTGTATTCCAATTAGAGTTTGAAAGGAAAAGGAGTCCTATGTAAAGTCTAAAGTGCCCTTACTTGGAGCCCAAGGTTAAGGGTCTATTTAAGGGACCCTAGCCTCTTGTATGAAACCAGATTTTTGATATGAATTAAAACCTTGAGTTCTTCTATTGAGTTGTGTGATACCCTGCTGTGTGCATAAAGGGTTTGTGAGAGTTTTTCTCCCAGTGCTGCAATCATCTTCCTGCTGCCAACAAGCCTCTCAGATCCCTGGATGCCCACTCCAAAAGAAGCCTTCCCTTGCTATTTTCCCTTTGTTTCTTGTTCCTTTGTGAGTTTTCTAACCCCTGACAGGTAGTTTGCAGGTCCCCGAGTTTCTACGAATCCAACGACTCCAACCAAGCCTCAATTGGATCACCGAGCAGAAAGCCAGGTATTCGCGAGTCTTTGGCTCGATTTTCCAGGCCGCATCCGTCGAGGAACGAGAGACCCTTGCTGCGATCTTACAGACATTGTCAGGTACACCCCCTCTACCTCCAGTAGTTTTATTGTAGGAGAACTTGCCCTAACCGAGGCTTCTCAGCCCCGGAGATCCTTCTTTTCTACTTTTCTAGGTCCTAATCTACATGCTGATCTTATAAAATTCATATAAAATTTCCTACAATTTATTTTAATCTAAAATTTGGGAATTAATCACTCAACCCAACATATAAAACATAAAAAAAATTTGCATGCATATTAGTCCCCCATCATTTGGTATCAGAGCTTAGATTAGGGCTTGTTTTCTGCAATTTTTCAGTCCATATATACTCTATTTTTTAATTATTTCTCCCTATTAGAAATTCCAAAAATTTTGAAATTTGTTTTGATACATTTATCATAATTCACAATAATTTTCAAAATTTCTTCAGATTTTATTTCAGACTGTGAATTTCTGCAAGCCGAAATACAGCCTGCAGATTTTCGGCTCTATTTTTTTCAGCAAGACAAGTTTGGAAGTTTTAGGATTTTGTTTAGAATTTTTTGCATATCTTTTAATTTTAGTATATTTCCTTCATATTAGGCCATAATTTGCAAGTTTTCTTCTATTTAAGAAAATACAAAAAAAAATTATATATTCTCTAAAAATACCAAAAACATCTAAACCCTAATTTGCATCCTCATCTGCCTGCCATCATTGCATAATTTACTTTTAAGGGCACTCTTGCTATATCAGATAAGGGGAGGAGTTGAAAACCTCTCCTTAGCCCAAAACTACATCCCTTGCATTCGGTCCCAAGCCTTAACCTAAAATTAACTAGACTTAATTTGCCCTAGTGGGCTAGGGACACCAACTGGTCGGGTCCGGGCTAGTGTTAGATCACTATGTCAAGTTAACCTGTGTGTGCCTTGTGCTCAGTGTCTAGAACGGTGGTTCAGGGATTCAATCCCGAAGGGCTTCTGTGATGGTCCGCCTACCTGGCCAATCTCTGATTGGTGTCTAAGATTGGCAATCAGGGACCTCACACTCCCCTTACACCTACCTGGCTGAGTACAGGGTTACTATAGGCTAGTTTGCCACCATGATTGAGCATCTGTTTAGACTCTAGGTCTAGTCAGCTGTAGTCGGTCTAATCAAGTCTTGCATGAGCACTAGATCAGGGGTTTCATATCACCCACCTCCTTCACAAATGTCTGAACCCATGAAAATTTGTAAGCCCAAATAAAAGCACTCACTGAGCATCTAACCCAATCCATGGCCCAGTTGACTACCCAGTTAACTCAGTCTGGTACCCAAACCAACAATAGAATTGACCATCTTGCCAATAGGTTTGACCAGTTAGAAGGCCGTGTAGGGACCATACAAAGAACCCATGGGTCACAGTCTGAGCCAGATCTTGAGTCCCCTCAACCTAGGAGGACCCCAAACCCTGATCTATACCATGAGGTCGAACCTAGGAGAGCTCCTCATCCTGACCCATACTATAATCTTGAACCTAGGAGGACCCCAAACCTTGATCCATTCCGTGAGGTTGAACTAGGAGAACCCCCAGCTTGACCCATACTATAATCCCGAGCCTAGGAGGACTCCAAACCCTGATCCATACCTTGAGACTGAACCTAGGAGAGACCATCATCCTGACCCAATCCTGAGATTCGTCCTAGAAGGCCCAATCAAGATTTTGTAGACCATGAGGACAGATTCTATAGACATGTTAAGCTTGATGCCCCAACTTTTGATGGTTGTCTAGATCCTAAGGTCTATATAGATTGGGAGGGAGAGATGGATCAATATTTGAGTGGTATGATATGACAGAGGAACGTAAGTTTAGGTTTGCTAAGCTTAAGTTGGTTCGGGAAGCCAGGTTACATTGGGCTAGTGTTGAGAGAACCCTTAGTCTAGGAGGGCATGATCCTATAACCACCTGGTGGGCCATGAAGGGTAGGCTTAGGACAAGATACGTTCCAGCTTCATATCGTAGTGGTTTACTAGATCATTGGCAACGATTTAATCAGGGTAACAAGAGTATAGATGAGTACATCGCAAAATTTGATGAGTATTCCATGCGATGTGATTTGAGGAAATCTGAGGATGTTGTCTTATCTAGGTTTAGGACTGGACTGAGAGATGACATTAAGAAAGAGCTTTATATGAGAGAGGTTAGAGACCTGGACCATGCTTACCAGATTGCTAGGGATCATGAGCGTTTTCATAGAGGCCCCATTTATCGTAGGCCTGAGCCCACTATATACCATAGTCAGTATCCAGGAGCTAGCCAGCCCCATCAGAGCCGACCCATGCCCAGCCGACCTAGCCCGAGTCGACCCAGTCCTAGTCAACTAGGCCTGAATCGACCCAGTCCTAGTCAGCCAGGCCCGAGTCGACCCCAGCCTAGTAATCCTTTGACCCGTAAGGATGATCGAGGAAAATCTGTAGAAGTCAATAAGAGTTACACTCCCCAAAAGACCTATTTTAGATGTAATAAGCCAGGCCACTTTATGAGCCAATGTCCAGTTAGTGCCTTACACCTGGGTGAACTGCAGGAAGAAGAGCCTGAATCCGTAGTCGAACTTGAGGGAGAAGTTTATGAGGCTGATGATCAGTTAATAGATGAGTATGAAGGTGAGGAGGAGGAACCTGAGTCTGAGAACCAATTAGGAGTGGTTAGGTGCATCTTAACCCAAACCCCAGTTAGGGAAGATTGGCGTAGGACTAGCATCCTACAGACTTTTGTTAAGATAGGGGGTAAGGTTCTTAAGATCATCATAGATAGTGGGAGTTGTGTCAATGCCGTCTCTGCCAAGATAGTTAAATCTTTAGGATTGACCACAGTTCCTCATCCTAGCCCGTACAAAGTTTCTTGGGTAGATTCCACCTCCATCCAAATTCAAGTTAGGTGCCAAATCCTACTTAGATTGCAAACCTATGAGGAAAAGATTTGGTGTGATGTTATCCCTATGGAAGTAAGTAGTATTATTTTAGGTCGACCTTGGCTATTTGATCATGATGCAACCCTGTATGGTCGAACCAATGTTTGTACCTTCAACTACCATGGGAATAAGCTTGTTATCAATCCAGCTCCCCCTAGGGACCCAGTTAAAAGGGGTTCTAGTAGCCTTAAGAACAAGAAACCTGGAGTTAACCTGATTAAGGCTAGGGAGTTAGAAAAGGAGATTGTTGAGGGTAACCCTGTTTGGATCTTGACCTCCAAAGAAATATTAGAGCCAACCCAAAAGGAACACCCTAAAGAAATTGTCGAAGCTCTGAAAGAATTTGAGGATGTCTTCCCTGAGGATTTACCTGATCAATTGCCACCCCTTAGAGACATCCAGCATGCAATAGACTTAGTTCCAGGAGCCACTTTACCAAACCTTCCTCACTATAGGCTGAATCCCAGTGAGCATCAGGAATTACAGAGACAAGTGGGAGAATTACTTAGGAAGGGTTTCATTAGGGAGAGCCTGAGTCCATGTGCAGTCCCTGCTCTACTGACCCTAAGAAGGATGGTACCTGGAGGATGTGTGTAGATAGTACAGCTATCAACAAAATAACTATGAAATATAGGTTTCCCATCCCCCGATTGGATGATATGTTAGACATGATGGCCGAAGCCAGAGTTTTCTCCAAGATAGACCTTAAGAGTGGCTATCATCAGGTTAGGATTAGACCTGGGGATGAGTGGAAAACTGCTTTCAAGACTAAGGATGGACTGTTTGAGTGGGTTGTAATGCCCTTTGGACTTTCCAATGCACCAAGTACCTTTATGAGGATTATGACCCAGGTCCTGAGAGAGTTTACCGGAAAATTCATTATGGTCTACTTTGATGATATTCTGATTTATAGCAGGACCAAGAAGGACCACCTTAGTCATCTAAGACTGGTATGCCAAACCCTTAGGGAGAATAGCCTCTATGCCAACTTTAAGAAGTGTGATTTCATGACACATAGGGTCATCTTCCTAGGTTTTGTTGTCACCCCTGAGGGAGTTTCTGCAGATCCTGAAAAGGTTAGGGCGATTGTTGAGTGGCCTACACCCTCTAGTGTCCACGATGTACTTAGTTTCCATGGCCTAGCAACCTTTTACAGGAGATTTATTAGGGGTTTTAGCACAATCGTCGCACCTATCACCGATTGCATTAAGAAGGGTACATTTGAGTGGACCAAAGCAACTGATAAGGCCTTTCTAGAGCTTAAGGATAAGATGACCCATGCACCCATCCTTAGATTACCTGACTTTACTAAGGTGTTTGAGGTCGCTTGCGACACCTCGGGAGTAGGGATAGGCGGGGTACTAAGTCAAGAAAACCATCCTGTAGCCTTCTTCAGTGAAAAGCTAAATGAGGCTAAACTTAAGTACTCTACCTATGACAAGAAATTTTATGCGGTAGTCCAGGCCCTTAGATATTGGAGACATTACTTACTACCACAGGAGTTTGTTTTATTTTCTGATCATGAGGCACTCCGATTCCTGAACTCCCAAAAGAAACTGAATCCACGGCATGGTAAATGGATTGAGTACATTCAAGCCTACACTTTCGTCCTGAAGCATCGTGCCGGTATTGAAAATAAGGCAGCAGATGCCCTGAGCCGTAGGTCTTTACTATTGGGATCAGTTAGCACCCAAGTCATAGGGTTTGATAGGTTAAAGAATTGATGCAGAACAAATAAAGGAATGCGATGCGGAAGTAAATTAAGATTAACTAATTTTTTTGTTGTTTTTATATGTTTGTAGAAGTTGGCTTCAAATCAAAGAAAAGTTAACCTAACATTGAAAGATACTAATATGATAATTGAAAGCACAATTTTAAGAAAACTAAATTATCAGAGTAGTTCAGAAGCAACGGATCGCTGGGGGTTGAGAAACTCCCAGACCTAGGGTTTCGCTCCGAACTTTCAAAAGAACAGAAATAAAGAGGAGAGATGGTTTATCTAACCAGACAATGATCTTCACGGATTTTGGTGGAGGAACTCTCCCGAGCAGATTGTTGGATCCCGGATTTAGATATCTTCGTAATAGATCCTCCAATACTGGTCCTTTGGCCGGTTGGCTTCTCCTGAACTCAAGATCTGGAAGAGAAGAAAAATAATTGATGGAATCAGAGAGTCAAGGGAAAGATTTACCAGGTTGATGAACTAGAAGATTGAAATTGCTGAAAATGGATTCTCCTGGATGTTGATGTGATTTTCCTTGGAACTTGCTCTGGATCTGAAGTTGCCGGACTGGATCTGGATGAAGGTGGACGGCCTGGACTTGTAGAGAGAGAGAGGCCGTGGGAGATGGATGGATCTAGGGTTTGATGGATTGAAAATAATGAAGGGTGGCTAGGGTTTTGGAATTTCAAGTGGCTAACCTAGGGTTTTGGATAAAGATGGAGATCTCTCACCTCCTCAAGGCTCCAATGGAACCCGGATTACCCCCTCACGGAGCTCAACACTTAGAATAGTGCGGAAGAAGAGAAACCTAGCTCACTCAACACAAGAGAATAGCAAAAAATAATTTTCTTCATTGATTTTCTAAAGTTACAAAGAGAGGTCTATTATATAGACCTAAAATTTTCTCCAAGCTTGTACAAATTCCTATGTGGGACTAAACTCCTCCAACCACTAGATTAGGTAGAAAATCTTCTCTCTTGGCCGACCAAGAGTTCAAAAAAAATTGGGACGGCCATAAAGGAATTTTTTTGAATTTTTTGGTGCCTCCTTTGGAGTTGGATTTGGATTTGGAGTCCTCTTCTTCTTATGGTATTTCTTCTTTTCTTCCACTCCAAGTTAAGCTCTTTGATTTTGATTTGAACTTCAATTAGGAGTAGGTTGGATGTCCTTCTTTGATTTCTTCTCCAAGAGAAGTCTTCTTCCTTCTTTGCTTAGGTAAAATAGGCAGGTATGGGCGCCTCCTTTAAAGTAGCCTCCAATTTGATTTTTTCTTCTTTGGATGTGGGGACCATGACACTGGGATGCCTCTGTGGCGCCTCCTGGACTCTGGCGTGTACTCGGAGTGTGGCTGGGCATGTGGCTTGGAGTGTGGCCTCCACTTGCTTGAACCTTGATTTGATTGGAAGACAAATGTGGCACCATTTTGGACCAAATTGAAACCACATTGGGACTTGCACCGAGTCAACATGACTCAACAAAATTTAAATGGTGACTCAATAAATAAAATAAATAAACTGGTTGACCAGGTCAACCTTTATTACAAACCCTAATTTCTCGGGCAATGTCAATCAGAGATCCAAATGGAGCTCTGAAGTCTTCTTCTGAGTCTGGTGCCCGCACCAAGAATGAATATGAAACCTACCCAGACTTTGGAGACATTTACCAAACCCTCAGGCTAGGACCATCCAGTACCCATAGTGAGTATACCCTTCATGATGGTTACCTTTTCCAGAATAATCGACTCTGTATACCCAAAACTTTCCTTAGAGAATTCCTAATATGGAAAACCCATGCTGGAGGTTTAGCTGGTCATTTCGATAGAAATAAGACGATCTTAGCAATAGAGGACCAGTTCTTTTGGCCAGGATTGAAAAGGCACGTTGCACAGATTATCGCCAGATGTCGAACTTGTGCTATTACCAAACAGCAAAAACAAAACACTGGTCTTTACACACCTTTACCAGTGCCTGATCGCCCTTGGCAGGACCTAAGTATGGATTTCGTGCTAGGATTACCTAAGACCCAAAAGAAACATGACTCAATCTTTGTAGTGGTCGATAGGTTCTCTAAGATGGCTCACTTCATTCCCTGTTCCCAGACCTTTGACGCGTCTAGGATAACCAAACTCTTCTTAGATCATGTGGTCAAACTCCATGGCCTACCCAAGACCATTAAATCTGATAGGGATGTTAGGTTCACTAGTTATTTCTGGAAGACCTTATGGAACCTATTAGGGACCAAGCTTAAGTTTTCTACAGCCTACCACCCTCAAACAGATGGCCAAACTGAAGTAGTGAACCGAAGTTTAGGAAACCTCCTTAGATGCCTGGTAGGTGAACATGTTGGAACATGGGATTTGTTATTACCTAGAGCAGAGTTTGCTTACAACAGTTCAGTAAATAGGACAATGGGTAAGAGCCCTTTTGAGATAGTCCATGGGTACAAGCCTAATCGCCCCATTGATTTGATTCCTTTACCTATTCATGCACGAGTCTCAGAGTCTGCAGAGTCATTTGCACAGCATATTAGAGACTTGCATAAAGACATTAACCAAAAGATAAACTTAAGCAATGAAACTTATAAAAATTTGGTTAATTCCTGAAGAAGGATCAAAGAATTTGATGTAGGGGATTCTGTCATGATTAGGCTTAGGCCTGAGCGGTTCCCACTTGGGACCGTTAAGAAGCTTCATGCTCGTGGAACCGGACCTTTTAAAGTATTAAAGAAGGTTGGATCAAATGCCTATGTGCTAGACTCCTTCGGATATGGGCATTAGTTCTACCTTCAATATTACAGACTTGGTTGAGTACAGGGAATTGGCAACAATACCCAGTGAGGCTTTTGGACCTATCCTTCTATTGAGAGTGATCCTTACCCAGAGTGTCCACCAATTAATTGGCCTGAGAGAGGAGAACGGATCGAGCGTATCCTAGATGATCAAGCCATTACGACCCGGGGCCGCGATTATCAACGCTTCCTAGTCCGATGGCAAGGCCGGCCAGAGTCGGACGATTCGTGGATTTCTCAAGAGAACTCGCAATGCCTCAACCCAGACCTTCTCGAGAGATATGTGAGACAATCTGATCTTCACTCGATAGGGTCAAGTTCCTCCCATCCTGGGAGAATTGGTGCGGACACCAGAGGCACCAGAATAAGGCAGAGGCTTCTCAACCCTCTGTGGATCACTTAGTTAATATTTGAGTCCCCTGTAAAAAAGCTTAGTCCAGCTACATTTGAGTCCTGTAATTAGTCCAGCTCTTGTTGAGCTAGTTCAGTTCAGTACTAGTCAGCTCATGTTGAGCTAAGTTCAATTTTTGAGTCCTGTCCAATCAGATTGAAGACTCAAGACCACATCATACAAGTGAAGACCAAGTTCAACCTAATTGAAGACATAAAAGTTAATCCCAAGTCGAACCCAGCTTGAAGACTTGAAGAGTCCAGAAGAGAAGACAAAATCAGGAACAAATTTGAAACCCTGGACCAACCGGAAGGAATTTGGGCCAGCCCAGGCCCAGGTAGAATTTAGGGCGCCCCTCCCTAGGGTCACCTCCCCTCTTGGTCAGCAACTTATGGTCACCACCTTGGCCGACCAAGAGAAGGACAAGAGGAGAGTGTTTGAGTTGAAATTTTCTACCTATTTGCCTTGTATTCCAATTAGAGTTTGAAAAGGAAAAGAAGTCCTATGTAAAGTCTAAAGTGCCCTTACTTGGAGCCCAAGGTTAAGGGTCTATTTAAGGGACCCTAGCCTCTTGTATGAAACCTAATTTTTGATATGAATTAAAACCTTGAGTTCTTCTATTGAGTTGTGTGATACCCTGCTGTGTGCATAAAGGGATTTGTGAGAGATTTTCTTCCCAGTGCTGCAATCATCTTCCTGCTACCAACAAGCCTCTCAGATCCCTGGATGCCCACTCCAAAAGAAGCCTTCCCTTGCTGTTTTTCCTTTGTTTTCTTGTTCCTTTATGAGTTTTCTAACCCCTGACAGGTAGTTTGCAGGTCCCCGAGTTCCTATGAATCCAACGACTCCAGCCAAGCCTTAATCGGATCACCGAGCAGAAAGCCGGGTATCCACGGGTCTTTGGCTCGATTTTCCAGGCGCATCCATCGAGGAACGAGAGACCCCTTGCTGCGATCTTCACAGACGTTGTCAGGTACACCCCCTCTACCTCCAGCAGTTTTATTGTAGGAGAACTTGCCCTAATCGAGGCTTCTCAGCCCCGGCGATCCTTCTTTTCTACTTTTCTAGGTCCTAATCTGCATGCTGATCTTCAATGCCAGACGGGAGGTCTTGAGCCTACGCTTCAATGCCAGCATGGTGACAGGCTCGTCCAGACTATAGATTTCCAGGGCGGCGATCTTGAAGCGGGTGATGTAGTCCCGTAGCAGCTCCTGGTCTTGTTGGTGGATAGAGAAGAGGCTATCCACCTCTCTTGGCACCTTCCGGCAAGCATTGAAGTGTGCCACAAACTTTCCTTCTAGCTGATGGAAGGAGCTGATGGATTCTGGCTCGAGGCGGGTGAACCAAACTTGAGCAACCTTCCGGAGGGTGGTTGGGAAGGCAATGCATTGAAGAGAGTCTGTCACTCCTTGGACCCTCATGAGAGCCTTATAGCTCTCTAAATGGTCCAAGGGTTTGGTGGTCCCATCGTAGGGATCCACCTGAGGCATGCGGAACCGATTCGAGATCGGTTCCTCTTGGATTTCCACGGAGAAGGGTGGTTGGGTATTGTAGCTTGCTGGATCGGTTGGGGAGCTCTGCATGTCGGCAAAGCGACGGGCAAACTCCGCCAACTTGTGATTGTGCTCCTCCAGATTCCTCTTGGCCTGGCGCCTGATGGCCTCGTCGATGGAATCTTCCATCGAGGCCGCTGGAGAAGGGGGTGCCAATCGGTCTCGGCGGGGGGCCTTGCCTCGATGTAACCTCCTACGCCGCATTGCTTTGGCATCGTTGGCCAGGGATCGATTCTCGTGATCCACCGAACCTGAGTAGTTCCTCTTTGTGGGAGTCTGGTGGCTCCCGCGGGGGTTGAAAACTGCCCGTGGATGGGAGGGCCTGCCTTGGATGGAGCGCAGGCTTCCACGGGGGCCTGTGGCTCGAGCCACGGGGGTCCCTGGCTGAGGCTGAGTGGCCAGGGAGCGCTGCTGGTGCTGCAGTTGCCGCACAGCAGTGGTCAGAGTTTACAGCTGCTGGACGACATCTGCGAAAGGACTGTCCACCGGGGATGGCCGAGGAGGAGGAGGTGGACAAGGAAGTTCCCTCTCCAGGCTATGCAGCCCTTGGGGAGAAGGAACTTCTCCTGCTCGGCTGGTGGATGCTTCGCGTCCACGCATCACCACCATGGTTGGAGCATGCTTTCGCCCATGGAGAGCTTACTTGTATAGGGGTTACTATTCTGCACCCCCTTACCTGGCACGCCAATCTGTTGCCGACCTCACCACGGTGGCCTGTAGCTCATGAGCTGGCACCGGTTCTCGGACTCTCTCACCTCGAGATCTCCAAACTTCTGGACCTGCAAAACAAGATCAGAGACCTGGGTTGAGGGTTCCGGTGGGGGCACTCCGACGATCAAGTCAGAGAGCGGCAAGATGGAACAGGACCTCTAAGGCGGGCTCCCGAAGGATCCCCGTGCTTAGAGGAGATGTAAAATCAAAGAAGTGTGGGGAAGAGAGGAGTTGAGGCCCGGCCTCCCATGCTAGGGCAACCGAGCTCTCACCTGAGGACTTCCCGAGATCCTCCCGGATTGTTCTTTTGGTGTTCTCCCCTTTTTTCCACCTACCTTTCCGTCCATTTTTACTGTCCCTTTTATATGACCGAACTGCATTCAGCCCACGTCCCCTCCAGGGGGCTCTATGAGACCTCTGGACCTTCTCCTTCCCCTTCTTCTTCGAGTCTGGAAGTTAAGTGGCCGGCCTGCCTCGTCTGCAGTGTGTCATGAAAGGGAGAAGACTGGTGAGGCCTTGGGCCAAGCGCGGGAGCTCTCCATTCGGGGTGTTGACGGTGGGCTTCCAGCCATTTCAGGCTCCTGCCTGCTAGAATTTCATTCCTCGGTTGCGGGGCCCTGATTAACTGGTGCAAACAAGATTTTGCATATCACTACAGGCCGTACCGGTGCCTTCTATTGAGCGCAGTGTGCGCTGGCTCTAGTGGCGACCTTGCAACTCGTGTCTCTGCCTCCCCGAGGCTTTGCAAAGTAGGGCTGACCTCGGTCGAGATGGACTCGTTAGGGGGCACCACCTGGCGGTGGAGCAGGGGCTGCCAGCTTCGGCCAGGTGGACCCCTCCTGGGTGGACACCTGGTAGAGTGACAGAGAGAGGCTCAACTTCGACCGAGATGGACCTGTCTTGGGGTGCCACCTGGCAAAGGAGCAGGAGGGCCCGGCTTGACCTCGATAGAGATGGACCCATCAGGGCACGCCACCTGGCGAGGGAGCTAGGGGCCGCCAGCTTCGGCCGAGGTGGACCCCTCCTTGGTGGACACCTGGCGGAGTGGCAGAGAGAGGCTCGACTTTGGCCGAGGTGGACCCGTCTTGGGGTGCCACCTGGCGAAGGAGCGGGAGGGCCCGGCTCGACCTCGGCATAGGTGGACCCATCTTGGGGTGCCACTTGGCGAGGGAGCAAGGGGCCGCCAGCTTCGGCCAAGGTGGACCCCTCCTTGGTGGACACTTGGCGGAGTGGCAGAGAGAGGCTCGACTTTGGCCGAGGTGGACCCATCTTGGGGTGCCACCTGGCGAAGGAGCAGGAGGGCCCGGCTCGACCTCGACAGAGATGGACCCATCTTGGGGTGCCACCTGGCGAGGGAGCGAGGGGCCGCCAGCTTCGACCGAGGTGGACCCCTCCTGGGTGGACACCTGGCAGAGTGGCAGAGGGAGGCTCGATTTTGATCGACGTGGACTCGTCTTGGGGTGCCACCTGGCGAAGGAGCAGGAGGGCCCGGCTCGACCTCGGCAGAGGTGGACCCATCTTGGGGTGCCACCTGGCGAGGGACTGAGGGACCGCCAGCTTCGACCGAGGTGGACCCCTCTTGGGTGGACACCTGGTGGAGTGGCAGAGAGAGGCTCGACTTCGGTCGAGGTGGACCTGTCTTGGGGTGCCACCTTGCGAAGGAGTAGGAGGGCCCAACTCGACATTAGCAGAGGTGGACCTATCTTGGGGTGCCACCTGGCAAGTGAGCGAGGGGCCGCCAACTTCGGTCGAGGTGGACCCCTCCTGGATGGACCCTTGGTGGAGTGGCAGAGAGCGACTTGACTTCGGCCAAGGTGGACCCATCTTGGGGTGCCACCTGGCAAAGGGGCAGGAGGGCCCGGCTCCACCTTGGCAGAGGTGGACCCATCTTGGGGTGCCACTTGGCGAGGAGGTGAGGGGCCGCCAGCTTCGACCGAGGTGGACCCCTCCTGGGTGGACACCTGGCGGAGTGGCAGAGAGAGGCTCGACTTCGGCTGAGGTGGACCCGTCTTTGGGTGCCACCTGGCGAAGGAGCACGAGGGCCTGGCTCGACCTTGGCAGAGGTGGACCCGTCTTGGGGTGCTACCTAGCGAGGGAGCTAGGGGCCGCTAGCTTCAGCCGAGGTGGACCGCTCCTGGGTGGACACCTGGCGGAGTGGCAGAGAGTGGCTCGACTTCGATCGAGGTGGACCCGTCTTGGGGTACCACCTAGCGAAGGAGCAGGAGGGCCCGGCTTGACCTCAGCAGAGGTGGACCCGTCTTTTGGTGCCACCTCGCGAGAAAGCGAGGGGTCGCCAGCTTCGACCGAGTTGGACCCCTCCTGGGTGGACACCTGGCAGAGTGGCAGAGAGAGGCTCGACTTTGGTCAAGGTGGACCCATCTTGGGGTGCCACCTGGCGAAGGAGCTGGGGGGCCCGGCTCGACCTCTGCAGAGGTGGACCCGTCTTGGGGCGCCACCTGGCGAGGGAGCGAGGGGCCGCCAGCTTCGGCCGAGGTGGACCCCTCCTGGGTGGACACCTGGTGGATTGGCAGAGAGAGGCTCGACTTCGATCGAGGTGGACCCGTCTTGGGGTGCCACCTGGCGAAGGTGCAGGAGCACTTCTTCTCAAACGGGGGATCTTTTGAAAGAAAAAATCCACGTGGTACTGACCGTGTCCAGCTGGACCTGACACGCGCTCCACGTCAACGATGTAGCCATATCAGGGGGGACGATCAGCATGAGCTAGTCCCTCATCACTAGGACAATTCCACCGGCGACATCGTGGTGACGCACGTGTAAGAAGTCTCTGTTAGCCACATGGGTGATCCTCCTCCCGCGGTGACCCACATAGCCCAGAAAGGGAGCTTCATGCTCCACTACCGCCATCCTCGATGGACCTCCAGCTCACTGTGCTTGCCCAGCAGGTCTAAACTCTGACCGTGATGGTACAATAGTTGCACCATCAGCACCGGTCCCTGGCCACCCAACAACAGTCAGGAACCCCTATGACCCAAGCTGCTAGGCCTCGTGGTAGCCTGTAATCCTTCCAAGGAAGGCCATTGTACCTGTGGGCCACATCTTATCATCGAGGAAGCCTTTAGACCCCAAGGAAGAGATGATGGAGCGGTTCGGTCAACCAGTAGAGTCGATCCCCAACTTCAGACTACCTCGCCTCAGGGCACCGTAAGCGCCATCGTAGCAAGGCCCCCCGGCACGATCTCCTCTGGCCTTTATCTCCCTCTCCCCCAACAGCTTTGGTAGAAGGTTCCACTGATGAGGCTATCAAGCGTCGGCTGAGAGGTACCTGGAGGAACAAGAATGCAAGCTGGCCGAGCTATCCCATCAGTTTGCCAATTTGCAGGGCTCCTCACGAGAGCCCATGGGCTATGATGCCTGCCCCCCTTTCTCCTAGAAGATCCAAGAAGAATCGATTCCTAGCCAATTTTGCATGCCACAGGTGGATCCCTAAGATGGGACCACCAACCCCCTGGACTACCTGGAGAGCTACAAGGCCCTCATGAGAGTCCAAGGGGCAACCGATGCCCTCCTCTGCATCGCCTTCCTGGCCATACTTTGGAAGGCCGCTCGAGTTTGGTACACCCACCTCTAGCCAAGGAGCATCGACTCCTGTATACAATTAGAGAAGTTTGTGTTCCACTTCGATGCTTGTCAGAGGGTGCCTCGAGAAGCTGACAGCCTCTTCTCTATTCACCAGCAGGACCATGAATCCTTGTGGGACTATGTATCTCGCTTTAAAGTTGCCACCTTGAAAATCTATAACCTGGACGAACCAATCACTATGTTGGTACTGCAGAGAGGGCCTAGAACCTCCCGTCTCACCTATTCCCTGGACAAGAAGCTCCCGAAGATCTATTTCGAGCTCCTCCTCTGGGCCAATAAGTACATCCATACGGAGGAGGCAGACCACACCAAGAGAAAGTTAGATGGGAGACCCTTGAAGAAGCAGCCCCAGGGAGAAGCCTTTGGGATGTAAAGCCCCGAAATGACCCTAAACCCCAAACAGGTCCAAAGCTGAAGAGCACCATCATCCAAGAAAAAAGATACACTCATCTCCTCATCACAAGGTCTAAGATCCTCATAGAGATTAAGGACGAGCATTACTTGCATCGCCCTCCCCTGCAAAGGCCACTCGGTGGCCATGACAAGTCGAAGTACTGTCAGTTTCACCATGACCACGACCATGACATCGAGGAATGCCGCCATCTCAAGAGGGAGATCAAAGATCTAATAAGAAGAGGCTACCTCGAGAAATTCATGAGGGGCAAAACTCCAGTGGAACCTCAGGCACTTGCAGCTCTCCTTTCTATTAACAATCGACCTACTAAGAAGCCAGTGGTCATGATATCCTGGGAGACAGAGCGCACCTCGAAAAGGACCAGGGCAGGGGAAGGGTCTGAGAATATACTCCTGATGAGGGACAGATGGGGATAGGATCGTTGGCAAGCCTAGAAGTCACCTAAATTAGGGTACATTTTTTTTGGTATTTTTTTCTCTAGGGGTGGCGAAGGAACAGTGGGGATGTAGGATAGGAATCTAGATCTCATGGACTTTGGGACTCACCCTAATGAAGAGACCTCTCACCTCTAGGGCATTACACCCTCCTCGATACTTGGAGGCGCTAGGATGGATCTCAAAGGTCACGAGGGGATACAAAAGATGGAATGGAAAGGGGAATAACTAGGGCATCACGCCCATGCCCGAAGGCGAAGGACAGAAGAATCACTCTTCTAAAAAACTCAATTTTTTTTATGAACTGAACTGATTTTTTACAAAGGACTGAGGGTGGTATTTATAGACCTGTCCAACCCTCATTTGAATTTGAATACAGGATAAAAAGATAGGGATGACTCAAATTCAAATACAAGATAGGATAAGATAAGCCTATCCATATCTCAATCCTAACCAACCAAATCCTAATTCAAATTTCAAACAAAAGATAAATCCTAAATAAATTTATTCTAGAAATGCTCCAAGATCCATGCCACTCCGGGATCCATGCTGCTCCGAGATTCGAGCGGGCCGATGTCCCCATCAACTCCTCTTTATGAGGAAAAGAAAAATCAGGATGGAAAATATAAATAATGATATCATTGTCATCAAGATGATGATAGTGAAGCATCATGTAAAATGGATTATGGTCGATAGTAGAAGCTGACTGATATCCATTTTTATGATGCTTTCTCCAAGATGAGTCTGTCTCCTGCTCAGTTGAAGCTAGTGCACACCCCTCTGGTTGGTTTTACAAGAGATTCAGTAGGGATTGAGGAGAAGATTACCCTCCCAGTCACCGTCGGGTCACCACCACGGTAGAGTACGGTCATGATGACCTTCACGGTTGTTAGGCTCCTCTCAGCCTACAACATGATTCTCGACCACCCTGGGCTCAACTTGCTCGATGTGGTCATATTCATAAAATGCCTTCTAGTCCAGTTCCTGATCCCCTACAATATATGGGAGATGAGGAGGACCCCTCAGCCGATTTAGCACTGCTTGCAAGCTGTACCCAGGGCCAGAAGCACCAAGGAGGACCCTAACACTGACGAGCTCAACCAAAGGGTGTAGGATGCCAAGGGTGGCCTGGTCAAGTGCCTGTTACCAAACCCCCTCGTCATGGATCCTCTGAAGATGGTACAGGTGGGAGCCTAGTTGCAAGAGGATGAGAAGACCCGCCTGCTAAGTTTCCTTCAGGTGAATGCAGATATTTTTGCTTGGATCGTGGTGGACATGCTAGGGATTCCTTCCAACATCATCACTCACAGGCTGAACATCTACCCGAAGTGCCACCCGATCTGGTAGAAGAAGAGAAGCTTCACCTTGGAGAGACAAAAAGCAATCAATGAAGAGGTGAAAAAGCTTCTCGTAGCTGGCTTCGTTCGAGAAGTCTGGTACCCCAGCTGGCTAACGAATGTAGTCATGGTCAGGAAGGCTAGTGGGAAGTGGAGGATCTATGTAGACTACACCGACCTCAATCGAGCCTATCCAAAAGATAGCTTCCCTCTTTCCAAGATCGACTAGCTAGTGGATGCCACATCGGGGCACTGCTTACTCACCTTCATGGATGCATTTTTCGGGTATAACCAGATCCGGATGCACCAAGAAGATGAGGATCACATTGCCTTCATCACAGATCGAGGGACTTACTGCTACAAGATGATACCATTCGGTCTGAAGAATACTGAAGCCACATACCAGTGCTTGGTTAATAAGGTCTTCAAAGACCTAATCGGTCGCAACATGCAGGTCTATGTGGATAACATGCTCGTTATAAGCAAGTCAGAGTCGGACCACATTGTGGACCTAGTAGAACCCTTCCAAAATCTCTGTCTCCATCAGAGAAGTTAAACCTAGCTAAGTGTGCCTTCGGCATGGCTACTAGAAAATTCTTGGGCTTCATAGTTTTCCAGAGAGGGATCAAGGCCAACCCCGAGAAGGTCCAGGTGATCATCGACATGGAACACCCTACCTTGAAGAAGCAGGTCCAACGCCTGACTGGTCAGATCATGGCCCTGAGCTGGTTCATCTCGTGCTCAGCCGACCGCTATTTGTCCTTCTTCAAGGCGTTGTGCAAGATGCATGAATTCACCTTGATAAAGGAATGCCGAGAAGCCTTCGAGGACCTGAAGAGGCTCCTCATCTCCCCACCACTGCTCTCCGGGCTGGAGAATGAGGAGGAACTCCTCTTATACCTAGCGATCTCCCCCGGGGCTGTTAGTTCAGTGCTAGTTTGCACAAGTGGAGATGGATTTAGAAGCTGGTTGGTGTGAACACCAGGGCCAAAAAATATTGATAGGTTGAACCCATATCCCTGTGGATCACCAGTAAATAAAGCCTAGAACCCAACCCCTTTTACCATGTAAATATTTTATTTTAATTTCTGTTATTTTGGATTAGTTAGGGTTAGCCCTTTTTATCAACTATAATTAGGATTTTGTTATTTAGCCTTTTGGGCTAAACCTTTTTTACCACATTGATTTAAATCCCCATTTATCGGTTATGTCAAATCCTATTGGGCCAAACCCTATTTACCAAATTTATGCTTTTTGTTGCATGAGGTTATGCCTTTTGATCAATTGATCAAGTGGGGCTTAGTTATTTAGTTTTAAGTCTTGTAATAATTAGTTATTGACTCCTGTAATACAAGGGAGATCTAATTGAAGACCCATGTGACTTCATGTGCACCCAATTGGAGACCCATGTGCTAGCCCAAGACAAGCCATGTGACTCCATGTGCTAGCCCAAGACAAGCCATGTGACTAGCCCAAGTTAGTTTGTTTTTGGCACCACCTTTCCAAGAAATTGAACAACACCTGCCACAACATCAGCGGACATCAATACATGTCATGTTTGTACATGTCATGCCATTTCATTTTAGGACAAGAACACATGCCATTTCACTTTTATTTGGACATCCCACATGCCATGTTTTTTATTTTTGGAAGGCCAAATGAAAGCAAAATTGGCGCCATTTAATTTTAAGATGAGTAAGTGTGAAGGACTCTCCAAATTAGCACCCTCCACTCAAGTTAAATCATGCCAAACAAGAGAATTCAGCCAAAGCTTGCTAGCTTCTTCCTTGATGCCACCTTCCAAAGAGTTTCAAGCCAAATTCTTCATTCAAAGTATTAGAAGTCCAAGGGTTTCTACTTCAAGTATTTCAATAAAATGGGTGCAGAGTTGCTTAAGTTTCCAGAACTCAAGAGTCTCACCAAAACTCTTGAGTCCTCTTCTATCCAGACTGAAGAGTCCACTTACCTGCAGAAGCCTACAACATCAAGACTCTAGAGTCCAACAACCATGGCCAAGTGATGGAGCATCTTGATCCTACATCAAGCCACCTCATCAATCCTCATAGTTGGCACCCAAGATGGATAAGAGTTTCATTGGTATGGGCACCAGACTCAGAAGAAGACTTCAGGGCTCCATCTGGATCTCTGATTGACCTTGCCCAAAGAATTAGGGTTTTCTGGTTTTGTAATAAGGGTTGACTTGGTCAACTCAATTTTAGTCTTGAGTCTGTATTTCCCTGCAATTTAAATTTTGTTGAGTCTTGTTGACTCAGTACAAGTCCTAGTAGTGGTCTAGGTCTTCTCCAGGTTGGTGCCACTTTTTTTTCAATCAAGTCAAGGTCCAGGGTGCCACATTTTTTCTCCCAGGCCCAAGCAAGTGGGTGCCACACTCCCAGCCACACGCCAGAGTCCAGGAGGCGCCACATCTCCATCCAGTGTCTTTGGTCCCTACACCACAAGAAGTAAGTTCCTTTTTTTTCTTGCACCACTTGGAAGAGAAATCCATCAAGATACCTCAATCCAAGGAGGAGCCAATTTCTTTCCAGATAAACCCAAGCCAGGATGGCAAGAATTTTTCTTGAAGAGAGGATCAAGGAGGTGCCCCACAATGTTCCATAAAAATCCAAGTTATAAAAGGGAAGAGAGCATGTCTTGGGGAGGAATTCAAGGAGGTTTCCAAAAGTTTTCAAAAGTGCCAAAGCCATGAAAGGAAGAAGCCTAAACTTGTGGAGAAAGACTAGGAGGTGTCCAAATGAGCCAAACCATGAAGGAAAAATCCTTGATTCATGGAGAGATACTAGGAGACACCCCCATAACCTGCCATTTGGAGCTGATTTTCAAGTTTTCTTGGAGTTTTTGGGCTGCCCACTCATGGAAGGAGTCTTGGGAAGAGAATTTGATGCCTAAAGTGTGGGTTAGTCCTATTAGTCCCACATGGAAAATGTATAAAATTTTATTTCTTTGTTATGTCTATATATTCAACTCTATATAACTCTTGAATTTAATGATGAATGAAATCAATTTCTGTGTGAGAAACTTTGTGTTTCTCTCTTCCGCACTTGTATTCAGGTGTTGAGCTCCGTGAGGGAGTAAATCCGGGTTCCCTAGGAACCTTGAGGAGGTGTGAGATCTCCAACCCCAAAACCCTACCAAAACCCTAGGTTAGCCACTTCACTTCCAAACCCTAGCCGCCCATCATCTTCTTCATTCCACCAAACCCTAACCTACCCCATCTTCTCACGGCCCCTCTCTTCCAAGTAGAGGCCGACCACCAGCATCCAGGTCCAGATCGACTACTTTGAATACAGAGCAAATCCCAGAGGAAGTCAGATCAGCATCCAGGAGAATCAGGATTTCAGCAACATCAACTTTCAAGTTCTTCTTATCTGGTAAATCCTTCCTTGAGTATCTGGTTCCATAACTTGTTCTTCTTCTTTCCCAGATCCTGAGTTCAGGAGAAGCCAACTCTGCCAAAGGACCAGTATTGGAGGATCCATTGCGAAGATATCCGAATCCGAGGATCCAACAATCTGCTCGAGAGAGTCCTTCCACCAAACTCTGTGAAGATCACTGCCTGGTATATAACCCTTCCCTTCTCTTTATTTCTGTCATGTTGAAAGTTCAGAGTGAAACCCTAGGTCTGGGAGTTTCTCAACCCCCAGCGATCCTTTACTTCTGAACTACTCTGATAATCTAGTTTCTTTAAATTGTGCTTTCAATTATTACATAGTTTCTTTCAATTTAGTTTAACTTTCCTTTGAGTCAAAGCCGACTTCTAAAAGTATAAAAAAAAAGAAGAAAAAGAAAAAAAAAATAGTCTTAATTCACTTCCGCATCGCATCGTCTCTTTCGTTCTGCATCATTTTGGTATCAGAGCATTCGTTCTGCATCATTCATGATTGCCATCCACTTTGAAAAGAGTCCAGATCAGCCCAACAAGCAAGAGTCCAGGCCGCCCAGAGCAAATTCTAGGAGTTGTAGTCCAAGGAAGAAAAAGTCTACTATTTGAATCCCTTACACCACTGGTTGAGGGTCTATAAATACCCATCAACCCCCTTGTAATTATAATTCATTCATTCATCAATAAAGAAGCTTTGTCAAATTTTCTTCCTTTGCTGTGTGCATCGCAGGGTGTGAAGCCCTTTTCCTTTATTCTTTGGAACATCGCAAGGTGCGAGACCCTAGTTATCCTTCCTATCCAGCCGACAAGAATCCCTAACCATCACTCCTAACCCTTCCCTTTCTTTCTTTTCCTTTCTTTGCTAATTCCTAAATTAAGTTTTCTTTGTTGAGTGTTTGCAGGTGGTCAGGAATCGAAGTCAGGTATTCTTTCCTCGAAACCAGCATTGCGTAGAAGATTGGAGCCCAGGATTGAGTTCTTGAAACCCTACCGTGACAATCTTAAGAGTCCTGCTAGATTTACTTCAGAGGGATGATTCAACATTGGTAAACTTAAAATCTCTTCCCTCTTTAATTTTTGAAGAGTTGATAAGTAGACTCTAGTTTCGGTGGTTTCTTAGCCAACAGATCTTGCTTTCCTAGTTATTTTGTTAGGTTTACTTGTGCGGGTAGTTAACTAAACTAGTTTCCTTTACTGTCTCCTTCAAGTCTTCTTTAAAAATCTAAAAAAATCTAAAAAAATATTCTATACTTTTCTTAGATAATTAGTGGTGTGGGCACCAGAATCAGGAAGAGACTCCAACCAATTCAAGTCAAATCCGAGTCCTTATGGTTGGATGAGTAAAAGAAAGTCCTGTAATTTTTTTCTTTCTTTAATTTTGAGTCCAAATAATTATGTAATTCGAGTCCATTTCAATTTTATGTTGGGACTAGTCCAGCCTGATTAATCTTGTATTTGAGAGTTGGGTCCAAATGAGTCAAGTCCAATCCATGAAGAATCAAACCAAACCTCCATGAAGAATCAAACCAAACCATATTTGAAGACTAAAGAAGACTCAAGACTTATACTCCAAAGCAAGACCAAAGCCACCTCAAGTGGGGACCACATGCCACATGACACATGCCACCTCATCATCCAAGGTTGCTGCCACATCACACATACCACCTCACCATCCAAGGTTGCTGCCACATCACACATGCCACCTCACCATCCAAGGTTGCCACCCAAGAGAAGAAAAGGGGAATTTGAATTTGAATTGGCTACAACCTCCTCCACAACTTCCTCCACTACTCATGGGATGCCCCATATTTTTCTCCACAAATTTTTCTCCATGATATTTGGTGTAGTTTGAATTCAAAATGGCTTACTAGTCTATAAAAGACTCTTAGTCTTCTTGTAAAGAAAAGGATGGAAAAGAAAAAATAAAAATTTTCTTCTATGTGAGTTCTATGTGCCTAAGTGGTAGTTCTAAATTCCTCTCCCTATCCCACGCCAACCCTACTTTCTCCTCCTCCATCTCCAACGCCTAAGACACTCTCCTTCTTCTCCAATCTCAAGCTAGCTCTTCAATATTCAAGGTTGATCAAGAAGACCATCACAAGGAGGCCGGCCAAATCCATTTCAAGTGATCTACCATGGCGCCAAGATTATTCTTCAACAATGCTTCCTCGACTCTTCTTTAGTTTCTCCATTTCATGACTAACGTATTTTACCAAGTTCCTAATCTCAAGGTTTCTTTGTTGTAGGGTTCTCCGGGATTCCGAACTCAAGAGGAAGGAATTACTTGCCATAATCCAGAAAACAAGAAGGGCCCTCAATTTGTAGTATGGTCTTGTCATTTGGGAGGTCTCTTCATGAGTGATCTTGATCTACTTGAAAGATTAATGCTAGGTATGTTCTAGTATCGATTAGGTCTGAAATATTAAATTTGCCTAGCTTAACTTGTGTGGTTCGAATCTTATTCCTATTTCTTTGTTATTTTGATAGTCTTATTAATTAGGTTTACATTTGATCGTTCGAGTTCTCTTCATTCGACCTCCTTTGATACTATATGCTGAACTAATCATATGCAAATAAGAAATTGCTAAGTTAATCTTTGCTAATCTCCTTTAGGGTTGCATAGTTGCATTCTCATCTTGCATGTCCCCACCATTCTTGGTATCAGAGCATGGTAGAATAAGTTCTTGATTGCATAGCATTAAGTCCTTGAAGTACTTGGATCGGGGGCGTTACCAGGCCGTCCGGTCTTAGGAGAAAGTAGGGTTTAAACACCCTCTCTTCCCATTCCACGGGGATCTCCTAAGGCGTGTCGGGGTGCCATTGTGATTGACCCGTGAAAAAGAAAGCCAAAGGACTTTTTAGATTTCATTTGTGAATTTTGTATTGGTCACGTTCTGTTTTTCTGCTTGCTGTATTTTCTGTAGGCTGACTGTAATCCGCCTGCAACTCCAAAGGCAAGTATCACATTCCTCGTTGGAATATTTTTTTTCCTATTCCATTTTAAGTTGTTTATCACCTTTTTAAATTTCAATCTGAGAAAAAAATTACAAAAAAAATGAAAATTCCTGCAGTCCATCAGTGTAATTAAGGTTTCTGTTCTGTTCTGTTCCTTTTCATTATCTTCATTTCAGAATCTGTCTAGAATAGTACAGATTTTATTTTGAAATTTTGTTTCATCTGGTATGTCATCTATAAGTTAGGAGTTTTCTGTGATTTTTTTAGATTTTTATGATATTTTTTTCTGCACTTATCAATACCACATTTAAACTGCAACACACTACTTCTGCACCTGAAATTTGAAATTTGCATGCATCTCATGACAAATCAAATTAAGGGTATGAAATTGACATAGGGTCAGGATTTCATCACCTGTCCCTAGCCCAAAAATCACCAAATTGCATATCGATCCAATCCCTAACTAAAATTGATTAGACATTAATTGCCCTAGTGGGTTAGGGACATCAATTTGGTCGAGCCCGGGTTATTGTCAACTCATTGTGTCAACTAGTCTTGTGTGTGCCCTATTACTTGGTGTCTAGAATTGGGACTAAGGGCTTGGGTGCTGATCCGTCTATCGGGCCAATTCCACCGGGCCTAGGTAGGCCAGAGACAGGATCTCACACTCCCCTTGTTCTAAAACCTGGCCAAGTATAGAGTTACTACAATCTAGCTTGCCACCTTGATTAGGCAACTAGCTTGGAACTCTAGGTCCAGTTCAATTCAATTGGGAAAGCTTGTGCAACCCATTTCTTCATCTATTATTGAAAGCTGGTGTCAAGGATAGAGGTTAAGTGGCTCAAGCCAAAGCGGTTCTTGTGGTTTTTAATTAGGACCCAGTGAAAGCTGGGGGAACCTCCCACAGACCCACCTCCTGACTGGCCAGAGGAAGAGAGTAGATGTTGATTTGATTGTATCTAGTCAACTCAGTTTATTTGGACTAACCGGTTTAGAAAACTCGTAGTTCGGGTCTGAGTCTAATTGTTTGCATGACAACTAGGTCAGGCACACCTTACCACCCTTCACAAGCCCAACCTAGTTCATCCATGGATACTAGTATGGAAAGCCTTATGAGATCTATGATCGAGAAGATGGACCGTTTGGATGCTAGGTTTGACCAGTTCGAGGAAAGGATAGGAACCCTAGAGGAATCTAGGTTGACCCCAACTGAACCATCTTCACCCAGATTACCTTCAGTTCGCCCTAGAGCCCAACGACAGGAACATACACCTGATCCAATTATAGAAGGCCACATCAGGATTATATTGATCACACTCCGGAGCCAAATCCTAGAAGACCTCACCATGATACTTTTGATCAGGATGATCGGGCCTTAAGGAATATACGTCTAGATGCACCAACCTTTGAGGGAAGCCTAGATCCTAAGGTGTACATAGACTGGGAAGCTGACATGGACCAATATTTTGACTGGTATGATATGTCTGAAGAGAGAAGATTCAAGTTTGCCAAAATCAGACTAGTCCGTCAGGCTAGGTTGTATTGGGGAAATGTCGAACGCATAGCTAGGCAGAGGGGAGACTTACCTATAGTGACCTGGAGAGACATGAAGAGAAAGCTTAGAGAGAAATATTTGCCTATGTCTTATCAGCAAAGGTTGTTAGATCAGTGGCAACGATTGACACAAGGAAATAAGACCGTTTCTGAGTACGTTGCTAAATTTGATGAGTTTGTAATGCGATGCAACGTAGTCGAGTCTGAGGCAGCCACATTGTCGAGGTTTAGATCAGGATTGAATGAAGATATAAAAGGGGAACTGTTTTTGAGAGAAGTCCATGATTTAGATCAGGCATACCAAGTTGCCATGGACTATGAGAGGTTTCAAAGGAGAGCTACATTTAGGCGACCTGAGCCCATTAGGTTTAATCCTCCTGTTAGTCGACCTAGTTCAGTCCCTGGTATAACCAATAGACCAAGATCCAGCTCGAATCCAACCCCTAGGACCAACCCTGCCATTCCCCCAATTCCTAGAGAAGACAAAGGAAAGAGCCCTGAAGTTCGAGATGAGAGGGAGCGAGTTTGCTATAAGTGTCGTAAACCAGGTCATTTCGTGAGCCAATGTCCCTCTAGAGCTTTACATATAGGGGAGGCAGAAGAAGGTGAATCAGAACCCCTGGAGAATGTTGAAGAGGAGGTTTATGAAGCAGGGGATTGCTTGGCTGATGAGTATGAAGGAGATGAAGAAAATGTAGACTCATCAGATGTGTTAGGAGTTGTGAGATGTATCATGACACAGACCAAGGAGCAGGAAGACTGGCGTAGGACTAGCATCCTACACACATTTGTCAAAATAGGAGAAAAGGTCTGTAAGATCGTGATCGATAGTGGAAGCTGTGTCAATGCCATTTCCACTAGTGCAGCCAAGAGTCTAGGATTACCCACTGAACCACATCCCAATCCATATAAGGTATCCTGGATCGATTCCACTTCTATCCCAATCAAGCAGAGATGTCAGGTCCGAATCCAACTTCAGTCCTATCAGGAACGAATCTGGTGTGATGTACTCCCTATGGGAGTAAGTAGCATCATCCTAGGTAGGCCATGGCTGTTTGACCATGATGTGACAATTTTTGGTCGATCAAATTCCTGTGCTTTCAATTTCAATGGCAAGAAAATTGTCATTCATTCAACCCAGCCTAAGGACAACACCAAAAGAGGAGTTAGCAGCCTGAAAGAAAAAAGGACTGGATTAAATTTGATAGGTGCAAGAGAATTAGAAAAAGACATTAATGAGGGAGCACCTATTTGGATGGTAGCTGCTAAGGAAACTATGGACCACACCCCTGTAGAACACCCTCAAGAGGTGGTCCAATTATTGAAAGACTTTGAAGACGTGTTTCCCGAGGATCTTCCCGACAATCTTCCACCTTTAAGGGACATACAGCATGCCATAGATTTAGTTCCTGGCGCGACTTTACCTAATTTGCCTCATTATAGGATGAATCCAACTGAACATCAAGAGTTACAAAGGCAAGTTAGTGAACTTCTTAGAAAGGGGTTTGTTAGAGAAAGTTTAAGCCCTTGTGCAATCCCTGCCTTGTTAACCCCTAAAAAAGATGGTACCTGGAGGATGTGTGTAGACAGCCGTGCCATCAACAAGATTACTGTCAAATATAGGTTTCCAATCCCAAGACTGGACGATATGTTAGATATGATAGCCGGATCAACAATTTTCTCCAAGATAGACTTAAAGAGTGGCTATCACCAAGTTAGGGTTAGGCCTGGAGATGAATGGAAGACCGCTTTTAAGACTAAAGATGGATTATATGAGTGGTTAGTCATGCCGTTCGGTCTGTCCAATGCACCCAGCACCTTTATGAGAATTATGAATCAGGTGTTGAAAACTTTATCGGAAAATTTGTGGTGGTCTACTTTGATGACATTCTTATTTATAGCAAGACTAAGGCAGACCATTTAACCCACCTAAGACAAGTTTGCCAAGTCCTTAGAAAGGATAGCCTCTATGCCAATATCAAGAAGTGTGATTTCTTAACACATAGAGTTATCTTTCTAGGATTCGTAGTAACATCTGAAGGAGTGTCCGCTGACCCTGCGAAAATTAAGTCAATAGTAGAGTGGCCTGTACCCAAGAGTATCCATGATGTCCGTAGTTTTCACGGTTTAGCCACCTTCTATAGGAGATTCATTAGAGGGTTCAGTACGATAGTGGCTCCAATCACTGATTGTATTAGGAAGGGAACTTTTGAATGGACTAAAGCAGCAGACAAAGCCTTCCTAACAATTAAGGAAAAAATGACACACGCACCCGTCTTGAGGTTACCCGATTTTACCAAAGTGTTCGAGGTTGCTTGTGATGCTTCTGGGGTAGGAATTGGAGGTGTCTTGAGTCAAGAGAATCACCCAGTAGCATATTTCAGTGAGAAGTTAAATGAAGCGAGACTAAGGTATTCCACCTATGATAGGGAGCTGTATGCGGTAGTTCAGGCATTACGTTATTGGAGGCATTATCTTCTACCACAAGAGTTTGTCCTATTTTCTGACCATGAAGCTCTTAGGTTCCTTAGTTCTCAGAAGAAATTGAACCCTAGGCACGGGAAATGGGTAGAGTTCATACAAGCTTATACATTCGTACTGAAACATCGTGCCAGAACTGAAAATAGGGTTGCTGATGCATTGAGTCGTCGTTCAATGTTGTTGAATTTTGTGAGCACTGAGGTAGTAGGGTTTGAAAGATTAAAAGAGGAATATCCTACATGCCCTGATTTTGGTGACATCTATCGATCCCTTCAACAAGGACCATCTAGTGAGCATAGTGATTATACCATTTTAGATGGATACCTTTTCAGAGGAAATCAGTTGTGTATTCCCAAGACCTCTGTTAGGGAATTTCTGATCTGGGAAGTTCATGCTGGGGGCTTAGCAGGACATTTTGGTAGGAATAAGACCATCTTAGCAATAGAAGACCAATTCTTTTGGCCTGGTCTCAAAAGAAATGTGGCCCAGATTGTAGCTCAGTGCCGTATCTGTGCTGTTGCAAAACAGCAAAGACAGAACACCGGTCTGTACACACCCTTACCTGTCCCTGATTGTCCATGGCAGGATATCAGCATGGATTTTGTAGTAGGCCTCCCTAAGACGTCTAGGAAGTATGATTCTGTCTTTGTGGTTGTCGATCGTTTCTCCAAGATGGCTCACTTCATTCCTTGTTCTCAAACTTTAGATGCTTCGAAGGTGGCCAAGCTTTTTCTCGATCAGGTCGTTAGGCTTCATGGTTTACCCAAAACCATTGTGTCCGATAGAGATGTCAAATTTACTAGCTATTTCTGGAAAACCCTCTGGCACATGCTCGGTACCAAGCTGAAATTCTCTACTGCCTATCATCCTCAAACCAATGGCCAGACTGAGGTAGTAAACCGAAGCTTAGGAAATCTGTTGAGATGCTTAGTTGGTGACAACCTAGGAAACTGGGACCTATTACTTCCTCGTGCTGAATTTGCCTATAACAGCTCAGTTAATAGGTCTATTGGGAAAAGTCCATTCGAAGTGGTCCATGGATACAGACCTAGGAAGCCTTTAGACCTAGCTCCTTTACCCACACATGCACGGGTGTCCGAGTCTGCCGAGTCATATGCACAGCATATTAGGGAATTGCATAAGAAGATTAGCCAAAAGATTCAAATGAGCAATGAACTCTATCAGCATATGACTAATTCACATAAACGATTAAAAGAATTTAATGAAGGGGACTCCGTCATGATCAAACTTAAACCTGAAAGGTTTCCGCCGGGAACTATGAAGAAACTCCATGCCTGGGGAGCCGGACCTTTCAAAATAATAAAGAAAATTGGACCAAATGCTTATGTATTAGAATTACCACCAAGTTATGGCATTAGTTCAACATTTAATGTTTCAGACTTAAAAGAATACAAAGAACCTGCATTGATACCTAGTGAGCTTTTTGGTCCTAATGTTTCTTTTGAGAGTGAAACACCAAATGAGTGTCCACCACCAAGTGTTCCTGAGAGAAAGGAGAGAATTGAAAGGATCTTGGATGACCAGATTATTACTACTAGAAATAAAGGCTACCAACGTTATCTGGTTAGATGGCAAGGATGTCCTGAATCTGAAGACTCCTGGATTTCCCGAGAGGACCTACAACAAATCGACCCGGATGCATTAGAAACATATCAAGCCAACCCTCACTCGATAGGGTCGAGTTCCTCCCACCCCGGGAGAATTGGTGTGGGCACCAGAATCAGGAAGAGACTCCAACCAATTCAAGTCAAATCCGAGTCCTTATGGTTGGATGAGTAAAAGAAAGTCCTGTAATTTTTTTCTTTCTTTAATTTTGAGTCCAAATAATTATGTAATTCGAGTCCATTTCAATTTTATGTTGGGACTAGTCCAGCCTGATTAATCTTGTATTTGAGAGTTGGGTCCAAATGAGTCAAGTCCAATCCATGAAGAATCAAACCAAACCTCCATGAAGAATCAAACCAAACCATTTGAAGACTAAAGAAGACTCAAGACTTATACTCCAAAGCAAGACCAAAGCCACCTCAAGTGGGGACCACATGCCACATGACACATGCCACCTCATCATCCAAGGTTGCTGCCACATCACACATACCACCTCACCATCCAAGGTTGCTGCCACATCACACATGCCACCTCACCATCCAAGGTTGCCACCCAAGAGAAGAAAAGGGGAATTTGAATTTGAATTGGCTACAACCTCCTCCACAACTTCCTCCACTACTCATGGGATGCCCCATATTTTTCTCCACAAATTTTTCTCCATGATATTTGGTGTAGTTTGAATTCAAAATGGCTTAATAGTCTATAAAAGACTCTTAGTCTTCTTGTAAAGAAAGGATGGAAAAGAAAAAATAAAAATTTTCTTCTATGTGAGTTCTATGTGCCTAAGTGGTAGTTCTAAATTCCTCTCCCTATCCCACGCCAACCCTACTTTCTCCTCCTCCATCTCCAACGCCTAAGACACTCTCCTTCTTCTCCAATCTCAAGCTAGCTCTTCAATATTCAAGGTTGATCAAGAAGACCATCACAAGGAGGCCGGCCAAATCCATTTCAAGTGATCTACCATGGCGCCAAGATTATTCTTCAACAATGCTTCCTCGACTCTTCTTTAGTTTCTCCATTTCATGACTAACGTATTTTACCAAGTTCCTAATCTCAAGGTTTCTTTGTTGTAGGGTTCTCCGGGATTCCGAACTCAAGAGGAAGGAATTACTTGCCATAATCCAGAAAACAAGAAGGGCCCTCAATTTGTAGTATGGTCTTGTCATTTGGGAGGTCTCTTCATGAGTGATCTTGATCTACTTGAAAGATTAATGCTAGGTATGTTCTAGTATCGATTAGGTCTGAAATATTAAATTTGCCTAGCTTAACTTGTGTGGTTCGAATCTTATTCCTATTTCTTTGTTATTTTGATAGTCTTATTAATTAGGTTTACATTTGATCGTTCGAGTTCTCTTCATTAGACCTCCTTTGATACTATATGCTGAACTAATCATATGCAAATAAGAAATTGCTAAGTTAATCTTTGCTAATCTCCTTTAGGGTTGCATAGTTGCATTCTCATCTTGCATGTCCCCACCATTCTTGGTATCAGAGCATGGTAGAATAAGTTCCTGATTGCATAGCATTAAGTCCTTGAAGTACTTGGATCGGGGGCGTTACCAGGCCGTCCGGTCTTAGGAGAAAGTAGGGTTTAAACACCCTCTCTTCCCATTCCACAGGGATCTCCTAAGGCATGTCGGGGTGCCATTGTGATTGACCCGTGAAAAAGAAAGCCAAAGGACTTTTTAGATTTCATTTGTGAATTTTGTATTGGTCACGTTCTGTTTTTCTGCTTGCTGTATTTTCTGTAGGCTGACTGTAATCCGCCTGCAACTCCAAAGGCAAGTATCACATTCCTCGTTGGAATATTTTTTTTCCTATTCCATTTTAAGTTGTTTATTACCGTTTTAAATTTCAATCTGAGAAAAAAATTACAAAAAAAATGAAAATTCCTGTAGTCCATCAGTGTAATTAAGGTTTCTGTTCTGTTCTGTTCCTTTTCATTATCTTCATTTCAGAATCTGTCTAGAATAGTACAGATTTTATTTTGAAATTTTGTTTCATCTGGTATGTCATCTATAAGTTAGGAGTTTTTTGTGATTTTTTTAGATTTTTATGATATTTTTTTCTGCACTTATCAATACCACATTTAAACTGCAACACACTACTTCTGCACCTGAAATTTGAAATTTGCATGCATCTCATGACAAATCAAATTAAGGGTATGAAATTGACATAGGGTCAGGATTTCATCACCTGTCCCTAGCCCAAAAATCACCAAATTGCATATCGATCCAATCCCTAACTAAAATTGATTAGACATTAATTGCCCTAGTGGGTTAGGGACATCAATTTGGTCGAGCCCGGGTTATTGTCAACTCATTGTGTCAACTAGTCTTGTGTGTGCCCTATTACTTGGTGTCTAGAATTGGGACTAAGGGCTTGGGTGCTGATCCGTCTATCGGGCCAATTCCACCGGGCCTAGGTAGGCCAGAGACAGGATCTCACACTCCCCTTGTTCTAAAACCTGGCCAAGTATAGAGTTACTACAATCTAGCTTGCCACCTTGATTAGGCAACTAGCTTGGAACTCTAGGTCCAGTTCAATTCAATTGGGAAAGCTTGTGCAACCCATTTCTTCATCTATTATTGAAAGCTGGTGTCAAGGATAGAGGTTAAGTGGCTCAAGCCAAAGCGGTTCTTGTGGTTTTTAATTAGGACCCAGTGAAAGCTGGGGGAACCTCCCACAGACCCACCTCCTGACTGGCCAGAGGAAGAGAGTAGATGTTGATTTGATTGTATCTAGTCAACTCAGTTTATTTGGACTAACCGGTTTAGAAAACTCGTAGTTCGGGTCTGAGTCTAATTGTTTGCATGACAACTAGGTCAGGCACACCTTACCACCCTTCACAAGCCCAACCTAGTTCATCCATGGATACTAGTATGGAAAGCCTTATGAGATCTATGATCGAGAAGATGGACCGTTTGGATGCTAGGTTTGACCAGTTCGAGGAAAGGATAGGAACCCTAGAGGAATCTAGGTTGACCCCAACTGAACCACCTTCACCCAGATTACCTTCAGTTCGCCCTAGAGCCCAACGACAGGAACATACACCTGATCCAATTCATAGAAGGCCACATCAGGATTATATTGATCACACTCCGGAGCCAAATCCTAGAAGACCTCACCATGATACTTTTGATCAGATGATCGGGCCTTAAGGAATATACGTCTAGATGCACCAACCTTTGAGGGAAGCCTAGATCCTAAGGTGTACATAGACTGGGAAGCTGACATGGACCAATATTTTGACTGGTATGATATGTCTGAAGAGAGAAGATTCAAGTTTGCCAAAATCAGACTAGTCCGTCAGGCTAGGTTGTATTGGGGAAATGTCGAACGCATAGCTAGGCAGAGGGGAGACTTACCTATAGTGACCTGGAGAGACATGAAGAGAAAGCTTAGAGAGAAATATTTGCCTATGTCTTATCAGCAAAGGTTGTTAGATCAGTGGCAACGATTGACACAAGGAAATAAGACCGTTTCTGAGTACGTTGCTAAATTTGATGAGTTTGTAATGCGATGCAACGTAGTCGAGTCTGAGGCAGCCACATTGTCGAGGTTTAGATCAGGATTGAATGAAGATATAAAAGGGGAACTATTTTTGAGAGAAGTCCATGATTTAGATCAGGCATACCAAGTTGCCATGGACTATGAGAGGTTTCAAAGGAGAGCTACATTTAGGCGACCTGAGCCCATTAGGTTTAATCCTCCTGTTAGTCGACCTAGTTCAGTCCCTGGTACAACCAATAGACCAAGATCCAGCTCGAATCCAACTCCTAGGACCAACCCTGCCATTCCCCCAATTCCTAGAGAAGACAAAGGAAAGAGCCCTGAAGTTCGAGGTGAGAGGGAGCGAGTTTGCTATAAGTGTCGTAAACCAGGTCATTTCGTGAGCCAATGTCCCTCTAGAGCTTTACATATAGGGGAGGCAGAAGAAGGTGAATCAGAACCCCTGGAGAATGTTGAAGAGGAGGTTTATGAAGCAGGGGATTGCTTGGCTGATGAGTATGAAGGAGATGAAGAAAATGTAGACTCATCAGATGTGTTAGGAGTTGTGAGATGTATCATGACACAGACCAAGGAGCAGGAAGACTGGCGTAGGACTAGCATCCTACACACATTTGTCAAAATAGGAGAAAAGGTCTGTAAGATCGTGATCGATAGTGGAAGCTGTGTCAATGCCATTTTCACTAGTGCAGCCAAGAGTCTAGGATTACCCACTGAACCACATCCCAATCCATATAAGGTATCCTGGATCGATTCCACTTCTATCCCAATCAAGCAGAGATGTCAGGTCCGAATCCAACTTCAGTCCTATCAGGAACGAATCTGGTGTGATGTACTCCCTATGGGAGTAAGTAGCATCATCCTAGGTAGGCCATGGCTGTTTGACCATGATGTGACAATTTTTGGTCGATCAAATTCCTGTGCTTTCAATTTCAATGGCAAGAAAATTGTCATTCATTCAACCCAGCCTAAGGATAACACCAAAAGAGGAGTTAGCAGCCTGAAAGAAAAAAGGACTGGATTAAATTTGATAGGTGCAAGAGAATTAGAAAAAGACATTAATGAGGGAGCACCTATTTGGATGGTAGCTGCTAAGGAAACTATGGACCACACCCCTATAGAACACCCTCAAGAGGTGGTCCAATTATTGAAAGACTTTGAAGACGTGTTTCCCGAGGATCTTCCCGACAATCTTCCACCTTTAAGGGACATACAGCATGCCATAGATTTAGTTCCTGGCGCGACTTTACCTAATTTGCCTCATTATAGGATGAATCCAACTGAACATCAAGAGTTACAAAGGCAAGTTAGTGAACTTCTTAGAAAGGGGTTTGTTAGAGAAAGTTTAAGCCCTTGTGCAATCCCTGCCTTGTTAACCCCTAAAAAAGATGGTACCTGGAGGATGTGTGTAGACAGCCGTGCCATCAACAAGATTACTGTCAAATATAGGTTTCCAATCCCAAGACTGGACGATATGTTAGATATGATAGCCGGATCAACAATTTTCTCCAAGATAGACTTAAAGAGTGGCTATCACCAGTTAGGGTTAGGCCTGGAGATGAATGGAAGACCGCTTTTAAGACTAAAGATGGATTATATGAGTGGTTAGTCATGCCGTTCGGTCTATCCAATGCACCCAGCACCTTTATGAGAATTATGAATCAGGTGTTGAAAACTTTCATCGGGAAATTTGTGGTGGTCTACTTTGATGACATTCTTATTTATAGCAAGACTAAGGCAGACCATTTAACCCACCTAAGACAAGTTTGCCAAGTCCTTAGAAAGGATAGCCTCTATGCCAATATCAAGAAGTGTGATTTCTTAACACATAGAGTTATCTTTCTAGGATTCGTAGTAACATATGAAGGAGTGTCCGCTGACCCTGCGAAAATTAAGTCAATAGTAGAGTGGCCTGTACCCAAGAGTATCCATGATGTCCGTAGTTTTCACGGTTTAGCCACCTTCTATAGGAGATTCATTAGAGGGTTCAGTACGATAGTGGCTCCAATCACTGATTGTATTAGGAAGGGAACTTTTGAATGGACTAAAGCAGCAGACAAAGCCTTCCTAACAATTAAGGAAAAAATGACACACGCACCCGTCTTGAGGTTACCCGATTTTACCAAAGTGTTCGAGGTTGCTTGTGATGCTTCTGGGATAGGAATTGGAGGTGTCTTGAGTCAAGAGAATCACCCAGTAGCATATTTCAGTGAGAAGTTAAATGAAGCAAGACTAAGGTATTCCACCTATGATAGGGAGCTGTATGCGGTAGTTCAGGCATTACGTTATTGGAGGCATTATCTTCTACCACAAGAGTTTGTCCTATTTTCTGACCATGAAGCTCTTAGTTCCTTAGTTCTCAGAAGAAATTGAACCCTAGGCACGGGAAATGGGTAGAGTTCATACAAGCTTATACGTTCGTACTGAAACATCATGCCGGAACTGAAAATAGGGTTGCTGATGCATTGAGTCGTCGTTCAATGTTGTTGAATTTTGTGAGCACTGAGGTAGTAGGGTTTGAAAGATTAAAAGAGGAATATCCTACATGCCCTGATTTTGGTGACATCTATCGATCCCTTCAACAAGGACCATCTAGTGAGCATAGTGATTATACCATTTTAGATGGATACCTTTTTAGAGGAAATCAGTTGTGTATTCCCAAGACCTCTGTTAGGGAATTTCTGATCTGGGAAGTTCATGCTGGGGGCTTAGCAGGACATTTTGGTAGGAATAAGACCATCTTAGCAATAGAAGACCAATTCTTTTGGCCTGGTCTCAAAAGAAATGTGGCCCAGATTGTAGCTCAGTGCCGTATCTGTGCTGTTGCAAAACAGCAAAGACAGAACACTGGTCTGTACACACCCTTACCTGTCCCTGATTGTCCATGGCAGGATATCAGCATGGATTTTGTAGTAGGCCTCCCTAAGACATCTAGGAAGTATGATTCTGTCTTTGTGGTTGTCGATCGTTTCTCCAAGATGGCTCACTTCATTCCTTGTTCTCAAACTTTAGATGCTTCGAAGGTGGCCAAGCTTTTTCTCGATCAGGTCGTTAGGCTTCATGGTTTACCCAAAACCATTGTGTCCGATAGAGATGTCAAATTTACTAGCTATTTCTGGAAAACCCTCTGGCACATGCTCGGTACCAAGCTGAAATTCTTTACTGCCTAATAAGCTCCTCTGGTACGTGGAGACCAGGTATACTTGCTCAAAAAATAATTTTTATACTCATTATGTCTACTTAGCATCTCAGGCCATACTTCCAAGCCCACCCGATCACAGTCCTCACCGACCAGCAACTGAGAGCCATCCTCAGCTGTCCGGATATGTCTGGACATCTAGCTAAATAGGCATTGAAACTCAATGAGTTTGATATTACTTATCGCTCGAGGCCATCTCAAAAGGTGCAGGTGCTGGCTGACTTCCTGGTGGAATGCCCCAGCGTGAGTGAAGAGCCGGAAGAAGCATCCTTGGAGCATCCTGCGGAATCGCCAACCAATAAGACGATTTAGGTCCTCCATGTGGATGGCGCATCCAACGCGGGAGGGAGCAGAGCTAGCCTCATCCTCGTTAATTTTGATGGGGTCATGGCGGAGTGTGCACCACGCTTCCTGTATAAAGCCACTAATAACCAGGCCAAGTATGAGGTACTCCTCGTGGGGTTAAGGGTGTCCCGTGAGCTGAATGTGATGAGCCTAAAAGTCATCACTGACTCATAACTAGTTGCGGGTCAAGTCTCGGGAGAGTTCGAAGCCTGAGACCCTCATATGGCAAGATATTTGGAGTAAGTATGCTCGAGCATAGCAAATTTCTGGCACTTTGGCATATCCCACATCCCTCACAAAGAGAATGACCATGCTGATGCTCTCTCCAAGCTTGCAACTCTATCGAATTCATCGCTGGGGTGCACCTACATCGAGTACCTGCAGACTTCCAGTTACGAAGTATCCGGCAAAGTCCAACAAGTCACCCCTGAGCCTAATTGGATGGACCACTACATAAGGTACATCACAGACGACACCCTACCTGAGAACCGTGTAGAGGCTGACCTTTTTAAGAAGAAGGCCACATGCTTTGTGCTGATGGATGGGCAGCTCTACTAGAGGTCCCACTCTTACCCACTCCTGAAGTAATTGAGACCCTCAAAGGTGGCCTACATGCTCCAGGATATACATGAAGGCCTCTACGAGAACCATGTGGGGGGCAGGACACTGGCATACAAAGCTCTCCGACAAGGATATTACTTGGAGACTATGAGGGAAGATGCAGCTACTTCGTAAAATGGTGTGACCATTGCTAACAGCATGCTTGCATACAACATCAGCTGGCCATGCCACTCTCCCAACTCTCTGCTCCTTGGCCGTTCGCCCATTGGGGAATGGACATCCTAGGTCCCTTTTCCCTCACGTCTGGATAATGGAGATACCTAATTATGACCATCAATTACTTCACAAAGTGGGTCGAGGCCGAGCCGTTGGCACGAATTATTAAAGCCAAGGCCAGATCTTTCCTAAGAGGTCGATCATTTGCCATTTCGGTCTCCCCCATTCAATCATCATTGATAATGAATGGCAGTTTGACAACCAAGCATTCGAGAAATTCTATGCTGATCTCAACATCCGTCATCACTTCAGCACAGTGGCTCATCCTCAGACCAATGGGGAGGCTGATGTAACCAATTGGACCATCCTCTAAGGGCTTCGCACCAGGCTAGATAAGGCCAAGGGCCGATGGGCCCAGGAACTCTCCAGTGTTCTTTGGGCCTACCACACCACGTCTCGAACGACAATAGGTGAGACATCCTTCAACCTTGTTTTTGGTTCTGAGGCTATGATTCTGGTGGAGATGGGTCTGCCTACACTGCAGGTAGAGCAATATGATGAAGCTGAGAATCTAGCCCACCTTCTACTCAACTTGGACTTGTTGGAAGAGAAAGAGACAAAGCTTGGCTCCGCATTGCAGCTTACAGACAATGAGTTGCCCGGTATTACAACTCTCATGTGAAGCCAAAGGTCTTCCACCTGGGTGACTTGGTCCTGCGACGAGCTAAAGTCTCATAGCCTGGAGAATGTAGCAAGCTCTTCCCTAACTGGGAAGGTCCTTACAAGGTGATCGAAGTCCTCCCTCACGGAGCTTACTACCTCACCATACTCGATGGCATCCAATTTTCATGAACTTGGAATGCCAGTAATCTGAGGATATACTATCAATGATGTAAGACTTACTCTCATTAATGAAAGTTTCTTTTTGGTGCAACACTGTTCTTTGCTTGCACAGGAACTCTATCTGTCAGACTCTCAGTTCGGCGATGGCAAGCCAAAAAATTCTAGAAGCCTCACACTCTATCCATCAGACTCTCAGTTCGGCAATGGCAAGCTGAAAAACTCCAAAAGCCCTACACTCTATCCGTTGGACTCTCAGTTCGGTGATCGTAAGTTGAGAAAATCCAGAAGCCCCGCACTCTATCTATCGGACTCTCAGTTCGGTGATGGCAAGCCAAGAAATACTAGAAGCCCCACACTCTATCCATCGGATGCTCAGTTTGGTGATAGCAAGCCAGGAAACTCCAGAAGCCCTGCACTCTATCCATCAAACTCTCAGTTTGGCAATGACAAGCCGAGAAACTCTAGAAGCCCCACACTCTATCTGTCAGATGCTTAGTTCGGTGATGGCAAGCAGGGAAACTCCAGAAGCCCCGCACTCTATCTATCGAACACTCAGTTTGGTGATGGCAAGTCAGAAAACTCTAAAAGTCCCGCACTCTATTTATTGGACTCTTAGTTCGATGATAGCAAGCCAGAAAACTTCAGAAGCCCTGCACTCTATCAATCGAATTCACTGTTCGATGATGGCAAGCTGGGAAACTCCAAAAGCCCCGCACTCTACCCGTTGAACTCCCAGTTTAGCGATGGCAAGCCATGAAACTCCTGAAGCCCTGCACTCCAACCTACAAGTCTCCCGGTTTGATAGAGATGGTTTACAAAATCTCTAAGGCTTCTTCAGCCACCTGCCAGTTCTTGAAATGGACAAGATGAGCTGAAACTTTGGAAGCCTTAAGACCGGCAACCGTAGTAAATCTCCTGGTTCGGTGGAGATGGCTCACAGTGCCACTGAGGTTCCTTCAGCCACTTGCCATCCTTGAATAAGGCAGGAGGGGCCAGGACATTGGGAAACCTAAGTCTAGTAGCTATAGAAAGGATCCATTTTTGTGCTAAGTAAAAAGAAAGAAAAGAAAAGAGAGGAGACAGTGGAAGACTTACTGAAGGAAGAAACTTTTTATTAACATATAAAATGTTTAAAAGAAGGAGACCCCCCTGACAGGCTAGGAGGTTCTCCAAGATACCACATTACAAAAGTCAAAAAATGAGAAGGGAGAATTCCATGACGAAGTTGTTGGAGCTTAGCCGGGATGCCAGGGACCTCGCTGGTATCCTCTCGAACCTCCACTAGTGGGGTGGATGGGTCAACAGTAGCTTCCCTCGGTGCCATGCCGGCCTCTTTCGTCGGGGTCTCCTCCTCTTCGATGCCGATGCCAGGAAGGTTTGAGATGATGACATCCAGGTCTTGGTCTGGGAAGGCCTGGGCCACCTTCGCCTTACAGTCCATGAATGCCTTAAGGAAGGAGTCCATGACCGCCTCCCAAACCTCTTCAATGAATTCTGCCAAGGTCTTGAACCTCGACATGGCTTCTGTGACTTCCTTTTTGGCGGCCTCCATTAGGGCCACCGTCACGTTCGCCTTCTCCTCCGCTGCTGATGCTCGAGCCATCACCACCTTTAGGTGTGCTTGGAGGGTCCAGGATTGCCCCTCCAAGTGTGCCACCTCCATGGCAGACTCCTCCACTTGGCGGGAGACCTTCTCCTTCTCGGTTGCCAAGGATGCCTCGAGATCCCTGGCTCACCTCTCCGCTCTTGCCGTCGACTCCTTCACGTCGGTCACCTCAGTCTAGAGGATCTTGATCCGCTCCTCTAGGACCTGGACCCTCTCAGTCTGTGACCGGGCCTCTGCCTCCAAGGCTTCCATTCACTTCTTTTGTTGGGCATCCCACTTGGCCCATTGAGCACAGTAGTCCTTGATTAGGATCATGTCAGTGGCAATCTGCAATGATGGAAGTGTCAGTGGAAATGATGAGAATAATAATGAGAAGAAGTAAAATTCGAAGAGACTTACTATGAATAGCTGGGGAGGACACTCGTGATGGCACCCGATAGTGGTTTGCCGCTCCTCTCACGGTGATCACATGTCTGAACGGCGAACTCCATCATCTGCTCAGCCAGTGCGGTGTCCAGGGTTATGGCTGCATTTGACGACACTGTGATGGACACCATCATCGTCGGGGGCGTCACCAGTTCTAGGGCGAGCAATGATGGAGGCGCCTTGATTGATGAAGGGGTGGTCGCTGCTCCCATCATCGGTGGCAGCATCGGTCGTCCTCCCGTCGCTGCCTCGGCCTTCACTTTGACCACCTCTGGGGCTTTTGCAGAAGAGATCGCTGGTCTGGCCTGCATGGCTACATCGAGTCCACGGGCTGAGAGCTGAGCTTGCAACCCAGAGGTGTGGGGGTTGGCCTAGTCGCCCATCCCTCCTGGCTAGATGATGATGTAGCCCTGGGTCCCTATCTAGACTCTTCGCGGGCCCTCTTCGATGGGTCCTCCCTAGGCTTAGGGGAAGCACTCCTCTTCTGGGACATGTTTCGGATCTAGTCTAGAGAAAACTTCATGCCTACAAGAGAGAAGAATGCTGGTTAGTCTCAAGGCTAAGAAGGATTTATGCAGAAAAGAGAAACATGGCTCATGGGGCTCACCTAAAGCATGAATTGGGCTAACCCCGGCCTCGAGTAGGTTATGTTCGGCTAGCAGGTATTGGAGAGGAGGGATGATGGAGGTGACGAGCTGGTTGTACACCTCCCAGTCTGCAGCCTCCACCTTGGAGTTATGGTTCGAAGAGCGATCCGAGTCACTCTAGACCCAATCGACCCCCTCGACCGAGGCAAAAAAAATCTATTCTTCCATCCCTTGATGGAAGAAGGAAGGTCGAGCTTAATGGCCCCCGCGCGAAGGGCCACAAACCACCACCCATCATCGAACGGGTGGTGCTTCAGGGTGAAGAATGCCCTAAAAAGAGAAAAATGGACGACAATCCTATGGAAATGATAAAGGATGGCAAGCAAGAGATGACCCTAATGGCATTTGGGGTGATTTAGGCTAGAACTAGATGGAAGTTGCTGATAAAGGAAAGGAAAAAGGGATGTAGAGGCAAGTGAAGATCCCCGAGGAAGAAGTGCTCATACAGGGCGATGCGACCCAGGCTGCTAGAGGTGACCCAGTCCCCTGGCCCCGGAACTAAGAGCCGGACAAAATCTAGAATCCCGTAAATGTCTTGGAGTCAGAAGAGGTCCTCCTGAGTCATCATCGAAGCGCTGCCAGAAGGACCGATTGGACTGTGGCCAATGGGAAGGACGGGAGGAGAAGGAGGAGGTGGAGCCCTAGGCTGACCTATGACGATCCCCGTTGGCCGGGGACCCCTACGGACATTAAGGGGGACATCATCCTTCTCATTAGAGGATGGGGTCTTGGGTCAAGAGGGCCCTGCCTTGCTGGAGTGCCCCAAGTGGAGACATCTCTAGCTAGACGGATCCATCCTAAAGCAAAGAAGGAGAAAGGTACCAACGAAGATAAAACCTAGAGACTCTAAAATGGGACTCCCTCAGTGCAAGCCAAAGGAGAAGAAGAAGATAAAAGAGGGAAAAACTAACCTGGATGCCTCGAAGAGAAAGGTTGGTCTGGGAAAGAAAAGGCTCTAGTTTTTCTATGAGCTCAAAGGTTCGAAAGAGATGGTTTGGAAAAAGTTTTTCAAACTTTCAAAAATAGCTTGACAGCACCCATGCATCTTTTTGGTCCTCTCACCACAGGATGCATGCCACGTGTCAAGATCGGCTGGGAATGGTGCCTCGACATATCAAAGATCGTCTTGGGCCCGGCGTCAATCATCACACTTCCTTAAACCCATTGACGTGGCATCTCCGCATTGGCCTCATGACATGGTCCTCGATAATCGAGGCATTTAATGGTATCGGATAAATATCCTTCCATGTCAGCATCGCAATAACTCCCTTCACCCTGATCGTTGCATCATACCCAGGACTCGAGAGTGGGGGGCAACTGATATGGTATGACCGCTGACATGGAGCCCCCCTCAAATCCAGCTGGCAGCCATACTGGCAGAAGGCACCACCTAGATGCATAGGATGGATGAGGTGCCAAGATCGAGCCCTTGGCCAAGGTCAGCTCCCTCGAGGTCAAGCCCTCACCGAGGTCAGACTCTCGTTCTTTGAGCCCCTGGCCAAGGTCAATCCCTTGCCGAGGTGGCACTCTCATTCTTCGATCCCCTGGCTGAGGTCATCTCCCCCAGGGTCGAGCCCTTGCCGAGGTCGAGCTCTCGTTCTTCGAGCTCATGGCCGACGTCAGCTCCCCCAGGGTCAAAACCTCATCGAGGTTGCACTCTCATCTTCGAGCCCCTGGCTGAGGTCAGCTCCCCCAGGGTCGAGCCCTCATCGAGGTTGAGCTCTCGTTCTTCGAACCCCTGGCTGAGGATAACTCCCCTAAGGTCGAGCCCTCATTGAGGTCACTCTCTCATTCTTCGAGCCCCCGATTGAGGTCAGCTCCCCCGAGGTCAAGCCCTCATCAAGGTCATGCTCTTGCTTTTCGAGCCCTGGTAGAGATCAGCTCCCCCGAGGTCGAGCCCTTGGCTGAGGTCACTTTTCCCTTACTCGAGATCATTTTCTTGGTTAAAGTCAACCTCTTCCCCAGAAATAGGTATGGATTTTTCATAGGTGGATGCGGTCTTCTTCTCAAGCACCCCTAAAGCAGCCGGGATAGTGACATCAGCAAGTGGTGTCACCATCTTCATCAGAGCCCTATGCTGCCTGGGGATACTGGCACCCCAGTGGGGAGGTGCTCCACCAGGGCACGCCATTTGCAACCTCTGAAGAATGGCATTTCACCAAGGCACACCACCTATAACCTCTGAAGAATGGCATTTCACCAAGGCACGCCGCCTGCAACCTCTGAAGAATAGCATTTCACCAGAGCACGCTGCTTGCGGAGGAGCATCCTGCCGGAGCATCAAGCCACTCAGCCCATTGTCGGCACCTCCTGAGGGAGGATACCTCGTTTAGGGCATGGCACGCATCGACCTACCACTTGCACCACCCGAAAGAGGAAGGTTTCGCCAGGGGTCTCAAACCCTGTAGCATCTTCCTTCATACCGGTGCTCTGCCAATCTCTCCAAACATGGCGGGACGATGCCAGAAGGGGGCAATGCCCTGTTAGATTGTCAATCCTCTGGCATGCCACACGTACCCACCGTAGAGGGACACACACTCTTCAGTACACCACCTATGCCCATGGCAGACCTCCCCTGATGGAGGCTATGAACTCTATCCCCCTCCTTCGGAGAAAGGGGGGAAGGAAGAGCAGGCCTATGCCTCATCCAGGGGAGGGACTCCCAGAGGGTTCCAGGTCAAGAATCTGCACCTCACGGGAGGTAGAACACTTCTATAAAAAACTCAAAGGGGCTTTCGACGAAGGTAAGCGAGAAGTGGCAAGCAACCAGCAAGGCTTTGGGGGCAGGAAGAATACTCCAGGATTCCCTAAGAGAACCCTTGTGGCAGTAGCCATTACTGCTCAAGCCCTCCTTCTCAACCCCAACTCTCTTTCTATCATCTCTTAAATCCTTTGAGAGTGGAGACCACTTCGGGATCTACTGAGGAGGATATGTTCTTCTTGATCGTCCACTAACTTGACCGTCGGAATGCCCCTACTGGGATCCCCGGTCTGGATCTTCCTTCTTTTGTGGGACCGGGAGCACACTTAGGATGCCAAGTGGGAAAGCCACCAATCGATGTCATGTAGGAGTTACGGACCATGGCAATCTAGGCAGCAACAGTGCCAAAAACTTGATAGACCATGATGTTGTCGTTAAGACACTACAGCTATCAATTTACTTAACTGACTTCTAGATTGAATTAAAAATCCATAAAAAAGGTGAGTCGGGTCGAATCCACAAGGAAGGCAGTATATTGAATGTTTTGAAATTCTTTATTTAAAAAAATAAAGAGGTTGAAGCTGGATAAATAGAAATTAAAAGTGCAGAACAAAAGAAGATACGTGATATTAGGATCTATTATTTAGACCCTAGCATCTAGTTACAATGAAAATAAAAGAAATGAATTTAAAGATGCAAAAAAATAACTTTATATTAATTGAACTAGGATCCTATTACAAGAAAGTAAAAGTATGCTTGAATGAAAGTAAAAGCAATTAAAAAGAAAGAACAACGATTAGAAAGAGGTTGGCATACTTTATCGGGAAGGTGGTCGATGAACTTCTTCCTTCGTACTTCTCGGAGTGAACTAGGCCTCATTGCTTCTTCTTCTCTGGTTCTCGATCTTGAAGATGATGTTGGCTCGAAGATGGCATAGGGACAGCATTGCTCTCTAAGATACCCCACTCTCAGATATCAACCCATAGGCCAAGTATTGCCCTTTACCCTGTACCATGCTCTTTCCAAATGATTTCTTCTTAGGACAGGGGTCCTTTAAATAGATCTAGGCTAGGACTTCCTCCCAGTCAAATTTGGACTCAATCGGACTCCAGATCGATAACATATCATAAGAAGAAATTTGGACCATCCGATGTATAGCTTGATGGGGTGATTGGCGCTGACCTTCCTTCTTGGCATAGAGAGTCTGGGAGGGACTCTTGCTAGATCGAATCCCGAGTTGAACTAGGACTCCTTCTCCTTATTGGACTCTACCTCTCCCATGGGCGGTGATGGGCAGTGACGAGCGGCAGCACATGGGCGTACGGCGGTGGAGGGAGATGGGAAGAGCACTATCATGGAGGCGGTGGTTGACGACATGGGATAGAGGGCAGCTTAGCAGGGGAACAAGTGGTGCTAGCTGGTGACCATGGTGGATTGGGTATGGGCAGAGGCAACTTGGGGAGGAGCTAGTGACTCTGGATGGTGGCTTGGAGACGGTGGTGGGATGACAGAACGGTGGTAGTGACATGGCAGAGTGGGGAAAATCATGGTGACTCCAATGGTTCTTGGTTCTTCTCAGGTGAAGCTGGGCGACGGTCAGCGGCTCGGGGAGATGGCCAATGATCGAAGGGGCACTCGGTAAGCGGCGATGAGCTGGTGGACTATGATGGTGAGTAGCATTTTGGAGCAGATTGATGGGGATCTCAGAGCAGCACTGATCTCGAAGCTGCATTGATCCAGGAGCAGCACTGATCCCAGAGCAACACCGATCTCGGAGTAGCACATATTTTAATAAATTAGTTTGGGATTTATCTTTTATTTGAATTTTGAATTAGGATTTGGTTGGTTAGGATTGAGATATGGATAGACTTATCTTATCCTATCTTGTATTTGAATTTGAGTCATCTCTATCTTTTTATCCTATATTCAAATTCAAACGAGGGTTGGAAAGGTCTATAAAAAAAATAAAATAAATAAAATAAAAACCAAAAAAAAAAATAGTACCCTAATTTAGATGACTTCTAAGCTCACCAACGATCCTACCCATCTGTCCATCATCAATTTTGGTATCAGAGCCCAGAAAAATTAGGGTACGTTTCTTTCCCAATCCCAGATTCCCCTCTCCAGTTTTGTCATTCTCCATCTTCCCTATGTTTGCTCCACTACCCACATCCACCGTCTTCTTCTATGGCCGAAGTTCCTCAAATCGGTGCCTCCACCGGATCTTCCATCAGCCGACGAATCCCTGGCATCGATTTTTGCCGAGAGGTTCACTCCATTTCAGGAAGCCCAGATCCGCTTGACGCCTTCCATTTGAAACATCCATTGATCACCATCTCTCCCCTGCTCCACCCTGCAACAATCCATCTGGAAGACTTTCACTACCTGTAGCCACCAAGACACTAACTCCCCTGAAGCTCGCCCAGGTCAGTGCTGGCCACATCGTGCCCATGGAAATTGGCCTTGCCATCACCCTTGCAATAGATCCTTCCCTACCAAATTCCTCCTTAGCAAAGGCTACGAAGTCTATGGCCTGATCCGGTTGTCGTCCAACTTCAACATCGCCCGGCTGGACAACCTCTATGTGGATCCCCACAACTCCTCCAAGGCCTGCATGAAGCTCCACAACGCCGACCTCTCCGACGCCTCCTCCATCGGCCTCTGGGTCAATGCCCTCCTCCCCGACGAGGTCTACAACATCGCCGCCCAATCCCACGTCGCCCTCCTTTGAGATCCCCGACTGCACCGCCGATGTCGTCACCACCAGCGCCCTCCGCCTCCTCGAGGCCGTCCGCTCCGCCTCCTCCTCCGACAAGCCCATCCGCTACTACCAGGTCGGATCCTTTGAGATGTTTGGCTCCACCCCCCCCCCCCCCGCCCCAATCCGAGTCGTCCCCCTCCCACCCAATGCCTCCATTCTCTCCCCTCCGATCGCCACAGCACCTGTTGCCTCCGCCACCGCCACAGGTGTCCCCCACAAGTAGCAGACCTCCGCCACCGTGCCCCACCACGCCCCCGACAACCTCAACTCTGCCACTGGTGATGACTCGCTGGCCGCCTCCAGCAGCCGGTCATCGTCGACATCGAGAGCAAGTACCGCATCGTCTACCACCACCGTCATTGCCGACGAAGCTCGCCGGACTCCCTTCCAGATCTACCCTCCAAGGATCGGAACCCCTGTTCTAGTGTTCTGCATGCTCGTCAAAGCAAGGAAGCCCTCGGCACGAACATGAAAGTACATGGATTTCAAAGCAAGACTCCCTGCATGCTTCTTAAAGTAAGACGCCTACCTGTTTGCAGACTTCTAGAGCATGAGGGAAATTTTAAAAGAAAAGAAGATAGAGAAAAAAATGAATAAAAAAAAATGAATAAAAAAAATGAAGAAAAAAATAATTTGGGATAGTTTCTAGAGCTGCACAATTTCAAGGCTACGCGGATTTCAAAGCGGCACAGATCTCAAAGTAGAGCCTTTGGATGGGTTCAACAAAGCTCCCCGTTGATCATGACTCGACGAAGTCGAGTTCTCCCCACCTCAAGGGAATGATGGGGATCTCAGAGCAGCACTGATCTTGAAGCCGCATTGATCCTGGAGCAGCACTAATCCCAGAGCAACACCAATCCTGAAGTAGTACAGATTTTAATAAATTAGTTTGGGATTTATCTTTTATTTGAATTTTGAATTAGGATTTGGTTGGTTAGGATTGAGATATGGATAGGCTTATCTTATTCCATTTTGACTAGTAAACCCAATTAGATGCAAATTAGACCAAATCCAATTTAATTTAATTTGACTAGGATTAAAAAAACTAATTTGATCAAATCAATTTAGCTTGTAATAATTGTAATTAGGTCTTCCTCTCACTAACTCTTAGTAAGCCCTTTTATAACTTTTAAAAATTTAGTTTAATCATCAATCATTGATTATTGGATCCTACTATGATTCGAAAAGATGAATCAATTATTTGACCAAGAAAAATCCCTATTATATGTAATCTCATAGGTTCTATTCTATTTGGTAATAAGATATATTATAATTTCTATCAGTAATATCATTAAAATTTCTTTCAATAGGTTGGAACAATTCTAGCTCTTCCAAAAAAGAATCATCAATTATTAAGATGATCCTTGTGAGTCTTATAATCTACAAGTAATGCCTAGCAACATGTAATGACAATTCAGCAGAATAGAAGATAATTAAACCTCTAGGTATAATTATTGTGTGATTTAGTTCTTATATCATGAGTCCCGATAATATAAAGATTATGAAAAAATAATTAAATCCCATTGTCTATCATATATAAATTAAATATGCTTGAGTCCATTTTGTGAAATCTTATAGAAAAACTTTTTCATTAATCACATTACCATGGCCAGTCTTAAAGACTCAGCTTCATAAATTACATAGACTATCCCTTAACTACTAAGTTCGATAGATCTCATCTAAGTGCACACCCTACTACAATGAACCTACTATAACCAATATACAACATTGAGAAAGTCATTGACAAGTGAGTAGACATCCAAGTAACTAATTTGGTGCGGGCACCAGGATTCGAAGGAGACTCAATTCAATTTGGTTTGACTAAAGCTTAGCCAATTTTCTTTGAATCCTGTCAACTGGTCCATTACATTTTAATTTTTGTTAATTGAGTCCTATAAAGTTTGAGTCTTGTAACCACTAAGCTAGCCTTGACCAAGTGAAGGAGCATTATGTTGAAGAAGACCAAGATGTGCACCCAAATGCCAAGTGGCACCCAACACATGATGATACATGAATGCTCTCATGAAGAATTTAAACTGGGTACCACATGGAGACACTTGGTGCCCATACATGCAGATTTTCAGATTTGGCACCCCATTTTGAAATCCCAAGATACTTGGCACCCATGCATGTAGATTTTCAGATTTGGGCACCCCTTTTTTCTTGGAGTTTGAATTCAAGAAGGTTCTAGAGATGGTGCCCCCTTTCATGAAATCTGAAATTTAAATTTGTAACTACCTTTTCCCCTCTTTTCATGTAAAATTTGAATTTCAAATGGGGCTTAGAAGGCTATAAATAGGCCCCTAATCTCTTTGTAAGGAAGAAGCTATTTTTTGAATGAAAGATAATTTCCTTTTGAGCTCCCATTATTATGAGTCTTCATTTTTGGTGTGGGATGCATCGTCCTCCGAGAGGGAGAGGGTGTGAGACCTAATCTACCATCTAGTTTTCATAGTTCATCCGTCTTCCATCTACCATACCTTGGTGTTGACGTTCCCCCCTAACCCATGGAGTTGATGCCCCCTATCCATGGAGCAATCGGTCTAGTCTTCATTAAGGCGCCAAGCATTCTTCAAGCCATCACTCTCTATCCTTTTTTATTTTCTTAAGTTGTTTGCTGCATTTCTTCATCTTTGCTATGTTCTCTTCTTGCTTGCAGGGTTCTCAAGAGTGCCGGTCTAAGGAAAAAGCTTATCTTGCCAAAAAACCCCTACAATTGAGTCTACTATCCAGGAAGTATTGATTTCTTCATCCTAGGTGCCGGATCCGAAGGGGAGTGATGCATGGTGCGGGCACCAGACTCATAAGAAGACTTCAGAGCTCCATTTGGATCTCTGATTGACATTGCCCGAGAAATTAGGGTTTGTAATAAAGGTTAACCTGGTCAACCAGTTTATTTATTTTTATTTATTTCTTGAGTCACCATTTAAATTTTGTTGAGTCATGTTGACTCGGTGCAAGTCCCGATGTGGTTTCAATTTTATCCAAAATGGTGCCGCAATTGTCTTCCAATCAAATCAAGGTCCAAAATGGTGCCACATTTGTCTTCCAATCAAATCAAGGTCCAAGCAAGTGGAGGCCACACTCCAAGCCACACGCCCAGCCACACTCCGAGCACACGCCAGGGTCCAGGAGGCGCCACAGAGGCATCCCAGTGTCATGGTCCCCACATCCAAAGAAGAAAAAAATCAAATTGGAAGCCAATTTAAAGGAGGCGCCCATACCTGCCAATTTTGTCTAAGCAAAGAAGGAAAGGGACTTCTCTTGGAGAAAAAATCAAAGAAGGACATCCAACTTACTCCTAATTGAAGTTCAAATCAAAATCAAAGAGCTTAACTTGGAGTGGAAGAAAAGAAGAAATGCCATAAGGAGAAGAGGACTCCAAATCCAAATCCAACTCCAAAGAAGGTGCCATAAAAAAAAAAAAAATTTCCAAAAAAAAATCCTTTATGGCCGTCCCAAATTTTTTTGAATTCTTGGTCGGCCAAGAGAGGAGGTTTTCTACCTAATCTAGAGGTTGGAGGAGTTTAGTCCCACATGGAAATTTGTACAAACTTGGAGAAAATTTTAGGTCTATATAATAGACCTCTCTTTGTAACTTTAGAAAATCAACGAAGAAAAAATTATTTTTGCTATTCTCTTGTGTTGAGTAACCTAGGTTTCTCTTCTTCCGCACTATTCTAAGTGTTGAGCTCCGTGAGGGGGTAATCCGGGTTCCATTGGAGCCTTGAGGAGGTGAGAGATCTCCATCTTTATCCAAAACCCTAGGTTAGCCACTTAAAAATCCAAAACCCTAGCCGCCCTTCATTATTTTCAATCCATCAAACCCTAGCTCCTTCCATCTCCCACGGCCTCTCTCTCTCTACAAGTCCAGGCCATCCACCTTCATCCAGATCCAGTCCGGCTACTTCAGATCCAGAGCAAGTTCCAAGGAAAATCACATCAGCTTCCAGGAGAATCCATTTTTCAGCAATTTCAATCTTCAAGTTCATCAACCTGGTAAATTTTTCCCTTGACTCTCTGATTCCATCAATTGTTTTTCTTCTCTTCCAGATCTTGAGTTCAGGAGAAGCCAACCCGCCAAAGGACCAGTATTGGAGGGTCCATTGCGAAGATATCTGAATCCGAGGATCCAACAATCTGCTCGGGAGAGTTCTTCCACCAAAATCTGTGAAGATCATTGTCTGGTTAGGTAAACCATCTCTTCTCTTTATTTCTGTTCTGTTGAACATTCGGAGCGAAACCCTAGGTCTGGGAGTTTCTCAACCCCCAGCGATCCGTTGCTTCTGAACTACTCTGATAATTTAGTTTCCTTAAAATTGTGCTTTCAATTATCATATTAGTATCTTTCAATGTTAGGTTAACTTTTCTTTGATTTGAAGCCAACTTCTACAAACATATAAAAACAACAAAAAAATTAGTTAATCTTAATTTACTTCCGCATCGCATCCCTTTATTTGTTCTGCATCATTTTTGGTATCAGAGCCCAGTCTAGGGTTTCTGATTTGCTTGCTTGCTTGTTTTCTCTTTTTATTTTGTCTGCTCGAAGTAGACTCCCCAGGACGTCCGGTCCTAGGAACTAAGTGAGGCGCAAGCCTCCTCCTCCCATTCCACGGGGTGTTCCTAGGGCGTGTAGGGGATCCATTGGGTTATAACTTCGTAGCAGGGATTATAAACGAGGAAGACAATCTAGTTGCAGCCCGTAATTTCCCTGTTGTCTAAATTATTTCTCCTTGTATAAAACTCCGAATTGCATGATTTTTACTTCGTTGAAACCAGTATAATTGAACCTATTTTCCATGATTTTTCTGTGATTTATTGGTTTCGATAAAAATTCTGAGCATTCAAATACAACAACTCTATTTTTTGTGTTCTGCAATTCAATTCTTTTTGGAGTGATCATCTCATAATTTACTTAAGGGCAATTGAGCATCTAAGATAAGGGGAGGAGTTGATTACCTCTTCTTAGCCAAAAACCACCATCCAATCATTCGAACCTAGACCTAATTTAAAATCAGTTAGACCTAATTTGCCCTAGTGGGCTAGGGACACCAATTGGTCGGGTCTAGGCTAGTGTTGAGTCAGTTTGCCGAGTTATTCTGTGTGTGCTTAGCACTCAGTGTCTAGAACGGTGGTTCAGGGATCCATTCCCGAAGGGCTTGTGTGCTGGTCCGCCTACCTGGCCAATCACTGATTGGTGTCTAGGATTGGCAATCAGGGACCTAACACTCCCCTTACACCTGCCTGGCTGAGTCCTGAGTTACTACAGGCTAGCTTGCCACTCTGATTGGGCATCTAGTTTGGACTCTAGGTCTAGTGATCCAGTAGTCGATTTAGTCTAGTCTCATTTTGTGTGCTTGCTTGAATCATCATGTCTACCAGAAACGGAGTGCCATATCAACCTGGTCAAACCCAACCTGATTTAGAGGCCATGATCAGAACTCTTACTGAAAGTATGGCTAAAATGAATCAGGATATGACAAACACTGTGGCCCAGTTTAGCGCACAAATTCATGAGGATCTTACCCAACTTAGGGACTGAGTCCAAGTACTTGAAGAACCTAGACATCAGAATTGGACTCCTGACCCCGATTTTAATGTGCCTCAACCTCACCCACATCAGGAGCCTAGAAGGCCTTTATATAGAGATCCTGAACCTAATCATAGGAGGCCTGACCCAGAGCCTGAAGATAGAGATGATAGGTTCATCAGGAACATCAAATTAGATGCACCCACTTTTGATGGTAGTCTGAACCCTAAGGTGTATTCTGATTGGAAGGGTGAGATGGACCAATACTTTGAGTGGTATGCTATGTCTGAGGAGAGGAAATACAAGTTTGCCAAGATGAAATTAGTGCGTCAAGCTAGGTTATACTGGGGGAACATTGAGCTAACCACTAGGAGATGGAATGTTGAGCCCATAACCACTTGGCAGGGTATGAAAGAAAAACTGAGAGATAAATACCTACCCATTTCATACCAGCAAAACCTGTTAGACCAATGGCAAAACCTGAAACAAGGAAATCGATCTGTCTCAGACTACATAGCTACTTTTGATGAATACCTAATGAGATATGATGTGAGTGAAGCCCACGAAGTCACTTTGTCTAGATTTAGGGCTGGACTGAGGGAAGATATCAGAGAGAACTATTTCTGAGAGAGGTTACTGATCTAGACCAAGCCTACCAGATTGCACTGAACACTGAGAAATTTCAGAGAGGACCTATACCTTCTAGGGTTAGTGCCCCAATCCCAAGGAATGGACCTAGCCAAGTTATCCCTAGTAAACCTTTTCAGGGTACTTCTACCCCTAGGCCCATGGACAAAGGTAAGGCACCTGACACCCAGAGAACCCCTAGTTCAAATATCACCTATTTTAAGTGTCAGAAACCAGGTCACATTTCCAGTCAGTGTACTGCCATAGCCTGTTTCAAGTGTCATAAGGTAGGTCATGTTGCTAGCCAGTGCCCACGTAGATCCCTTTACATAGAAGAGGGAGAGAATGATAATTCCGAGCCCAGTGAGGAATTTGAAGAAGAAGTTTATGAGGCCGGAATGAATTTGGTTGAGGAGTATGAAGGAGAGGAGGAACCCAATGAATCTGACCAATTAGGAGTTGTAAGATGCATCCTATCCCAGAATCTAGTTCAAGAGGATTAGCGTAGGACTAACATCCTACAGACTTTTCTTAAATTAGGGGATAAGGTATGTAAGATCATCATAGATAGTGGGAGCTATGTAAATGCCATCTCTACTAGCACTGTCAAGATGTTAGGCTTAATCCCAGTTCCCCATCCCAATCCCTATAAGATTTCTTGGGTAGATTCTACCTCCATACCCATCCAGTCTAGATGTCAAGTCCAAATCCAAATGCAATCTTATCACGAAAAGATTTGGTGCGATGTCTTATCCATGGGGGTGAGCAGTATAATTCTCGGAAGACCTTGGTTGTATGATCATGATGCCACCCTCTTAGGAAAATCCAATACCTGTGTCTTTAGTTTCAATGGGAAGAAGATTACGATCCATTCAGTTCCCCTAAGGACAAGGTAACTAAAGGAGCCGGTAAGGTTAAGGAGATGAAAACTGGAGTGAACCTAATCAGTGCTAAGGATCTAGAACAAGAAATTCATAGTGGTTCACCCATCTGGATGTTGACTGCTAAGGAACTTAGAACTTCGGAACCCTCAGAGCCTCCTCAAGAAGTTAAACCTGTGTTAAAAGAATTTGAGGATGTCTTTCCCGAGGATTTGCCAGACCACCTTCCACCTCTTAGGGATATCCAGCATGCCATAGATCTAATCCCAGGAGCGACTTTGCCCAACTTGCCCCATTACAGGATGAATCCATCTGAGCATGAAGAACTGCAAAAGCAGGTTGGAGAATTATTGAGGAAGGGGTTTATTAGAGAAAGTCTTAGCCCTTGTGCAGTCCCAGCCTTACTGACCCCAAAGAAAGATGGCACGTGGAGGATGTGTGTTGACAGTCGTGCCATCAATAAAATTACAATCAAATATAGGTTTCCCATCCCTAGACTAGATGACATGCTTGATATGATGGCTGGTGCAATGGTTTTTTCTAAGATTGATCTCAAAAGCGGCTATCATCAGGTTAGGATTAGACCCGGGATGAATGGAAAACTGCTTTCAAAACTAAGGATGGTCTTTATGAATGGGTTGTTATGCCTTTTGGGTTGTCCAATGCCCCTAGTACTTTCATGAGAATTATGACCCAGGTACTTAGAGCTTTCATAGGAAAATTTGTGGTGGTCTATTTTGATGACATCCTGATCTATAGTAAGACCCCAGCAGATCACCTAGGCCACCTTAGAGCAGTCTGCCAAGTTTTGAGGAATGATAGACTCTACGGTAATCTTAAGAAGTGTGAATTCATGACTAGTAGAGTTATCTTTCTTGGTTTTGTAGTAACCCCTGACGGCGTGGCAGCCGATCCTGAGAAGATTAGGTCCATAGTAGACTGGCCAGAGCCAACCAATGTGCATGAAGTTAGAAGTTTCCACGGCTTGGCTACCTTCTATAGGCGATTCATCAAGGGGTTTAGTACTTTAGCTGCTCCTATCACTGATTGTATTAGGAAGGGAGAATTTCATTGGACTAAGTCAGCCCATAAAGCCTTCCTAGATCTTAAGGATAAAATGACCCAGGCACCCATTCTGAGATTACCCGATTTTTCTAAAGTATTTGAGGTTGCCTGTGATGCTTCAGGTGTAGAATAGGTGGAGTCCTAAGCCAAGAGAATCATCCCATAGCATTCTTTAGTGAAAAACTTAATGATGCTAAGCTTAGGTATTCTACCTATGATAAGGAATTTTATGCGGTGGTGCAAGCTTTGCGTTACTGGAGACATTATTTGCTACCGCAGGAATTTGTACTATTTTCGGACCATGAGGCTCTTAGATTTCTGAACTCCCAAAAGAAGCTTAACCCTAGGCATGCTAAGTGGGTAGAATATATCCAGTCCTATACTTTTGTCCTGAAACATAAGGCTGGAGTTGAGAATAAGGTAGCTGATGCCCTTAGTCGCCGATCTCTGTTATTAACTTCTGTTAGAACTGAGGTCATAGGGTTTGAGCAAATCAAAGAGGAATATGAGTCTTGTCCGGATTTCATAACTGTGTATCAGGATCTAGTTCAAGGACCATCTAGTAATCACCAGGATTATACCCTTGTAGATGGTTTTTTGTTCTTCAAAAATAGGCTTTGCATCCCTAGAACTTCTCTTAGGGAATTTTTGATTTGGGAAATCCATGCTGGAGGTTTAGCCGGCCATTTTGGAAAAGACAAGACCATTCTAGCTATTGAAGACCACTTTTTCTGGCCTAGCTTGAAAAGGGATGTAGCTAATATTGTAGCTAGATGTCGAACCTGCGCTGTTGCCAAACAGCGAAAACAAAACACTGGCCTTTATACCCCACTCCCTGTCCCAGATCATCCTTGGCAAGATGTGAGTATGGATTTTGTGTTAGGTTTACCTAAGACCCAGAGGAGACATGATTCTATCTGTGTCGTAGTCGACCGATTCTCTAAAATGGCCCACTTCTTGCCTTGTTCCCAAACCTTTGATGCGTCTAAGGTAGCCACACTTTTCTTCAATGAGATAGTTAGACTCCATGGCCTACCTAAGACAATCGTTTCAGATAGGGATGTCCGGTTCACCAGTTACTTTTGGAAGACCCTTTGGCATAAGTTAGGGACAAAACTTAAGTTTTGAACTGCCTATCATCCCCAAACTGATGGCCAAACTGAAGTAGTGAACCGTAGCCTAGGAAATCTGCTGAGATGTCTTGTTGGTGAAAACACCAGAAATTGGGATTTATACCTACCAAGGGTAGAATTTGCGTACAATGACTCGGTCAATAGGTCACGGGTAAGAGTCCATTTGAAATTGTACATGGGTACAAACCTCACACACCTCTTAACCTAGTCCCTTTACCTGTCCACACTCGAGTCTCCGAGTCTGCTGAGAATTTTGCACAGCATGTAAAAGACTTGCATAAAGAAATTCATGCCAAAATAAATTTAGGTAATGAAACTTATAAGAAGTTGGCTGATACTCAAAGGCGAGTCAAATCTTTTGTTGAGGGAGACTATGTGATGATTAGGTTAAGGCCTGAACGGTTTCCTCCTGGAACCGTTAGAAAGTTACATGCTAGGGGAGCTGGACCATTTAGAGTGGTAAAGAGAGTAGGATCCAATGCCTATGTGCTCGAGTTGCCTCCAGAACTAGGCATTAGCTCTACTTTCAACATTACATACTTAGTAGAGTACAGGGAGCCAGCTGTGATTCCTAGTGAGCCTTTTGAGCCTAACCCTATCATTGAGAGTGATCCCGACCCTGTGTGTCCACCAACAAACTGGCCTGTGAGGAAAGAGCAGATTGAAAAGATCCTGAATGATCAGGTTATCTCTACTCGTAATCGAGGATACCAAAGGTACCTGGTCCGCTAGCAAGGAAGGCCAGATTCTGATGACTCTTGGATCTCCCGAGAAGAATTACAAGAATTGGACCCAGACCTCTTGGAGAGATACCAGAGCCAACTTGAGCCTTACTCGACAGGGTCGAGTTCCTCCCACCCGGGAGAATTGGTGCGGGCACCAGACTCATAAGAAGACTTCAGAGCTCCATTTGGATCTCTGATTGACATTGCCCGAGAAATTAGGGTTTGTAATAAAGGTTGACCTGGTCAACCAGTTTATTTATTTTATTTATTTCTTGAGTCACCATTTAAATTTTGTTGAGTCATGTTGACTCGGTGCAAGTCCCGATGTGGTTTCAATTTTATCCAAAATGGTGCCGCAATTGTCTTCCAATCAAATCAAGGTCCAAAATGGTGCCACATTTGTCTTCCAATCAAATCAAGGTCCAAGCAAGTGGAGGCCACACTCCAAGCCACATGCCCAGCCACACTCCGAGCACACGCCAGGGTCCAGGAGGTGCCACAGAGGCATCCCAGTGTCATGGTCCCCACATCCAAAGAAGAAAAAAATCAAATTGGAAGCCAATTTAAAGGAGGCGCCCAAACCTGCCAATTTTGTCTAAGCAAAGAAGGAAAGGGACTTCTCTTGGAGAAAAAATCAAAGAAGGACATCCAACCTACTCCTAATTGAAGTTCAAATCAAAATCAAAGAGCTTAACTTGGAGTGGAAGAAAAGAAGAAATGCCATAAGGAGAAGAGGACTCCAAATCCAAATCCAACTCCAAAGAAGGCGCCATAAAAAAAAAAAAAAAAATCCAAAAAAAATCCTTTATGGCCGTCCCAAATTTTTCTGAATTCTTGGTCGGCCAAGAGAGGAGGTTTCTACCTAATCTAGAGGTTGGAGGAGTTTAGTCCCACATGGGAATTTGTACAAACTTGGAGAAAATTTTAGGTCTATATAATAGACCTCTCTTTGTAACTTTAGAAAATCAATGAAGAAAAAATTATTTTTGCTATTCTCTTGTGTTGAGTAACCTAGGTTTCTCTTCTTCCGCACTATTCTAAGTGTTGAGCTCCGTGAGGGGGTAATCCGGGTTCCATTGGAGCCTTGAGGAGGTGAGAGATCTCCATCTTTATCCAAAACCCTAGGTTAGCCACTTAAAAATCCAAAACCCTAGCCGCCCTTCATTATTTTCAATCCATCAAACCCTAGCTCCTTCCATCTCCCATGGCCTCTCTCTCTCTACAAGTCCAGGCCATCCACCATCATCCAGATCCAGTCCGGCTACTTCAGATCCAGAGCAAGTTCCAAGGAAAATCACATCAGCTTCCAGGAGAATCCAGTTTTCAGCAATTTCAATCTTCAAGTTCATCAACCTGGTAAATTTTTCCCTTGACTCTCTGATTCCATCAATTGTTTTTCTTCTCTTCCAGATCTTGAGTTCAGGAGAAGCCAACCCGCCAAAGGACCAGTATTGGAGGGTCCATTGCGAAGATATCTGAATCCGAGGATCCAACAATCTGCTCGGGAGAGTTCTTCCACCAAAATCTGTGAAGATCATTGTCTGGTTAGGTAAACCATCTCTTCTCTTTATTTCTGTTCTGTTGAACGTTCGGAGCGAAACCCTAGGTCTGGGAGTTTCTCAACCCCCAGCGATCCGTTGCTTCTGAACTACTCTGATAATTTAGTTTCCTTAAAATTGTGCTTTCAATTATCATATTAGTATCTTTCAATGTTAGGTTAACTTTTCTTTGATTTGAAGCCAACTTCTACAAACATATAAAAACAACAAAAAAATTAGTTAATCTTAATTTACTTCCGCATCGCATCCCTTTATTTGTTCTGCATCAATGCAGAACAAAAGAGATGATGCGATGCGGAAGTAAATTAAGACTAATTCTTTTTTTTTTATATATATTTTCAGAAGTCAGCTTTGACTCAAAGGAAAGTTAAACTAAACTGAAAGAAACTATGTAATAATTGAAAGCACAATTTAAAGAAACTAGGTTATCAGAGTAGTTCAGAAGTAAAGGATCGCTAGGGGTTGAGAAACTCCCAGACCTAGGATTTCGCTCTGAACTTTCAACAGGACAGAAGTAAAGAGAAGAGAAGGGTTACAGGCCAGGCAGTGATCTTCACAGAGTTTAGTGGAAGGACTCTCTTGAGCAGATTGTTGGATCCCCGGATTCAGATATCTTCGCAATGGATCCTCCAATACTGGCCCTTTGGCAGAGTTGGCTTCTTCTGAACTCAAGATCTGGGAAAGAAGAAGAACAAGTTATGGAACCAGATACTCAAGGAATGATTTACCAGATAGTAGAACTTGAAAGCTGATGTTGCTGAAATCCCGATTCTCCTGGATGCTGATATGACTTCCTCTGGGATTTGCTCTATCTTCGAAGTAGCCGAACTGGACCTGGATGCTGGTGGTCGGACTCTACTTGGAGAGAGGGGCCGTGAGAGATGGGGTAGGCTAGGGTTTGGTGGAATGAAGAGGATGATGGGCGGCTAGGGTTTGGAAGTGAAGTGGCTAACCTATGGTTTTGGGGTTGGAGATCTCACACCTCCTCAAGGTTCCTGGGGAACCCGGATTTACTCCCTCATGGAGCTCAACACCTGGATGCAAGTGCGGAAGAGAGAAACATAAAGTTGCTCACACAAAATTTGAATTCATTCATCAGTTATTTTTTAAAACTTACAAGAGGGGTTTATTTTATAGGTCTTTACAAGAGGTCAGGGTTTTACATCTTCCCATGTGGGACTAATAGGATGGATCCTCAAATTAGGTTTGTAGAATCAATTCCTCCTCATATGGCCGGCCAAGAGCTTCCATAAGTGTTGATTGATGGCTCCAAAAGGTAAGTAAGTGGCACCTCCTAGCCTTGCTCTTCAAGAAAAATTTTCTTCCTTCCATGCCTGGTTTTATCTGGAAATATTTGGGCGCCTCCTAGTCTTGCTCCCCAAGCTTTGCTCCTTTCTTTTCATAGCTTGGCTCTTATGGAAATATTTTGGGCGCCTCCTTGGATTGAGGATCCTAAGTTGATCTCCCATTAAGTGGCGCATGAAAGAAGGGACCTGCTTTCTTGTGGTGTGGGGACCAAAGTACACTGGATGGAGATATGGCGTCCCTTGGATTCTGGCGTGTGGCTGGGAGTGTGGCACCCACTTACTTGAGCTTGGGAGAAAATGTGGCACCCTGGAGAAGACCTAGACCACTACTAGGACTTGTACTGAGTCAACAAAACTCAACAAAATTTAAATTGCAGGAAAATACAGACTCAAAAAATTGAGTTGACCAAGTCAACCCTTATTACAAAACCAGAAAACCCTAATTCTTCGGGCAAGGTCAATCAGAGATCCAGATGGAGCCCTGAAGTCTTCTTTTGAGTCTGGTGCCCGCACCAATTCTCCCGGGGTGGGAGGAACTCGACCCTGTCGAGTATGGATCAAGTTGGCTCTGGTATCTCTCCAAGAGGTATGGGTCCAATTCTTGTAATTCTTCTCGGGAGATCCAAGAGTCATCAGAATCTGGCCTTCCTTGCCAGCGGACCAGGTATCATTGGTATCCTCGATTACGAGTAGAGATAACCTGATCAACCAGGATCTTTTCAATCTGCTCTTTCCTCATAGGCCAGTTTGTTGGTGGACACACAGGGTTGGGTTCACTCTCAAGAGCAGGATTAGGCTCAAAAGGCTCACTGGGAATCACAGCTGACTCTCTATACTCTACTATGTCTGTAATGTTGAAAGTGGAGCTAATGCCTAGTTCTGAAGGCAACTCGAGCATATAGGCATTGGACCCTACTCTCTTCACCACTCTAAATGGTCAAGCTCCTCTAGCATGTAACTTTCTAACGATTCCAGGAGGAAACCGTTCAGGCCTTAACCTAATCATTACATAGTCTCCCTCAACAAAAGTTTTGACTCGCCTTTGAGAAGCAGCCAACTTCTTATTAGTTTCATTACTTAAATTTATTTTGGCATGAATTTCTTTATGCAAGTCTTTTATATGCTGTGCAAAAACTTCAGCAGACTCGGAGACTCATGTGTGGACTGGTAAAGGGGCTAGGTCAAGAGGTGTGTGAGGTTTGTAACCATGCACAATTTCAAATGGACTCTTACCTGTAGACCTATTGACCGAGTCATTGTGTGCAAATTCAGCTCTAGGTAAGTACAAATCCTAGTTCCTAATGTTTTCACCAACAAGACACCTTAACAGATTGCCTAAACTATGGTTCACTACTTCGGTTTGGCCATCAGTTTGGGGATGATAGGCAGTTGAAAACTTAAGTTTTGTCCCTAACTTATGCCAAAGGGTTTTCCAGAAATAGCTAGTGAACCGGACATCCCTATATGAAACAATTGTCTTAGGTAGGCCATGGAGTCGAACTATCTCATTAAAGAACAGGGTGGCTACCTTAGATGCATCAAATGTTTGGGAACAAGGCAAAAAATGGTCCATCTTAGAAAATCAGTCGACTACAACACAGATAGAGTCATGCCTCCTCTGGGTCTTAGGCAAACCTAACACAAAGTCCATGCTCACATCTTGCCAAGGACGATCTGGGACAGGGAGTGGGGTATAAAGGCCGGTGTTCTGTTTTCGCTGTTTGGCAACAGCGCAGGTCCGACACCTAGCCACAATGTGTGCTACATCTCTTTTTAAGTTAGGCCAGAAAAAGTGGTCTTCAATAGCCAGGATGGTCTTGTCTTTTCCGAAATGGCCAGCTAGACCTCCAGCATGAATTTCCCAAATCAAGAATTCCCTAAAAGAAGTTCTAGGGATGCAAAGCCTATTTTTAAAGAACAAAAAGCCATCTAAAAGGGTATAATCCTTATGATCACTAGATGGTCCTTGATCTAGATCCTGGTACACAGTCTTAAAATTCGGACACGACTCATATTCCTCTTTGATCTGCTCAAACCCTACGACTTCAGCCCTAACAGAATTCAATAACAAAGATCGACGACTAAGGGCATCAGCTACCTTATTTTCAGTCCCAGCCTTATATTTCAAAACAAAAGTATAGGACTGGATATACTCTACCCACTTAGCATGCCTAGGGTTAAGCTTCTTCTGGGAATTCAAGAATCTAAGAGCCTTATGGTCCGAAAACAGTACAAATTCCTGCGGTAGCAAATAATGTCTCCAGTAACACAAAGCTTGCACTACCGCATAAAATTCTTTATCATAGGTAGAATACCTAAGCTTAGCATCATTAAGTTTTTCACTAAAGAATGCTACGGGATGGTTCTCTTGGCTTAGGACTCCACCTATACCTACTCCTGAAGCATCACAGGCAACCTCAAATACTTTAGAAAAGTCGGGTAACCTCAAAATGGGTGCCTGGGTCATCTTATCCTTAAGATCTAGGAAGGCTTTATGGGCTGCTTTAGTCCACTGAAATTCTCCCTTCCTAATACAGTCTGTGATAGGAGCAACTACAGTACTAAACCCCTTGATGAATCGTCTATAGAAGGTAGCCAAGCCGTGGAAACTTCTGACTTCATGCACACTGGTCGGCTCTGGCCATTCTACTATGGACCTAATCTTCTCTGGATTGCAGCCACGCCGTCAGGGATTACTACAAAACCAAGGAAGATAACTCTACTGGTCATGAATTCACACTTTTTGAGATTACCGTAGAGACTATCATTCCTCAAAACTTGGCAGACTTGTCTAAGGTGGCCTAGGTGGTCTGCAGGGGTCTTACTATAGATCAGGATGTCATCAAAATAGACCACTACAAACTTCCCTTTGAAGGCTCTAAGCACCTGGGTCATAATCCTCATGAAAGTACTAGGGGCATTGGACAACCCAAAAGGCATAACAACCCATTCGTAGAGACCATCCTTAGTTTTGAAAGCGGTTTTCCACTCATCCCCTGGTCTAATCCTAACCTGATGATAGCCGCTCTTGAGATCAATTTTGGAAAAAATCATTACACCGGCCATCATATCTAGCATGTCATCTAGTCTAGGGATGGGGAACCTATACTTGATTGTGATTTTGTTGATGGCACAACTATCAACACACATCCTTCACATGCCATCCTTCTTTGGGGTCAGTAGTGCAGGGACTGCACAAGGGCTAAGACTCTCTCTAATGAACCCCTTCCTCAACAATTCTCCAACCTGCTTTTGCAGTTCCTTATGTTCAGATGGATTCATCCTATAATGAGGCAAGTTGGGTAAAGTAGCTCCTGGGATTAAATCTATGGAATGCTGGATATCCCTAAGAGGTGGAAGGTGGTCTGGCAGATCCTCGGGAAAAACATCCTCAAATGCTTCTAACAAAGGTCTAACTTCCTGAGGAGGCTCTGAGGGTGTAGGAGTCCTAAGTTCCTTAGCAGTCAACATCCAAATGGGTGAACCACTATGAATTTCTTGTTCTAGATCCTTAGCACTAATTAGGTTCACTCCAGTCTTCATCTCTTTGACCTTATTGGGTCCTTTAGCTACCTTGTCCTTAGGAGGGTATGAATGGATTGTGATTTTTTCCCATTAAAACTAAAGACACAGGTATTGGATTTTCCTAAGAGGGTGGCATCATGATCATAAAACCAAGGTCTCCCAAGAATTATACTGCTCACCCCCATGGGCAAGACATCACACCAAATCTTCTCTTGATAGGATTGCATTTGGATTTGGACCTGACATCTAGACTGAATGGGTATAGAGGTAGAGTCTACCCAAGAAACCTTATAGGGGTTGGGGTGGGGGACTGGGGTTAAGCCTAACATTTTGACAGTGCTAGCAAAAATGGCATTCACACAGCTTCCACTATCTATGATGATCTTACATACCTTATCCCCTAGTTTAAGGAAAGTCTGTAGGATGTTAGTCCTACGCCAATCCTCCTGAACTCTACTCTGGGACAGGATGCATCTCACAACCCCTAACTGGTCAGACTCTGTGGATTCCTCCTCTCCTTCATACTCATCAACCAAATTCATTCCGGCCTCATAAACTTCTTCTTCAAATTCTTCATTGGGCCTGGAATTCTCTTCCTCTCCTTCTTCTATGTAAAGGGATCTACGAGGGCACTGGCTAGAAACATGACCTATCCTATGGCACTTAAAACAGGCTATGGCTGCGCACTGGCTGGAGATATGACCGGGTTTCTGGCACTTAAAACAGGTGATACTAGGGGTTCTCTGGGTGTCAGGTGCCTTACCTTTGTCCATGGGCCTAGGGGTGGGAATACCCTGACTAGGTTTGCTAGGGATAACTTGGCTAGGTCCAGTTCTTGGGATTTGGGCACTAACCCTAGAAGGCATAGGTCCTCTCTGAAACTTCTCAATGTTTAGTGCAATCTGATAGGCTTGGTCTAGGTCAGTAACCTCTCTCAGAAACAACTCCCTCTTAATATCTTCCCTAAGTCCAGCCCTAAACCTAGACAAAGTGACCTCATGGGCTTCACTCACATCACATCTCATCAGGTATTCATCAAAGGTGGTTATGTAGTCTGAGACAGATCGGTTCCCTTGTTTCAAGGTTTGCCATTGGTCTAACAGATTCTGCTGGTATGAAATGGGTAGGTACTTATCTCTAAGCTTCTCTTTCATACCCTGCCAAGTGGTTATGGGCTCAACATTTCGTCTTCTAGTGGTTAGCTCAATGTTCCCCAGTATAACCTAGCTTGACGTACTAACTTCATCTTGGCAAACTTGAACTTCCTTTCCTCAGACATGGCATACCACTCAAAGTACTGGTCCATCTCACCCTCCCAATCAGAATACACCTTAGGGTTTAAGCTACCATCAAAAGTGGGTGCATCTAATTTGATGTTCCAAATGAACCTATCATCTCTATCTTCAGGCTCTGGGTCAGGCCTCCTATGATTAGGTTCAGGATCTCTGTATAAAGGTCTTCTAGGCTCCTGGTGTGGGTGAGGTTGAGGCACATTAAAATCTGGGTCAGGAGTCCAATTCTGATACCTAGGTTCCTCAAGTACTTGGATTCGATCCCTAAGCTGGGTAAAATTTTCATGGACTTGTTCTTTAAATTGGGCAATAGTAGCAGTCATATCCTGACTCAATTTGTTCATACTTTCAGTAAGAGCTCTAACCATGTCCTCTAAATCAGGTTGGGTTTGATCAGGTTGGTAGGGTACTCCATTTCGGGTAGACATGATGATGCAAGCAAACACACCAAATGAGACTCGACTGAAATGACTACGGGCTAACTAGACCTAGAGCCCAAACTAGATGCCCAATCAGAGTGGCAAGCTAGCCTGTAGTAACTCGGGACTCAGCCAAGCAGGTGTAAGGGGAGTGTTAGGTCCCTAAATTGCCAATCCTAGACACCAATCAGTGATTGGCCAGGTAGGCGGACCAGCACACAAGCCCTTCGGGATAGAATCCCTGAACCACCGTTCTAGACACTGAGTACAAAGCACACACAGAGTAACTAGACAAACTGACTCAACACTAGGCTAGACCCGACTTGTTGGTGTCCCTAGCCCACTAGGGCAAGTTAAGTCTAATAAATTTTAAAATTTGGCATAGGATCGAATGAATGGGTGGTGGTTTTGGGCTAAGGAGAGGTTATCAACTCCTCCCCTTATCTTAGATGCTCAATTGCCCTTAAGATGAATTAGGAGATGATCACTCAAAAAATTGAATTGCAGAAACACAGAAACAGAGTTGCTGTAATTTAACTCTCAGAAATTTCACAGAAACCAATAAATTATAGTAAAATTATGTAAAATTTTTAATTATAATGGTTCCAGAAAAATAAAAATCACATAATTTGGAGTTACTTGTAATGAGAAACATTCCTACAACAGGGTAGTTACAGACTGAAAACAGAATGCTTCCACGTTTACAATTCCTGCTACGAAGTTGTAACCCAGCGGATCCCCTACACGCCCTAGGAACACCCCGTGGAATGGGAAGAGGAGGCTTGCACCTCACTTCGTTCCTAGGACCGGACGTCCTGGGTGAAAGGGATATGCCCTATAAGCCAATCTATGTTGTATCACCCAAGCCATTGTAATTGACAATTTTCTAAATAAAGGCATTATTTTTTATCATACGCTGTGTTTATATTATATGATGAACCCCATAGATTAGTGTTGGGAATTGTATCCCAAAGCCAATCATCTAGGTTGTAGATAGTTGAGCTAATTGTTATGTAATTTTTATAATGAATAAAAGTTATTCTGGCTTCTCATCACTTTACATCTTCCTATAATGAATTCTTTAGTGATGATATCCTTAGGACTACTATTACATCGATATAGAGAGGATATATCGAGTGGTCCTTAAACAGGGTTCTCAGCCAAATGATATGTTATACCTGGATAGCAACATATCAAGCATAGGCTGTTGTAGTTCGCATTGTTTGGTTGTCCTCTTGACCAAAGGAGTGTGGTGACACTGATGTGATCTGCAAGTGGGATATTTGATATCTCATTAGACGTGACTCCGCGTAGCACCTTATCTGCCTAAGGATCGCTCGTGAATGGATATGGGCATAAGTGTCCCTCTGACCTGAGGTCACTATGGTAGCTTGCAAGCAACTCCCTGTACTTTGGTGCCGGACTACCCGGATTTTTAATCCGGTGACGAAAGGTTTCTGGGTATAGGCAAGTACTTGTGGAGCAGTAGTGGACCAAGATGGAATTGACCTGTCCAAATGATTTGGATTGAATGTCTCGCAGTGTCTCAATTTAGCAAATCCTCGGCCGGGGTGGTCCCAGTGAAGAGTCACTGGACATGCGAGATTGAGACACGTAGTGGATTGACATAGCTGGGGTTGGCAGTTCAACCCTAGGTCATCCTGAGCATTGGAGGTCAAAGGGATGAATTATGCGGTAACCATATGCCACAGGTTCGATGGATTGCTCTTGCATCTTCGGCCGATCCGGACGCCGAGACCCATTGCTAGGTGGTATCTTGTGCAGGTACTGGAAGTGTTCCAGTACTACCATTTAGGTTCGAACCTATGAGGTCACACGCCACAGAGGATTCCTATCTGATCAGGAACCGATTCGATTGGGAATCGTTTCGGTGTTTTGTCACGGTTTTTGGTTGCGTTTTCTTCTGATTGACCCGGTCTTGGGTTGATCAGGTCTTCTCTGGATCAACCAGGAATATGTTCCTGGCTGACTAGGATTGAACCCATGTTCATCAAATGGTTTGATGAATGTTTCTAAGTCCAGTTGATTTTTGTTTTAGTCGGTTGCAAATCGATTTCAACTCAAATCAGTGAGGTTGGACTGTAGAAAGTTAGGGTTCGTTCTTAGCTTCGTTTTGAGTCCAGTTTCGTTCGATTTGGACTTCGTTTGACTGGGTTTTGGCCTGAACCAAATAGACCCTACTTTGCCCTTGGACCGAAGGGCTTTTTGGTCATTTGCCGGTTCACCTTTTGAACCGTCGCCTTCTCGCCTGAGACGTTTGAGTTTCTGAAACCGAAACAGGGCGTCTGCTGTTTTGATTTATTTCGATTAAATCCCACCACCCCTTCGCACCAAACTGAAGACCCTTGCTCTCCCCTTCGGTTGGCATCCAGAGATAATTTTTATACCCCCTTCTTGCTCTCTTTCGGTGGGTTTTTTGAGAGCTTCCTCCATCTTTCCAAAATCCGTGAAACCTTGGGATCCGGCGGCTAGCGACGCTGGAGCTCCGATCAGAAGTTTTCACGGCGTGTATCCCCTCTAGAGGGATTTCGCCTGAGATCCTGGGAGCAGGTCATCGCTCCAGTGCAAGGTAATCAAAGTTTGATCTTCAAATCCTCCTGCTGCAACCGTGGCCATGGACGACTTTTGGAGCCCCGATTCGAAGTGGAAAACGCCGGAGACCTGGAGATCCGATTTCATCACATTGTAGCCGGTCAAGCAAGGATTCCAGCGGACCTAGGAGCTCGGGGTTTGGAGACCTGTGCGTGCCGCAGTCGGCGTCTGAACCTTGCTCCACGGTAAGCAATCTCTGGACCGAGGTTGAAGAAGGGTGGAATAGCGGGAATAGCTATTCCACCCTATTCCTCATAGCTATTCCACCCTATTCCTCCCTTATTCCAGCCTGGAATAAGTTCAATTTAATTTTTATTTGCATTTATACATGTCCAAAAATTATGAAAAAAATATATGCCATGCATTTTAATGTTCTCTATGCAAATATATTTTTTGGTCCTGGTTTTGGGACAGGTTTTTCCGCGATTAATTAAAATTATTTTAAAACATCTACCTGTTCCTATCCTCTGCTTAGTGTAGGCACACAAAAAAAAAAAAAAAATCTTCCTTCAAATGGTATCAGAGCCAGGTTCAATTTAAAATTATATTTGCATGTTTTTAGTTAATTAAAATTGTTTAATTAACTAATTTGGTAATTAGTTGAATTATTTAATTTTTAATTAAAATTGTTTTAATTAAGAATTAATGATGGCATGTATTATTTTTATTTTTTGATATGTTAAATGTAAATAAGAATTAATTGTAAAAGGAGTTTTACAAGATTTAATTAAAATTGTTTTAATTAAATAATTGGCTTGATCTCTTATAATTATGAATTATTTGAAATATCTAAATGATAAATGCAAATTAGGGTTTATAAAACCTTAAGTCATTTGATAAGCCACATGGGTTAATTGGTTGGGCTAGGATTAGATCCTAATTGGGTTAGACCTAGGTTTAGTTGAATGAACTCTAAAAATAATTTTAATCAAAAGTTGATTAAGGATTATCTTTTCCTAGTTTCTAATTAGTTAGAAGCTTGAGGCCATTCATCTAAATGGATCTAATCTGGCTCAGTGGCTAACCGAACTCAATTTTTCTAATCTAATTGATGACGGTAAACCAATTTGGTGTCTAAGATAAGCAGCCTTATGGTCCTTGGCTTTGAGGGTACCCTTTCCTGGCCAGTTCTTGTAATTGGTGTCTAAGGAAAGTGGTTAATGCCGTAACTCATGCCTCGACCGCACTTACCTGGCCAAATTGGCTAACCTGATTTGATTTAGAAAAGATTATTGAGTTAGATCAACCCATGCCATTTAAGGTTATCAGTCTGACTGATTTAGGTGCCCATGAACCTAACCATAAATCCTTCTAAGATTTAGTGGGAGTTTATGGATCAAGGTTCATGATTTTTTTATATGTCACAAATTTTAAAATCCTCTAAATTATTAGGTCCTTAAAAAGGCCTAGTTAAGGAGTTAACAAGGTCTTTGCCTCCCATTAAGTGGGTTTGTAATATGTCCATTAGTTGGGTATGCATCGGCAGTTCCATAGAACGGGTGTATATCACGCTATTGGGATTACTCTCACTAATATGAAGGTTGAGTGTGACCTTCTCAACAGTGATCGGGTGAGCCGTACCTTAGACGGGCTTGGTCATTTGTTGGTTGGAAACACTGAATTCGGCATGTTAATGGTTGGACCTAACCGAGAGCCCGCAATAGGAGGCCCCTAGGTCGATTACAGTGCATCTTGGGGCAAAATAGATTACTAGAAATTGCTAAGGGTAGCAATTGGTTATTAGAACCTACCTTTAGACACGTATGGGTGAGCCGTACCCTAGACGGGCTTGTACGTGGTCTATTGGATTCTAGTACCCACTTTGAATTATGACTTCACGGAATTGGAGGTAGAGGCTCCTATTCTGAAAAGTTAGTGGGAGAACCTTTTTGACTAAAGTCCAAGTCTTTAGGTTTTTGAAAATTACATAAACTAATTTTTGGTCTTGTTTTCCTTTCAGATGTCAACCAGACTGTCGCTCCGTCCATTATTGGACAATGAAAAATTGACTGGACCCAACTTCGATAGCTGGTATCGAAGATTGAGGATAGTCCTTGAGCATGAACGGATCTTGTACGTTCTGACGGATCAGGCACCTGTAGTTCCCGCTGCCAATACTCGGGGACCGGTTAGAGACACTTACCAGAAGTGGATCTCTGATCGGACCACTGTCCGATGTATTATGCTGGCTGCGATGAACGATGAGTTCAGTCGCAGGTTTGAGGAGGCCCAGCCTGAGGATATCCTTCAAAGGTTGAAGGAGTCTTTTGGCACTCCTGATGACGCTGAGAGATACCGTATCTCCAGCGCCATCTATAACACGCGTATGCGTGAAGGTGCTTCTGTGACTGATCATGTTATGAACATGATCGAGTTGTTCGAGCGCCTGGGCAAGCTCGACTGTCCCCTTCACGAACAGCTGGGAAAAGATGCGATCCTGAACTCCTTGCCTCCCTCCTACGTGTCCTTTCTCGATCACTGGAGATTGAATAGGCCGGTAGTAAACTATCATGAGATGTTAGGTTTACTGCAAGCCTATGAAAAGGACCACCAGCTCAACAAAGGGCTGGTGAATTATGTAGGAGGTTCCTCGGCAGGTGCTCCTCGACCCTTTAAGAAAAAGAAGAAGAAGAAGAGCAAGAAGGTACAGTCTGCTCCTGGTCCAAGTCAGACCAAGAAGAAGTTAGACCAGAGCAAGGTAGAGTGCTTCTTTTGCAAGAAGCAGGGTCATTGGAAGAGGAATTGTCCTCTTTACATCGCTTCACTTGACCCGAACAGGCCGAAGAAGAAGAAGCAGCAAGCTGTTGCTGCACCAGGTATATATATGATATATCCTAACTTTACTCTTTGTGATACTACTAGCAGGGTATTAGATACCGGAAGTCCTATTCATATCTGTAATTCTTTACAGGGACTTCGAGTTAGTAGAAGATTCGAAGATGGCGAGAAGTACCTGAACGTAGGGAATGGAAATGCTGTTCCAGTTCTGGCATTGGGTGTTCTGGAGTTGTCTTATGAGTCTTGTAATGTCACTCTAAGTGACTGTCATTATAGTCCTTCTTTCATGCTTAATGTTATTTCTGTAGGCCTTCTGGCCAATGAAAATTTTGAATTTTCAATAAAGAAAAATGTTTGTTCTATCATTTTGAATGGTAAGACTATCATGAATGGAAGCTTAGTTAATGGCATATATTTACTATCACAGCCTGTTATTGTAATGAGTACAAGTTCTGGTAAACGCCCTAGAATAGATGATGTCAATGAAGCCTATCTTTGGCACTGTAGGCTAGGTCACATCAATAAAAATAGGATTAACAAGTTAATAGGAGATGGCCTCCTAGATGTCAGTGATTGTGAATCACTGCCAACTTGTGAATCTTGTCTTATTGGAAAGATGACCAAATCACCTTTTAAAGGAAAAGGTGAGCGAGCCTCAGATATCCTAGGTCTTGTACATACTGATGTATGTGGACCTATGTCTATCTGTGCTAGAGGAGGTTTTAGATATTTCATTACTTTTACAGACGACCTTTCGAGGTTTGGTTATGTCTACCTCATGAGACATAAGTCTGATTCGTTTGAAATGTTCAAACGATATCGTAATGAAGTTGAAAAACAAACCAGAAAGGAAATCAAAATACTTCGATCAGATCGAGGTGGTGAATACCTTTCAGATGAGTTTTTGACATATCTTGAGGAGAATGGGATTCTCTCTCAATGGACTCCTCCTATGACACCTCAGTTAAATGGAGTGTCTGAAAGGAGAAACCGGACCTTGTTGGACATGGTCCGATCTATGATGGGGTTTGCTACTTTGCCTATGTTTTTCTGGGGATATGCATTGGAGACTGCATGTCAACTTCTTAATAATGTTCCTAGTAAATCCGTTGACAAAACTCCATATGAAATATGGACAGGACGTAAGCCAACCCTTTCACGTTTTCGTGTCTGGGGGTGTCCGGCTTATGTCATGCGTTTGGAAACAGATAAACTAGGGCCAAGGTCTGAAAAATGTTTTTTTGTTGGTTATCCAAAAGAATCCAAAGGATACTACTTTTACTTGCCTGATGAACAAAAGGTGTTCGTCAGACTTAGAGCTATCTTTTTAGAAAAGGAGTTCCTTATTGAAGGAACTGTAGCTTCTAAGATAGAACTTGATGAAGTTCTACAAGTAGAAGAACCTGGGCACACACAGGCTGGTATTAAACCTGATTTGGTAAGATCAAATCCTGAGCCTATTGTGCAATCATTAAGGAGATCCGATAGAGTATCGCATCCACCGGATAGATATTTTGGATATCTAATCCAGGATGGCGATCCTGTTGAACTCGATGAGAACAACGAGGATCCGATCACCTATATGGATGCAATGCAAAGGTCTGATTCTGAGTTATGGCTTGGAGCCATGAAATCCGAAATGGAGTCCATGGAAATCAACCATGTATGGACATTGGTTGATGCACCTGAAGGGATAAAACCCATTGGGTGCAAATGGATCTTCAAAAGGAAAAGAGGCGCAGACGGGAAGGTAGAGACCTATAAAGCCCGTCTGGTTGCCAAGGGGTATCGTCAACGTTATGGTATTGACTATGACGAGACATTTTCTCCTATGGCAATGCTGAAATCCATTCGGATTATGCTAGCTTTAGCTGCACATTTTGACTATGAGATCTGGCAAATGGATGTCCGAACAGCCTTCCTAAATGGAGAGCTGGAGGAGGAAGTGTATATGACACAACCTGAAGGGTTCACTTCCATAGACGAGTCAAAAGTGTGTAGACTTCAGAAGTCTATATATGGGCTAAAGCAAGCATCTCGAAGTTGGAACATGCGGTTTGATAAGTGTATCAAATCGTATGGCTTCGTTAGGAACGGAGAAGAACCTTGTATATATAAATGGGCCAATGGTTCTGTAGTTGTATTTCTTGTATTGTATGTGGACGATATTCTCTTAATCGGGAATGACGTTCCTGCATTACAGGGAATAAAAGTTTGGCTTTCATCACAATTCTCCATGAAGGATATGGGAGAAGCCTCATTCATATTAGGTATGAAAATCTATAGAGATAGATCAAAGAGGCTTCTGGGATTGTCCCAGTCGACATACATTGACACCGTGTTAAAAAGGTTTAGCATGGAAAATTCCAAGAAAGGCTATCTCCCGATAGGCCATGGAATCACTCTTTCCAAAAAGGATTGTGCGACAACCCCTGAGGAAAGAGAGCGTATGAGTAGAATACCATATGCTTCGGCAGTGGGTTCTATTATGTATGCTATGTTGTGTACTAGACCCGATGTGGCATACTCACTAGGGGTAGTGAGTAGATACCAATCTAACCTAGGAGAAGCACATTGGAAGGTGGTAAAGACCATCCTTAAGTATTTGCAAAATACTAAAGATCAATGGCTACTCTATGGAGATTCTGACCTAAAACTAGAGGGGTATACTGACTCCAGTTTTATGTCAGATCATGATGACAGCAAGAGTGTGTCAGGATTTGTTTTTATCCTGAATGGTGGAGCTATCTGCTGGAAAAGTTCCAAGCAGCATACTGTTGCAGACTCGGTTTGTGAAGCAGAGTATATTGCCGCATCTGATGCAGCTAAAGAGGCTGTCTGGTTGCGGAAGTTCATAGGCGAGCTGGGAGTGGCACCTTCCCTGGAGCATTCTATTCCTCTGCATTGTGACAGCACAGGGGCGATTGCTCAAGCCAAAGAACCGAAGGCACATCAGCGCACCAAGCATATTCTGCGGCGCTTTCACCTTGTACGAGAGATCGTGGAACGAGGTGACATTGACCTTCAGAAGATCGATGGAAAGGAAAATCCGGCCGACCCCTTTACCAAAGCCATCGGAATTAAAGAATTCGACAGTTACAAATGGAATATGGGTATTCGATACTGTTCTGATTGGCTTTAGTCTAAGTGGGAGTTTGTTGGGAATTGTATCCCAAAGCCAATCATCTAGGTTGTAGATGGTTAAGCTAATTGTTATGTAATTTTTATAATGAATAAAAGTTATTCTGGCTTCTCATCACTTTACATCTTCCTATAATGAATTCTTTAGTGATGATATCCTTAGGACTACTATTACATCGATATAGAGAGGATATATCGAGTGGTCCTTAAACAGGGTTCTCAGCCAAATGATATGTTGTACCGGATAGCAACATATCAAGCATAGGCTGTTGTAGTTCGCATTGTTTGGTTGTCCTCTTGACCAAAGGAGTGTGGTGACACTGATGTGATCTGCAAGTGGGATATTTGATATCTCATTAGACGTGACTCCGCGTAGCACCTTATCTGCCTAAGGATCGCTCGCGAATGGATATGGGCATAAGTGTCCCTCTGACCTGAGGTCACTATGGTAGCTTGCAAGCAACTCCCTGTGCTTTGGTGCTGGACTACCCGGATTTTTAATCCGGTGACGAAAGGTTTCTGGGTACAGGCAAGTACTTGTGGAGCAGTAGTGGACCAAGATGGAATTGACCTGTCCAAATGATTTGGATTGAATGTCTCGCAGTGTCTCAATTTAGCAAATCCTCGGCCGGGGTGGTCCCAGTGAAGAGTCACTGGACATGCGAGATTGAGACACGTAGTGGATTGACATAGCTGGGGTTGGCAGTTCAACCCTAGGTCATCCTGAGCATTGGAGGTCAAAGGGATGAATTATGCGGTAACCATATGCCACAGGTTCGATGGATTGCTCTTGCATCTTCGGCCTATCCGGACGCCGAGACCCATTGCTAGGTGGTATCTTGTGTAGGTACTGGAAGTGTTACAGTACTACCGTTTAGGTTTGAACCTATGAGGTCACACGCCACAGAGGATTCCTATCTGATCAGGAACCGATTCGATTGGGAATCGTTTCGGTGTTTTGTCACGGTTTTTGGTTGCGTTTTCTTCTGATTGACCCGGTCTTGGGTTGATCAGGTCTTCTCTGGATCAACCAGGAATATGTTCCTGGCTGACTAGGATTGAACCCATGTTCATCAAATGGTTTGATGAATGTTTCTAAGTCCAGTTGATTTTTGTTTTAGTCGGTTGTAAATCGATTTCAACTCAAATCAGTGAGGTTGGACTGTTGAAAGTTAAGGTTCGTTCTTAGCTTCGTTTTGAGTCCAGTTTCGTTCGATTTGGACTTCATTTGATTGGGTTTTGGCCTGAACCAAATAGACCCTACTTTGCCCTTGGACCGAAGGGCTTTTTGGTCATTTGCCGGTTCACCTTTTGAACCGTCGCCTTCTCGCCTGAGACGTTTGAGTTTCTGAAACCGAAACAGGGCGTCTGCTGTTTTGATTTATTCCGATTAAATCCCACCACCCCTTCGCACCAAACTGAAAACCCTTGCTCTCCCCTTCGGTTGGCATCCAGAGATAATTTTTATACCCCTTCTTGCTCTCTTTCGGTGGGTTTTTGAGAGCTTCCTCCATCTTTCCAAAATCCATGAAACCTTGGGATCCGGCGGCTAGCGACGCCGGAGCTCCGATCAGAAGTTCCCACGGCGTGTATCCCCTCTAGAGGGATTTCGCCTGAGATCCTGGGAGCAGGTCATCGCTCCAGTGCAAGGTAATCAAAGTTTGATCTTCAAATCCCCCTGCTGCAACCATGGCCGTGGATGACTTTTGGAGCCCCGATTCGAAGTGGAAAACGCCGGAGACCTGGAGATCCGATTTCATCACCTTGTAGCCGGTCAAGCAAGGATTCCAGCGGACCTAGGAGCTCGGGGTTTGGAGACCTGTGCGCGCCGCAGTCGGCGTCTGAACCTTGCTCCACGGTAAGCAATCTCTGGACCAAGGTTGAAGAAGGGTGGAATAGCGGGAATAGCTATTCCACCCTTATTCCAGCCTGGAATAAGTTCAATTTAATTTTTATTTGCATTTATACATGTCCAAAAATTATGAAAAAAATATATGCCATGCATTTTAATGTTCTCTATGCAAATATATTTTTTGGTCCTGGTTTTGGGACAGGTTTTTCCGCGATTAATTAAAATTATTTTAAAACATCTACCTGTTCCTATCCTCTGCTTAGTGTAGGCACACAAAAAAAAAAAAAAATCTTCCTTCAATTAGGGCTATGATTTTAGGGTTATGATGAGATCATACCAGTGAGACCTAAAATCTTAAAATCTTAATCTAAAGTATTCCTAGTCAAAGGAACCCTGAGTAGGGGATCAGGGTTTTCCGGTAAGACTAGCACATCCCATGTATACTGGAAAGGGTGACTGCTCTCACAGTCACTTGTGTATGACACTAATACTGGGATGTGGGTGCTCATTGGAGAATGAGTTCACTGATATGATCCAACTTGAGAACATCTAATGGAGTCTTAGCTACATGTCAATAGAAGGTTCTCATAGTGGGAGTGGTACAAGTAATCTTTTGACCTGAGACTGCCATAAGTACCTTATGTACATGAACCCATTCTTTGGTTCAATCCTAATCATGACACTGAGTCATGCACAGGATTGATACTGGGAATGGTGAATTGGATATGAAGGTAATGAGTAGGTCAACAAGGAATCGATCACTCTTAGTAAGAGGAGATTGCATCCAGCTAGTTAACAATCGGATGATGATTCAGGGAATCTTTGATCAAAGTAAAGATATTAGAGATGGTTTCTAATATCAAGATAATTGAATCATCGATATAAGATTGAGCTAGAAATAAATATAATATTGGATTTGACATATATCCATATCCATAATTATATTTTTGGGTGCAGGCTGATCGAAAGATTTAATTGTACGGTAACTCTCTACTGAAGGGTAATTTTGGTATTTCACCAGAATTTCCATATCTTCCGGGTAGACATGACACGTTGCTAGACGTCAATCTAGTCTTGTGGGTTGATCAAATTCAAAGATCATTTATTAGGAAGAGTCCTAATTGATCGAATCGGGTAAGCCCGGTTTGACCTAAATCAATTAGAAAGAGTTCTAATCAAATTAGGTCAACTTGTATTCGAACCCATTGCTGGCTAGATGTGGAACCCAATGGGTCACACACTTAAGAGGATTGATCGAGAGTTTAATTTGGAATTAAATCATCTTTGCAGGATAACACTCTAGCAGGTGTTGCAAACCCTAGCTTCTATTCGAATCGGATTCGAATTAGGGTTCCGGATTGGTTCTAATTGGGTTCTAATAGGACCTAATTAGACCCTAATTATGAAAATAGGATTATGGCTAACCCTATTGGCTAGCCATGTAACTTGGCTAGCCTCCCCACCCGCCCCCCTTGCATTTTCATTCCAAAGGCCAAGAGTCCATGCGCTTATGGACTCTTGGCGCGCCATTTGGAAGAGTCCATGGCGCATGGACTCTTGGCGCGCCCTGCTTAATTCTCCGATGAATTAAGATGGGGCGGCCTTCTTTTCTTAAAATTAGCGCCTCACATACCCCCCTTTGGATGGGAATCCAATGGCTGGAAGTCTTTTAAGAAAGACAAAAGTTGTTGTTTCTTCCCGGGCGCGCGAAATAACATCTCTTCGGAGATGAAAAGTCGCGACCCCTTTCTTTTTAAAACACCGTGGCTTTTTCTTTAAGAAAGGCCGTGGGATTTAATCTGAAAGGCCGTGAGAAAGTGGGAAGGGGTGTGAGAAATTGAGAAAGGCGTGAGAAGGAGTTTACAGAGAGTTTTGAAGGCACCTCTCTGAAAACTATTTAAGGCGCAGAAAAAATCAGAACTCTGGTTATGTGTTTTTCTTTTATTCCTTCTTCCTCTCCTGAAGACTCTTTTATGCTTTTCTTGCTCTTGCACTGTTTCCTTTACAGAGTACACCTCTGTCGAAACTCTGCTACTGAACAAGAATAAGAGTAAAAGTCTCCGACGGTAAAGGAAAGAAAGGAGTTCTGATTTGTTCCTTTCTTCCTTACATTAAGACATCATTGTCTTAATTTCTCCTCCAACTTAAGACAAGCCTATGTCCTCTTAGGACAAGGTCTTTTCTTCAAGACAAGGGTGTCTAAAGGGCCAAGGTCTTAGTGGAAGGAGGAGAAGAGGTCAAGGAAAGGGAGGCAAGCTCTTGAGAGGAGGAATTCAAGCCATAGTCCAAGCAATTGAGTTATAGAAAGAAGAACTCAATAGAAGGAACCATTGAAAAGAAGATAGAGTTGTCTTGATCATTGCTCTGTGTGGATCACCATCGGAGGGCGGCCACTTGGATGCCTGGTGAGATCAATCAGCCCCTTCAACATCAAACTTTGTTGGAATTAGCGATTACAGGTTGGTACCCTAATTCTAACAACGTAAGTATATATGTTCATTATATGTTTTAATCCTGAATAAGGAGATCTTGGCTAAGGGATTTTGGTGCTAATTTCATCATTTTGAAATTACACTTCCGCTGCGGTGCACCGGATCTCCCAACAGTGGTATCAGAGCTATCCTTATTACAGTTAAAACATATGAAAATTATTTATATGTGTTTTGTTGTAGTATCGCAATTAGGGTTTTAAACCCTTGAATGCTGATACACTTAGCATAATTTATGGGATGCATATATGATAATTAATATTTTGATGTATGTCACTAGTTAGGGTTTTTCACTCAAATCCTAATTATTATAGAGATATGATTAGTTTTGAAGTCATCATACTGAAATAAGGTTGTCCTGGCATAATGGTGGATCCATTATGTGGTAAATGGTTGTCTAACTTTTATTAAAACGACATGGTTTTATGCTTCCGATATTGTTGAGTGGAAATGGGATTTACATGGCGATACGGAAACATGGAAATGGGGGTTTCCAATGGAGTTGGTGGACCGTTATGTCTTTGCTAATTTGCAGGTTGCTGATAAGATTGTCAGATTAGATAAGAAAAGTTCCTTCAGAACTGGATCTTATATAACCATGTCCGATATGATGTATATATTTCCTTGTTGACTAATGTCACCTTTTTGGAAGGCAGCAAATTCCTATCATTTTGATGGAAAGAAGCTCTTTTCAAATGTGCTCTTGTTATCTGGGAGATTGTGCTAGTGTAAATTGGTATTTTCTTGTTGGTGTCAAGTAGAAGGAAATTTTTGAGCCATGATATTTTACTTGAATGAGCTCGATGGTGATTGAGTTCCTATGGCCGATGCTGTCCTGCTTGGGTTATTATGGAAAACGCTGGTAGTAGATGGTGCTTTCTCTTGTAACATGTCATGTTGCACTGTGATTGCACATTTGATGAATGGAGCTTCACATTTTGGTGTCATGTTTTGGGTCACTTGTGCTCATTGCACCACTTCCTTCTATATGTTGGTACCAACTTCTACTGATTTATGCTGGTTACAAAATTGTGTTTTGTCGTATGTCATTTTGAAGCATAAATGATTCTCTATCTTCAAATTATTTTCTATTCCTTTTTCCTTGTCATAAGGATCCTATATTGAATGCCAGTATTTTTTTTCTATTTCTAGTGTTCTTGAAAGTTAGGTCTCCAAGAAAATCTCAAAAATCTTCTATGTTTTCTTTGTGTTTTATTATCTAATGTTCTTGTATTTTATCATCTATTTGTTATAAGATAAACCCTTTTGGGCTTGTTTCTATGGTTGTGAGCCCATCTCTTGGCCAATTGTACATGTAATTGATTATAAAAATATGCTCTTCTTAGACAGGTAGTTATTAGGTCGGGCCAAGCATATGCCTAGTATCAACAAAAAGTCAACAAGCCTAAGCCTGGCCCAATCGGAACTCGAGTGTAAAAATCATAGTCTAAGCTTGGCCTAGTGGGAAAAGCAAGGGCCCATGCCTAATTTGGTCTATCTTAAACAAGTTCAAATACTTATGCTTAGCCTGACCCAACCAGGATAATTGAGTGGCTCTGGTGGCTAGGTTGCAGGGGTAAGAGAGAAAAGGGGAGTGGAGGGATGGGGGAAGAGAGAGGAGTTTTTTGGCCTTTTATGCTAATTCCATGGGCCAAATGGTTTCCGTGGCCATGTAGTGGTCCAGAGAGGAAGAGGGAGGGAGAGTAGAAGAGAGAGAGAGAGAGAGAGAGAGAGAGAGAGAGAGAGAGAGAGAGAGAGAGAGAGAGAGAGAGAGGTCCAAGCTTACTTTTAGGTAGAGCAAGGGAGGCAACGGTGATCGTGATTAGTAGCTGAAGAGGGTGTGCAATGTATGGGGTGATGGCTAGAGGAGGGCAAAAGGGAGCAAGAGAGGGATTTCTTAAGTATATGTATAAACCATTTATTTATGAAAAAACTCACATGTATTAGAGGGCAGTTTAGGCTAAGTCAAGTGGAGTTAATTAACTAAAGTTTGGCCAAACTGAGATTGGTCCAATGTTCAGTCAAGCTTGAAAATCTAAGCCTAGCACAACCTATTGGGTCAAAAAGCTATGCTGAGGCCCGCCCAAAACCGAGCTTAGTGGAAATTTATTTTGGTAAATACACTCACCCATTGTCACTTGCCAATAGATGACTCTGAAAGATCATACCAACCAGTAGTATATTTATCAAATTTACACAAACAATCTTGATTAATGGAATCATAGTTGTCCGTCAAATGTCCTTCATACAAAGTTCAATGGGTTTAATGTGGATCCTCGAGTCATTATACTATGATTCTAGAGGTTTCATATAATAGAAAATCAATCAATAAGTTAAAATGGTCAAACCAAAGGATTTTTCGAGAAAATGAATGTAGGGCTATCAAGATCTTCATTTACGCTTCAAGTGCAGTTGTTTCTCCTTATGTTGCTAAAAATTTCTGATTTTTTTTTTTTTTTTGGTTATCCAAGTCCTTAGAGTATTTAGACTCATACAATGAGGTTTTTTTAGTTAATAAACAAAGGTAATAAGCTACATATTATATAAATAATATGTGAATTTTGCAAGATGGCACATCTGTAGATATGGTGTTCAACCCATTAGGAGCACCCTCATGAATTTAGTTGTTTTATTATGATTTGATGATACTATAAAGGCCATCAATAAAAATGTTGTTTATTATTTCTTATAAAAATGGTCTAATCATGGATTAAAGCACCAAAACATAACTATTTGTATTAGCCATACTGTATGATTAAAGTACTGGTACTGGTATGCCCCTTGTTACCAAATTGGAGTGCTACATGGTACTACATCTCACTTCTAATGTGTTGGTATCGTATCATACATGGATACACGCATGGATGCATATGTACTTACATAAGAAAGACCACTGGTGCACCTGCAAGGTCCTTTCTCTTCATAAATATTGATAATCAAGATGCTAAGAATGTCTAAATAGTTTTTTTCTGTATGAAAGGACATGAGGCAAGGATCCCAAGGACCAACAAAAGTTGCTGATGAGTAAGAAATGTGGAGGTTTTATTGAGCACTCCTAGCATGATGACTCCCACATCACTGCACTGTATGGGCACTTCAATCATGAATTATCTTCTGACAGTTGAAACCATTCAACATGGTGTGGCAATAGTCTGATGCTGGTTCATGACCACTTGCTGCAACTCATTATTCCCAGACTAACACAGAACTGTGGCCACCTCTGCATGTCCATTTTGTGGTGTTTATAGAGACTATGATGCAAATGAGACTTGCTTTTCATGGAAGACTTTCAAAGTTGAAAATAGATTTCACCAATATTTATGTGATTGTCCATAACACAAACCCTGTTTTTACAGAAGCTATACTGATTAATATCTGACGGTTGATCCTTAGCAAAAATGTCTTCCTGGTTGATTGAATGATTTCTTGTTACTTAAGCAAATTCAAAGGAGTCTTTTCCATTGTACACTGTATTGACCAGAGGAAAAATGTTATATTGGCTTGCAATTCATGTGATGTAAAGTGGTTATATTGACAAACCCGATAAGTGTAGTAGTGACATCTTCAAGAGTTTCTAGGAGCGTTCTCCCCTAGCAGATCCTGTTTATGAATATCTATAGTTTCTAATTCAACAGCATGAGCCAACTATATTGGGCTTGACAATGTCTATGCATGATGACTGATACACTGAATAAAACAGAATAGTGATTTTCCCATTTCATGTTTATGGCTTTCCTTGCAAAGCCTATTTTCAAACTAGTATAACATGCACATATATTCAGACCACCATCAATGATTGCAATTTTTGAAGACAAGAAAGATTCTAGTTTTAAGTTTTATAGAAGCTTTACATAGTAGCAAGCTGGAAATATGCCTATGTATGTCCCTGAAAGTTTTAAACATTATCTCTCTAAGGAATGTGAAGTACCTCAACAGTTGATGGGACATACTTGGAAAACATAGAATTTAGTATATTGGCAAGGCCTTAATGTCATTTTCTCAATATTTCCACCAGCCCATCAACAAATATTTGATATTGAGGATACTGTAGGGGGTTGTAGAGATTGGGAATATTATCAAAGGTTAAAATACTTCTGGATTCTCATGACAACAGACACTCCACATGGAGTGTTTGGAGATGAGTCTTACCAGTGTCTGAAGATATTTACTTATTACTGAGTATGTAATTAACTAATTATATAAAAATATCTAAATCCAATCTTTCATTCTCCTGCTGACTACACATTTTCCTTTCAACCATCTTATTTGTTTCATTCTTTTTTCCAGGTGAACTGCATATAGTACATCATTTTTCCAATTATGTAAGGAAAGCAGATATATTATTCCAATGGTACATGATTTTCCATTTTTAAATGATTGGTGGCATAAGTTGGAACTAGAGAAGAAAAGGCAGATCCATATTCCTGCTCATGCACTGGATAACCAAGGCATACTTCTTGAAGCATTCTTATTAATATATTGTATTTCTTGCTAGTGGACTGCATGCAGCGCATAACCTCCAACCATAGACAGTCATTGTTATTCTCTTTTTGTTGGACCCAACAGGACTACATACCTGATCAATGAATTTCAATTTCTTTTAGAAACGATATTACTAGTTTAAGAAATATAGAAGAAGAAAATAATATCTTATTTCACCTCTCAAGCATCTGGTTACTCATCCTCTGTCAAGCTTTTAACTAATGCGACAAAGTTGTTGTCAATTGATTGTGTGATGTTAATGCCTCTTCATTCTAGTCTCCTTTCAAACTAGTCTGAGGAAGATATGGGCCATATGACTGAATTATGTTGTCCTTATAACTTGTGGCTATGATTTGTCAAATAATTAAGGATACCATGCTTCACAGAATCATAGTTTAGTTTACAAGTTATTTCATTATCTTTTCTCTTAGCTTTATATGTTCATCATGTTTATTGTAATCCAATAATGATCTTTTGATAATCTTAAGATCTTTCATGTCAGGCATTGGATTTAGAATATTGTTATTTTCCTCACTTGCATGACATACTGCTTGTTTCGATGTTTATCTTTTTTGCTTGTTTACTGCTGTTAAATGTTTAAAGCTCCACTTGTGGCCTTCATAGAGGAAGTTCTTTTGTGCCTCAATCTTTTCTTTATCTTATTCATACAATAATTTCTAGGACCTTGAAGGTACTTCTTCTGTTATACCTATCACCTGGGTGAGGATGTAATATTGTCTATTGATAAGCTTATTGCTTGCACTTTGATGCATTCAAATGCATTGATGTTTGTCTTCATTCTTTTATTTTTTGATACTCCTTCATTTCTAGTGATCGATAAATTCGAGAAATTTACTAGGACTGTGTTTGCACCTCTTAATAAAGAATGCTGCGTATAATTCCAATCTGATGAGTTAAATGAAGGTTTCCTTGTACTAGAGAGGTTTCAGTTTGAGTGCTGATGGGTGTCTGAGTGGCTTTAAAGAAATAGAACAAGCAAATAAGAAAAGCTACGAAATTCTCAAGCGAGCATGCTAGTATTATTTATTTCTACATTGAATAATTGAGTGGAATACCACCTGCTTGTTCGCATGCCTCCTAAATTTAACTCCAGAGTCATGTCATCTAGTTGATATGGTTTGGTTGTCATTCCATTTGTCATTTTCATTGTACTGTTTTAACTACGTGCATCATATGCTGGATCCTTCAATTTTGCTCCCTAAAGTTAGTTTTGTGAATTTCGAGCCAATTTGGTTGATGTCATCTTTGTTGAAAGACAATAGCTTGTGCATTTCATCATATTTGCCTAATTGCCTTTCCTAGTTAAGCTGTGAAAAGTTGGGTCATAGAATGATCGAAATATTTGGTCATCCCTTTTTTAATCTCTCTGGATATTGAAATGTAAAAATGAGGCAAAAACAATACTAACATACCACTAGTACGATTTAGTATGATTGAAATGAGAAACATCTATTTCTTAGGTCTTGTAAGATGGTTATTGCTGGACGCATATTTAAAGTTGTATTTGGAAATAATGGATGTATTTAATCTTCGGGTGGAGACTGAAACCTGCTGCCATAGGGCATGTCTTTTTTCAAATCAAATTTGTTTGGTGATAAGGCTAGAATTAACCTCTATAACGCTGTGTTGGAAGGAAACAGGTTTGTATCTGCTTTTCGAATGCAGCAGAAATTTAGAATGTTAAACTATTAGATTTTGTCTGGTGCATCTTTGATGGCGCATTTGGTTTAGGGTAGGAGATGAGCCTAGAGATGCATGTGGGTTTTCATTTTCTGCGACAGTCTCTCTTTCAAATGTTTTCTGGTCGTGGTTGTTAAGTGTGATGTATGCTTTGTGCTGCGTGGTGCTGTAGCTTGGTTTACTGCTTACCTGATAATAATTTCTTGCCCATATTATTTTTTTGAAAAATCTGGACCGGAAAAATGGAAAGCATATAGCAGTAATGTCAAAATTATGTAAGATGGATTCCTGTGAATGCCAACTATTGTAGATTTGTTGAAAAAGAAGGCATTATCAAAACCAGTGAAATTGGGAAGTGGGAAACCGAGTTAGAAGATTCCTGTCAAAATTGTGTAAGATGGATGCCTATGAATGCCAACTATTGTAGATTTGTTGAAAAAGAAGGCATTGTCAAAACCAGCGAAAGTGAAGTGGGAAACCAAGATAGAAGGTCCCTGCAACCAGGTGCTTGAGCAAAGCTTTTTATATGATGGTGTTATCACTTACAAGATAACACGAGTTTTTTTGAATGTTTAATATGCCACTGGTCACAACCAGCTAGTAGGGGTTCGAGTTCTGGTTTGGACATATTTTGACTGGAAAGTTCGGGAATAAAATAAAAATAGAAAAATAGTCCGAGAGTAAAATCAAAAAAAATAATAAAAAATAAAATAATCTTGGAGTTCCTGTTGGCTGGTGATAGTGAAAAAGTTAGGAATATATATAATAAATCTCATTTACCCGGTTGATGCCAGTAGTATTCAGGTTGATGTACTCATCTTCGGGTGGAGAACGGCTATGGAAAAATTAATATGCACCGTGTATCGAACATTTCCTGGCTGGGATTGGATAGTATTCATGTTGATGTACTCATCTTCGGGTGGAGAACGGCTGTGGAAAAATTAATATGCACCGTGTATCAAATATTTCCTGGCTGGGATTGGAAAACCGTTTTGGGGTGATCATGTTCGGGGTCTAACTCCTCCTTCCCTCTTTTTTTTTTTATTAATTTTTTTTTTAATATAAGGTTATATAATTTATAGAAGTCAACAAAAATAACATCAGCTTTATTTCTGATATGCCCCAAATTGTGTTACGTCCCAAGGACGTTGCACGCAGGGGCATTTCATTTTCATGCTGGAACATCTAGGATTGAACTATGAATGGTTTTTCTATGTAGTTGCTGTTTTATTGCTACTCAAGCTGGCATTGCTTCTATAGCATGACGGTGATAGGGTGATTTAGGTCTTATACTATTGATGATAGAACTTTTGAAATTTTTAGAAATAAAATTTTTGAGAAGCAGAGATAAAATTTTACAAAAGGTTATTTATTGTTTGATAATCATATTTATAAAATATTTTAAAATTTTAATACATATTTGGTAATGAAAATAAACAAAATGTTTTTACCATAATAAAATGATAATAACAAAGATTGCATAATATTATATAATAAAAAAAATATAATATAATATATTAAAATATTAATAAATTATATAATATTATTATATAGTAATATAATATAAATATGTTATTATAATAATTATAATGTAATAGAATATAATAATACTATAATACATTATAAATTTATAATATAAATATTATTATATTTTAAAATATTATATTATATAATATTATTGTTATAGTCAAATCTTCACTCTTGAAATTTCAGTGGTGCCGGATGGTCTCCCAGCCTTCTCGGGTAGGATGGGGATCCGCTCCTTGGTATCTTTCAGGTGAAAATCTACAAGGATAGTTTCACTTGATCGGTGGTTATTAAGAAGATCCTTCGATGCTCAAGTCAGTGAAGAAAAATGGATTACAACAGTGGAGCCGAGAGCATTGGCAAGAGACTGAAGGAGTATTTTTTGTGGGTGGTAGCCAATGTACCTCATCAAAGGTGCCCTCTTATCTATATATAGACTTATTTGGAATAACTGAATTCCATTGGGAGGTAGCCTCCTTTAACATGGATAATAAATTTTTGTTAAATGTTGAAATCATGTCTCCTAAAATCTTTTCATTAGTATATTTTTATGAGAATGATGGCTTTTACAAGGATCTTGTTTGTCATGATCTTTAATGGGCCAGTTGTGATTAACCGGCATCTATCACTTGCTCGAGCATCACGAACTCCAAGCACCAGGGCGGTTTACTTGTCATCAACAAAAAGGGTTTAAATACCATATCCCGCATACTCGATTAAATCCACCTTGGTGGTTAATCGGGTCCAAATAATTACTCAGTGAACATGTGTAGAGGGATGCTATGTTAGTCGGGCTGGTCATTTGTAGCTTCTCAATCTGAGATGTTATGATTGTTTGGTGTAGTCACTAGCTTAGTCACCTCCTTAGTTGGTGGTGTAGTTGATCTTCGAGGTCAAGTAAGTAGCTATCATAATATTTGTCCCCCATTTCCTAGTTCAGAACGTTGTCGAATAAGTTTTTCGAGCTTTGTCATTTTTGAACGATGGGGGTAATCACTTCTTCGATCTCGAGAGTTGAGTAAATCTTTTTCATTAGTTGCATATTCTTTGGCTCTTTGAGAACTATTACCAGTTATTTTGTTGTCTCGATTGTGGGAGGGAAGAAGTTATTGGTACAATGCTCGAAAGAACTGTGTATTAATTCTTTAAATGACTAGCAATTCAATCAATCTTCCTCGGCTACTCTAGTGGCACTACATGGCTGGACAGTCGTAGCTTTTAAATGATTTACATGGATTCCAGTGTCAAGAGTTAATCGATCGATTGCAATTTTGAAGTGACAAACATTGCTCGGTTCAAGTTGTGCCATGTGTCAGGATCTAGTGACTTCAGCCAAGTTAAGGCTTTGATCCTAGCTATTTGGGCCAGGTTTAAATGGATTTCCTTGCCATTGTTGCAGGGATCCCAGCTTGAGCAGAGAAAAAAGAGAGGCTAAGGAAGAAGAGGCTTTTTGAAGACCTTACTCTTCTCTAGGTTAGTCCCCTTCTTTCTCCCTTGTCTTCTTCATCGCTCCCACTTCTTGAGGTTCTTGCATAGAGTTCTTGTAGAGCTTTTTCTCCTAATAGCTTTCTCTTTCTTCGACCTTCATCCCATTCTTGGGTGAAGGAATTTTTTTGAATTTCCTTCGATTTTCTTATCTTTTCTTAATCTTTTCCTCCTGAAAAATGTGATCCAAGGACCTGAGTTACTCTGTCAGCAATATTTCTGGACTGCAAGGATCTCAGGACTTAATCTTCGGATGGGGGGAGATTTGACAATTCGAAGGATGTTGAAGTTTCCTCCCTCCAAGAAAGTCTTGGAGTAGAGTATTCTAGTAGCCCAGAGATTATGCTAGTTGGTTCAATGGCAGAGATCTCCATGATGACTAAGGCTAGAATTTTTTAGCTCCATGATAAGTACCAGTTTTCAAATACTTTTCATGTCCATGTCCTGGGACCGAAGGACTGAGTAACCTCCAGACTTGTTGATCAACTAGTCGTGTATGAAGAGTTCTTTCATGCCAGTCTTCGGTTTCCTCTCTATCCCTTTATGGTAAATATTTTTTTCTCTATCAGGTCATTCTAACCCAACTTGCTCTGAATTTATACCAAATTCTATGCTCCTTTAATGTCCTTTGCCATTTTCTTGATATTATGCCCTGAGTATCTTTGTTCCAGGCCTTCTTCATGCTAAAAAAGCATCCCAAGACGAAGGGCTGGTAGTTCATTGGCCCTCATGATGGGCTAGCTTTTATTTTTGACTTGCTCTCTTCCATTTATAATTGGAAGGTAAGGTTTTTCTTTGCATCCTCTGACCAGCACTATGGGAAAAGCTAAGCCCAGAAAGAGCGAACTTGTTCCCGAATAAGAATGACCGAATCCTTGACATTGATGAAGAGGACATCTTCAAGTTGTGCAATGTAGGGGTTCCCCATTAACAGGAATTTCTAATTGAACAAAACCTCTATGATGCTCAGTTAAGCTTGGCAAACTTACTTGGTTAGCTTTTCTTGAGTTGCTTTCTCTTCTTCTTGCACTTTCAAATTTTTGCTAAGTCACTTACCTGTCTTGCAAGCATGAAGATCTCAACTGAGCATTTCTAGGAGGTTGCTCAGAAGAGGGCTACCCTCTAGGGTGGACAACTGAAAAAAGCTGTTGGGAAATGACCATGCCTGGGAGGGCCCCTCTATTGCAGCAAGAGCTCAACCATCCTGACCAAGGGACAGCATCGAGAGACTCCCCCATCATCCTTGCAAGTGACAACAAGGTGAGGTTGTTGCTGCCCCCGCAGTAACCTCTCGGGCAACATCTTCAAGGCACCCAGCTATGATTTTTTCTATTAGCTTCAATGTAAATTCTTCACTTTCTGTTAGCATTTTTAACTATGATGATATTGACCAATCAGTTAGGATAATGAGCTTCCTGAATAAATTTAGCTGCTAGAAGTTTGCTGACTTCCTCGTCGATGGTTTTCTTCCTTTTAGAAGTAAAGTTTCTCTTCTTATACCAGATTAGTTTGAATATTGGGTTAATATTCAACTTATGAGTGATAAATTCAAGAAGAATACTAGGCATATCAGATGCTGACCAAGCAAAGATATCGGTATTGCACCGTAGGAACTCTAATAGCTGATTTTTTTTTTCTTCGGATAAGAGAGATCCAACTTGCACCATCGTTAAAGGGTCATCCTTCAAGGGAAAAGAGATTACTCATTAGGCTGGTTTTTTTCCTTTTCTCTGGCTCTCTTTAATCCAATTGTTCGGCGATTAGAGTTTCACTAGCCTTCTGTACCTTGGTTGTCATCATGAACCATTGTCGGGATAGTTGTTGGTCTCTACGCATCTCTCCGACTTTGTTCTTTATTAGGAATTGGACGAGGAGGCATCGAGTTAAGATAATTTCCTTCAATTTGTTTAACCCTGGTTGTCCAAGAATGATATTGTATGTCGAGAGTACCCGAACAACTGTGAAGTTAAGATAGATCGTGTTCTATCGGGGTGAAGTTTCAGCGATGATGGAAAGAGTAATCCCACCTTTAATCCTAATCAAGTTTCCAAAGAAGCCGACTGAGGGAGTAAAGACCCTTTTTAGTTGAGTTTCAGACAAATTTATCTGAACAAAAGTATCATAAAGCAAGACATCTATTGAACTTTCATTATCAACTAAGACTCTTTTTACATTATAGTTTGCTATTATCATGGATACGATGACAGCGTCATCATGTAGAGTCTAAACCTTGATTAAGTTTTCATCAAAGAAAGAAATTACATATCACCACTCCTCTACCTCTTCAAAGAATGTTCTTCCCCTAGGAGTTCATATTAACCTGGTCAACCATTGGTTGATTATTGATCTCTGCTTGGACATGCTACTGGTCAAGGATTTGGGCGTCAGGCCGAGCTCCTTCATGGATATACTTCCTAAGATAGCTACGTCGAATAAGGTATTTTATTCATTCATTGGTTAAAAGTATTTCTCGATGTCATGGCCGTGGTCTCAGTGAAAACGAAGTATTTGCTCTTATCATAGAAGGCTGATGAAGATTTCATTGGGCTAGGCCTTCGTAGATATTTCTCTCCTTTTATTTTCATAAAAATTTTAGTTCTGGGGGCTAGGAGAGGAGTGTAGTTACTAAATTTATTAGTCAAATTATTCAGCTTGGGACTCTATCACCAAAAATAATTTGAATTCTCAAGTTGACTCTTGCTCGGTCTCCCTCTGCTCTGCTTCTTTTTTTGCTTTTCATTATCTTCTCATTGATTGAGTGCACCTTCTTTCACGTGGATATATTTCTAGGTGCAAGCAAGCGGCTCCGAATAAGACTTGGGATACGTCTTATCCAATAAGTAGGTGAATTGAGAGGGGCGTAATTTTCTTTTCATTGCCAACATGGCTACCATCTCATCAAGGTAGTAGATCTCCAGCATGATAGAATAGTGTCCTATAAGCCAATCGTATTTCATATGTGATAGGAGTTTTTTTGCAATTTTCTACCAATTCATGTATGACATTTATTAATAAAGAGATATTTATGTTTCATCATATGCTATATCTTATACTCTTTGTCTTAAGATTATGATGAATCCTATAGATTACGATAGTAATTTTTAAGTTATAATGGATTCATAATAATAAGACCCAAAATTTCAAAAGTCTTGGTCTAAAATATTTCTAGTTATAGAATCATTGAGTCAAAGATCGATATTTTCGGTAAGACCGGCACATTCTATATATGCTCTATGTATAGAGTGGTTAGTCTCAAACTACTTATGTGGAGATATTAATACAAGGATATGGGTGCTCATTTGGAAATGAGTTTACTGAATTTATCTGCCATAAGAACATCTTATGGAGACTTGTCAAAAGATGGTTCTCTAGTGAAAGTTGTGCAAGTAATCCTTAGACCTAAGATCACTATGGAATATTATAGACATGAATCCATATTTTGATTCATACTCATTCATGACTAAGTCATGTATGGGATATTTCTGTATATGATGGATTGTGTATGAAGGTTGTGAGTAGGTCAATAAAAAATCGATCACTCCTAATAAGAGAAGAATTTTATCTCATATAATCTTATCATATGATGACTCCGAAAGTCTTTAAACAAAGTAGGATGAAATTAGAAATGATTTCTAATATTTCATCAGTTGAGTCTTTATTACTGGATTGATATTCAAATAAATAAAGCATTAGGATTCGACAAAATTCCATATACATTGCTTATTCGGGAAAAAGGATGATCGAAAGATTAAATTGCATAATAACTTACCACTGAAAGGCATTTTGATAATTTTACCAAATTTTTCATCTTCCGGGTTGGCATGATATATTGCTAAATATTAATCATAACTTATAGGTTTTCATGAATTAAAGTAATTAATCATAAGTCAATTAGAAAGAAGTTCTAATTTGATAACTTGGGTTGATATGAGTTTGACATAATTCGATTACTCGGGTTCTAATCAAACTAGATCAACATGAACCTAGACCTACTATTGGCTAGATGTGGAGCCCAAAGGGTCACACATGCTAGGGAGTTGATCAAGGAAGTCAGTTATATTTTTGATGGATCATTGGATCCTAATTGGATAGCTAATTGATATGCTAGCACATGTTGGCTAACCTAAATCTAACTAATTAGATTGGATTTATTTGCATGCTATTTGGGTTAACCAATTTAAGTGAGGCTTAAATTAAATTGTGCTTCAAGTGTTCAACCAAATTGGAGCACCACAGAGTGTTGCCCAGATGGCCAACCCAAGAGGGGGGGTGAATTGGGATTTTAAAATTTTTCACAAGTATGTGCTCTTTTAGAAACTTAGTATAGTGAGTGATGTGATTTAAATATGAAATGCAAAAGCAAGTAAGAAACACAATCAATACAAGCACACACACCAATAATTTATAGTGGTTCGGAGCAACCCAGCTCCTACGTCCACTATCTAAGGTACCACTCTGGATTTTCACTATATTTATCCATAGAATACAGCCGGTTTGTTTTACACCGGGCTCACAACCAAAACCCAATCTTTGTTTTACAATGAGATCACCAAGAACCCAATACAATGTTAGTTTTTCCGGGATCACTAACAATCCAAACTTGATTTTAAAAGGCTCTCCAAAAACCTTAAACAATTCCCAAGATACAGCCCCTGCTGTACTTGGAACAACTCAAATAAAGAGTTAAAAACAGAGCAACACTAATGACAAACCAAACTATATCGGATGGTTGCAGTTGATGCCCTTTGAGAAGCCTCCTTGATTGCCTATTTAATGCTCTTTAAGGCTTCCAAACTTCTTCAATAGATGACTCAAGTAGCTGATGGGAAGTAGGTGTGGACTTGAGTTCTTTCTTGAATGCTCTTAAACTTTTCTCCCTTTTTCTCTTTAAGCTCTCTTCTCAAAAAGTTCTTTCAAAAAGACTCAACTAGCCGTTACTCATCAGAAATATAGCTATTGGAGCACTTTTCAGATTCAAAAAGTCAATTCTGGAACTAGTCGTTACTCATCAAAAACTGGGATTCAAGTCAGCTCAGTTGGGTTGAGTCGGCTCGGATTCTCAGACAAGTTGAAACTGCACTCTAGTCGAGTCGGCTCTTCTCAGTTGAGTCGACTCGCTTGACTAGTTTTTTATAACTGAGATTTTGCACACTCTAGAAGAGTCAGCTCGGTTGCACACGAGTCGGCTTGGTTGTCTGACTTCAGAAAATTGAACATTTGGTACTCTGGACGAGTCGGCTCGGTTGATAGAGTGTTAGAAATGCTTGTACGATGCCAGAACATTAAGTCAGCTCTGCTCCTCGAGTAGGCTCGAGTGACTTAAGTCCAAAAGTGCCCAAACTTCTTCAAACAGCTTCCAAACACTTTCAAACTTCTTCTAGTCCTAATCTAAGTAACTTAAACTTAGAATTTACATAGAATTGCCCCTTTTACAAGAATGTACACTTACGCTATTTAGGGCTTTCTAATATTTGAACATTTTTCATGATTGCATTGATATACTACACAGATTACTGAAATGTAGGTAGAATGATTGCTCTTTTGAAATATCCTACAAAAACTTCTCAAACATTCAAACATGTTAGTAATAAATACATGCTCCAATATTTTGTTATCATCAAAATCATTATAGGGGTCAACAATCTTTCCCTTTTTGATGATGACAAAACACTGGGCATGGAAAAACTTTACAAATAAGTATTATATGAACATGTATCGAGAATGTATCAGTATGTATCAATAAGTATCAGGGCTTTATGTATCAGAGTCAATATTTATTAAAGAAACTGCTTTTGCTTTAGAATGTATTGGAGCTAGTTGAGTATCAGAACAAATGTATTAGAGCCAATTAAGTATCAAAGTATATCAGTGCAAAATAAGTATCTAAAAGCAATTAATTTTCATTAATTTAGCATCAAGAAAGTATCAGAGTTAATTGAGCAATAAAGTGTATCATTCAAGAAAATATCAGAGCTAAGAAATATCAAAGCTAACTGACTTCTCCCCCTATTTTGCATATTCTCATGAATTGAATTTTGAATTTTCCATGCACAACACAAACATTACTCCCCCTTTTTGTCATCAACAAAAAGGTCCTTTAAGCATTCAATAATTTTTGAAATAGAGTAAGAATATTAATATGATTTGAGATAATTTCACCTTCTCTTTATAATATTGATATTCTTATTAATATTTTCTTTTTTTCAATGACAATTATTTGATAATTACTGTTGAGTCCAAACTTTAAGCATTACAAAAGAGTTAACAAGAGTAGAAAGACAATGACACTAAAACAAAGTGCACTCATACATACACACACACACACATATATATATATATATATAAGCAAGTTCAATACAACCATTCAATACAACCAGCAAAAACAAGATACAAAAGAAACAACCAACAAAATCTAATCATCTTCTTCCTCACTAGAGGATGAACCTATTTCTAAGACTATAGAAGAGACCTTAGTTTTTAAGGGTTTGTACCTAAGATCTCTAAGTCTAGTTCTGGTGGGAGCTTTAGGTACAGTAGTTTTGGTCTTAGGATTGGCTCTAGATCTAGTAGGAGTAGGCTCAGCCTTGATGTCTCCAAAAAGCATAGGGTCATGAATAACAAGAGGTGGTGGTGGCTATCTTGATGGTCTAGCATGAGGTGGTGGCTGCCTCGGTACGGATGTGCGCTGTGGAGATGGCTGCAAAGATGTAGAAGCTCCAAATCTTCCAGCTCCAGATCCCACACCACTAACGAAGAGCAGAACAGTCCTCAAATCTGTCGGAATCCTCTGAACTCCCTGCTATAACTCATGCAATGTAAAAGCCTGATCTCTGGCAAAGGAGTCAGCTGCTCCTTGAAGTCTCCCAAAGTCAGAGCATAAGTCTCTGAGGTTAGTACAGTAGTCATCCTAGATCCGCTGTCTCATCTCTACAAACTCAACTCTGCATGTCAACTCCCTCATCTTTGTCCTGAACTCCTCTAGGCCTCTCTCAAGTATTTGGTGAAGATCGCTAAACATCAATATGAAGGATCCCATCAGAGTCTCAACAAACTAAGTGAGCTGCTCGGAAAGACCAATCAGAGTGCTAGCTGAGGTCGATGGAACTGAAAGAGCTACTGGTGCTGCTGATGGTGCTGGTGGAGTCCTGGGGCTGTTGGTCTATCCAGTCATTCCAGCCTATCCCTGGTCTCCTCATCTGAGGAATCCTCATCGCTGTCACCAGAGTCACTGTCACTATCTCCATCAGACTCCTCTCTGATAGTGCTAGTAGCTGCAGTCTAGTGCTCTGCCTCCTTCTCATCTGAAGATTGATGCAATACTCTTTGACTAGATGTTTTCTTGACCCAAACTCCTTCAACTTGATGATATCCCATCCTATGCAGGGATTTCACCGAGTATCTATCAGTGTGGTAGAGTCGTCCTTCCTCTCCGATCAAGTCTATACCAAACTCCTTGAACAACAAAGTAAACATCATCTCATAAGGCAGATAGGCCTTTGCTCTCCTGGCTGGGTCCCGTATCTGTGTCAGCATAATGAACGGAAGATTGAGGACCTCCCCCTTAACCACATATCTCATAAACATCATGTCATGTTCACTGACCCAATCAAAATGATCGGTACGGGGCAAAAAGATCCGGCTGATGATGTTGTGCAAAAGCCTCATTTCCAAGGATAATATGTTTGCCTGAACATTAACTATCCCACCAACATCTCTTTTCTCCAGAATAAGTCTCAGGATTTTCTGCTTGTCCTTTAAATTTAGAAAGTATTTTCCTTCTTTGGGCAATCTTAGAACCTTGCTAATCCTTTCTTCATCAACAATCATTCTTACTCCCTTCATAGTTGATTCCACACTATTTTCTCCAAGAGATAAATCTTCAAAGAAATTTCTGACAAGGCTAGGGTATGTAGGAATATCCAAGGAGCAAAAATAGTCCTAACCTTGATTTTCTAACCATTCTCCAATTCTAAAACCTTGGTTTTCTATAAATGATAAATCAATTTTCCTACCACAAGTCACTGGATGGTTTTTCATAGGGATGACTTACCTCGTAGGTGCTGGAGACAAATTTCTTGGTTCCTCTTGCTCTTCAACCTGAGTCGGCTTGTCCTCATGCCTTTTTGATCTTCTTTCTTGTTGGACAGGGCTCGGATCTGCATGCCTCGGTCTCTTGGCAACTGCCTTCTTAGGAGCCATTAGGATGAAATCTAAGTAAGAAAATTGAGAAATTGTGTGGTCCTAGGAAGGAATGGGAGGTGGTTCCCTAGGATTCTTTTCAAAATAGTGAAAAGGGTAAAGTGAAAGAATTTTAGGGCAAACGACTCTATAACAGTGTTCGACATTCGAGTCGACTCGACTCCTGCTCGAGTCGGCTCAAGCCAAAACTTTGAAAATGACTCTAAAAGCTCTAAAAAAGGTGTCTAATCTTTAGATATACTCTAGATAAGGTGGTCAGTAGGCTTAGATTGGTGATGGAGGTCTTCTAGATAATTTTTTCTTAATTTTGAAGAAATTAGGTCAGAAATTCTAAAAAGGGTCACACAAACCTAATTCTCCTCTGATCATTTGAAATCTATCTTCATTAAGTGGCTTAGTAAAGATGTCAGCTAATTGATTTTCAGTTGGAACAAATTCAAGTTCAATATTATCATTTGTACATGATTCCTAATAAAATGATATCTAATTCTATGTGTTTAGTCTTAGAAGCTGAATTGGATTCTTTAACAAATTAATAGCACTTGTGTTATCACATTTGATAAGAATTTTAGTTTGAATAACACCAAAGTCTTCTAGTTGTTGCTTAATCCAAAGCACTTGTGCACAACAACTCCCTGTAGCCACATACTCTGTCTCAGTAGTAAATAGTGCTACAGAGTTTTGTTTCTTACTGTGTCATGACATTAAGTTCAACCCTAGAAATTGATAAGTACCATTAGTACTTTTTCTATCAATTTTACGTCTACCATAATCAGTATCAAAAAATTCAATTAAATTCAATGAAGATTGCTTAGAATATTATAGACCTAGATTACTTGTTCCTTTTAGATATTTTATGATTCTTTTAACTGCAAGTATATATGTTTCTTTTGGATTTGATTGAAATCTAGCACATATACAAATGCTAAACAAGATATCAGATCTACTAGCAATTAAATACAGCAATGATCCAATCATACCTCGATAGAATTTTTGATCAACGTTGCTTCCATCTTCATCCTTGTCAAGTCTACAGGTGGGGCTCATGGGTGTGCCAATTTCTGTGACTGACTCCATACCAAACTTCTTGATGATTTCCTTGATGTACTTAGCTTGGTTGATAAATATTCCTTCTCTTGTTTGCTTAATTTGGAGTCCAAGAAAGTAGGTCAGTTCACCCATCAAGCTCATTTCAAATTCGCCCTGTATAAGCTCAGCAAATTCTCTACACAAATTTTCATTAGTTGTACCAAAAATTATATCATCTACATAAATTTGTACAACTAACATATCATTTTCTTTTCTTTTAATGAACAAAGTGGTGACTACATTACCTCTAATAAAATCATTTTCAAGCAATAACTTACTCAATCTATCATACCATGCTCTATGTGCTTTTTTAAACCATACAATACTTTATTAAGTTTAAAAATATGATTTGGAAGAGCATGATTTTCAAATCCTGGTGATTGTTCTACAAAAATTTCTTCTAAAATAAAATCATTAAAAAATATGCTTTTTACATCCATTTAAAATAATTTAAAATTCATGTAGCAAACAAATGCGAGTAACAGTCTAATAACTTCTAATCTTACTACCGATGCATAGGTTTTATCAAAATCTATTCCTTCTTTCTGATTATATCCTTTGGCCACTAATCTCGCTTTATTTCTAATTATATTTTCTTTTTTATCTAACTTATTTCTATAAACCCATTTAATGTCTATAACAGGATGATCAGAAGGTCTATTCACTAAAGTCCAAACATTATTTTTTTGAAATTAAATTAATTCTTCATGCATGGCCATCATCCAATTGGGGTCATTTTCTACTTCTTCTATGCTATTTGGTTCTACTTGTGAAACAAATGCTAGATAATCATGTGCATCTCTAAGTGATGACCTAGTTCTAACTCCTTCTGAGAGATCACCAATAATTAAATCTTTGGGGTATGATTTACATACCTCCATTCCTTTGATAAATCACCATGATCTTTACTTACCACTTTTTCATTTGTCCTGTTGGTTTGTCCTTTAGGCTCATGTCCTCCATAGCTTTATCAATTATTCCTGCATCATTATTAATGCACTCTTCTTTTCTAAAAGGTGAGTAGTTAGATTCATCAAATATAACATGAACAGATTTTTTAACAGTCAATGTCCTCTTATTAATACTCTATAAGCTTTGCTAGAAGTAGAATAACCGAGAAATATAGCTTCATCAGATTTAGTATCAAATTTTCTAAGGTTATCCTTTCCATTGTTAAGTACAGAGCATTTGCAACCAAAAAGATGAAAATAATGAATAATAGGTTTTCTATCATTCCAAAGTTCATAGGAGGTTTTCTTTAGAATAGGTCTTATCAAGACACGGTTTAAAAATATAACATGCAGCGTTCACAACTTCTACCCAAAAGTACCTTGGAAGATTGCTTTCACATAACATAGTTCGGGCCATCTCTTCCAATATCCTATTTTTTCTTTCTACAACATCATTTTGCTATGGTGTTCCAAGAGCGGAGAAGTTGTGATCGATGCCGTGCTCGGTACAATACTCTTCAAAATATTGATTTTCAAATTCTGTGTCGTGATCACTTCTAATAGAAATAATTGAAAGATTTTTTGGATTTGAAAATTTCTTGTAAAATTTTTGAAATACTTTGAAATCTTCATCTTTATGTGCAATAAACAAGATCCATGTAAATCTTGAAAAATCATCTACTATCACAAGTCCATATTTCATACATTCTAGGCTTGTGGTCCTAGTTGGTTCAAATAAGTCCATGTGTAGTAGCTTTAAAGGTCTAGAAGTTGAAACCATATTTTTTGATTTAAAACTCCTCCTAGTTTGTTTACCAAATTGGCATGCATCGCAAACATGTTCAAAATCAATTTTGAATTTAGGTAAACCTCTAACTAGATCTTTAAAAATTAATTTAGCTAAAGTATGCATGCTAGCATAACCTAGTCTTCTATGCCATAGTAGACTAGATTCATTGGTTTTAGCGTTCATTGCCACAAGACTTATACTACTAGACATGGCTAGATTATTCAAATTTATCATATAAATATTTCCAAGTCTATGACCAACAAACTTAGTGCTAGAATCAAGAGAACTAGTTACTATACACATTGAAAATTCAAAGATAACCTTGAAGCCTCTATCACATAATTGACTTATACTTAACAAATTATGCTTCAACTTGTCTACTAGCAATATATTTTCAATGAATGTAGAAGGGGTAATTATGATCTTACCAATGCCAATGATCTTCCCCTTACTATTGTCACCAAAAGTGACCATTCCTCCATCTTTCATTTCTAGGATGATGAATTATTCTTTGTTACCCGTCATATATCTTGAATAGCCGCTGTCCAGATACCATCTTTTCTTTGAATTTTGAGCTACAAAACATTCCTGCAAGATAATCAAGTTATTCTTTTAGGTACCCAAGCTTTCTTGGATCCTTGAAGGTTAGTAGGAGTGATTTCTTTGGGAACCCAAATCTTTTTCACTTTACTTTTAAGATTCTTTCTTAAATTGTACTCAAAAGCTTTGTGACCAACCCCATTACTAAAACTTTATTAGTATGCAATGAGTTGTAACCAATTTCAACTTTGTTATTTGAATCCCTTTGGGTGTTTAAAATCAGCTCAAGCTTATTTGAACTTAAAGTTAATTTTTTAACTAAGGACTTGAGTTTTTCAATTTCTTTTTGCAAACGTATATTTTCTTCATATAAAGCCTTATTCTTTTCAAGATATTCATTCTTTTCAGTTTGCAAAACATTACATTTTTTAGAAATGCTCTTAAGTTCTTTTTTGCAAAATATTGTTCTTTTCTAAAACTTCATTCTTTTCTTTTATCAAGGCATCACGGTTATTTTTCAAAATTTTAATTTTTAAACCTGCCTTTTTATATTTAGATAAAAGTTCATAAAATGCAGTATTTAATTCTTCATATATAAATTCATCATTAGGTTCAGGAGACATTCCCTCGTCTTCGAGTCCCATGAGACATATATTTATAATTTTGGATGTCTCTTCCTCTTCATTTGATGTAGACTCGTCGCTATCGTTCCATGTCGTAACCATCGCTTTCTTCTTCTTTCTAAATTCTTTTTTAATGCAGGGCAATCAGAATAGAAGTGCCCTAATTTCTTGCACTCGTAGCAGATAGGCTGTTGCTCTTTATCTCTTTTCTTTTCTTTTTCTTTCTCTTTACTGTATTTCTCATTTCTATAGTTTTTCCTTCAATGTCTTGCCTTTTTCTTGCCTATAAATTTCTTGAATCTTCGCATGACTAGAGCAATATCATCATCTTCAAGTTCATCTTCATTTGAGGAAGGGCTTTCTTCTTCTATTTCTTTTTCTTGTTTCTTGAGTTCAACTACGGTTTTAAAGGCTATTGACTTTTTCTTCTTGATATCATCTTCACTGCGGTGTTGCATTGTAAGCTCGTAAGTGGTCAAGGAACCCAGTAGCTCATCCAATGGGAGTGTGTTGAGGTCCTTGGCCTCTTAAATAGCAGTGACCTTTGGATCCCATCTATCCGGTAAAGATTTTAAAATTTTCTATACAAGATATGCATTTGAATATGTCCTGCCAAGACTCTTTAAATGGTTAATAATATTTATAAATCTTGAGAACATGGCAAATATAGTTTTATTAGGCTCCATCTTAAATAATTCATAATTATGTACAAAAATATTAATCTTGAAAGTTTTTACTTGAGAGGTTCCTTCATGGGTTACTTCAAGTTTATCCCAAATTTCTTTTACAGACATGCCAGTAAAAATTCGGTTAAACTCATTAGCATCTAAAGTATAGTACAAGAGATTCATGGCTCTGGCATTTAATTCACCCATCTTGATGTCATGTTCATCCCATTCCTCTTCAGGTTTTGGGATGTCTATGCCATCAACCTTCTTTGTGGATGTGTGAGGTCCTTTAAGAATAGTTTTCCATAATTGAAAATCTACTGTTTGAATATAAATTTTCATTCGTGCTTTCCAATAGGTATAATTTGTGCTTGTGAAAAGTGAAGGTCTATTTGTAGATTGGCCTTCAGCCAAAGAAGTACTCATAGGGTTTGCCATAGATCTTTTCTCTAGAAAAACAAATTACAGAGACATTGCTCTGATACCAGTTGTTGCTCAGATGGCCAATCCAAGAGAGGGGTGAATTGGATTTTTAAAATTTTTTTACAAGTATGTGCTCTTTTAGAAACTTAGTGTAATGAGTGATGTGATTTAAATATGAGATGCAAAAGTAAGTAAGAAACACAATCAACACAAGCACAAACACCAGCGATTTATAGTGGTTCAGAGCAACCTAGCTCCTATGTCCACTATCCAAGGTACCACTTGAAATTTTTACTATATTCATCTATGGAATATAGCCATATTGTTTTACACTGGGCTCACAAACTAAAACCCAATCTTGATTTTATACCTGGATCACCAAGAATCCAATACAATGTTAGTTTTCCCGGGATCACTAACAACCCAAACTTGGCTTTAAAAGGCTCACCAAAAATCTTAAAAATTTCCAAGATACAGCCCCTGCTATACTTGGAACAAATCAAATAAAAAGTTAAAAATAGAGCAATACTAATGATAAACCAAACTTTATCGGATGATTGCAGTTGATGCCCTTTGAGAAGCCTCCTTGATTGCTTATTTAATGCTCTTCAAGGCTTCCAAACTTCTTCAATAGATGACTCAAGTAGCTGATGGGAAGTAGGTGTGGATTTGAGTCAGCTCGGATTCTCAGATAAGTTGAAACTGCACTCCGGTCGAGTCGGCTCTTCTCAGTCGAGTCGGCTAGCCTAACTAGTTTTTTAGAACTGAGATTTTGCACACTCTGAAAGAGTCGGCTCGGTTGTTTGACTTCAGAAAATTGAATATTTGGTACTCTAGATGAGTCAGCTTGGTTGACAATATCAGAAATGCATGTACCGTGCCAGAACATTGAGTCGGCTCTGCTCCTCGAGTCGGCTCGAGTGACTTAAGTCCAAAAGTGTCCAAACTTCTTCAAATAGCTTCCAAACACTTTCAAACTTCTTCCAGTCCTAATCTAAGTAACTTAAATTTAAAATTTACATAGAATTGCCCATTTTATAAGAATGTACACTTAAGTTATTTAGGGCTTTCCAATATTTGAATATTTTTCATGATTACATTGATATACTACACAGATTACTGAAATGTAGATAGAATGATTGTTCTTTTGAAACGTCCTATAAAAACTTCTCAAACATTTAAATGTGTTAGTAACAAATACATGCTCCAATATTTTGTTATCATCAAAATCATTCCAGGGGTCAACATAAAGCTTTATCCATACTAAATAGCAAAAGTCTCAAGGGCTTGGGACTCTTAATTAGTGCTAGGAATATTGGGTGCATAAAGGGTAGTGTGAAGAAGGACCGAGAGTCTTTCTATTGCTTAATCACCTTTTAGGCTGAAGTTTATCTCTCTCTCTCTCTCCTCCATGCCTCTTGATAGGGATTTGACCAAGTCAAAGGGATTAATTATGGTGCAAATCATGATTAGGGTGAATGGTCTATGGCTTTAATTTTTGCTGGCGTGTATATTAGGACTTATCATCCTTTTTCTTTGGGTTAAGACCCATGTGGCAATTCCTGATTAATTCTATCAAATATCCATGTCATTCTTGATTTATTTTGACTGGTCCAAGGCCACTTGGAAGAAAGAAAATCATTTGATTTTGTGAAGAGGTGTGAGATACACCTCTTGGCGCTAGGAACTCTAAAACATCATATAAATACATGTTTCACCATTGATTTTTCCCACCAAAGTTCTTCTATTTGAAGGGACATATCTAATACATCCTTGAAAGATAAGTGGTGGGGAATAGATGTGATCGGTGCCTCTCTATCTATAAAAGGGTCTCGGTGGAAGAGTTTGAAGCATCCAATCTTGTATGAATAATCATCTTCCTTCCCTTGTTAACGCAATCTTTCTAATTAAGACAAGTCTACTATTTTAAGACAAGGCTTAGAAAAAGAATTAGGAAAGATAAAAGGATAGAAAGAGAGATTTTAAAGAGGTCTAAAGATATCCTTCAGTAGGATATACGTCATAGCAAGGCTAAAAGGCTGTCAGGAGAAAAATTTAGCAAGCAAGGTTGAAGGAGTGCTTTCTTGATCCAGTTTCTGTGCGGACCACCTTTGGAGGGCATATACTTGTATGACTATATAAATATTAGGATTTAGCAGTAGAGGTATTCTTTTAAATCCTTTTATGTTATCCTAATTAATTATTATAATCAAGAGATCCTGGATCAAGAATTTTGGTTGACTAAGATTTTACTAATAAAAATTTTTAAAATCCCACCTTCTATTATGTGACCATAATTCTACAGTGGTATCAGAGCAACCTTGATTGATTCAATTAATGATCAGATAGTTGTTATGATATGGATATATGTATGTTTCTTTTTAATATATTTAGCATAGTAGCTATTATACACATAGCTTAATGGTTGCCACTAATTAGGTATTTTACTTAAACCCAAATCGATATTAGAGATATGTTTAGATTAGTTAGTCATCATTCTAATATAAGGTTGTCCTAACATAGCGGTAGATGTCTACTATGTTAAAAGGTCATCCTAGAATGATGATATAACTGCTTCACTCCTAGCACTTTAGATTATGTTCATATATGCTAATATGCTAGTATATTATATTAGGATGTGCATGAGACCATAAAGGCCCTCTTAAAAATTATATTTAGTTGTAGTATCAAAAATTAAAATACAAATCCATTTAGGATATGATTGATTAATTGGTATCTAGGAAAATGGTTCTGGAAAGGTAAAGAGAACATTATTTTTAATTGGGTCTATTGCTTGCTTGGCCAATCTTTTGATATCTAAGGCAAACACGAAGAGCCTCCCACCTCTCTCCCATTTACCTGACCAATTTGATTGATTTAGATTTTGAATTAGAATTGCTTAATGATTAGTACATTAAAAAATGCCTTCATGCTAAGCTAAAACCATGTCAAAAATTATAGTAGATTTGTTGTGTAACACAAGCCTTACTATAAGGATTGATGTGAGATTGTTTTAGTACATCTATACTTTAGAGCATGTTTGATGGTATTGTTTTATTGTGTAACACAAGGACAACATTATTCAAATATGACTATATGGAAATAAAAGATTTGACTAAACTAAGATATTATAGTTTGTTGTGTAATACAAGGCTATAAGTGTCTTAGAGGCAGTAGTTATGTTGAGAATTGCATGGGTTATAATTGAAAAAAGAATTTTTTACCCTTGAACTCATGAATATTTGTTGTATAGCATAAGGTATTTTTGAGAAATTGAGATCTCAATCCCACTAACGAAATCCTGGTATTGTATCTTGCTTATCATAGGTGAGGGCTATGGTATTTGTAATAAAATAGTATGAGGCACAATTAGATTTATAAGTCCTCATCTACTTATGTATGTCATCTTGGGTGGTCTATTTATACATTATTTTTTATTTAATGTAGATTAATTTAATGGCTTATTCATTATCATTACGAGGTATTTTAAATGCCAATAAATTAATTGGTCCTAATTATGTGGATTGGTTAAAGAACTTGAGGATTTTCTTAACTTAGGAGAAAGTCTCCTACACCTCAACTCTCCTGATCTTGAGCTAATTGGAGATGATGCTATGGAGGAGGAAAGAGTCACATGTAGAATATGGTAGAATGATAGCTTGATTATCAAATATATCATGTTGGCCTCAATGAACAATAAATTACTGATGCAACATAAAGACATGGAACCTTAGTTTATACTACTCAATCTCCAGGAGCTATATGGAGAGAAAAGTAGGACAACTTGTTATAAAATATTGAAGTAATTGTTTCATGCCAGAATGAGTTAGGGCACATCTATACTAGGTCATGTGCTAAAGATGATTGACCTAATTACTTGATTAGGTTAATTAGGATTTGTCACGGATAAAGAGCTCGATCAGGACTTGGTCCTCCAATCACTCCCTGATTCCTTCTCATAGTTTGTCATAAATTACCATATGAACAAATTTAATATCTCTCTCTGCCAGAGCTGCTTAACATGTTTAAGACAGCCAAGAGTCATTTTAAAGGAGAAAAGGCTCATCTTCTTTTAGTGGACAGGAAGAAAAAATGATAATGAAAAAGGATTCAAAGAGAAAGAACCCTAAGAGTAGTGATGGGGAACTAATATGCATGCAATTTTTTTTTTTATGTTTTACATGTTGAGTTAGATGATTAATTCCCAAATTTTAGATCAAAATTATTTGTAGGGAATTTTGTATGAATTTTTGAAGATCAGCATGCAGATTAGGACCTAGAAAAGTAGCAAAGAAGGACCGCCGGGGCTGAGAAGCCTCGGTTAGGGCAAGTTCTCCTACAATAAAACTACTGGAGGTAGAGGGATGTACCTGACAACGTCTGTGAAGATCGCAGCGAAGGGGTCTCTCGTTCCTCGACGGATGCGGCCTGGAAAACCGAGCCAATGACCCGTGGATACCCGGCTTTCTGCTCGGTGATCCAATTGAGGCTTGGCTGGAGTCGTTGGATTCGTAGGAACTCAGGGACCTACAAACGACCTGTCAGGGGTTAGAAAGCTCACAAAGGAACAAGAAAACAAAGTAAAAATAGCAAGGGAAGGCTTCTTTTGGAGTGGGCATCCAGGGATATGGAGGGTTTGTTGGCAGCAGGAAGATGATTGCAAACACCGGGAAGAAGAACTCTCACAAACCCCTTTATGCACACAGCAGGGTATCACACCACTCAATAGAAGAACTCAAGGTTTTCATTCATCAAAAATTCTCCTCATACAAGAGGCTAGGGTCCCTTAAATAGACCCTTAACCTTGGGCTCCAAGTAAGGGTACATAAGTCTTTACATAAGAATCATTTTCCCTCTCAAATCCTAGCTAGAAAATAAGGAAATATTAGGTAGAAAAATCCCTAAAAAATTTCTTGACTTGGTCAAGACTCCAAGGACGCCTAGGGGGACGTGTTGGGCTTCTAGGAGCAGCAAAAGGCCAGCCCAAAGGGGCTCGGGTGCATGGGTTTGGGCCTTTGGAAGCTGGGGTGGCCTGGTAGCCAGGTAGCAGGAATATTCCCTGGTATCTTGCTTCTTAGGGGCTTGGGCTTGGCACCTGGGCTTGATTTCTTTGGGCTAGGATGCAGATGGACCTCTGGAATCATGGATGCCATTATCTATGAATATACTTTGGCATCTGGAAGGAAATCTAGGCATCTGGAGGGCATCTGCAAGAAATCAGGGTTTTCTGAATTTTCCTCCTGGGGTCTTCAAATCTTCAAGCTGGGTTGGACTTGTGCTATACTTCCATGTCTTCAATCTAGTTGGACTTGGTCTTCACTTGTATGATATAGTCTTGAGTCTTCAGTATGCTTGGACAGGACTCAAAAAAATAAAATTAGCTCAACATGAGCTGACTAGTATAGGACTGAAATAACCACTAAAAATACTCAAATAACAACTAAAATGGACTCAGATGAGCTAAGCCCTTATTACAGATGGACTCATAAATTATTGATCAATTTACAGAGGGTTGAAAAAGCCTCTGTCTTATTCTGGTGCCTCCGGTGTCCCCACCAAGTAGCATCCAAAAGAGAAAGAAGGCCTCTGATGATGGAATCTATTTTTATTATGGGATGCAGGGACACTGGAAGAAAAACTGCAAGAGTTATCTTGCAAGTTTGAAGCATGATGCAAGTGGAGCATCAAAAGGTTTGTATATGATACAAACTAGCTTATCATTGAGTACTTCAACTTCTGATTTGTAGGTATTAGATACTACCTGTGGATCTCATATATATGGATTATTACAAGAACTATAGAAAATTATAAGCTTGAAGAAGAGTGTCTTCGAGCTTTATGGTGCGAGTAATGAATCCATTCAAGTGGAAGCTATAGACACCTATTGATTATTATTACCTTCTGGCAAGATATTGGAATTGAAGGATCGTTATTATATTCCAAATGTTATTAGAAATATAATTTTCGCACTCTTATCATTACAACAAGGTTTGAAATTAATGTAAAGAATAATGGTTGCTCAATTTATCATTCTAATGAATTCTTTGGAAATAATTTTTTGAATAATGATCTTTTAATTCTTTCATTCAAGAATGAAGTATTACTTGTTGAAAACAAGAAAAGAAAGTGAGAAGATGTTAATTTCACTTTGGCATTGCCGACTCAGTCATATAAGTGAGTCTAAGATAAACATGTTATATAAAGGTGATTTCTTTGATCCTTATGATTATGAATCATTAGAAATACTTGAGTCCTATCTCATGGATAAAATAACCAAGTCTCCATTCATTGGACATAGAGAAAGGGTAACTGAAATATTAGGTCTTATACATATAGATGTATATAGACCTATGACAATTTAGGCCAAAGGAGGATACTCTTATTTCATCACATTCATTGATGACCTATTAAGGTTTAGATATGTATATCTTATAAAATATAAATTTAAAGTCTTTGATAAATTTAAAGAGTATCAAAGTATGTTTGAGAAACAAACCAGAAAAAGTATTAAAATCTTTTGATCTAATCAAGAAGGAGAATACTTATCTAGTAATTTTTTTTAATCATCTTAAGGATAAAGGTATTCTCACTGAATAAATACCTTCTTATATGGTGCGGGCACCAGACTCAGAAGAAGACTTCAGAGCTCCATCTGGATCTCTGATTAACCTTGCCCGAGAAATTAGGGTTTGTAATAAAGGTTGACCTGGTCAACCAGTTTATTTATTTTTATTTATTTCTTGAGTCACCATTTAAATTTTGTTGAGTCATGTTGACTCGGTGCAAGTCCCGATGTGGTTTCAATTTTATCCAATATGGTGCCGCAATTGTCTTCCAATCAAATCAAGGTCCAAAATGGTGCCACATTTGTCTTCCAATCAAATCAAGGTCCAAGCAAGTGGAGGCCACACTCCAAGCCACACGCCCAGCCACACTCCGAGCACACGCCAGGGTCCAGGAGGCGCCACAGAGGCATCCCAGTGTCATGGTCCCCACACCCAAAGAAGAAAAAAATCAAATTGGAAGCTAATTTAAAGGAGGCGCCCATACCTGCCAATTTTGTCTAAGCAAAGAAGGAAAGGGACTTCTCTTGGAGAAAAAATCAAAGAAGGACATCCAACCTACTCCTAATTGAAGTTCAAATCAAAATCAAAGAGCTTAACTTGGAGTGGAAGAAAAGAAGAAATACCATAAGAAGAAGAGGACTCCAAATCCAAATCCAACTCCAAAGAAGGTGCCATAAAAATTCCAAAAAAATTCCTTTATGGCCGTCCCAATTTTTTTTGAAGTCTTGGTCGACCAAGAGAGGGGGTTTTCTACCTAATCTAGAGGTTGGAGGAGTTTAGTCCCACATGGGAATTTGTACAAGCTTGGAGAAAATTTTAGGTCTATATAATAGACCTCTCTTTGTAACTTTAAAAAAATCAATGAAGAAAATTAATTTTTGCTATTCTCTTGTGTTGAGTGACCTAGGTTTCTCTTCTTCCGCACTATTCTAAGTGTTGAGCTCCGTGAGGGGGTAATCCAGGTTCCATTGGAGCCTTGAGGAGGTGAGAGATCTCCATCTTTATCCAAAACCCTAGGTTAGCCACTCAAAAAAATTCAAAACCCTAGCCACCTTTCATTATTTCCAATCCATCAAACCCTAGCCCCTCCCATCTCCCACGGCCTCTCTCTCTCTACAAGTCCAGGCCGTCCACCTTCATCCAGATCCAGTCCGGCTACTTCAGATCCAGAGCAAGTTCCAAGGAAAATCACATCAACATCCAGGAGAATCCAGTTTTCAGCAATTTCAATCTTCAAGTTCATCAACCTGGTAAATCTTTCCCTTGACTCTCTGATTCCATCAATTGTTTTTCTTCTCTTCCAGATCTTGAGTTTAGGAGAAGCCAACCCGCCAAAGGATCAGTATTGGAAGATCCATTACGAAGATATCTGAATCCGGGATCCAACAATCTGCTCGGGAGAGTTCCTCCACCAAAATCTGTGAAGATCATTGTCTGGTTAGATAAACCATCTCTTCTCTTTATTTCTGTTCTTTTGAAAGTTCGGAGCGAAACCCTAGGTCTGGGAGTTTCTCAACCCCCAGCGATCCGTTGCTTCTGAACTACTCTGATAATTTAGTTTTCCTAAAATTGTGCTTTCAATTATCATATTAGTATCTTTCAATGTTAGGTTAACTTTTCTTTGATTTGAAGCCAACTTCTACAAACATATAAAAACAACAAAAAATTAGTTAATCCTAATTTGCTTCCGCATCGCATTCCTTTATTTGTTCTGCATCATTTTTGGTATCAGAGCCCAGTCTAGGGTTTCTGATTTGCTTGCTTGCTTGTTTTGATTGTTCTCTTTTTATTTTGTCTGCTCGAAGTAGACTCCCCAGGACGTCCGGTCCTAGGAACTAAGCGAGGCGCAAGCCTCCTCCTCCCATTCCACGGGGTGTTCCTAGGGCGTGTAGGGGATCCATTGGGTTATAACTTCGTAGCAGGGATTATAAACGGGAAGACAATCTAGTTGCAGCCCGTAATTGCCCTGTTGTCTGAATTACTTCTCCCTGCATAAAACTCCAAATTGCATGATTTTTGCTTCGTTGAAACCAGTATAATTGAACCTATTTTCCATAATTTTTCTGTGATTTATTGGTTTCGGTAAAAATTCTGAGAATTAAAATACAGAAACTATGTTTTTTTATGTTCTGCAATTCAATTCTTTTTGGAGTGATCATCTCATAATTTACTTAAGGGCAATTGAGCATCTAAGATAAGGGGAGGAGTTGATTACCTCTCCTTAGCCCAAAACCACCATCCAATCATTCGAACCTAGACCTAATTTAAAATCAGTTAGACCTAATTTGCCCTAGTGGGCTAGGGACACCAATTGGTCGGGTCTAGGCTAGTGTTGAGTCAGTTTGCCGAGTTATTCTGTGTGTGCTTAGCACTCAGTGTCTAGAACGGTGGTTTAGGGACTACGTCCCGAAGGGCTTGTGTGCTGGTCCGCCTACCTGGCCAATCACTGATTGGTGTCTAGGATTGGCAATCAAGGACCTAACACTCCCCTTACACCTGCCTGGCTGAGTCCTGAGTTACTACAGGCTAGCTTGCCACTCTGATTGGGCATCTAGTTTGGACTCTAGGTCTAGTGATCCAGTAGTCGATTTAGTCTAGTCTCATTTTGTGTGCTTGCTTGAATCATCATGTCTACCAGAAATGGAGTGCCATATCAACCTGGTCAAACCCAACCTGATTTAGAGGCCATGATCAGAACTCTTACTGAAAGTATGGCTAAAATGAATCAGGATATGACAAACACTGTGGCCCAGTTTAGCGCACAAATTCATGAGGATCTTACCCAACTTAGGGACCGAGTCCAAGTACTTGAAGAACCTAGACATCGGAATTGGACTCCTGACCCCGATTTTAATGTGCCTCAACCTCACCCACATCAGGAGCCTAGAAGGCCTTTATATAGAGATCCTGAACCTAATCATAGGAGGCCTGACCCAGAGCCTGAAGATAGAGATGATAGGTTCATCAGGAACATCAAATTAGATGCACCCACTTTTGATGGTAGTCTGAACCCTAAGGTGTATTCTGATTGGGAGGGTGAGATGGATCAATACTTTGAGTGGTATGCTATGTCTGAGGAGAGGAAATACAAGTTTGCCAAGATGAAATTAGTGCGTCAAGCTAGGTTATACTGGGGGAACATTGAACTAACCACTAGGAGACGGAATGTTGAGCCCATAACCACTTGGCAGGGTATGAAAGAAAAACTGAGATAAATACCTACCCATTTCATACCAGCAAAACCTGTTAGACCAATGGCAAAACCTGAAACAAGGAAACCAATCTGTCTCAGACTACATAACTACTTTTGATGAATACCTAATGAGATGTGATGTGAGTGAAGCCCACGAAGTCACTTTGTCTAGATTTAGGGCTGGACTGAGGGAAGATATCAAGAGAGAACTATTTCTGAGAGAGGTTACTGATCTAGACCAAGCCTACCAGATTGCACTGAACATTGAGAAATTTCAGAGAGGACCTATACCTTCTAGGGTTAGTGCCCCAATCCCAAGGAATGGACCTAGCCAAGTTATCCCTAGTAAACCTTTTCAGGGTACTTCTACCCCTAGGCTCATGGACAAAGGTAAGGCACCTGACACCCAGAGAACCCCTAGTTCAAATATCACCTGTTTTAAGTGTCAGAAACCAGGTCACATTTCCAGTCAGTGTACTGCCATAGCCTGTTTCAAGTGTCATAAGGTAGGTCATGTTGCTAGCCAGTGCCCACGGAGATCCCTTTACATAGAAGAGGGAGAGAATGATAATTCCGAGCCCAGTGAGGAATTTGAAGAAGAAGTTTATGAGGCCGGAATGAATTTGGTTGAGGAGTATGAAGGAGAGGAGGAACCCAATGAATCTGACCAATTAGGAGTTGTAAGATGCATCCTATCCCAGAATCTAGTTCAAGAGGATTGGCGTAGGACTAACATCCTACAGACTTTTCTTAAATTAGGGGATAAGGTATGTAAGATCATCATAGATAGTGGGAGCTGTGTAAATGCCATCTCTACTAGCACTGTCAAGATGTTAGGCTTAATCCCAGTTCCCCATCCCAACCCCTATAAGGTTTCTTGGGTAGATTCTACCTCCATACCCATCCAGTCTAGATGTCAAGTCCAAATCCAAATGCAATCTTATCACGAAAAGATTTGGTGCGATGTCTTACCCTTGGGGGTGAGCAGTATAATTCTCGGAAGACCTTGGTTGTATGATCATGATGCAACCCTCTTAGGAAAATCCAATACCTGTGTCTTTAGTTTCAATGGGAAGAAGATTACGATCCATTCAGTTCCCCCTAAGGACAAGGTAACTAAAGGAGCCGGTAAGGTTAAGGAGATAAAAACTGGAGTGAACCTAATCAGTGCTAAGGATCTAGAACAAGAAATTCATAGTGGTTCACCCATCTGGATGTTGACTGCTAAGGAACTTAGAACTTCGGAACCCTCAGAGCCTCCTCAAGAAGTTAAACCAGTGTTAAAAGAATTTGAGGATGTCTTTCCCGAGGATTTGCCAGACCACCTTCCACCTCTTAGGGATATCCAGCATGCCATAGATCTAATCCCAGGAGCGACTTTGCCCAACTTGCCCCATTACAGGATGAATCCATCTGAGCATGAAGAACTGCAAAAGCAGGTTGGAGAATTATTGTGGAAGGGGTTTATTAGAGAAAGTCTTAGCCCTTGTGCAATCCCAGCCTTACTGACCCCAAAGAAAGATGGCACGTGGAGGATGTGTGTTGACAGTCGTGCCATCAATAAAATTACAATCAAATATAGGTTTCCCATCCCTAGACTAGATGACATGCTTGATATGATGGCTGGTGCAATGGTTTTTTCTAAGATTGATCTCAGAAGCGGCTATCATCAGGTTAGGATTAGACCCGGGGATGAATGGAAAACTGCTTTCAAAACTAAGGATGGTCTTTATGAATGGGTTGTTATGCCTTTTGGGTTGTCCAATGCCCCTAGTACTTTCATGAGAATTATGACCCAGGTACTTAGAGCTTTCATAGGAAAATTTGTGGTGGTCTATTTTGATGACATCCTGATCTATAGTAAGACCCCAGCAGATCACCTAGGCCACCTTAGAGCAGTCTGCCAAGTTTTGAGGAATGATAGACTCTACGGTAATCTTAAGAAGTGTGAATTCATGACTAGTAGAGTTATCTTTCTTGGTTTTGTAGTAACCCCTGACGGCGTGGCGGCCGATCCTGAGAAGATTAAGTCCATAGTAGACTGGCCAGAGCCAACCAATGTGCATGAAGTTAGAAGTTTCCACGGCTTGGCTACCTTCTATAGGCGATTCATCAAGGGGTTTAGTACTTTAGCTGCTCCTATCACTGATTGTATTAGGAAGGGAGAATTTCATTGGACTAAGTCAGCCCATAAAGCCTTCCTAGATCTTAAGGATAAAATGACCCAGGCACCCATTCTGAGATTACCCGATTTTTCTAAAGTATTTGAGGTTGCCTGTGATGCTTCAGGTGTAGGAATAGGTGGAGTCCTAAGCCAAGAGAATCATCCCATAGCATTCTTTAGTGAAAAACTTAATGATGCTAAGCTTAGGTATTCTACCTATGATAAGGAATTTTATGCGGTGGTGCAAGCTTTGCGTTACTGGAGACATTATTTGCTACCGCAGGAATTTGTACTATTTTCGGACCATGAGGCTCTTAGATTTCTGAACTCCCAAAAGAAGCTTAACCCTAGGCATGCTAAGTGGGTAGAATATATCCAGTCCTATACTTTTGTCCTGAAACATAAGGCTGGAGTTGAGAATAAGGTAGCTGATGCCCTTAGTCGCCGATCTCTGTTATTAACTTCTGTTAGAACTGAGGTCATAGGGTTTGAGCAAATCAAAGAGGAATATGAGTCTTGTCCGGATTTCACAACTGTGTATCAGGATCTAGTTCAAGGACCATCTAGTAATCACCAGGATTATACCCTTGTAGATGGTTTTTTGTTCTTCAAAAATAGGCTTTGCATCCCTAGAACTTCTCTTAGGGAATTTTTGATTTGGAAAATCCATGCTGGAGGTTTAGCCGGCCATTTTGGAAAAGACAAGACCATTCTAGCTATTGAAGACCACTTTTTCTGGCCTAGCTTGAAAAGGGATGTAGCTAATATTGTAGCTAGATGTCGAACCTGCACTGTTGCCAAACAGCGAAAACAAAACACTGGCCTTTATACCCCACTCCCTGTCCCAGATCATCCTTGGCAAGATGTGAGTATGGATTTTGTGTTAGGTTTACCTAAGACCCAGAGGAGACATGATTCTATCTGTGTCGTAGTCGACCGATTCTCTAAAATGGCCCACTTCTTGCCTTGTTCCCAAACCTTTGATGCGTCTAAGGTAGCCATACTTTTCTTCAATGAGATAGTTAGACTCCATGGCCTACCTAAGACAATCGTTTCAGATAGGGATGTCCGGTTCACCAGTTACTTTTGGAAGACCCTTTGGCATAAGTTAGGGACAAAACTTAAGTTTTCAACTGCCTATCATCCCCAAACTGATGGCCAAACTGAAGTAGTGAACCGTAGCCTAGGAAATCTGCTGAGATGTCTTGTTGGTGAAAACACTAGAAATTGGGATTTATACCTACCAAGGGCAGAATTTGCGTACAATGACTCGGTCAATAGGTCTACGGGTAAGAGTCCATTTGAAATTGTACATGGGTACAAACCTCACACACCTCTTGACCTAGTCCCTTTACCTGTCCACACTCGAGTCTCCGAGTCTGCTGAGAATTTTGCACAGCATGTAAAAGACTTGCATAAAGAAATTCATGCCAAAATAAATTTAAGTAATGAAACTTATAAGAAGTTGGCTGATACTCAAAGGCGAGTCAAATCTTTTGTTGAGGGAGACTATGTGATGATTAGGTTAAGGCCTGAACGGTTTCCTCCTGGAACCGTTAGAAAGTTACATGCTAGAGGAGCTTGACCATTTAGAGTGGTAAAGAGAGTAGGATCCAATGCCTATGTGCTCGAGTTGCCTCCAGAACTAGGCATTAGCTCTACTTTCAACATTACAGACTTAGTAGAGTACAGGGAGCCAGCTGTGATTCCTAGTGAGCCTTTTGAGCCTAACCCTATCATTGAGAGTGATCCCGACCCTGTGTGTCCACCAACAAACTGGCCTATGAGGAAAGAGCAGATTGAAAAGATCCTGGATGATCAGGTTATCTCTACTCGTAATCGAGGATACCAAAGGTACCTGGTCCGCTGGCAAGGAAGGCCAGATTCTGATGACTCTTGGATCTCCCGAGAAGAATTACAAGAATTGGACCCAGACCTCTTGGAGAGATACCAGAGCCAACTTGAGCCTTACTCGACAGGGTCGAGTTCCTCCCACCCCGGGAGAATTGGTGCGGGCACCAGACTCAGAAGAAGACTTCAGAGCTCCATCTGGATCTCTGATTAACCTTGCCCGAGAAATTAGGGTTTGTAATAAAGGTTGACCTGGTCAACCAGTTTATTTATTTTTATTTATTTCTTGAGTCACCATTTAAATTTTGTTGAGTCATGTTGATTCGGTGCAAGTCCCGATGTGGTTTCAATTTTATCCAATATGGTGCCGCAATTGTCTTCCAATCAAATCAAGGTCCAAAATGGTGCCACATTTGTCTTCCAATCAAATCAAGGTCCAAGCAAGTGGAGGCCACACTCCAAGCCACACGCCCAGCCACACTCCGAGCACACGCCAGGGTCCAGGAGGCGCCACAGAGGCATCCCAGTGTCATGGTCCCCACACCCAAAGAAGAAAAAAATCAAATTGGAAGCTAATTTAAAGGAGGCGCCCATACCTGCCAATTTTGTCTAAGCAAAGAAGGAAAGGGACTTCTCTTGGAGAAAAAATCAAAGAAGGACATCCAACCTACTCCTAATTGAAGTTCAAATCAAAATCAAAGAGCTTAACTTGGAGTGGAAGAAAAGAAGAAATGCCATAAGAAGAAGAGGACTCCAAATCCAAATCCAACTCCAAAGAAGGTGCCATAAAAATTCCAAAAAAATTCCTTTATGGCCGTCCCAATTTTTTTTGAAGTCTTGGTCGACCAAGAGAGGGGGTTTTCTACCTAATATAGAGGTTGGAGGAGTTTAGTCCCACATGGGAATTTGTACAAGCTTGGAGAAAATTTTAGGTCTATATAATAGACCTCTCTTTGTAACTTTAAAAAAATCAATGAAGAAAATTAATTTTTGCTATTCTCATGTGTTGAGTGACTTAGGTTTCTCTTCTTCCACACTATTCTAAGTGTTGAGCTCCGTGAGGGGGTAATCCGGGTTCCATTGGAGCCTTGAGGAGGTGAGAGATCTCCATCTTTATCCAAAACCCTAGGTTAGCCACTCAAAAAATTCAAAACCCTAGCCACCTTTCATTATTTCCAATCCATCAAACCCTAGCCCCTCCCATCTCCCACGGCCTCTCTCTCTCTACAAGTCCAGGCCGTCCACCTTCATCCAGATCCAGTCCGGCTACTTCAGATCCAGAGCAAGTTCCAAGGAAAATCACATCAACATCCAAGAGAATCCAGTTTTCAGCAATTTCAATCTTCAAGTTCATCAACCTGGTAAATCTTTCCCTTGACTCTCTGATTCCATCAATTTTTTTCTTCTCTTCCAGATCTTGAGTTCAGGAGAAGCCAACCCGCCAAAGGACCAGTATTGGAAGATCCATTACGAAGATATCTGAATCCGGGATCCAACAATCTGCTCGGGAGAGTTCCTCCATCAAAATCTGTGAAGATCATTGTCTGGTTAGATAAACCATCTCTTCTCTTTATTTCTGTTCTTTTGAAAGTTCGGAGCGAAACCCTAGGTCTGGGAGTTTCTCAACCCCCAGCGATCCGTTGCTTCTGAACTACTCTGATAATTTAGTTTCCCTAAAATTGTGCTTTCAATTATCATATTAGTATCTTTCAATGTTAGGTTAACTTTTCTTTGATTTGAAGCCAACTTCTACAAACATATAAAAACAACAAAAAAATTAGTTAATCCTAATTTGCTTCCGCATCGCATTCCTTTATTTGTTCTGCATCATTATACATTACAATTAAATGGTGTAGGGGAAAGGAAGAACCGTATCTTGTTAGACATGGTAAGGTCCATGATGAGCTTCACAGATCTTTTTATTTTTTAGGGATATGCTTTAGTTACTACTACATACATTCTAAATAGGGTTATATCTAAATTAGTTACTAGCACTCCATATGAATTATGAAAAGGAAAAAGGTCAAATCTTAAATATTTTAAGATTTGAGATTATCTTGCTTATATCAGAAATATTTTTGAATATAAGTTAAGTACTAGGATAGATAAATGTAGGTTTATAGATTATCCTCAAAAGGGTGTGGGATATCTCTTTTTTCATCTTACTAAATAAAAGATCTTTGTCAGTAGGCATGCCACTTTTTTAGAGGAGTTTATCCAAGGAGGCAGTGGAGGATAGTTGAATTTAGAGAAGTTCAAGATATACAACCTACTCAACAAGATCCTGTAGACATTCTATAAGAAATTCCTCAGCTATAAATACCTATTGATCAGATACATTCATAATACATACCTCCTCTCCAAACGTTAAAGAGAGTGTGGGATGCACCTCTCAGATATGGTTTTATCATTGGAAATAACAATGAAGCCAATGTCATTTAGGATGAAATCATGTGATTTATATGGAAGCTATCAAGAGTAGAGACTTTGACAAATAGCTTAAAGTCATGAAATCTGATATGGACTCCATATATTCCAACTAAGTTTAGACTTTGGTTGATACATATGAGGGAATAAATTCAATAGGATGCAAATGAGTCTTTAAGAAGAAGATAAGAGTAGATGGCTAAGTAAAAACCTACAAGGCTAGGCTAGTGGTAAAACATTTCAAACAAAAGCATGGAATTGACTATGATAAAATTTTTTTGCTAGTAGCTATGCCCAAGTCTATTCAGATTTTACTTACTATAGCTGCATATTATGATTATTAAATCTAGTAAATGGATGTAAAAATTGCCTTTTTCGATGGATATCTTAAGGAAGAAGTTTATATATCATAGCTAGAGGGGTTTGTCTCAAGTGGGAGAGCTTACTAAGTATGTAAGCTAAAGAAATTCATTTATGAATTGAAGCAAGCATCGAGGAGTTAGAATGTTCACTTTGATGAAACAATCAAGGAGTTTGGTTTCATCAAAAATATGGATGAACCATGTATGCATAAAAAGATAAGTGGGAGTGCCATTATCTTTTTAAGTATGTATGTTGATGACATACTAATCATTGAAAATGATATCTCAATATTATAATCGGTCAAAGCTTGGCTATTTAAAAAAATTTTCATGAAGGATTTGAGAGAAGCATCATATATACTTCATATAAAGATCTATAGAAATAGATCTAAGAGGATGCTTGGCTTGTCCCAATCCAGGTATATTAACTTAGTGTTAAAAAGATTCAACATGAAGGGAAGTAAAATGGATTACTTGCCTATGAGTCAAGGAATACATCTCTCTAAGAAGATGTCTCCTAAGACACTTGAAAAGATAGAGGATGAGTAAAGTTTCTTATGCTTCGGTTGTAGGACCAATCATATATGCTATATTATATACCAAGCTTGATGTTGCTTATGCTTTGGCATAACAAGCAAGTTTCAGGCCAATCTAGGAAAGGATCATTAGAAAGCTATGAAAAACATTCTTAAGTATCTTAAAAGGACTAAAAATATCATTTTAATATATGGAGAATCAGATTTAAACTAAAAGGCTATACTAATTTTAGTTTTTAATTAAATCTAGATGATAGTAAATCCATATCAGGTTATGTTTTACTCTATATCATGGTGCAATAAGTTCGAAAAGTATCAAGTAGCAAACTGTAACTGACTTAGTTACTAAGATAGAATACATAGTTGCTAGTAAAGCCACTAAGAAAGCTATATGGATGAAAATATTTATCATGAAATTGGATATAGTTCTTGAGATACAACAACCGGTGCTACTATACTATGATAACACTGGAGCTGTAGCATAAGCTAAGGAACCAAGGTTTCATCAAAAGTTCAAGCATATCCTAAGGTGCTTTCATCTAATTCATGAAATCATTAAAAGACAAGATGTAGTCATAGAATGAGTAGATACAAAAAACAACATAATAGACTCATTTACTAAGGCCCTTCCTCAATAGTAGTTTAATCGCCATCTAGATTGTACAGGAATTAAATACAAGAGCAATTGGTTTTAATGTAAGTGGAAAACTGATATAATAGTACCCTGCAAGCCAATCATATTTCATATGTGATAGAAATTTTTTTATAATTTTTTGGACTCATGTATGATATTTATTAATAAAGAGGCATTTATGTTTCATCATATGCTGTGTCTTATAATCTTTATCTTAAGATTATGATGAATCCCATAGATTAAGATAATAATTTTAGGATTATGATGAGTTCATAATAATAAGATCTAAAATCTTGAAAGTCTTGGTCTAAAATTTTTGTGGCCGTAAGATCATCGAGTTTGAGATTAATATTTTTGGTAAGACCGCCACATCCTATATATGCTCATAGACAGAATGGTTGGTCTCATAACTACTTGTGTGGATACACTAATACAAGAATGTAGATGCTCATTTGAAAATGAGTTCACTAAATTGATCCGCCATGAGAACATCTTATGAAGTCTTACTCATCAACAGATGATTTTCTAAGTGAAAGTTGTACAAGTGATCCTTAGACCTGAGATCACCATAGAACCTTGTACACATGAATCCATATTTTGGTTCATACTCATTCATGACTGAGTCATGTACAGGGTATTCCTGGATATGGTGGATTTCATATGAAAGTTGTGTATAGATTAATAAGGAATCGATCACTCCTAATAAAAGGAGTATTTATCCCATATAATCTCATCATATAATGACTCAGGAAGTCTTTGATCAATGCAAGATGAAATTAGAAATGATTTCTAATGTTTCATCAATCGAGTCTTCATTATTAGATTAAGATTTAAATAAATAATGTGTTATGGTTTGACAAAATTTCATACCCATCGTTTATTCGGGATAAAGGGTAATCGAAGTATTGAATTGTACGGTAACTTACCATTGAAGGGTATTTTGATAATTTTATCAAATTTCTTATCTCCCAGTTAGACATAATACGTTGCTAGATATCAATCATGTCTTATAGATTTTTATAAATTAAAGTGATTAATTCATGAGTTAATTAGAAAGAAGTTCTAATTTGATAACTTGGATTAATATGAATTTAATCTAATTCGATTACTTGGATTCCAATTAAACTAGATCAACATGAACCTAGACCTAGTACTAGATAGATATAGAGTTCAAATGGTCACACATGCTAAGGAATCGATCGAGGAAGTCTATTATATTTTTGATGGGTCATTGGATCATGAGTGGATAGCCAATTTACATGCTAGCACATATTAGCTAACCTAACTCCTAACCTAATTGATTGGATTTATTTGCTTGCTATTTTGGTTAACCAATTTAAGTGCAACTTAAATTAGATTTAACCTTAAGTGTTCAACCAAATCGGGGCACCACAAAGCTTTATCCATTCCAAATAACAAGAGTCCTAAGGGCTTGGGACTCTTAATTGGTGCTAGGAATATTGGGTGCACAAAGAGTAGCATGCAGAATAAGAGCCTCAAGTGTTTTGCTGCTTAATCATCTTTTGGGTTGAAGTTTATCTTTCCCTCTCTTTCCTCCATGCCCCTTCATTAGGGATTTGACCAAGCCAAAGGGACTAATTATAGCACAAATCATCATTAGGCACGAATTGTCTATGGCACTAATTTTTGTTGGCACATAGATTAGGATTTAGAGTCTTACTTTTGGTTAAGACCCATGTGGCAATTCTTGATTAATTCTATCATATCTCCATGCCATTATTGATTTATTTTAACTAGTCCAAGGCCACATGGAAGAAGGAAAATCATTTGATTTTATAAGGAGGTATGAGATACACCTTTTGGTACTAGGAATTCCAAAACATCGTATAAATACATGTTTCACCACTAATTTTTCCCACCAGAGTCCTTTTGTTTGAAGGGACATATCTGATACATCCCTTGATAGATAAGTGGTGGGGAATAGATGTGATTGGTGCCTCCTCTCTATCTATAAAAATGTCTCAATGAAAGAGTCCAAAGAATCCAATCTTGTCTAAGTAATCCTCTTCCTTTCTTTATTAAAACAAGTCTTTATAATTAAGACAAGTCTATCATTTTAAGACAAGGGCTTAGAAAGAGGATTAGGAAAGATAAAAGGATAGTAAGATAGGTTTTAGAGAGATCTAGAGATATCCTTTAGTAGGGTACAGATCCTAGCAAGGCTAAAAAGCTATCAGGAGAAAAATTCAGCAAGCAAGGTTGAAGGAGTGCTTCCTTGATTTAGTTCTTGTATAGATCATCTCTAGAGGGCATATACTTGTGTAGCTATAGAAATATTAGGATTTAGTGATAGAAGTATCTTCTAAATCCTTTTATTTTGTCCTAATTAATTATTATAGACAAGAGATCCTGGGTCTAGGATTTCGGTTGAGTAGGATTTTATTAATAAAAATTTTTAAAATCCAACCTTCTACTATGTGACTGTAACCCTACATAGCATGCCCGCTTTGAAGCAGGCCACGTACTCCTTCAATGACTCTTCCTACTATTGGTGGATCAAGAAGAGACTATCAGAATCTTGTAGCATCCTTCGGTTGGCATTGAAATATGCCACAAACTGCTTCTATAGTTGCCTGAAAGAGTGAATTATCATGAGAGCCTTGAATTATCATAGTTGCCTAGGAAGGCTAGGTAGAGTAAGGCATCGGTGGTGCCTTGAATTATCATGAGAGCCTTGTAACTCTCCAAGTGGTCCTGTAGATCGATGGTGTCCTTGTAAGGATCTAACTAGGATATTTTGAACCAACTAGGAATCTATTCCTCTATGATTACTAAGAGAGAGGGGGATATGTATTGAACTTTGTCAGGGCCTTGCTTCCTCCTTGGAGATTGGTAAGTCGGTGGTTGATCTCGCATAACTTGCGATCATAGTTGTCGAGCTGCTTGTCAGTCATTTACCAAGCACTCCATCAGTGGATCCCTCTTGGAAGGATTTGGATGAAGAATGGGGGAATTCTTCTTGCCTTTCCTCCTTCCTCATTGCTGCTCCTCCTATTAGGGACTCACTTATCATGATGAGGGAGACCGCGATTAATGAGAGATCCATTAGTGAGAAGATCTCCCATGGGAGACCACTAACTAGGGCGAGTGACAACACTAGGAATGGTTGGAACCTCTGGCTGTTGCTGCTTTGCCATGGGCTGCTACTGCTATAGCCCCTGCACCATGGCCAGACTCGTTCCTACTATACCAAGGTGCCGAGTGACTCCATCGGTGGGTCCCTCTTGGAAGGATTCAAACAAAGAACGGGGATGTTGTTCTTACCTTTGCTCTCTTCCTTGTTACTACTCCTTGTGCTAGGGACTCGCTCGTCGTGATGAGGGAGACCGTGATTAATGAGAGATTTATTAATGGGAAGATCTCCCATAAGCAGACTGCTGACTGGGATGAGTGATAGCAGTGGAAATCAATCGTGGGGGTGGTGGAGCGATGGGCTCCATTGCCTGACTAGGGAGCTCTTCATGGCATGGAGAGTATTTGGTGTGACTAGTGGAGGCATCCTTGGCTCGAGTCTTTGCCATCAAGTCCCTAGCTCTCAGATCTTCCTCTTTTTTCTCCCTACCTGGCATGCCAATTTATTGTAGCGAAATCCCCACTCCTGGAACTCTGACGGTATCTGAAGATCTCCCAGCCTTCTCTGGTGGGATGAGGACCTGTTCCCTGGCATCTCTTAGACAGAAGCTTGCAAGGATAGTCCTGCTTGACCAGTGGTTCTGGTAGGGGACCTTCCAATACTTAAGTTAGTGGAGGACAATAATGGTGCGGGCACCAGACTCAGAAGAAGACTTCAGGGCTCCATCTAGATCTCTGATTGACCTTGCCCGAAGAATTAGGGTTTTCTGATTTTGTAATAAGGGTTGACTTGGTCAACTCAATTTTAGTCTTGAGTCTGTATTTCCCTGCAATTTAAATTTTGTTGAGTCATGTTGACTCAATACAAGTCCTAGTAGTGGTCTAGGTCTTCTCTAGGTTGGTGCCACTTTTTTTCAGTCAAGTCAAGGTCTAGGGTGCCACATTTTTTCTCCCAAGCCCAAGCAAGTGGGCGCCACACTCCCAGCCACACGCCAGAGTCCAGGAGGCGCCACATCTCCATCCAGTGTCTTTGGTCCCTACACCACAAGAAGTAAGTTCCTTTTTTTTCTTGCACCACTTGGGAGAGAAATCCATCAAGATACCTCAATCCAAGGAGGAGCCAATTTCTTTCCAGATAAACCCAAGCCAGGATGGCAAGAATTTTTCTTGAAGAGAGGATTAAGGAGGTGCCCCACAATGTTCCATAAAAAATCTAAGTTATAAAAGGGAAGAGAGCATGTCTTGGGGAGGAATTCAAGGAGGTTCCCAAAAGTTTCCAAAAGTGCCAAAGCCATGAAAGGAAGAAGCCTAAACTTGTGGAGCAAGACTAGGAGGTATCCAAATGAGCCAAACCATGAAGGAAAAATCCTTGATTCATGGAGAGATACTAGGAGACACCCCCATAACCTGCCATTTGGAGCTGATTTTCAACTTTTCTTGGAGTTTTTGGGCTGCCCACTCATGAAAGGAGTCTTGGGAAGAGAATTTGATGCCTAAAGTGTTGGTTAGTCCTATTAGTCCCATATGGGAAATGTATAAAATTTTATTTTTTTGTTATGTCATATATTCAACTCTATGTAACTCTTGAATTTAATGATGAATGAAATCAATTTCTGTGTGAGCAACTTTGTGTTCTCTCTTCCGCACTTGTATTCAGGTGTTGAGCTCCGTGAAGGAGTAAATCCGGGTTCCCTAGGAACCTTGAGGAGGTGTGAGATCTCCAACCCCAAAACCCTAGGTTAGCCACTTCAATTCCAAACCCTAGCCGCCATCATCTTCTTCATTCCACCAATCATCCAATATCCTAATCTACCTCATCATCTTCGGCCCCTCTCTTCCAAGTAGAGGCCGACCACCAGCATCCAGTTCCAGATCGGCTACTTCGAATACAGAGCAAATCCCAGAGGAAGTCAGATCAGCATCCAGGAGAATCAGGATTTCAGCAACATCAATTTTTCAAGTTCTTCTTATCTGGTAAATCCTTTCTTTGAGTATCTGGTTCCTTAACTTGTTCTTCTTCTTTCCCAGATCCTGAGTTCAGGAGAAGCCAGCTCTGCCAAAGGACCAGTATTGGAGGATCCATTACGAAGATATCCAATCCGAGGATCCAACAATCTGCTCGAGAGAGTCCTTCCACCAAACTCTGTGAAGATCACTGCCTGGTACATAACCCTTCCCTTCTCTTTAGTTCTGTCATGTTGAAAGTTCAGAGCGAAACCTTAGGTCTGGGAGTTTCTCAACCCCCGGCGATCCTTTACTTCTGAACTACTCTGATAATCTAGTTTCTTTGAATTGTGCTTTCAATTATTATATAGTTTCTTTCAATTTAGTTTAACTTTCCTTTGAGTCAAAGCCGACTTCTGAAAATATAAAAATAAAAATATACATTAATTTTAATTTGCTTCCGCATTCCACATATTCATTCTGCATCATTTTTAGTATCAGAGCTTTCGTTCTGCATCAAATAAGCTACAACAGTGGAGCTGAGAGTAATAGTGAGAGATTGAATGAGCATTTTGGTGGATGGTAGCCAACAGACCTCGTCGAGAGTCCCTTCTTACATATATATAGAGTTACTTGGGATGACTAAATTCCGTTAGGAGGTAACCTCCTTTAACATGGATAATAAATGTATATTGGATGTTGGGATCCTATCTCCTAGGATCTTTCATTAATATGTTTCTGTTAGGATGGTGGCTTTTGCAAGGATTTTATCTACCATGATCTCTGCTGGGCTAGCTATAATTAATCGGTATCTACCACTTACTTGAATGTCATAGACTCCAAGCACTAGGGCAGCTTATTTGTCATTAATAAAAAGGGCCTAGACACTGTATCCTAGCATACCCGACTAAGTCTATTTTGGCGATTAACCAGGTCTGAGTAGTTACTCGGTGAACATGTGTAAAGGGACGCTCTGTCAGTCGGGCCTAGTTATTTGTAGCTTCTTGATCCGAGATGTTATAGTTGTTCGATGTAGTTGCTGACTTAGCATCTCCTCCTTAATCGATGGTATGTTTGATCTTCGAGACCAAGTAATTATCAACATAATAATTATTATATAATATAATATTATATTATAGATTATAATATAATATATTATAAAATTTTAGTATATATTATATTATATTATATTATATTACTATAATAGATTATATTATATGTTTATAATGCAGCATAATATTAATTTATTATTATATTATATTATACTTATAGTATAATAATATAATATAATATGATATAAGATATAATTATAAGATTTTATTGATAGGTATTTTGGTTATCTAAAAATTTTATTTAAATCAAAATAGTTTCCTTTCTTAGACAGAAAGTACTTTTGGAAAGAAGTTCCAAATAAAGCTTTTTTCATGCAGACATTTTTAGATTTCTGGTAAAGCTAAAATAGCTTTATGATGTTTTATCAAATATCACTGTATTATCTAAAAATATTTTTAAAGGGCCAAAAAATATTTCTAGTACTTCAAAAGCTTAGCCAAACATATCTTAATAAGACTAAACAAGCTAACAGCAGTTTTGAGCATCTAAATACAAAATTCTTTGTTATCTTTCTATGATAACCTTTACAGGTATTTTGTTTAAATGTACTATACAGTTCATCGCTAAATGGATTACAAACTTGGGTGGCATTTTTTTTTATTTTATTTTTATTTTGTTTTTTTTAGTTTTTTTTAGTTTTTATTTTTTTTGTATTTTGTATTTTATTTTTTGGTAAGTTGAAATCTCAACGGGTGTTCAAATTACCACCCTAGAACTAGAGGTTAAGCTCCGTGTGGAGCAGTGTGGATTACAAAAGGTTACACCAACCCACTAACTTTTTACACAGTGCGAGCCAATGGAAAACTAAGGCTGGAACTAGGCCAGGCTGGCCCGATGGGCTTCAAACCAGCCCGAAATTGAGTTGGGCTTCGAGCTAGGTTCAAGTAAATCGGGCCAGGCTTCGGGCCTTATAATATAGCCCATTCAATTTTCAGGCCGGGTTCGGGTACCCCTTTGGTCTGGCCCAGACCAGCCCGAACCCGATCAAAAATAGGCCCGATCCAATTTCTAGATATTTCGTCTCCCTCTCTCCGTTCTCTCTCAGTCTCTCTCTCGTTTCCATCTCCCTCCCCCGGTCAGCCCCCGACGGTCGACGCCACCTTGCACCTAACGACCGACGCCCCCACCCCCTGTGCGGCTGTGAGACCTTGCGACCCCCCTCAGCTCCCTGGTGCTCGCACCCGATGCCCCTGCCCCTCGTGTGACCCCGCGGCCCCCCTATGGCTTTGCCACTCTGATCTCCCTCCCCCAGCCCGGTGCCAGCACCCGATGGCACCGCCCTCCCATGCGACCCCGCGATCCCCCTCCAGCTCCGATCTCCCTCCTCGTGCGACCTCGTGGCCCCCTTGAGCTCCGATCTCCCTCTCCAGGCCTTGGCGCCCAACCCGACCCCCCTACCCCCCGCACGATGTCACGGCCCCCCCTTCTCGGCTCGGTGGCTCCGATCTCTCCCCCGGTTCCAGTGCCCTCACGCCCCCCATGGCTCTAGCTAAATGAGAGACGACCCTCTTTTTTTTAATGGTCATTTGGACTTTTGTTCAGGCCAGTCCAATCGAGCTCAGGCCAGGCTCAAGCTCAAGCTCGGGCCTGATATTTTTAAAAAAAATTTGGAGCCCGACCCGAAGCCTGAGTTTTTTTTCAGCCGGGCTCGGGTAAGGGTGTGGCTCGGTCCGGCCCAGCCTGGCCCAATTCCAATCCTATAAAAAACCAACAGCCATTCCTTATCCCATGTGCCCCAATGGTCAATTCCATTTCTAGCCTGCTCTTTTTATGACCACTTTTAGAGTTGTAATTGGATTGGATACAAACGGTATATTTGTATATCTATATTTATATGTATTTTGTTTAATAAATATAGATACAGATTTGGATATTAATGAGATATAAAAATTTATATCTATATTTATTTTAAATAGATACGAATACAAATCAGATATTAGAAATATACATACATATATGGATATAAGTTGAATAATTAAACTGTATGACTATAGAATCAAAGATATTATTAAGTGAAGGATAAATCAAGTTAATATTATGTTAATTTACTTATATATTTTTTAAAAAGTTAAAGTACTATATAAAATTAAATAGAATTATAAGTATAATCGAATATTCTGATACGGATTAGATAGTTGCTATCCACATCTATATTTTTTTATAGATATAGATATGGATACGAATATTAATCGGATGTTTAAATTTCTATCCATATCCAAATACTTTTGGATATGAAATCGGATCCAATCGGATATTATTAATATTATTTTTATTCCTAATTATATTGCTGCTAGATGTGGAAGATGCAGATTGGAGGGACTGCTGAGTGTAGCCATTTGGGCCATTACATACACAAGATTTAAGTCTAAGAGTAATTCTTTGTACACCAGGAATAGTGTAGAAAACCCAATGTGGTGCATACCATGCTTCTTGATTGGGCCATGTTGCTTGCGTTGAGTGATAGAATTTCCATTCTTTCATCATCAAATTAGACATATAAAGCAATGAAAAATGGAAATGCATGTAGCTGGATAGAACTGATCCAAATTTTAAAAAATTATGGGATGAAAATACCCTTTCCCTCTAAGATGAGTCATTTTTTTCCATTCTCTGCCGGTGCCAAAGTATTAGGCAGGCTCCTATTCTCTCTCTTCTTCTTCCTTTCGCTCCTTTATCTGAGAGGGGCGGTAAAGGCTATGTGGCGGCTTCGGCTACGGTAGGTTCTAGAGATGGTAGCTAGGCCGACCAGCCCACTCGCGCACACCATCATCGATTTCGGTAAGCAAGCAAGCATGTGGCACTGTCTCCGAGCATCCATCCAAGCAGGCATGGTGGTGGCAACTAGAACGACCACGTCCTTGTGCAATAGTGGTGGTGGCATTTGGTAATGGCAACATCCATTCGAGCACTATTGTATGGGTCCCAGCTTATACATAGGTGCCGGAGCTACGGCAGGCATTGTGGCGGTGTCAAGGGCGGTCGGGACAGTGGCATGCAACTCCACAAGCTGCAGCACCCGTTGAACTAGTTGCATGCCATTGAATCCCCTTAGGAAGTCATAGAATGGTGTCAAACTAGATTATAGGACCTATTTGGATCCAAGGTATCATAAAATTTTCTTAGGATATCATGGAATCCCCTTGAGATATCATTAAATGGTGCTAAATCTGATTTTGGGACTTACTTAAAAACTAAGATATCATAGAATCTCCTTAGTATATTATATAATCTTCTCGAGATGTCTTAACATGGTATCAAACCTGATTATAAAAACTATTTAGATACCAAGGTATCATACAATCCCTTTAGAATATCATAAAATCTCCTTGGAATGTCATAGAATGGTGTCAAACATGATTTTGAAACCTATTTAGATACCAAAGTGTTATAGAATTCCCGTAGGATATCATATAATCCCTTTGGGATATCATAGAACTGTGTCAAACATGATTTTGAGACCTATTTAGATATCAAGATATCATAGAATCCTCTTAGGATGTTATATAATTTTCTCAGAATGTTATAGAATGGTACCAAACCTGATTATGGGATCTATTTGGATACCAGGGTATCATACAATCCCCTTAAAATGTCATAGAATTTTCTTTGAATATCATAAAATGATGTCAAACCTAATTTTGGGACCTATTTAGATATCAAGATATTGTAAAATCTCTATAAAATGTCATAAAATCCCCTTTGGATGACATAAAATAGTGTCAAACTTGATTTTAGGACCTATTTAGATATCGGAATGTCATACAAACCCTTGGGATATTGATGAGGGACAGGGATAGGATCGTTGGTGAGCCTAGAAGTCACCTAAATTAGGATACTATTTTTTTTGGTATTTTTTTTCTAGGGATGGCGAAGGAATAGTGGGGATGGATGATAGGGTTTGGAACTCATGGACTTTGGGACTCACCCTAACGAACAGACCTCTCACCTCTAGGGCATTACACCCTCCTCGATACTTGGAGGTGCTAGGATGAATCTCAAAGATTACGAGGGGATAAAGAAGATGGAATGGGAAGGGGGATAACTCAGGGCATCACGCCCATGCCCGAAGGCGAAGGCAAGAAGAATCACTCTTCTAAAAAACTCAAATTCTTTTCTCCAAAAACTTTTTTTTTACAAAGGACTGAGGGTGGTATTTATAGACCTGTCCAACCCTCATTTGAATTTGAATACAAGATAAAAAGATATGAATGATTCAAATTCAAATACAAGATAGGATAAGATAAGCCTATCCATATCTAAATCCTAACCAACCAAATCCTAATTCAAATTTCAAATAAAAGATAAATCCTAAATTTATTCTGGATATGCTCCAAGATTCGTGCTTGCTCCGAGATTTGTGCTGGTGAGGTCCCCATCAGATATTATAGAATCCTTTTGGATGCTATGAAATGGTATCAAACCTAATTTTGGAACCTATTTGGATACCAGGATATCATAAAATATTCTCAAGATATCACAAAATCTCATTGGGATATCATAAAATGATGATAAATCAAATTTTGGGACCTATTTGGAGACCAGAATGTTATGAAATTTTCTCAAGATGTCATAAAATCTTCTTAGGACATTACAAAATGATGCCAAACCAGATTTTGAAATCTATTTGGATATCAGAATATCATAAAATCTTCATAGGATGTCATAGAATCCTCTTAGGATATTATAAAATGATATCAAACATGATTTTGGAATATATTTGGATACCAGAATATCATAGAATCTCCTTAAAATATCAAAGAATCCCTTGATGATGTCATAAAATGGTGTTAAACATAATTTTGAGACCTATTTAGATACCAGAATGCTATATAATCTTCTTAGGATGTCATAAAAGTTCCTTAGAATGTCATAAATTGGTATCAAATTTGATTTTGCAACCTATTTGGAGGCCAAAATGTTCTCATTTTCTTAGGATGTCATAAAATCCCCTTGGAATATAATAAAATTGTGTCGAACTTGAGTTTGGAACCTATTTGGATACTATAATATCATAGGATTTTCTTAGAATATCATAGAACACCCTTTGGATGTCATAAAATAGTGTCAAACATAAATTTGAAAACTATTTTGATACCAAGATATTATAAAATCTTCTTAGAATGTCATAGAATTTTCTTTGAATGTTATAAATTAGTGTCAACCTGATTTTGGAACATATTTAGATATCAAAATATCATATAATTATTTTAGAATGCCAAAGAATTCCCTTGGGATATCATAAAATGGTGTCAAATCTGATTTTGGGATCTATTTGGATACTAGAATATCATAGAATCCCCTTAGAATGTCATAAATTTTTTTTGAGATATCATAAAATAGTGTCAAACCTGATTTTATGATTTATTTGAATATTAGATGTCATAAAATTTTTTTAAGACATCATAGGATCTCCTTAGAATGTCATAGAATTTTCTTAAGACATCATGGAAGCCCTTCGGAATATCATAAAATGGTGTCAAACATGATTTTGGAACCAATTTTGATAGCAAAACATCATAAAATTTCCTTAAAATATCATATAATCCCATTAAGATATCATAAAATGGTGCCAAATCTAATTTTGGGATCTATTTAAAGACTAGAATATTATAGAATTTCCTTAGGATGTCATAGAACCCCCTTAGGATGTCATAAAATAGTGTCAAACCCAATTTTCAAACATATTTGGAAACCAGAATGTCATAGAATCTCCTTTAAATGTTATAAAATAGTGTCAAACCCGATTTTAGAACATATTTGGATACCAGAATGTCAGAATTCTCTTAGAATGTTCTAGAATCCTCTTGAGATGTCATAAAATAGTATCAAACATGATTTTGGAACCTATTTAGATACTAGAATGTCATAAAATACTCTTAGAATGTCATAGAACCTCGAGATTTTACAAAATGGTGTCAAACCTAATTTTGTAGTCTATTTGGATATTGGAATGTCATAATTTTTTTTTAGAATGTCATAGAACCCCCTTGAAATATTATAATAGTGCCAAACATGATTTTGGAATCTATTTGTATTCGAGAATGTTACAGAATCTTCTTAAGATGCCATGAAATCCCCTTGGGATATCATAAAATGATATCAAACATAATTTTGAGACATATTTGGATACCGGAATATCATAAAATCCTCTTAGGATGTCATAGAATCTCCTTTGATGTTATAAAATAGTGTCAAACCCGATTTTGAAGTATATTTGGATACTCTAATATTATAAAATCTTCTTAAAATGTCATAAAATGATGCCAAACCCAATCTAGGGATATATTTGTGATGTGGCAAGACCGTTGACGTGGAGTAGATGTCAGGCGCCATGTCGACGAAAGTCGCCGCATTAGATGCTGTGTCAATCTTCCGGCTCGGACCTCTTCGCCGAGCTAAGCTCCCCTAGAATAACGGGGCCAAAGCCGAGCTCCGTCCTCTACCAGGTCGGCCCCGCGAGCTCGGGATGCCTAGGCCGAAGCCGCACTCTGCCCCCCAGAGCGAGACCCTCGGAGATTGAGCCCCATGGTCGGAGTCGAGCTCAGCCCTCCTCCGCCACGTGGAGCCTCTCCGAGGCCAAGCCTTCTAGACCGGGCCCGTACTTTGCCCTCCAGAGCGAGACCCTCAGAGATCGAGCCCTGTGGTCAGAGTCGAGCTCAGCCCTCCTCCGCCATGTGGAGCCTCTCCGAGGCCGAGCCCTCTGGAACGGGCCCACACTCTGCCCTCCAGAGCGAGACCCTCGGAGATCGAGCCCCGCGGTCGGAGTCGAGCTCAGCCCTCCTCCACCACGTGGAGCCTCTCCGAGGCTGAGCCCTCTGGACCGGACCCGCGTTCTGCCCTCCTCCATCAAGGCGATCCCGCAAGCTCGGGACAGATCGAGCCCTGCCTCCTCTGCTCGGCCTCCAGCCCAGATAAAGGCGGGAGGATGGTACCGTCATCTCAAGGACTATGGGGCAGCACCCACCGTACCGCAATAACTACCTGTCTGCCCGTACTACCAAGAGGATGGGCTAGTCAGAGAGCACAAACCCTGGGGCGGTGGCCCCCGGATCGAGGCTCTACCAAGCTTCCTAGAATGGGGCGACCGGAGAGGATGTCAGAGTGAATAGAAGTTTCCCCTACCGCATGTCAGGAAAGATGTCCCATCCATGGCACGGTATCCCGCCGCACATGCCTGCCAACCCAACGAGGATACCGAGGCAAGCGTCCAACGATCACTTTTCAACTACAAAGAACGATCGACACCCACGGGAGGGGGAAGGTAACAACAACGACAACAACACAAAAAAACAAGAGAACACAACTCCGGTGCAAGCTCAACCAGGAGGGCAGAGCACCACCACCACCACCACTGAAGAAAAAGTAAGGGAACAAGGGGAGACGGCAAACCAGAGAATCCCTCTGGCCCCACCATCATTCTCCCCCTGCTACATTCCCATTTTTATTCTCACACTATTCACTCCTCCTCACGTGGAGACTATCAAGAGGGGCTCGACCAGGAGGATCTGTTCCCCTGGGTCATCACTGACTTGAATGTCGATGTGCCCCCACCGGAAACCCTGGCCCGGATCACTAAACCCTATTTTGTAGGTCCAGGATCATCGGATGGTGAGACAACGAAGGGAGCACACTCCGGTGCTGGTAGCTGCTACGGGCCACAGTGATCTTGGCGACAACAGATTGGCGCACCAGATAGGGAGACCGGGCGATGTTGTGAACGATCTTTGATCCAAGTCAAGCCCTCCATCCCTCTACAGACAAGTTTCACGGAAGGATGGTGACAACACGAGCGAGGGAGGCTTCCACCAGCCGTGTGAGGGACTCCCCATCCCGGGGGAACCCGCGCCACTAGGAGGAGGAACCCCCCTCTCCTGTTCAACCACCTCCACCAGAGTCCCAGCTGGCCGTGCTTGCCCAGCAGATACAGATCCTCACCACAGTAGTGCGCTAGCTTCAATGTCAACACCGATCCTTGGCGACCCACCAGCAGCCAGGGACTCCGGCGCCCACCCCGTAGTTCCCCACGATAGCCTGCGTTCCTTCCAAGGAAGGCCTTCGCACCCGCGGGCCGTCACCGACAACCAGGGTAGTCATCAAACTTCGACAAAAAGGCAATGAGCCAGGTCTGCCGACAGGGAGAGCCGCTCACCAAACCTCGGGCGGGCAGTACGAAGGCCCCATCGAGGTGGAAAAAGCAAGACCCCCTGCCATGGGTGCCATGCACCCACGTCACCTTCTCCATCTCCTTCGGTGGAGGGGTCTGCTGATGAAGCCATCAGCCGCGCGGCGAAGAAGCGCCTGGAGGAACATGAGCACAAGCTGGCAGAGTTCTCTCATCGATTTGCCAACATGCAGGGCTCTACTAGTGAGCCAGCGGGCTACAACGCCCATCCCCCATTCTCCCAAGAAATCCAAGCGGAGCTGATCCTGCATTGGTTCCGGATGCCACAGGTGGATCCTTACGATGGGACCACTGACCCCTTGGATCACCTGGAAAGCTACCGGATCCTCATGAGGGTCCAGGGGGCCACCGATGCTCTTCTCTGCGTCGCTTTTCCTGCTACTCTCCGGAAAGCAGCTCAGGTGTGGTTCACCAGTTTGGAGCCGGAGAGCATCAACTCTTTCGCCCAGCTAGGACAGAAGTTTGTGGCCCACTTCGATGCCTATATGAAGTTGCCACGAGAAGCAGACAGCCTCTTCTCCATCCGGCAGCAGGACCGCGAGCCCCTACGAGACTACGTGGCCCGCTTCAAGGCTGCTGCACTGGAGATTTACAACCTCGATGAGCCGGTTGCCATGCTGGCACTGCAGCGAGGGCTCAGGACCTCCCTCCTGACCTACTCGCTGAACAAGAAGCCCTCCAAGACTTATTTCGAGCTCCTCCTCCGGGCCTAAAAGTACATCCTCATCGAGGAGGTGAATCATACGAGGCGGGAGCTCAATGGAAGGCCACTGAAGAAGCCGGCCCCCAATGAGATGCCCGGGACCCGGAAGCCAGTACCCCAGGCTCCGAACCCCCGGAGGGATCGGCCAAGATTGAGAGGGGCTCCCGTTCTTGAGGAGAGTTATACCCCCCTCCTCGCCCCGAGGACAAAATTCTCATGAAAATTGAAGGCGAGGATTACCTGAGACGTTCGCCTCCGATGAAGTCCTCCACCGGTCGTGACAAAACAAAGTACTGTCGCTTTCACCATGACCACGGCCACGACACCGAGGAGTGCCATAACCTCAAGTGGGAAATCGAAGAACTCATCAAGAGGGGCTACCTCAAAAGGTTCATGGGGGCAGACCTCAGGTGGAGTCCCAGGTGCTCGTTGCTCTCCCGCCAGTCCCAACCATCGATAACCGTCCTACCGAGAAGCTGGTGGGCATGATCTCCTAGGGAGCTACGCGTGCGCCCAAAAAGGCTCGGGGGGCAGGGGACCTTGAGAATGTACTCTCCTTTATGAGGAAACGAAAAAATAGGGGAAAAAATGTAAATAATGATGCCATGGTCGTCGAGATGATGATCGCGAAGCATCCTGTAAAATGCATCATGGTTGATAGTGGAAGCTCCATAAACGTGCTTTTTTATGATACCTTCTCCAGGATGAACCTTTCTCCTGATCAGCTTAGGCCTGTGCATGCACCCCTTGTTGGTTTCACAGGTGATTCCGTAAGGGTAGAGGGAGAAATCACTCTCCCGGTCACTGCCGGGACCCCGCCTCGATAGAGCACTGTTATGATGACTTTCACGGTTGTAAAGCTCCCTTCCGCCTACAACGTGATCTTGGGCCAGCCCGGGCTCAACTTGCTCGATGCTGTTGTCTCCACAAAGAGGCTACTTGTACAGTTCCCTACTCCCAACGATGTCAGGGAAATGAGGGAAGCACCCCAGCCGGTCCAGCATTGCTTCCAAACCCTTCCTGGGGCTAAGGTCCCCGAGGATGATCCCAAGGCAGACGATCTCGACCAAAGGGCCCAAGACCCCAGGGGAGGCCCGGTCGAGCACCTACTCTCTTACCCGCTAGGGGACGATCCCACGAAGATGGTGCAACTTGGAGCCCAGCTACCCGAGGAGGAGAGGGCCCAACTACTGGAGTTCCTGTGGGCAAGCGCGGATGTATTTTCCTGGACGACAGCGGACATGCCAGGTATTCCTCCTAACATCATCACTCACAAATTGAGTGTTGATCCAAAGCATAGACCGGTTCGGCAGAAGAAGAGAAGTTTCGCCTCAGAGAGGCAAGCAGCCATCAAGGAAAAAGTTGACAAACTCCTGGCTGCCGCTTCGTTCAAGAGGTCCAGTATCCGAGCTGGTTGGCGAATGTAGTGATGATAAGGAAGAAAAATGGCAAGTGGAGGATCTGTGTAGACTACACCAACCTCAACAAAGCTTGCACGAAGGATAGCTTCCCTCTACCGAAGATTGACCAGCTGGTGGACGCCACCTCTGGCCACAGGCTGCTCTCCTTCATGGATGCGTTCTCCGGGTACAACCAGATCCGTATGCATCCAGAAGATGATAAGCACACCGCCTTCATCACCGACCAAGGGACATACTGCTACAGGATGATGCCTTTTAGTCTGAAGAATGCGGGAGCTACATACCAGCACCTGGTCAATAAGGTCTTCAAGGACCAAATTGGCCGCAACATGCAAGTGTATATGGATGACATGCTCGTCATGAGCAAGCCGAGCTCGAGCCATATCGCTGATCTCGCCGAATCCTTCCACAACCCGTGGCAACACTAGATGAAGCTGAATCCGATGAAGTGCACTTTCGGAGTGGCGGTAGGGAAGTTCCTCAGCTTTATGATCACCTAGAGAGGCATCGAAGCGGACCTGGAAAAGGTTTAGGTAATCATCGACATGGAGCACCCGACCTCCAAGAAGCAGGTCCAGCGCTTGACGGGGCATATCGTCGCCCTCAATAGATTCATCTCGAGGTCGGTCGACTGTTGCCTTCTATTCTTCAAGGTGCTGCGTAAGATGCATGACTTCACCTGGATGGAGGAGTGCATAACAGCCTTCGAGGAGTTGAAGAAATTCCTCGCCTCTCCCTCGTTGCTCTCCAGGCCAGAGGAGGGGGAGGAGCTCCTGCTCTATCTGGCGGTTACACCAGGAGCCGTCAGCTTGGTTCTCGTCCGCGCAGACAAGGACAAATCTCAAAAGCTGGTATACTACACCAGCAAAATCCTCCACGATGAGGAGATCAGGTATACTCGCTTCGAGAAACTCATTTTTGCACTGATAATGTCTGCTAAGCACCTCAGGCCCTACTTCCAAGCTCACCCAATAGTGGTTATGATGGACCAGCCACTGAGGACCATACTCAACCGACTCGAGACTTCCGGGAGATTGGCCAAGTGGTCCCTGCTGCTCGGCAAGTTTGACATAGTGTACCGACCGAGGTCTTCACAGAAGGCCCAAGTCCTAGCTAACTTCATGGTCAAGTGCACCGGGTTCACCGAGGAGCCAGAGCAGATAATAACGGAGCCCAGACAAGGAGAGGAGCCTTGGATCCTCCACGTGGATGGAGCATCCAATTCCGGTGGGAGTGGAGCAGGCCTCATCCTCACCAACAGTGATAGGGTTATGGCGGAATTCGCCCTTTGCTTCAAGTTCGCCGCGACAAACAACCAAGCGGAGTACGAGGCACTCCTCGTAGGCCTAAGAGTCTCCTGCGAGTTGGGTGTGCAAGATCTAAAAGTCTTCATAGACTCCCAGCTGGTTGCCGGACAAGTCTCTGGAGAGTATGAAGTAAGGGACACCCAGATGATGAAGTACCGGGAGCAAGTCCGCGTAAACACGACAGGCCTTCGGCGTTTCAGCATCTTCCACATTCCCCGAGGGGAGAATGCATGCACGGATGCACTGTCTAGGCTTACGACCTTGCCAGACTCGTCATTAGGATGCACCTACATCGAGTACCTTGAAAGTCCCAGCTATGAGAGCTCGAAGGAGGTGCATCAAGTCACCCCCGACCCTAGCTAGATGGACAGGTACACCAGGTACATCACTGACGGCTCCCTACCCGAGGACCGCGTAGAAGCTTCCCTCATCAAGAAGAAGGCCTCCCGATTCGTTTTGATGGAGGGCCAGCTCTACCTCCGATCTTACTCCTATCCGCTTCTGAAGTGCCTCAGGCCCGTCTAGGCAACATTCGTGCTCTAAGAGATACACAAAGGCCTCTGCAAGAACCATGTGGAGGGAGAATGCTGGCTTATAAAGCTCTTCGCCAGGGATACTTCTGGGAAACCATGAGGGAGGACGCCGCCGACTTCGTTAAAAGGTACGACAAGTGCCAACGCCATGCGAATATACAGCACCAGCTGGCAGCGCCGATCTCCCAACTCTCAGCCCCTTGGCCTTTTGCCTAGTGGGGAATGGACATCTTGGGACTGTTTCCCCCTGCACCAAGGCAGCAAAAATTCCTGCTGGTGGTGATCGACTACTTCACCAAGTGGGTCGAAGCAGAGCCACTGGCCCGGATCACGGAAGCTGATGTCCGCCAATTCTTCTGGAAGTCAGTCATTTGCCGCTTCGGACTCCCCCGTTGTATCATCACTGACAATGGGTGACAATTCTACAATTGGGAGTTCGAAGGGTTCTGCACCGAACATGGCATCCAACACCGATTCACCTTGGTGGCTCACCCTCAAACAAAAGGAGAAGCCAAAGTGACCAACCGGACCATCATCCAAGGACTCAGGACTAGGCTGGACCAAGATAAGGGCATGTGGGCAGAAGAACTCCCAAGTATTTGGTAGGCCTACCACACGATGCCCAGGACAGCGATCGATGAAATGCCCTTCAGCCTTGTTTTCGATGCCGAGGCAGTCATCCCGGTCGAGCTCAGCATGCCCACGCTATGAGTGCAGCAGTATGACGAGGTGCGGAACTCGCCACACCTCCTGTTCAACCTGGATCTCCTCGAAGAAGCAAGGGATAAAGCCCGGCTGCGAATGGCGGCCTACCGGCAACGGGTAGCCCGGTACTACAATGCCCAGGTCAGGCTAAAAGCTTTCAAACCCGAAGACTTGGTGCTGCACCGGGCAGAGGCGTCTTAGCCCCGGGAGTGTAGCAAACTCTCACCAAACTGGGAAGGCCCCAATAAAGTGGCTGAAGCCCTCTCATAAGAGGCATATTACCTCAAAGATCTCGACGGTGTCAGGTTCCCTCGAATGTGGAATGCCTGCAACTTGCGGAGATACTATCAATAATGTAAGGTTTTCCATCAATGATAACAATAATGGTTTTTTTCTTTTACGAGTATCTACCTATCTTGCAGGAAAACCTCATCAACACCTCTGAGCCCAGGTCTGAGGCACCAAGACCTGAGCCCAGCACTCAGGCAACCCAAGACCGGAGCCCAGCTCTCCGGCCAAGGGATCTTCGAGCCAAGCCGCTCCCCATCATCAACGTCTCCGAGCCCAGCTCCGACATGCTAACCCAAGATCGGAGCCCAGACCTCTAGCCAAGGGACCTTCGAGCCAAGTCGCTCTCAATCATCAACGCCTTCGAGCCCAGCTCCGAGGTGCCAAGACCTGAGCCCGGCACTCAGGCAACCCAAGACCAGAGCCCAGCTCTCCGGCCAAGGGATCTTCGAGCCAAGCTGCTCTCAACCTCAACCATCTCCGAGCCCAGCTCCGAGATGCCAACCCAAGACCGGAGCCCAACTCTTCGGCCAAGGGACCTTCGAGCCATGCCGCTCGCAATCATCAATGTCTCCGAGCCCAGCTCTGAGATGCCAACCCAAGACCGGAGCCCAGACCTCCGACCAGGAGACCTTCGAGCCATGCCGCTCTCAATCATCAACGCCTTCAAGCCCAGCTCCGAGGCATCGAGACCTGAGCCCAGCACTCAGGTAACCCAAGACTGGAGCCCAGCTCTCCAGCCAAGGGATCTTCAAGCCAAGCTTCTCTCAACCTCAACCATCTCCGAGCCCAGCTCCGAGATGCCAACCCAAGACCGGTGCCCAGCTCTCCGGCCAAGGGACCTTCGAGCCACACCGCTCGCAATCATCAATGTCTCCGAGCCCAGCTCCGAGATGCCAACCCAAGACCGGAGCTTAGACCTCCGGCCAAGGAACCTTCGAGCTAAGCCGCTCTCCATCATCAACGTCTCTGAGCCCAGCTCCGAGACGCCAACCCAAGATTGGAGCCCAGACCTCTGGCCAAGGGACCTTCGAGCCAAGCCGCTCTCAATCATCAACACCTTCGAGCCCAGCTTCGAGGCACCAAGACCTGTGCCCAACACTCAGGCAACCCAAGACCGGAGCTCAAACCTCTGGCCAAGGGACCTTCGATCCAAGCCACTCTCAATCTCAACCATCTTCGAGCCCAGCTCCGAGATGCCAACCCAAGACCAGAGCCCAACTCTCCGGCCAAGGGACCTTCGAGCCAAGCTGCTCTCATCATCAACGTCTTCGAGCCCAGCTCCGAGATGCCAACCCAAGATCGGGGCCCAGCTCTTCGGCCAAGGGACCTTCGAGCCAAGCTACTCTCAATCTCAACTATCTCCGAGCCCAACTTCGAGATGCCAACCCAAGACCGGAGTCCAGTTCTCCGGCCAAGAGACCTTCGAGCCATGCCGCTCGCAATCATCAACGCCACGAGCCTAGCTCCAAGGTGCCAAAGACCTGAGCCCAGCTCTCAGGCAATCCCTGGACTAGGGCCCAGTGCTCCGGCCAGGAAGGCCTCGAGCCTAGCTCCAAGGTATCCAAGACCTGAGCCCAGCCCTCAGGCACCTCGGACCGGGGCTAGCCCTCCAGCCAAAGGATCTTTGAGCCTAGCTGCTCCCCACTACCCAAGTCCTGAGCCCAATTAGCCAACGTTGAAGCCTTATCACCAGATCCAAGACGAAATGGAACCCTTCCCCCTTTTCTCACTATATGCTTTCAAAAAAAAAAAAAGAGAGAGAGAAGAGGAGAAAAGAGGGAGGAGGGGAGAAGCAATGAGACACAAGACAAGGTAGTTCAAAAATTTGCTTCCATTAAAAAAGAAGTCTTTACAAAGCGCTCTCGGGCCCCCGACATGCTGGGTGACCCGACTCAAATACAAGAGAAAAGAAAAAGGACTACCTACCGGTTGACCCCTTAGCTGGGCCACAGGACTGAGAGGTTCTGTCCGCGGGGACCTCCGGCTGTGCAGCTCTAGCTTCGAGTGGTACAACTCCGTTCTCAGCTGGCATAGAAGGCTCGGGGGTAACAGCTTCCTCAGCACCCGCCTCCTGGTCCGAAGCTCTGGGGTAACTGAGGCAGCTGCGGCCCTCATCCGAGATGAACCCTTAACTTGGCAGTGCAGGTATATGAAGCCCTTATAGAAGGGGTCCGATGCCATTTGTTGGATCTCGACGAGGAACTCCTCCAAGGCCTTGTATCTTGCGACCGCCTCCTCAGCACCCTTCTTCGCTACGGCACCTCACATCTAGCATCTCTAGTCGACTTGGCCACCTCCTTAGCCGCCTTCTATGCCGCGGCCAACTTCTCCTTCTCCGTCGCCAGCCGGGCCTAGAGGGACTGGGCAATCCCCTTCTGCCGAGTTGCCTCAGCATTGAATACCCCCAACCTTCGCTCGGCATCGGCGAGCTCCTCGAACTTCTTCCTCGACTGGCCCTGCTCCTGGTCGAGGCTCTCCTGGTGCTCCCTTGCTCGCCACTCAGAGCCGGCGAGCTGCTTCTCGAGGTCCTTGACACATCGGTCAAGCACCTCGTCGGAGTCAGCCCTCTTCTTCAGATCGACCTTTAGTGATGCGATCTCGGCCGCCTGCTGCAGTTCGGCGTGCTCCCAATTTTGACAGCAGCCCCTGATGAAGAGGGCCTCGGCACCGATCTGCACCATAAAAAGTTTAGCAAAAAAAAAAAGAGAGAGAAAGAAAAAGATAAAGTCACTCACCGTATAAAGCTAGGGAAAGATGCTACCAACCACATCTTCCAGCCGCAGCTCAGCCATTTCTTGCCGATCGCATGACTGGATGGAGAAATCCATCATGCGCTCGGCCAGGGTATGGTTCCCAAGCAAAGAGCTCTTTGGCCCCAGCTTGAACGGGAGACGACGCCCCGCCTCGTCCCTCCTGCTCTCTCGGGGGGCGGGTGCGCTCGTCCCACCAGCAGCAGGACCCCCAGGGACCGGTCGAGGATCCGGCACCATTGTAGGTGGAGCCCCTGCTGCAGGTAGAGCTCCAGCATGAACCTCCCCCTCCTCAACCTCAATCATCGTCGGGCTCGGGGAGCGGGAGGATGCGGCAGCAGTAGTAGCCTTAGCCCGGACGACCGCCTTGGGCTCCGGAGCAGGGCCTCAGCCCGTGGCCTCATTCACTCTTCGACTCTCTGAACCACCTGCTGACTCGGCCTTGGTGTCATGGACGGCGCAGGAGCCTCCTCAGCCTCCCTCCTCCTCGAGGCGACCGATGCGGCGAGGGTGGCCACCGACGCGCCCTCGACCCGGGCCCGCCTCGGAGGAGGTTCATTGACCGTCCCGGTGGGCGGCCTCTTCTTGGTGATCGACAGCAAATTGCTCTCCGAGAAGATCATCTCTGCACACAGATCAACCATGGGTTAGAAGCGAGGAAAGTCAGCCCAAAACAAAAAGAAGAGAGAGGGAACACATATGTATGAAAGAAAGACCTAGGCCAGACTCACCCAACCACCTCGTCGGGTCGACCCTGGCATCAAAGAGGTTCTGCTTCGATAGCAGAACCTCAAGAGAAGGGATCTGGGCGGTGCGAAGCTACTCATAGTCATCCCGGTTAGCTGCATCAACCGTAGAGATTCAGTTGGGGGACTGGTCTGGATCACTCCAAACCCAGTCAACTCCCTCAACGGTGGTGAAGAAGAACCTACTCTTCCATCCCTTGATGGAAGAGGGGAGATCGAACTTGATGCCCTTCGGGCGGGAAGATAAGGACCACCACCCGTTCTCTGTGGGATAGCGTTTCAGGGCAAAGAATGCCCTGAACAAAGAGAACCAGGCGACAAACTCGTGGACATGACAGAGGACGATGAAGAAAAAAAGAGTCCTAATGGCGTTAGGGACTAGTTGAGCAGGGACCAGGTGGTAGTTGCTTAGCATGGACATGAAGAAGGGGTGGAAAGGAAAATGAAACCCTCCCGAGAAGGTCTCTTCGTAGAAGGCAATCCTGATGCGGGACGAAAAATCGATATAACCTGGTTATTTGGAAAACAAGGAAACAACTAAACAAACTAGGACCGTGGGAGGACTAAGAAGCCTCCCGGGACTAGGGCATACTGACTCTAAAATCCTAAGACAGCTGATCTCTTTTGTTTTCAATTTTCTGGGTGGATGTGGCGAAGGAAGGATGGAGATGGGGAACCGGGAACTGGAACTCATGGCCCTGAGACTCACTCTAGCGGGGGACGCACACAGAAAGCCAGGGGTCAAAGCCTAAAGCTACCCTCCCGAGGGATCACAGCACCAGCTACCCTGAGCATAAAGCTACCCTCCCGAAGGGGTCACAGCACCAGCTACCCTGAGCTCTCGTTGAACCCATAATGCACACAGCAGGGCTCTCACATAGATACGCTAGGATGACTCTCGAAGGACACGAGGGGATAAAGAAAACGAGATATGGGATAACTAGGGTGCTCATCGAACCCATAATGCACACAGCAGGGAACGCCTCACACCCCTCATCGAACCCATAATGCACATAGTAGGGAACGAAGGAAAACGGGCCTCAGCCCAGAACCAGAACAGAACCAACCCAAAAATCTATATCAAATCTCTCTGAATATTACAGGGGGAGAGGGGACCATTATATAGAAAAACCAAAACCCTCAGTTTCTTAGCCTCTAAGAAAACTAAAAAAGAAAAATAAATTACATCAAAATTCGTGTTGCATCAAAAGTGGTGTTGATCTGCTCTGAGAAGCGTGTCGACTTGATGATATGCTCCAGAAAGGGTGCTACTCTGAAAATTGGGCTTCTCTGAAATCTGTGCAACTCTACCTCACGGCCGTGGAAGGGAAGAACGGTCTCCGGCAGGGCACCAGCGGACGGCCGGGAAGTGGGTGGCGGACGGGCCGGCGGACGGTCGAGAAGCAGGTGGCGGACGGGCCGGCGGACGGCGAGCGGTGGACGGCTTGCGGTGGGTTGCGGGCGAGGCGGTGCAAGAATGGCATGGCACGCCCCAGGGCGTGCCGTTTGGTCTCCCACGACCGTGCGAGACATCAGGGCGTCGGCATGGCCGGTGGACGGTGAGGAAGGCCGGGGCCGACGGGATGGTGGCCGGCGGACGTGCGGGCGGCGGCGGCATGCGGCAACGACGGCGACGGTGCAGGGGCACATGTGGGAGGACGGACGCCTCCCGCGTCCGTTCGTCTTCCCACGGGTGTGGGCGGTGACGGACCCCATCGGAGGGCGACGGGAATGGCGACGGGCAGCAGGCCGGCGGTGGTGACCGTGGTCCGTGGTGGGCGGACGCCTCCGCGTCCGTTCGTCTTCCCACGAGCATGGGGCGACGACGATGGCTTCTCCGGCGAGGGCGAGGGACGGCGAGCACCGGCGGTGGCGGCCGGGGGTCGGGCGACCCAGATCTGGGACCGACGGGGTGGAGGCTAGGGTTTTAAGCTTTGTTTTATAACCACGGGAGAGAGACAGTGAAGATGGAAAAAAATTGGAATAAGGTGAGAATAAGATCGGGATAAAACTAGAATAGAGGGAATAGGTGGAATAGCGGGAATAAGTAAAAATAAAAAAATATGGAAAAATAAAAAAAAATGGAGAAACTACCCGGACCTGCCCTGGATCCCCATCATTCTCCTCGATCGCGAAGAACTCGACTTTGTCGAGTTCGAAAAAATGGAACACACCCTAATCCGCAACTCGCTCTGATACCAAAATTGATGCGGGACGATAATCGATGTAACCTGGTTATTTGGAAAGCAGGAAAACAACTAAACAAATAAGTACCATGGGAGGGCTAAGAAGCCTCCCGGGACTAGGGCATACTGACTCTAAAATCCTAAGACAGCTGATCTCTTTTGTTTTCAATTTTCTGGGTGGATGTGGCGAAGGAAGGATGGAGATGGGGAACCGGGAACTGGAACTCATGGCCCTGAGACTCACTCTAGCGGGGGACGCACACAGAAAGCCAGGGGTCAAAGCCTAAAGCTACCCTCCCGAGGGATCTCAGCACCAGCTACCCTGAGCATAAAGCTACCCTCCCGAAGGGGTCACAGCACCAGCTACCCTGAGCTCTCATCGAACCCATAATGCACACAGCAGGGCTCTCACATAGATACGCTAGGATGACTCTCGAAGGACACGAGGGGATAAAGAAAATGATATAGGGGATAACTAGGGTGCTCATCGAACCCATAATGCACATAGCAGGGAACGCCTCACACTCCTTATCGAACCCATAATGTACACAGCAGGGAACGAAGGAAAACGGGCCTTAGTCCAGAACCAGAACCAACCCAAAAATCTATATCAAATCTCTCTGAATATTACCGGGGGAGAGGGGGCCATTATATAGAAAAACCAAAACCCTCGGTTTCTTAGTCTCTAAGAAAAACTAAAAAAGGAAAATAAATTACATCAAAATTCGTGCTGCATCAAAAATGGTGTTGATTTGCTCTGAGAAACATATTGGCTTGATGATCTGCTCCAGAAAGCGTGCTACTCTGAAAATTGGACTGCTCTGAAATCCGTACAACTCTACCTCATGGCCGTGGAAGGCAAGAACGGTCTCCGGCAGGGCACCAGCGGACGGCTAGGAAGCGGGTGGCGGACGGGCCGACGGACGGCGAGCGACGGACGGCTGGCGGTGGGCTACGAGTGAGGCGGCGCAAGAATGGCACGGCACGCCCCAGGGCATGCCGTTTGGTCTCCCACAACCGTGGGAGACCTCAGGGCGTCGGCGTGGCTGGTTGACGGCGGGGAAGGGCAGGGCCGGCGGGATGGTGGCCGGCAGACGTGCGGGCGGCGGCGGCATGCGGCAACGACGGCGGTGGTGCAGGGGTGCATGTGGGCGGACGGACGCCTCCCGCGCACGTTCGTCTTCCCACGGGCATGGGCGGCGGCGGACCCCATCAGCGACCGGGCGAGGGCCGGCGGGCGGTGGGAACGGCGGCGGGCAATAGGCCGGTGGCGGCGACGGCGACCGTGGGCCGTGGGTCATGGCTGGTGGATGCCTCCGCGTCCGTTCGTCTTCCCACCGGCGTGGGGCGGCGGCGGCGGCTTCTCCAGCGAGGGCGAGGGCCGGCGAGTGCCGGCGGTGGCGGCCGGGGTCGGGCGGCCCGGATCTGGGATCGGCGAGGTGGAGGCTAGGGTTTTGAAATTCATTTTAAAACCACGGGAGAAAGATAGTGAAGATGGAATAAAACTGGAATAAGGTGAGAATAAGATCGGGATAAAACTAGAATAAAGGGAATAGATGGAATAGCGGGAATAAGTAAAAATAAAAAATATGGAAAAATAAAAAAAAATGGATAAACTACCCGGACCTGCCCTGGATCCCCATCAAATCCAGCCCGGGCCACTCGAAGTGACCCTATCCCCGGGTCGGGGGACCAGAAGCCGAACAGAGTGCGGGATGCCATAGACATCCCGAATGGTCCCCAGCTCCACAGCAAAAATTGTCGAAGCGATCCCACTAGGACCTGTTGACCGAACAAGCTCGAAAACAAGTTCGGGTGGGGGAGGAGGGCGAGAAGGATGAGAAGAAGCGGCCCCCAGTTCCCTAATGGACACGGTGCAAAGTGGAAGGGTCGGCCTCCTACTGAACTCGAACCGCGCCCCCTCTGACTCCTCATCGGAGGAGGAAGACACTGGCCCCTGCACGGAAGGACCGGCTTCACCCTGATTGGAAGGACGGAAACCAGGACCGGAATGAGACATCCTATAAGAAAGACCCAAGAAGAAGAAAGGCTGGACCCAGTTTGCGGAAGCCCCTAAGCTCGAAAGAGGAACCCTACCATAAAGGGAAAGGAGGATGAAGGGGGGACCGACCTGGTTCCTTAGAGGGAGGAAGGGCGGAAGCGGATCGCGAAGAAGGAGTCCAAGCACTGCAACAAGCACGAAGGATTTGAAAGAATAGAAGTTTTGGGTAAAGATCTTTTCATTTCGAAAAGACCCATCAAATCCGTACCGTTACGACCCCTCCGCCAACGGATCCACGCCACGTGCTGCCCATCAGTGAAAAGGATGTCCCGGTTGCTCTGAATTCTGCACCAACATTAACTGCTCCTCGAACATGGCCACGTGGCACCCCCTTATTGGCCAGCAGGACCATCTCATGGAGCGCCAGCAATCATGGCCATCATTGTGCCAGATCTCCGCCTTTCCATGTCAGCATCATAATTACTCCCTTCAGTCCGAGCGCTGCGCACTAACGAGCCTCGGGAGTGGGGGGCAAATGATGTGGCAAGACCGCTAACATGGAGTAGATGTCAGGCGCCATGTCGACGAAAGCCGCCGCGTTAGATGCTGCATCAATATCCCGGCTCAGACCTCTTCGCCGAGCTGAGCTCCCCCAGAATAACGGGGCCAAAGCCATGCTCTGTCCTCCACCAGGTCGGTCCCGCGAGCTCGAGACACCTAGGCCGGAGCCGCACTCTACCCTCCAGAGTGAGACCCTCGAAGATCGAGCCCCATGGTCAGAGTCGAGCTCAGCCCTCCTCCACCACGTGGAGCCTCTCCAAGGCCGAGCCCTCTGGACCAGGCCCGCACTCTGTCCTCCAAAGCGAGACCCTCGGAGATCGAGCCCCGTGGTCGGAGTCGAGCTCAGCCCTCCTCCTCCACGTGGAGCCTCTCCGAGGCCGAGCCTTCTGGATCGAGCCCGCACTCTACCCTCCAAAGCGAGACCCTCAGAGATCGAGCCCCACGATGGGAGTCGAGCTCAGCCCTCCTCCGCCACGTGGACCCTCTCCGAGGCCGAGCCCTCTGGACCGAGCCCACGTTCTGCCTTCCCCCACCGAGGCAATCCCGCAAGCTCGGGACGGATCGAGCCCTGCCTCCTCTGCTCGGCCTCCAGCCCAGATAAAGGCGGGAGGATGGTATCATCATCCCAAGGACTACGGGGCGGCGCCCGCCATACCGCAAGAACTACCTATCCACCCATACTACCAAGAGGATGGGCCAGTCAAAGAGCACGAACCCCAAGGACTGCGACCCCCGGATTGAGGCTCTGCCAAGCTTCCCAGAATGGGGCGACCGGAGAGGATGTAAGAGCGAATAGAACCTTCCAATGCACCTCACCAGTGATGGGGACATCAGCCTGCACGAATCTCGAAGCATCATGAATTTCGGAGCAGCAAATAAATTTGAAGAATAAATTTAGGATTTATCTTGTATTTGAAATTTAAATTAGGATTTTGTTGATTAGGATTGAGATATGGATAGGCTTATCTTATCCTATCTTGTATTTAAATTTGAGTTATCCCTATCCTGTATTCAAATTCAAATGAGGGTTATGGAGCTTATAAATAATCCCTCATTCCTATTGTAGAGGATATAGAAGAAATTGAATTTTTGGGATTTGGTTTGTCAGTTGGTTTGGCAGTTGTTGTTCAGGGCTATGGCTCATTATGTCTTCACCTGCGGGTGTTGATGTTGTCTTTGTCCTTCGGGACATCGTAGGGGCGTGATGCCCTAGTTATCCCCCCCATCTTCATTTTCTTCCACGTTCTTTGAAATCCCCCTCATGGCTCCAGGAGTGACCTGGGTGGCAGGTGAAATACCCTGGGCTCCGCTTGTAGTGAGATGGGTGGTAGGTGAGATACCCTAGACTGCATGTAGTGAGGTGGGTGGTAGGTATAATGCCCTAGAGGTGTGAAGTCTCTCTGTGAGAGTGGGTTTCAGGGTTCGTGGTAGTCCATCCTCGTTATCCTCCATCCCTATTTTTTCCTTCGTCACCACCATAAAGAAATCAAAAAAATAGAAAAAAATTAGGATACCCTAATCTTCGACGACTTCTTAGCTCGCCGACGATCCTGTCCCTATCCCGTGCCGCATCAACTTGGTATCAGAGCCATAGATTAGATTAGGGTATGTTTCTTTCCCAATCCTTGTCAGCCACCAGTCCCTTCCGCCTGCAATCAAAAATAGCTGATCACCGTGGCTGAAGCTCATCAGATCGGTACCCCCCACAGACCAAACATGGGATCCTCGCCAACAAGGAGAAATTGCTGACCGAACAGGCATTCTTTCCGCAGAAGGAATTTCACGCGTGTGGTCTTCGGATGAATTCCGGTCTGAATCTGACCAACAGCAGTTTCCTCTGCCTCGGGTGCAGCCGCGGATGCGGATAGGGAAGAAGAAGAAGAATAGGAGATTGAAGCCGATCGGAGCGATTTCTTGTCAAGAAAGATGAGGAGGCTGGAGGCAGGCTTCTTCGGAGGCTGGAAACCTCTTTTGTCGACGAATTCGCTATCGCCCTTCGAAGATCGCTACGGGCTTTGATTTCTTTGGAATCATTTTTATGGAATTGGGAATCGCGGTTTAAGAAGTGACATTTTTTTTGAATTGGGTAATTGGAAGACTACGAGAAGGAGGGGCTTTGATCGGAGGGTTTCGGGGGATCATGGCATGCCGAGGGTTTTGGGAATGTCTACTGAAGCTTCTCAATTTCTTGCTGATGCTTGCCGGATTGGCGATGGTGGGGTATGGTGCGTACTTGCTGGTGGAGTGGATAAAGATTTCCTCTGGTGATGATGGTCCGATATCCCCTGTTGGTGATAATTATGAATTATTGAAGCTTGGCCGACCCATGCTTGCAGCTGTTACTCTGTCCGAAAGTATTCTTGATGAACTCCCCAAAGCTTGGTTCATTTACTTATTCATTGGTATTGGAGTTATTCTCTTCGTCATATCTTGCTTTGGTTGTGTTGGAGTAGTAATGAGGAATGGATGCTGCCTATGTTGCTATTCTTTCTTGGTGATCTTGTTGATCCTAGTTGAGCTGGGAGCTGCAGCTTTCATATTCTTTGATCATAGGTGGAAAGATGTGATTCCAACTGATAAAATAGGGGACTTTGACATGATGTATGAATTTTTAAAGGAGAACTGGAAGATAGCAAAAATGGGTTGCTCTTGGAGCTGTTATTTTGTAGGCATTGTTGTTCTTGTTAGCTGTTATAGTGAGAGCAGCAAACACGCCTGCTGACTATGACAGCGATGATGAGCATATCACCCCAGGATCTGGCATCCAGCAACCATTGATCCATCGACAAGGAGTTCCAACAACTGGGGTGCCTGTACCTGGTACTCTGGATCAACGTCCAAGCAGGAATGATGCGTGGAGCCAGAGGATGAGGGAAAAGTATGGTCTTGATACCTCCGAGTTCACGTACAACCCAGCAGAGCGCAAACCCCGCTGAGCTTGACTCAACGGAGTCGAGTTCTCCCCACCTCAGGAGAATGATGGGGACATCAGCCTGCACGAATCTCGAAGCAGCATGAATTTCGGAGCAGCAAATAAATTTGAAGAATAAATTTAGGATTTATCTTGTATTTGAAATTTAAATTAGGATTTTGTTGATTAGGATTGAGATATGGATAGGCTTATCTTATCCTATCTTGTATTTAAATTTGAGTTATCCCTATCCTGTATTCAAATTCAAATGAGGGTTATGGAGCTTATAAATAACCCCTCATTCCTATTGTAGAGGATATAGAAGAAATTGAATTTTTGGGATTTGGTTTGTCAGTTGGTTTGGCAGTTGTTGTTCAGGGCTATGGCCCATTATGTCTTCACCTGCGGGTGTTGATGTTGCCTTTGTCCTTCGGGACATCGTAGGGGCGTGATGCCCTAGTTATCCCCCCATCTTCATTTTCCTCCACGTTCTTTGAAATCCCCCTCATGGCTCCAGGAGTGACCTGGGTGGCAGGTGAAATACCCTGGGCTCCGCTTGTAGTGAGATGGGTGGTAGGTGAGATACCCTAGACTGCATGTAGTGAGGTGGGTGGTAGGTATAATGCCCTAGAGGTATGAAGTCTCTCTGTGAGAGTGGGTTTCAGGGTTCATGGTAGTCCATCCTCGTTATCCTCCATCTCTATTTTTTCCTTCGTCACCACCATAAAGAAATCAAAAAAATAGAAAAAAATTAGGATACCCTAATCTTCGACGACTTCTTAGCTCGCCGACGATCCTATCCCTATCCCGTGCCACATCAACCAGGGTCAGACTGGTATCTACTCACTACTCCTAGTGAGTATGCCATGTCTGGTCTAGTACAAGTCATAGCATACATGATAAAGCCTACTACAGAAACATAAGGTACTCTACTCATGCGCTCTCTTTTCTCAGGAGTTGTCGCATAATCCTTCTTGGAAAGAGTAATTCCAGAACCTATCGGGAGATAGCCTTTGTTGGAATTTTCCATGCTGAACCGTTTCAGCACGGTATCAATGTACATAGACTGGGACAATCCCAAAAGCTTCTTAGATCTATATCTATAGATCTTCATACCTAGTATGTAAGAAGCTTCACCCAAGTCCTTCATGGAGAACTGAGATGATAACCAGACCTTTATTCCTTGTAATGCTGCGATATCATTCCCGATTAAGAGAATGTCGTCAACATATAGTACTAGGAATACAATCACAGAACCATTAACCCATTTATAGATGCACGGTTCTTCTCCGTTCCTAACGAAGCCATATGATTTGATACATCTATCAAACCATAAGTTCCAACTTCAAGATGCTTGCTTGAGTCCATAGATGGACTTCTGCAACTTGCATACTTTTGATTCATCTGTGGATGTGAACCCTTCAGGCTGTATCATATACACATCTTCCAGCTCCCCATTTAGGAAAGCGGTTCGGACATCCATCTGCCAGATCTCGTAATCAAAATATGCTGCCAAAGCAAGCATGATCCGAATGGACTTGAGCATTGCCACAGGGAAGAAAGTCTCGTCATAATCGATACCATATCGCTGATGATACCCTTTGGCAACCAGACGGGCTTTATAGGTCTTTACCTTCCCATCTGCACCCCTTTTCCTCTTGAAGATCCATTTACACCCGATGGGTTTTATCCCTTCAGGCGGATCAACCAATGTCCATACATTGTTGATTTCCATGGACTCCATTTCGGATCGCATGGCTCCAAGCCATGCCTCAGAGTCAGATCTCTGAAGTGCATCCATATAGGTGATCGGATCCTCATTGTTCTCATCGAGCTCAATGGGATCGCCATCCCGGACCAAGAAACCGTAGTATCTGTTCGGCTAACGCGGTATTCTACCAGATCTCCTAATGGGTTCTGGGTGTGATTCAATCACAGCAGGTTCTACGATGTCCTTAGAGTGTGCAGGTTCTTCTATTGGCTGAACTTCATCAAGTTCAATCTTAGAGGCTATAGTTCCTTCTCCAAGGAACTCCTTTTCCAAAAATATAGCTCTAAGAGCAACGAACACCTTTTGTTCATTCTCCAAGTAGAAGAAATACCCTTTGGTTTCCTTAGGATAACCAATGAATAAACACCGATCAGACCTTGGACCAAGTTTGTCTGAGTCTAAATGCTTTACGTAAGCCAGACAACCTCAGACCCGAAGGTGTGAGATTGAGGGTTTACGCCCATTCCACATCTCATATGGAGTGGAGACAACAGACTTACTTGGAACATTATTTAACAAGTAGCAGGCTGTCTGAAGCGCATATCCCCAAAAGGATAGCGGCAGATTTACAAAGCCCATCATGGATCGAACCATGTCCAACAAGGTTCGATTCCTCCTTTCGGACACACCATTCAACTGTGGTGTTCCTGGAGGAGTCCACTGAGAGAGAATTCCATTCTCCTCAAGATATGTCAAAATTCACCAGATAAGTATTCACCACCTCGATCAGATCGAAGGGTTTTAATACTTTTTCCAGTTTGCTTTTCTACTTCATTACAGTATCGTTTGAACATTTCAAACGACTCAGACTTATGTCTCATTAAGAAGACATAACCGAACCTTGAAAAGTCGTCTGTAAAAGTAATGAAATATTTGTATCATCCTCTAGCACTAACTGTCATCGGTCCACATACATCAGTATGTATGAGACTTAGATGTTCTGTAGCTCGTTCACCTTTTCCAGTAAAAGGTGACTTGGTCATTTTACCAAGTAAACATGATTCACAAGTGGGCAGTGATTCAGAATCACTGACCTCGAGGAGTCCATCTCCTCGCATCTTGTTTATCCTCTTTTGGTTAATATGACCTAGCCTACAGTGCCAAAGATACAAATCGTTGACATTATCTAACCTTGGGCATTTGCTAGAAGTGTACATTACACTAACAGGCCTTGATAGTATGTATATGCCATTATTTAATCTAGCTTTCATTATAACAGATGATGAGGGACAGATGGGGGTAGGATTGTTGGCGAGCCTAGAAGTCACCTAAATTATGGTACTATTTTTTTTTGGTATTTTTTTCTCTAGGGGTGGTGAAGGAACAGTGCGGATGTAGGATAGGAATCTGGATCTCATGGACTTTGACTCACCCTAACGAAGAGACCTCTCACCTCTAGGGCATTACACCCTCCTCGATACTTGGAGGCGCTAGGATGGATCTCAAAGGCCACGAAGGGATAGAGAAGATGGAATGGGTAGGGGGATAACTAGGGCATCACGCCCATGCCCGAAGGCGAAGGATAGAAGAATCACTCTTCTAAAAACTCAAATTTTTTTATGAACTGAACTGATTTTTTTATAAAGGACTGAGGGTGGTATTTATAGACCTGTCCAACCTTCATTTGAATTTGAATACAGGATAAAAAGATAGGGATGACTCAAATTCAAATACAAGATAGGATAAGATAAGCCTATCTATATCTCAATCCTAACCAACCAAATCCTAATTCAAATTTCAAACAAAGATAAATCCTAAATAAATTTATTCTAGAAATGCTCCAAGATCCATGCCACTCCGGGATCCGTGCTGCTCCGAGATTCAAGCGGGCCGATGTCCCCATCAATAGAGTTATTCAAAATAACATTGCAAAAATCTCCTTTTATTGATAGTTCAAAACCACAATTGGCCAAAAGGCCTACAGAGATTATGCTCATAATGAAACTAGGACAATAGTGACAGTCGACTAGTTCGACAGTACAAGACTCAAAGACAAGACGCAGGACTCCGACCGCCAGTACTGGAATACGATTTTCATTTTCGACGCTCAGAAACTGTTCTCCATCTTCAAATCTTCTGCTAACTTGAAGTCCCTGTAACGAATTACAAACGTGAATTGGACTACCAGTATCCAATACCCAGTTAGCAGTATCAACAATAGAGTAATTACAAGGTTTTATCATATAAATACCTTGTTCAGCAGACTTCTGCTTTCTCGGCCTGTTCGGATCAAGGGTCGCAATATAAAGAGGACAGTTCCTCTTCCAGTGTCCCTTCTTCTTGCAGTAGAAACATTCTGCAGAAGATTGATCAGCCTTATACTTCCTGGTCTGACTAGGGCCAGGAGCATTCTGCACCTTCTTTCCTTTCTTATTTATTTTCCTCTTCCCTTTCTTAAAGTAACGACGACCTCTACTACCTCCCACTAAATTCACCACCCCCTTATTCAGTTGGTGGTCTTTCTCGAAAGTCTGCAGCAACCCCAAAAGACCATGGTAGTTGACTGCAGGCTTGTTCATTCTATAATGATCGAGAAAATAAAGATAGGAGGAGGGAAGAGAATTCAGGATCGCATCCTTGCCGAGCTGCTCGTGCAAGGGGAATCCGAGTTTGCCCAACTTTTCAATCAGCTCGATCATGTACAATACATGATCAGTGACTGAACCGCCATTCGGCATCTTGGAATTGTAGATGGCACAAGACACTTTGTACCGTTTTACATCATCCGGGGTGCCCAAGGATTCCTTCAACTTTTGTAGGATTTCATCAGGTTGGGCCTCCTCGAATTTGTGACTGAACTCGTCGTTCATCGCCGCTAACATAATGCATCGGACAGTAGTCCGATCAGAGACCCACTTCAGATAAGCGTCTATGACCGCACTTCGTGCATTGGCGGGAGGGATTTCAGGAGCCGGATCCGTTATCACATAGAGGATCCGTTCATGCTCCAGAATGATTCTCAATCTTCGATACCAACTATCGAAGTTGTGACCCTTTAACTTCTCATTGTTGAGAAGTGACCGGAGCAATAAATTGGAAGACATCTAAAAAGAAAATAAGACCAAATTAGTGTATGAATTAATAATTTAACCAAAAGACTTGGACTTTAGTCTAAAGGTTTCTCCAACTAATTTTTCATATTGGTAGCCTCTAACTCCAATCCATGAAAACACTTTTTCAAGTGGGTACTGAAATCCAATAGGCCACGCATGAGCCCGACTATGGCCAGCTCACCCATACGAGCCTAAAGGTAGGTTCGTAAACCAATTGTTTCCCTAAACAATTTTCAGTATTTCATTTTGCCCCAGAGAACACCCCAATCGGCCTAGGGGCCTCCTATTGCGGGTCTCTGTTTAGGTCCAACCATTAAAATGACAAATCCAATGCTTCCAGCTAACTAAAGACCAAGCCCGACTATGGCCGGTCTACCTGGTCCCGTTAAGGAGGTTGCACTGAACCATCATCGATCAGATAGAAATTCCAGTCGCCGGATGTACACCTGTTCTATGGAACTGCCGATGCACACCAAGCTAGTGGACACATTTCTATCCAACTTAATGGGAGGCTAAGACACTGTCAACTCCTTGACTTAGTCTTTTTAAGGACCTAATAATTTTAGAGGATTTTTAATTGTGACATAAGAAAAGACAAGGACATGGATCATCCTCCCACTGAATCAATCAGATTTCAGGAGGGTTGAAATAAATCAACAAACGATCCATGGGCACCTATAGATCAGTCAGACCGATCAACCTGGGTGACATGGGTTAACTCGAGTCATTGAGCTTTTCCAATCAGTTCTGGTCGACTCGACTAGCCAGGTAAGTGAGATCATGGGTGAGTATCCGCCATTAACCATCTTTCCTAGACACCAACCAAGTTGGCCAGGAAAGAGGTAGCCTCATACAACCATGATCACAATGCCAAACCTACCTCGACACCAGTCGATTTACCAGACTCGATCAGACTAGCCTAAAGACTCGGGCGTCCACTGAGCCACTAATTGGATCCATTTTAGATGAACGGATCAACTAATCTAACTATTAGATAGTTCTAAAGAAGGGCCTTAAACAACTTTTGTTTAATCTTCTTGTAATCCGGTTCAACTAAACTTAGGTCTACCCCAGTTATGGACCCAACTAGTCAGCTAACCCAATTAACCCAAAATGGCTTATGCAAATTTGATTAGATTTCATAAACCTAAATTTTTTTTTTTTAATAAGCCAAACACTTAATTAAAATAATTTTTAATTAAGTCTCAATGTAAAACAATTTTACATAAAAAATTCATGCATCAAGATATTTTACAAATAATTTATATTCATTTAAAACATGCCTAAAACATGTATCACCAAATTAAAATAATTTTTAATTTTAATATTCTTTAAGGATCCTTCTGAAGAGGCCAACACAGACGATCCGCATCGTGTCAAAGATACACGGTCATGGTGAAGGTCTCAACTAGGTTCCAAAAAGAAATCATGATACATTTTTATTAGATTAAACAAATTTTAATCTATAAACATGCATACTAGATTAGATTACATATGCAACCTAGCTCTGATACCACTGAAAAAAAATGGTGCAGGTGGTTTGACATGATCCTACACTAGGCATGCAAACAGTAACGGGAGCAGAATGGATTTTAAAAATATTTTTAAAAAATCCACGCAGTGGAAATCTGCTCCGCCCAGAAACTAATCTATTCTAGTTGCATGAAGGCATGTATAATGATATAAAATATTTGTAAAATATTTGAATAAAAAACTCTATTCATGCATGATTAAAAAATAATTTTTTCATACCTTATTCTGGCTGGAATAACTCTGGGATAAAGCTGGAATAGGCTGGAATAGCTGGAATAAAACTATTCCAGCCTTCTTCTTCGTTGGGCTGATTGAAAACTCTATTTTGAGCTTGAAAAACATCGCCGGAACGATGGCTTCCGGACCTCCGTTTGCTCCCAAACTTCAGCAGCGGTAAGGTGGACGAATCTACTTTGATTTTCCACCGATATCTGCAATCGAAACAATCTAAAATAGGTGTATAAAATCCCCAAAGTCTGCTGCCAGAAAACTACAGCAGAACAGGACAGCAGGTTGATCTTTGCGTTTGGAGCTGCAGCGGCGATCCCGGCTCGCGAGGCTTGGTCCTAGGAGTAGAATAGTACTCCCTCTAGATAGGAGACATACCCGGGGCTCTCCGATCCCTCTCCACATGCGGTGCTAGCCGCTGGAAGATGATATGATCACAATGAGCTGCAGCAAATCCTGTTTGCTGTAGAGCAGATTTGAGCACCTCAAAAGGCAATGAAAAGGCCCTTGAAACACTCACTCACACTCTCCAAATATCACCCTACAAGCACCCAGTGGAAGCAAGAAAAATAATCTCTCAAATGGGCCTCTCAAAGAAACCCCAGGAATTTTCTCTTCTCACGGTAAGATACTACTCTGAAAATAGGGCTACTGTTGGGGTTTATATAGGCTGCAGGGAGGAAGATTAAAGGACTGGGAGGCCATGAAAACCTGCTGCCGTTCACCCAATAAACAAGCCATATAAATGAGGATAAAGTCACCCAGTGGAGGAGAGGAAGAGACGACGCCCACACAGCATCGAAAGGCCTTCAACCGGTCTCTGCGTTTCTTCCAGCAACGTGAAACTCTTTACACGATGAATTAAAACGTGGAAACCGGTCAAAAGAACACTGGTTCAAAAACTGGTCAAAGCTAAAATAGAAACGGTTCAATCAAAATCGGTTCGGTCCAATATCCTTTTAAACCAATTGGTCCAATCCAATTGAACCGGTTCAAGCCCAAAAAAATAGGTTCAATTGGTTCACAACCAATTAGAGGCCGAAACGAACTCCGAATCAGTTCAAAACTGATTTAGAAAAAATCTAGCGTAGTCCTGGTCAGCCCGAAACAATTTCCAGTTGACACAGACAAGGGCAAGATGGGGAAAAGAGTGCTCAAAAAATATTGTGACCATAAAACCGAGATGATTCCCAATCATAATCGGTATCCGGATCAGAGAGTAATCCTCTGTGGCGAGTGACCTCATAGGTTTGAACCTAAACGGTAGTACTAGAACAATTCTAGTAACAGCACAGGAAACCATCTAGCAATGGGTCCCGACGTCCGAATAGGTCGAAGATGCGGGAGCAAACTATCGAACCTCTAGCATATGGTTATCGTATAATTCATCCCTTTGACCTCTAATGCTCAGGACGACTGAGATTGGGCTGCCAACCCAGACTGAGTCAGTTGACTACATGTCTCAACCTTGCAAGCCCAGTGACTCTTCACTAGGACTACCCCGACCAACGATTTGCTAAATTGAGATACTGCGAGACATTCAATCCAAACTGTTTGGATAGGTCAATTCCATCTTGGTCCATCACTGCTCCACAAGTACTTGCCTGTACCCAGAAACCTTCCGTCACCGGATTAAAAATCCGGGTAGTCTGGTACCAAAGCACAGGGAGTTGCTTGCAAGCTACCGTGATGACCTCAGATCGGAGGGACACATATACCCATATCCAATCGTGAGTATCCCTTTGGCAGAAAGGGGCTGCACGGAGTCACATTCAATGAAATATCACATATCCCACTTGTAGATCACATCAGTGTCACCACACTCATTTGGTCAAGAGGACAACCAAACGATGTGAACTACAACAACCTATACTTGATATATTGCCGTCCAGTACAATATATCCTTTGGTTGTGAACAGGGTTTAAGGACCACTCGATACATCCTCTCTGTATCGAAGTCAGTGTAGTCCTAAGGACTTCATCACATGGAAAGAGTTCATTTCAGGAAAATACAATATATGATGAGCTACCAAAAATAATATTTTATTAATTCAAAGAAAGAGAACAATATTGAGCTCAACCGCCTACAACCCAGGCGATTGGCTTTGGGACACAATTCCCAACAAGAATATCATAGAATCATTTTAGAATGTCATAGAATTCTCTTGCAATGCCATAAAATGATGTCAAAACTGATTTTAAAATCTATTTAAAAACCAAAATATCATATAAATTCCTTAAGATGTCATAGAACCCCTTTGAGATATTATAAAATGGTGTGAAATATAATTTTATAACCTATTTGGATACTAGAATATCACAGAATCTCCTTATGATGTCACTGAACCCTATTGAAAATCATAAAATAGTGTCAAACCTAATTTTTAGATCTATTTGGATACTAGAATATCATAGAATTTTCTTAGGATGACATAAAACTCCCTTGAGATATCATAGAATGATGTTAAACCCGATTTTAGAATATATTTGGATACTAGAATATCATAAAATATTCTTAGAATATCATAAAATGATGCCAAACCCGAATTTAGGATATTTGGATACCAAAATATCATAGAATCCTCTTAAATTATCATAGAATCTTCTTGGAATGTCATAAAATGGTTGCATACCTGATTTTCGAATATATTTAGATACCAGAATGTCATGGAATCTTCTTAGGATGCCATAGAACTCCCTTGAGATATTATAAAATTATGCTAAATCTAATTTTGTGACCTATTTGGATACCAGAATATCATAAAATTCTTTTAGGACATGATAGAACCCTCTTAGGATGTCATAAAATAGTGTCAAACATGATTTTGAAATCTATTTGGATACCAAATATCATAGAATCTCCTTAGAATATCATAGAACCCCCTTAGGATATTATAAAATGGTATCAAACCTAATTTTGAGATATTTGGATATCAAAATATCATAGAATTTCCTTAGGATGTCATAGAATCTCTTTAAAATGTCATAAAACAATATCAAACCCTATTTTGGAGCATATTTAGATACCAGAATGTCAAAAAATTCTCTTAAAATATCATAAAATGGTGCCAAACCTGATTTTGGAAAATATTTGGATACTTGATTGTCATAGAATTCTCATAAAATATCATAGAATCCCATTGAGATGTCATAAAATAGTATCAAACTTGATTTTGGAACCTATTTAGATATCAAAATATCATAAAATCTTTTTAGAATGTCATAGAATCTTCTTAAGATATTGTAAAATGATGTCAAATCTAATTTTGTGATATATTTGGATACCAGAATGTCATAGAATTTTTATAGATATCATAGAATCTCGTTGGCTTGTCATAAAATGGTGTCAAACATGATTTTATGATATATTTGAATTCCAGAATGTCATAAATTTTTTTTTAGAATATCATAGAAATCCTTTGAAATGTCATAAAATGGTGCTAAACCTAATTTTAGAATCTATTTGGATACAAGAATAGCTTGGCAAGCCGCGCAAGGCTTGAGAAAGCCTGCGGCCCCGGGGTTCAGTCCGGAGATCCTGGGCTTCAGCCTGGAAGGTGGCGCCGAACCCAGTTTGCCCACGCAAGCCCGGAGAACAGCTCGGCAAGCCGCGCAAGGCTTGAGAAAGCCTGCGGCCCCGGGGTTCAGTCCGGAGATCCTGGGCTTCGGCCTGGAAGGTGGCGCCGAACCCAGTTCGCCCATGCAAGCCCGAAGAACAGCCCGACAAGCCACGAAGGCTTGAGAAAGCCTGCGGCCCCCGGGGTTCAGTCCGGAGGTCCCGGGCATTGACCTGGAAGGCGGGGCAAAAACCACTTCGCCCACGCGAGCATGAAGGCAATCCCAAGGCCGGACCCGCTCAAGGCCTACTATGACGCCGCGCGGTCCGGAATGTCCCAACTTTCGACTTGAGTGACGGACGGGACCAGGTCCGCGTTCGTTTCGGCACTCCACATCAACATCTCAAGAAAGAAAAAGAGGAGATGGGAGAGTGGGGAAGGAAGTGAGCTCGAGACTTAGTCAAATCAAACTTTCATTGATCCAAGGAGGAGTACAAACTGGGAATCCCGACAGGCCGGGAGTTCCCAAAAAAAACAAGAAGAAGGAATACAACTACGACAACGGAAGAGGTGAGAAGATGGCGGCTCAGTTTGGTGCAGGGTTGGAGCCCTCCTCCTGGGTCGCGCGCTCCGCATCCTCGCCTTCAGCGGCGGCCGGCTCAGGCGGCTGCTCCGGAGCCACGGCTTCGTCGGTCGCCGGGGCCGCAGGCGTGGCGCCGGCCGCACTGGAGGCTCTGCTCTCAGGTCCTTGACTCCTACCTCCGAGCACCACCCCACTGAGGTCGAGCTCGGGGTAGAAGGCCCCTACCTTCTCCCGGCACATCCGGAACCCCTTCAGAAAGGAGTCCACGGTGGCCTCCCGGACCTCCGACGTGTACTCGTCGGAAGCCCGGAACTTCGGGACGGCCTCCTGCGCCTCCCGCTTTGCGGCCTCCAGGAGTCCGTTGACATACGCACTCCGCTCCTTCGCCGCGTTTGCATCTCGCCTGGCCTACTCCAGCTGGCGCTCTAGCCACTGGGAGTGGGCCTGAAGACGAGCCCTCTCCGCTGCGTCCTCCTCCGCGCGACGCTGGTGGGAGACCCTCTCCTCCGACAGAGAAGACTCCAGCTCCTTGTTCCGCCCCTCGGCGCACGCTAGGTCAGTTTGGAGGGCCTGATTGCTTGCCCGCAGCTCGACCCCCTTTTCCATGAGGTCCTTGACGTCGACCGCAAGCTTGTCGAGCTTCTTCTCCTTCTCGGCATCCCTCTTCGCGTTCCCTATGAGGAAGTTCCACAGTAGGAGAACGTCATTCCCAATCTGCACAAGTAAAGCAACCGGGTTAGAAGAAAGACCACTGAGGTCACGAAAGACAGAAGAAAATGAGTTCGGGCTTACCGTGAAGAGCTGCGGGAGGATCCCGAGCAAAGCGTCAGCATAGTCCCGGCCGCCCTGAGCTCGGAGGTCCCGGGCTGTGGAGGCGTACTCCATCACCTTCTCCGCGAGCCCTTTATCGTGGATGACTGAACACCGGTGGGTGATCACCGGTGGCGGAGCCGTCAGTTCAGCTCCAGCGGTGACTGTCCCTCCAGCAGGAGCCGCAGCCGATGGGCCGGCAGAGGACATGAGCTATGCCATCGGAGCCACGGCGACGATAGGGCCGGCGCTGGACGGAGCTTCGGGCGGTGGAGCCCCCTCGACGGCAGCACCACCGGATCTGGCAGCCGAGGAATCAACGGCCCCGCCCCGAGGTAGCCTGGGCGGGGGAGCAGCGGCCACTGGACTAGGTGCAGACGCCGGCGCCACCTCCTGGCTCACCTCGATGCGGGCCCTTTTGGCCGCGGGCTCATCTACCTCCAGGACATCTCTCTGGGCCGCGCCCTCTAGGAGGCTCTCCATTGAGAACTTCATGCCTGCAATACAAAAAAGTAGAAGGTCAGCCAGCTCGGTTATAAAGGCAAAAGAATGCAAAAGTCAAGGGAGGACCGAATCTCACCCGACTCGCGGATGGGACTGATCCCGGCCTCAAAAAGATTCTGCTCCGAAAGCAGAACCTCGAGCGCCAGGACCACGTCGCTCAGCAGCAGGGAGTAGGCCTCCTGGTCCACCGACTCGACCTGAGAGTTCCGGTTCGGAGACCGGTCCGGTTCACTCCAAGCCCAGTCGACATCCTTGACCGAGGCAAAGAAAAACCGGCTCTTCCAGCCCTTGATAGAAGAAGGGAGGTCGAACCGGAGACACCTGGGCCGGGGCGAGATGTACCACCAGCCATCATCGGTGGAGTACCTCTTCAGGGTGAATATGGCCCAGAAGAGGGAGAAACGGGCAACGAACCCGTGAAAATGATAAAAAACTATGAAGGAAAAGATGACCCGGATGGCATTGGGAGCCAACTGGGCCGGAACAAGATGGAAGTGGCTAAGGAAGGAGAGGAAGAACGGGTGCAGAGGGAATCGAAGACCCCCGAGGAAGAAGTCTTCATAGAAGGCTATGGGGCCGGGGCTACTCATGGTGACGCGTTCCCCGGGCCGCGGAACGAATAGACGGATTGATCCAGGGATGCCGTAGGCTTCCCGGAGAAAATAAAGGTCACCCTCGGTCATGGTGGAAGCATGACCGGAGGGACCGACGGGAAGAAGAGGCAGAGCAGGAAGAGAAAGAAGAGGAAGAGTGGAAGCAATCGGAGGAGACCGGACCCCACTGGGGATGCCGATGGTGACACCCCCAGGTTGCAGACGCCTGCGGATCTCCTCTGGAATCGTTTCCTCCTCTGAGGAGGAAGAAGATGGAGTCCTCGGCCGGGACGGACCGGCCTCGTCCGGATTAGAAGAAACATAGCGACGACACGCCATGGCAAAGAAGAGAACAAGGATTCAGAGAAGAAAAGGGAGAGGGGAACTAGAGAGAAGGATGGAGGCACTCACCAAAAATACGCCAAGCGAACGCGGGGCAATGGAAGTTAGTCTGCAGCAAATCGCCCACGGAGCAAGGAGAAAGGCCTCATTCTGGAAAGTCCCCTGCTTTTCAAACTCAGTCGACAGCAGCCGTACCCATCATTCCGCCCCGAGCCACTGGATGATCGCCGCATGGACGCACGCCCGACACAAACACCTCGTTAGCAGGGTAACGGCCTCTGCCTTAAAGCGACACATTTATTGTGGGCAAGTGGGCGACGCGTGGCGGCTTCCTATAGGGCTTCGGGCGCATCGAGAAGTGGCGACAAGGATCGTGGCAATTATGATGCAAGATCTTCACCTCCCCACGTCATATCCGCATTTAATCCCGACGTTCCGTTCTACGACGCCCCAACGGAACGGAGGGCTGGGGGGCAACTGTTACGGCCGTAACGATGACATGGCCGGGCTCAGATACCGTCAGATATAATCGAGCCACGTGGAGGTTTCTCCGGCCGAGTCAGTGCCACATTGCCGAGGTCGAGCTCGGCAAGGCTACTTCGCCAGACGACTTCCCAAAACGAAACTACTCTCGCCGAAGCCGAGCTCGGTTCGGGGCTCCTCCTGCCACCTCGCCAGGCGTCCACCCAGGAGGGGCCCGCCAAGGCCGAGGTCGGCCGATCCTTCGCTCCTTCGCCAGGTGACTCCCGGAGATGGGTCCACCTCGGCCGAAGCCAGGCGACATCCTGCCACCTCGCCAGGTGTCCACCCGGGAGGGGTCCACCTAGGGCGAGGTCGGCCGATCCTTCGCTCCTTCGCCAGGTGGCCCCCGGAGACGGGTCCACCACGGCCGAAGCCAAGCGACCTCCTGCCACCTCACCAGGTGTCCACCCGGGAGGGGTCCACCTAGGGCGAGGTCGACCGATCCTTCGCTCCTTCGTCAGGTGGCCCCCGGAGACGGGTCCACCTCGGCCGAAGCCAGGCGACCTCCTGCCACCTCACCAGGTGTCCACCCGGGAGGGGTCCACCTAGGGCGAGGTCAGCCGATCCTTCGCGCCTTCGCCAGGTGGCCCCCGGAGACGGGCCCATCTCGGTCGAAGCCAGGCGACCTCCTGCCACCTCGCTAGGTGTCCACCCGGGAGGGGTCCACCTAGGCCGAGGTCGGCCGATCCTTCGCTCCTTCGCTAGGTGGCCCCCGGAGACAGGTCCACCTCGGCCAAAACCAGGCGACCTCCTGCCACCTCGCCAGGTGTCCACCCGAGAGGGGTCCACCTCGGCCGAGGTCAGGCCGCACGTACAGAGAAGGTCCCAAAGAAAGAGGCGCAGGTTCCGAGGTCGTCCCTCGAGCCGTGCGCATCACAGGCGGTGCCCCGTACGGATGGCGGTGGCACGCGAAACACCATGTGCATCGGCCCGACAGGTCCCGCAGTTGAGAGGCGCGGTTCTGACAAAACAGGGCCCATAGATGGATGGCACCTACACTTGGGAAGGAGAGCGCTCTCACTGGGCCCGAGGTCTGACCGGCCGCCTTACCGGCGCCACCCCCCTTCTGTCTTTGCCCTTTCCCCACTGGACTCGGCGGACGAGGTCGGAAAGCCGCCTGGCCCTCAACATCGAAAGGGGAAAGAGAAAAGGATGGGGAAGGGGAGCCTCCCAGGAGGAGAAGACAGGCGAACAGCGAGAGGAGATAAAAGGAAGGAAGCTGGGGATGACAAGGTAAGCTGATCGGGCTGGGGACAAGTAAGAAACAGTGGCCAAAAGTCTCGTTCCGAGAGTGAGATCCAAGGTCCCGATAGGGGATCGCTTGGCGTGAGCTCGGCAAGGAGGCCCGGCCGAATTTCTGGTCCCCATAGCACCTTTTCTTACTAGTAAATTCTCTGAGTCTGGAACCCCTTCGGGGGCCCGTCTTGGAGAATCTGTTCCTTCTCGCTGTCTACTAACTTGACCGTCGGAGCTCCCTCGCCAGGATCCCTGGCCAGGGTCTTCTGACCCTCTCTTGCAGGTTCGCTCCAGCCAGGAGCTGCCAGGAGCCAGGCGGTCCGATAGGATCGACGGATCCGAGGTACGGGCGCGGCGGCGGGAACGGCAACAGATTGGCGTGCCAGGAAGGGGAGCAGGATGACACCCCCTAGCGGGAGCCAGCTTTCTGCAGGTGTTGCACTCTCTGACAATGGTGGTCACTCGTGGGTGCGAGGCGTCCACCAGCCGTGTGGGGGAGGTTCCCTCCCCTCAAGGGGCCCACAGCCCGGAGAGGGAGCTTCCAGCTCCCCCTCCTCTTCCACCACAGCCGACCTCAATAGACGGGCCCCTTGCGGCCGTCATCCAACAGCTGCAGACCTTGACCTCGACGGTCCGGCAGCTCCAGCATCAGCAGCGGTCCCTGGCCACACAGCTGCACCCAGGGACCCCCGCGGCCCAAGCCGCGGGACAGCGTGGGAGCCTGCGCTCCATCCAGGGCAGGCCATCCCACCCGATGGCAGTCTCCAACCCCCGCGGGAGCCACCAAGCTCCCGCAAAAAGAAATTACTCCGATTTGGCGGATCACGAGAGTCGATCCCCGGCCGATGAAGCCGAGATGGCGCATCGCAGCAAGCGGCGTCGAGGCCTGACTTCGCACCGAGATCGATCGGTGCCACCTTCCCCAGCGGCCTCGGTGGAAGACTCCACCGACGAGGCCATCAGGCGCCAGGCTGAGAGGCGCCTGGAGGAGCACGAGCGCAAGCTAGCGGAGTTCGCCCGTCGATTTGCCGACCTGCAGAACTCGTCGGCGGACCCGGCGGGCTACGACTCCCGTCCCTCCTTCTTTAAGGAAATCCAGGCGGAGCCGATCCCAAAACGGTTCTGCATGCCGCAGGTGGATCCCTATGACGGGACCACCGACCCTCTGGACCATCTGGAGAGCTACAAAGCTCTCATGAGAGTCCAGGGGGCCACCGATGCTCTTTTGTGCATCGCCTTCCCGGCCACCCTTCGGAAGACCGCTCGAGTCTGGTTCACCCGCCTCGAGCCCGGATCCATTTGCTCCTTCCACCAGCTGGAAGGAAAGTTTGTGGCGCACTTCGACGCTTGTCGAAAGGTGTCGAGAGAGGTGGACAGCCTCTTCTCCATCCGCCAGCAGGACCAGGAGCTGCTCCGGGACTACATCACCCAGTTCAAGACCGCAGCCCTGGAAATCTACAGCCTGGATGAGCCCGTCGCCATGCTGGCTTTGAAGCGCGGGCTCAAGACATCCCGCTTGACTTACTCCCTGGACAAGAAGACGCCCAGGACGTACTCCGAGCTCCTCCTCCGCGCCCACAAGTACATCCGGGCGGAGGAGGCCAACCGCACCCGTCGAGAGTTGGACGGGAAGACTCTAAAGAGGCCGCCCCCGAGAGATACCCCGGGAGCTCGAAAGCCCGAGCCATCTGCCGACCCTCGCCCAAATCCAAGGCCGAGGGGCGAGGCCACTTCGGAGCGGAGGTTCACCCCTCTCCTCGCACCTCGGACGAAGATCCTCATGGAAATCGAGGGTGAGCGCTATCTCCACCGACCTCCTCCTCAGAACCCGAGGGCCATCCGGGACAAATCGAAGTACTGCCAGTTCCACCACGAGCACGGTCACGACACGGAGGAGTGTCGCAACCTGAAGCGGGAGATCGAGGAGCTGATTAAGAGGGGCTACCTCAGGAAGTTCGTCAGGAACGAGGTCCCCCCGGAGGGGCAGCCGCTCGCGACCTTACCGCCAGTTCCTGCAATCGATAACCGCCCAACGGAGAAGCCCATGGGCATGATCTCACGCGGGGTTGGACGAGCGGCAAAGAGAGCCCGGGAAGTCGGAAACCCGGAGAATGTAATCCCTCCCGAGGAGGGGAAGGATAATGATAATGTAAACAACGATGCCATGGTGGTCGAGATGACCATCGTGAAGCATCCTGTACATCGAAACATGGTGGATAGTGGAAGCTCGACCGACGTACCTTTTTACGATGCTTTCTCTCGGATGAATTTGTCCCACGGTCAGTTGAGACCGGTAAATACCCCCCTGGTAGGTTTTACAGGGGATTCCGTGGGGGTCGAAGGGGAGATCACTCTCCCGGTCACCGCCGAATCCCCGCCTCGGCAGACGACCGTCCTGATGACGTTTACCGTCGTCAGGCTCCCTTCGCCTTACAACGCCATTCTCTGGCGTCCCGGGCTCAACCAACTGGATGCCGTGATCTCCACGAAAAGGTTGTTGGTGTAGTTCCCCATGCCTTCCGGGCTCGGGGAGATGAAGGGGATGACCCAGCCGGTTCTGCTTTGCCTCCAAATGGTCCCGGGCGCCCGGGGCGCGGAGCTCGCCCCCGATGCCGACGACCTTGACCTAAGGGAGAAGGAACCCAGGGGAGGGCCCGTAGAACGCCTGTTGACTTATCCCCTCGGTTCTGACCCACTGAAGACGGTGCAGGTCAAGGCCCAACTCCCTGATGAGGAATGGACCCGCCTGCTGGAGTTCCTCCGTGCGAACGCAGATGTGTTCGCCTGGTCGGCGGCCGACATGCCGGGCATTCCGCCCGAGGTCATCACGCACAGGTTGAATGTGGACCCAAGCTGCCGCCCGGTCCGCCAGAAGAAGAGGAGCTTCGCCATGGAAAAACAGAAGGCCATCAATGAGGAGATGGAGAAACTCCTCGCCGCCGGCGTTGTGCGGGAAGTCCAGTACCCCAGCTGGCTAGCGAACGTGGTCATGGTAAGAAAAAGTAGTGGTAAGTGGAGGGACTGTGTGGACTACACCGACCTCAACTGAGCTTGCCTAAAGGACAGCTTCCCTCTTCCAAAGATCGACCAGCTGGTCGACACTACCTCGGGGCATCGCCTCCTGTCATTTATGGACGCCTTCTCCGGATACAACCAGATCCGAATGAGCCCGGAGGACGAAGAGCATACCGCCTTCATAACCGACCGCGGAACCTTTTGCTATAGGATGATGCCGTTCGGCCTCAAGAACGCTAGAGCCACATACCAGCGTCTGGTCAACAGGATTTTCAAGGACCAGATCGGCCGTAACATGCAGGTGTACGTGGACGACATGCTGGTGATGAGCAAACCCGATTCGGACCACGTAGCTGACTTGGCGGAGACATTCGGCAACCTCCGACATCATCAGATGAAGCTGAACCCGGCGAAGTGCGCCTTCGGCGTCTCCGCCGGGAAGTTCCTAGGATTCATGGTGACCCAAAGAGGAATTGAAGCCAACCCGGAGAAGGTCCAGGCCATCCTGGACATGGAGCAGCCCGCCTCCAAGAAGCAAGTGCAGCAACTCACCGGCCGAGTTGCGGCCCTCAGCCGCTTTATCCCCAGGTTGGCAGATCGCTGCCGTCCCTTTTTCAAGGTACTGAGAAAGATGAATGACTTCGCTTGGACCGAGGAATGCCAGAAGGCCTTCGAAGAGCTGAAGAAGATGCTAGCATCGCCACCGTTGCTGTCTAGGCCCGAGGAGGGGGAGGAACTCATCCTCTACCTGGTGGTCACCCCGGAAGCCGTCAGCTCGGTCCTGGTTCGGACCGATGACCAAGGAGTCCAGCGGCCGGTGTACTATACCAGCAAACTTCTCCGCGACGCGGAGCTCAGGTATTCTCGGCCCGAGAAACTCGTTTTTGCGCTAATAGTGTCTGCCCAACGTCTCAGGCCCTATTTCCAAGCGCATCCCATTGCTGTCCTGACGGATCAATCGCTGAAAGCGGTGCTCAGCCGACCCGATACTTCGGGACGATTGGCAAAGTGGGCACTGAACCTCAGCGAGTTCGACATCGCGTACAGGCCAAGGTCGGCCATGAAAGCACAGGTGCTGGCCGACTTCTTGGTCGAATGCGCAGGCTTGGGCAAGGAGCCCGAGGAAGGCCCCTCAGGCCAGCCGCTGAAGACAAGCCCCGATGAGCCCGGAGAAGACGCCTGGATCCTCCATGTAGACGGAGCCTCGAACTCCGACGGAAGCGGAGCCGGACTCATCCTTGCCAATAGCGACGGGGTCGTCGCCGAATGCGCGCTCCGTTTCCAATTTCCCGCGACCAATAATCAGGCGGAGTATGAGGCACTTCTTGCCGGGCTGAGGGTTTCCCGCGAGCTGGGCATAACCAATCTCAAAGCTTTCACTGATTCCCAACTCGTGGCGGGACAGGTCTCCGGGGAGTATGCCGCGCATGACCCCCAAATGGCGAAATACTTTGAGCTCGTCAAGGCGGGCGCGTCCAGATTCCGGTGCTTTAACATCTTCCACATCCCCCGTAGGGAGAACGCCCGTGCGGATACTCTCTCCCGGCTGGCGACCCTGTCGGGCTCGATGCTGGGCCGCGCTCATGTGGAGCGCCTTGAGATCCCAAGCCACGAGGCCCCGGTGGAGGTCCATCAGGTCAGCCATGAACCCAGCTGGATGGACAAGTATGCCGAATACATCACCAGTGGCACCCTGCCGGAGGACCGCGAGGCGGCTCGCCTTATCAGAAAGAAAGCCGTGCTGTTTGTTCTGATGGATGGGCAATTGTATCGAAGATCCTACTCCTACCCCCTCCTCAAGTGTGTAGGACCCGCGGAAGCCAAGCTCGTGCTCCAGGAGATTCACGAAGGCATCTGCGGGAACCACGTGGGGGGCAGAGCATTGGCCTACAAGGTCCTTCGTCAGGGCTACTTCTGGGAGACGATGAAGGAAGACGCCGCTGACTTCGTAAAAAAGTGCGATCGGTGCCAGCGTCACGCCACGGTGCAACGGCAGCCCTCCAACCCAATCTCCCAGCTTTCAGCTCCCTGGCCATTCGCCCAATGGGGGATGGACCTTCTGGGCCCATTCCCGCCGGCGTCTGGACAGCGAAAGTTCTTGATAGTGGCCATCGACTACTTCACGAGGTGGGTCGAGGCCGAACCCTTGGCGCGGATCACTGAAGCGAACGTCGCCAAGTTCTTTTGGAAGTCAATCGTTTGCCGCTTCGGCCTCCCCCACACCGTGGTTACTGACAACGGGCGCCAGTTCGACTGCCGGGAGTTCAAAGAGTTCTGCGGTGACCTCGGCATCAGGCATCGCTTCACCTCGGTGGTGCATCCCCAGACCAATGGAGAGGCCGAAGTCACAAACAGGACCATTTTACAGGGTCTCCGCACGCGGCTGGACCAGGCCAAAGGCAGATGGGCCGAGGAGCTCCCCAGCGTCCTCTGGGCATACCACACCACCCCGAGGACGGCTACCGACGAGACTCCGTTCAACCTCGTCTTCGGAGCCGAAGCGGTCATCCCGATCGAACTTAGCCTACCCACGCTGCGTGTGGAGCAGTATGACGAGACAGAAAACCCCGCCAGGATGATGCTCAACATCGACCTTCTTGAAGAGACGAGGGACAAGGCCCGAGTTCGGATGGCGGCGTATAGGCAGCGTGTGGCCAGGTATTACAACTCCCGAGTGCGGCCAAAGATTTTTCGTCCCGGAGATCTGGTCCTCCGGTGCGCTGAAGCTTCTCAGCCATGGGAATGCGGCAAACTCTCACCCAACTGGGAGGGCCCGTACCGGGTAGCGGAAGCCCTCCCCCACGGTGCCTACTACCTAGAAGAATTGGGAGGTGCCAGGTTCCCTCAGACGTGGAACGCCTCGAACCTAAGAATGTATTATCAGTAATGTAAGGTTTCCCACTCCTGCAATAAAGTTTTCTTGCTTCAAACGCTCTCTTCTCACTTTGTAGGAAAACGGGTGCATGGCCCTGGGTTCGGCACGTCCGATCATGGCCGATGGTCGAAGGAAGCGGGAGATCCTGGGCTTTGGCCTGGAAGGTGGGACAGAACCCAGTTCGCCCATGCAAGCCCGGAGAACAGCTCGGCAAGCCGCGCAAGGCTTGAGAAAACCTATGACCCCGGGGTTCAGTCCGGAGATCCTGGGCTTCGGCCAGGAAGGTGGCACCGAACCCAGTTCGCCCATGCAAGCCCAGAGAACAGCTCGGCAAGCCGCGCAAGGCTTAAGAAAGCCTGTGGCCCCGGGGTTCAGTCCGGAGATCCTGGGCTTCGGCCTGGAAGGTGGCACCGAACCCAGTTCGCCCACGCAAGCCCGGAGAACAGCTCGGCAAGCCGCGCAAGGCTTGAAAAAGCCTGCGGCCCCGGGGTTCTGTCCGGAGATCCTGGGCTTCGGCCTGGAAGGTGGCGCCGAACCCAGTTCGCCCATGCAAGCCCGGAGAACAGCTTGGCAAGCCGTGCAAGGCTTGAGAAAGCCTGCGACCCCGGGGTTCAGTCCGGAGATCCTGGGCTTCGGCTTGGAAGGTGGCGCCGAACCCAGTTCGCCCATGCAAGCCCGGAGAATAGCCCGGCAAGCCACGAAGGCTTGAGAAAGCCTGCGGCTCCCGGGGTTCAGTCCGGAGGTCCCAGGCATTGACCTGGAAGGCGGGGCAAAAACCACTTCGCCCACGCGAGCATGAAGGCAATCCTAAGGCCGGACCCGCTCAAGGCCTACTCTGACGCCGCGCGGTCCGGAATGTCCCAACTTTCAACTTAAGCGACGGACGGGACCAGGTCCGCGTTCGTTTTGGCACTCCATATCAACATCTCAGGAAAGAAAAAGAGGAGATGGGAGAGTGGGGAAGGAAGTGAGCTCGAGACTTAGTCAAATCAAACTTTCATTGATCCAAGGAGGAGTACAAACTGGAAATCCCGATAGGCCGAGAGTCCCCAAAAAAAAAAGAAGAAGAAGGAATACAACTACGACAACGGAGGAGGTGAGAAGATGGTGGCTCAGTTTGGTGCAGGGTCGGAGCCCTCCGCCTGGGTCGTGCGCTCCGCATCCTCGCCTTCAGCGGCGGCCGGCTCAGGCGGCTGCTCCGGAGCCACGGCTTCGTCGGTCGCCGGGGCCGCAGGCATGGCGCCGGCCGCACTGGAGGCTCTGCTCTCAGGTCCTTGCCTCCTACCTCCGAGCACCACCCCACTGAGGTCGAGCTCGGGGTAGAAGGCCCCTACCTTCTCCCGGCACATCAGGAACCCCTTCAGAAAGGAGTCCACGGTGGCCTCCCGGACCTCCGATGTGTACTCGTCGGAAGCTCGGAACTTCAGGACGGCCTCCTGCGCCTCCCGCTTTGCGGCCTCCAGGAGTCCGTTGACATATGCACTCCGTTCCTTCGCCACGTTTGCATCTCGCCTGGCCTCCTCCAGCTGGCGCTCCAGCCACTGGGAGTGGGCCTGAAGACGAGCCCTCTCTGCTGCGTCCTCCTCCGCGCGATGCTGGTGGGAGACCCTCTCCTCCGACAGAGAAGACTCCAGCTCCTTGTTCCGCCCCTCGGCGCGCGCTAGGTCGGTTTGGAGGGCCTGATTGCTTGCCCGCAGCTCGACCCCCTTTTCCATGAGGTCCTTGACGTCGGCCGCAAACTTACCGAGCTTCTTCTCCTTCTCGGCATCCCTCTTCGTGTTCCCTACGAGGAAGTTCCTCAGTAGGAGAACGTCATTCCCAATCTGCACAAGTAAAGCAACCGGGTTAGAAGAAAGATCACTGAGGTCACGAAAGACAAAAGAAAATGAGTTCGGGCTTACCGTGAAGAGCTGCGGGAGGATCCCGAGCAAAGCGTCAGCATAGTCCCGACCGCCCCGAGCTCGGCGATCCCGGGCTGTGGAGGCGTACTCCATCACCTTCTCCGCGAGCCCTTTGTCGCGGATGACTGAACACCGGTGGGTGATCACCGATGGCGGAGCCGTCAGTTCAGCTCCAGTGGCGACTGTCCCTCCAGCAGGAGCCGCAGTCGATGGGCCGACAGAGGACACGGTTTGCGCCGTCGGAGCCGCGGCGACAATAGGGCCGGCGCTGGACGGAGCTTCGGGCGGTGGAGCCCCCTCGACGGCAGCACCACCGGATCTGGCAGCCGAGGAATCAACGGCCCCGCCCCGAGGCAGCCTGGGCGGGGGAGCAGCGGCCGCTGGACTAGGTGCAGACGCCGGTGCCACCTCCTGGCTCGCCTCGATGCGGGCCCTCTTGGTCGCGGGCTCATCTACCTCCGGGACATCTCTCTGGGCCGCGCCCTCCAGGAGGCTCTCCAGTGAGAACTTCATGCCTGCAGTACAAAAAAGTAGAAGGTCAGCCAGCTCGGTTATAAAGGCAAAAGAATGCAAAAGTCAAGGGAGGACCGAATCTCACCCGACTCGCGGATGGGACTGATCCCGGCCTCAAAAAGATTCTGCTCCGAAAGCAGAACCTCGAGTGCCGGGACCACGTCGTTTAGCAGCAGGGAGTAGGCCTCCTGGTCCGTCGACTTGACCTGAGAGTTCTGGTTCGGAGACCGGTCCGGTTCACTCCAGGCCCAGTCGACATCCTCGACCGAGGCAAAGAAAAATCGGCTCTTCCACCCCTTGATAGAAGAAGGGAGGTCAAACCGGAGACACCTGGGCCGGGGTGAGATGTACCACCAGCCGTCATCGGTGGAGTACCTCTTCAGGGTGAACATGGCCCTGAAGAGGGAGAAACGGGCAACGAACCCGTGAAAATGACAAAAAACTATGAAGGAAAAGATGACCCGGATGGCATTGGGAGCCAACTGGACCGGAACAAGACGGAAGTGGCTAAGGAAGGAGAGGAAGAACGGGTGCAGAGGGAATCGAAGACCCCCGAGGAAGAAGTCTTCATAGAAGGCTATGCGGTCGGGGCCACTCATGGTGACGCGTTCCCCGGGCCGCGGAACGAATATATGGATTGATCCCGGGATGCCGTAGGCCTCCCGGAGCAAAGAAAGGTCACCCTCGGTCATGGTGGAAGCATGACCGGAGGGACCGGCGGGAAGAAGAGGCGGAGCAGGAAGAGAAAGAAGAGGAAGAGTGGAAGCAATCGGAGGAGACCGGACCCCCCTGGGGATGCCGATGGTGACACCCCTAGGTTGCAGACGCCTACGGATCTCCTCCGGAATCGTTTCCTCCTCTGAGGAGGAAGAAGATGGAGTCCTCGACCGGGACGGACCGGCCTCGTCTGGATTAGAAGAAACATAGCGACGACGCGCCATGGCAAAGAAGAGAACAATGATTCAGAGAAGAAAAGGGAGAGGGGAACTAGAGAGAAGGATGGAGGCACTCACCGAAAATACGCCAAGCGAACGCGGGGCAACGGAAGTAAGTCTGCAGCAAATCGCCCACGGAGCAAGGGAAAAGGCCTCATTCTGGAAAGTCCCCTCCTTTTCAAACTCAGTCGACAGCAGCCGTACCCATCATTCCGCCCCGAGCCACTGGATGATCGCCGCGTGGATGCATGCCCGACACAGACACCTCGTTAGCAGGGTAACGGCCTCTGCCTCGAAGCGACGCATTTATTGTGGGCAAGTGGGCGACGCGTGGCGGCTTCCTATAGGGCTTCAGGCGCATCGAGAAGCGGCGACGAGGATCGTGGCAATTATGATGCAAGATCTTCGCCTCCCCACGTCATATCCGCATTTAATCCCGACGTTCCGTTCTACGATGCCCCAACGGAACGGCGGGCTGGGGGGCAACTGTTACGGCCGTAACGATGACGTGGCCGGGCTCAGATACCGTCAGATATAATCGAGCTACGTGGAGGTTTCTCCGGTCGAGTCAGCACCACATTGCCGAGGTCGAGCTCGGCAAGGCTACTTCGCCAGACGACTTCCCAAGACGAAACTGCTCTCGCTGAAGCCGAGCTCGGTTCGGGGCTCCTCCTGCCACCTCGCCAGGCGTCCACCCAGGAGGGGCCCGCCAAGGCCGAGGTCGGCCGATCCTTCGCTCCTTCGCCAGGTGACCCCCGGAGACGGGTCCATCTCGGCCGAAGCCAGGCGACATCCTGCCACCTCGCCAGGTGTCCACCCGGGAGGTGTCCACCTAGGGCGAGGTCGGCCGATCCTTCGCTCCTTCGCCAGGTGGCCCCTGGAGATGGGTCCACCTCGGCCGAAGCCAGGCGACCTCCTGCCACCTCGCCAGGTGTCCACCCAGGAGGGGTCCACCTAGGGCGAGGTCGGTCGATCCTTCGCTCCTTCGCCAGGTGGCCCCCGGAGACGGGTCCACCTCGGCCGAAGCCAGGCGACCTCCTACCACCTCGCCAGGTGTCCACCCGGGAGGGGTCCACCTAGGGCGAGATCGGCCGATCCTTCGCTCCTTCGCCAGGTGGCCCCCGGAGATGGGCCCACCTCGGCCGAAGCCAGGCGACCTCCTGCCACCTCGCCAGGTGTCCACCCGGGAGGGGTCCACCTAGGCCGAGGTCGGTCGATCCTTCGCTCTTTCGCCAGGAGGCCCCCAGAGACAGGTCCACCTCGGCCGAAGCCAGGTGACCTCCTACCACCTCGCCAGGTGTCCACCCGAGAGGGGTCCACCTCGGCCGAGGTCAGGCCACACATACAGAGAAGGTCCCAAAGAAAGAGGCGCAGGTTCCGAGGTCGTCCCTCGAGCCGTGCGCATCACAGGCGGCGCCCCGTACGGATGGCGGTGGCACACGAAACACCATTTGCATCGGCCCGACAGGTCCCGCAGTTGAGAGGCACGGTTCTGACAAAACAGGGCCCATAGACGGATGGAGCCTGCACTTGGGAAGGAGAGCGCTCTCACTAGGCCCGAGGTCTGACCGGCCGCCTTACCGGCGCCACCCCCCTTTTGTCTTTGCCCTTTTCCCGCTGGACTCGGCGGACGAGGTCGGAAAGCCGCCTGGCCCTCAACACCGAAAGGGGAAAGAGAAAAGGATGGGGAAGGGGAGCCTCCCAGGAGGAGAAGACAGGCGAACAGCGAGAGGAGATAAAAGGAAGGAAGCTGGGGACGACAAGGTAAGCTGATCGGGCTGGGGACAAGTAAGAAACAGTGGCCAAAAGCCTCGTTCCGAGAGTGAGATCCAAGGTCCCGAGAGGGGATCGCTTGGCGTGAGCTCGGCAAGGAGGCCCGGCTGAATTTCTGGTTCCCATAGCATCTTTTCTTACTAGTAAATTCTCTGAGTCTGGAACCCCTTCGGGGGCCCGTCTTGGAGAATCTGTTCCTTCTCGCTGTCTACTAACTTGACCGTCGGAGCTCCCTCGCCGGGATCCCTGGCCAGGGTCTTCTGACCCTCTCTTGCAGGTTCGCTCCAGCCAGGAGCCGCCAGGAGCCAGGCGGTCCGGTAGGATCGACGGATCCGAGGTACGGGCGCGGTGGCAGGAACGGCAACACTTATATACAAAACTAGCAAAGCGACTATTTTGGGTTGGGTGGACAAGATGTGGCAGTCAGCATTTTCTCAACTCCCAATTATAGGAAATGTCTTGGAACAAAGACACTAATAAAGGTGAAGTGCTGAACAAAAAATCCCTTAAAGAAAGCCATTAAATATTGATCAACAAGTTTTAATATATGAAAGTATATAATGTACCTTCTTTATCATCTCAACTTATAAATAAAATGTGGCCTTAGAATTACATTCTTATATATGAAACCGGCAAGAAAAAGCTTCTTTGCCTCTCAACTTTAAAAAATGGGTAAGAGTGACTGGATTTTGAGGACTGCCAAGCAATCTTGCTATTCTAAAAAATCTAATAGCAAAAGAACAAACTCAACTTCTGATGAACCAATATTTCATCCATGAGAAAACTCACAAAAACCTCATTAATCTTTTTAAAACCACATAAACTTGTTATGTACAGCAATTAACCTCCACCATGTCATAACCCCCCACCCAAAGACTCACACCAGTCCAAATAAACTAAGACAAGCTGTAAAGTCCTCATCAAAGTGAGTATAAGAAGCAAACAATGCAATATATATATATATATTCAAACATTAGTGATCCTACTGATCAAAGAGAATCCACTCATTCTTTTGAATAAAATTCTCCATTAAGGACATCTCCAAATGCTCTACTGGTATTTAAGAACTTCACTACACCCTGGAAGTATTCCTAGTCTTGGACTTGGAGCTGCCATACTCCCCATAGAATAGTGTATGAAGAACAAAGCCTCTTCTAAATGGGAGCCATCCTTCGGGCATCATCACTTGCCCTAAATAAGTCTTTATGAATACTACCCTTGCGTACTCCTTCCATGGCCTCCCTAGATAAACTATATATGCCTTTAGCTTCCTCTTCCCCCTAAATGTTATCAAGAACTCCTTGCTATCATTAGCGACGAATTGGTGAAACACGAAACCCATCACCTGCATTGGGTCTGTCTGCCCCTATATCATCATGGTATCACTACCAGCCTTATTCAATCCCAATGCCCACATCACCATCTCAAGGAGACATTCATCGAACACTGCTGTAACATTTCTGAAAACAAAATCGACAGTGACAAAGATCTGACAGCAACATTCCAGCTATTGCAAGGACTGCACATAAAGAGTGTTTTAATGGCCACGGAGCTTGATAATATAGAGGATAGAGTGGTCTCTATCCAATTGGAGCGCCACCACCTGGTGCGCCCCCAGGCTGGTGATGTTCTCGAGGGTGAGGTTGCAAGCCATGAAGCCATTATCGAGGACACCGATGGTCTCAGTGTTGTATGACATCCCAAGGAGGTTCTATGATATTCTAAGAAAATTATATGACATTTCGGTATCCAAATAATTCTCAAAATCATGTTTGACACCATTTTGTGACATCTCAAGGGGGTTCTATCACATCCTAAGAAAATTTTATAATATTTCGGTATCCAAATAGATCACAAAATCAGGTTTGATATCATTTTATATCTTAAAAGGATTCTTTGATATTCTAAGGAAATTCTATGAGAATTCTGATGTGAACTTTAAGTTGTAAATGCAAGCGCACGGTATGCAGAGTAGCATGTCCAGCGAGTACGGGTCGATCCCACGAGAAAATTGAATTTGTGTTTGAACTGTGTTCAAACCCTCGCTTAAATAAGTTAACAAGAATGAACAATGAGCAAAAGTTAATTAAATTGATGAAATAAATAACTTAAAGATCTTGGGCTTTTAAATCCACTAGACCAATGATTAGAAAACTTTTCTAAGGATCTCTCTTATAAATCTTTCCAACTTCTTTCTAAAATAGTAACCAAGTATGGATTATAAAGAGATTAAACTCAACTATAACCCATCAAGGTCCATCAAGGTTAAAGAAAGAAAGAAACGAAAAATAAATTATTGAGCCTTCTATTTTTCATCCTTCTTTCACTGAATCAAGCATGAACTATGAAGGGATTGAAACCCAACAATAGCTCATTAAGTCTCTTTGGCAAGAAGTTTGAAAAGAAAAAAAATTCTTAAAAATTAAAGCCCGAAAAGAAATTCAAAGAAGAGCTTCTAATCATGGTCTAGCTTCATCGCCAATCCTAGAAGGTTCGCTTAGCTAGACATGATTAAAATAAAATTTTAAAAATTATCAAAAAAATAAATAAATAAAAGAAATTCAATCTACACTACTTGCTGAAATATAAATTGCAGAAAGTAAATTTGCAGAATTTAAACTAGACTATGCAGGAATTTAAATGGCATAAAATAAATTGCAAGAAAAAAAAAAATCCTAATGCAAAAATAAAAGTTGCATAAATTGAAACAAGAAAAAAATATTTTTTTTATTGTAAAAGCTAAGTTGATTATAAAAATTTAATTTCTAAGCCATTAATAGAGCTTGGAGTTAAAATAGAAATAAAATTAAAATTAAAAAAAACTAAAGCTCTCGCTTTACTCTCTTTTTGTATATTGAAAGGATGGAAAAAAGTGAAATGGAGAGAGGTTGGGAAAAAAAATAAGAGAAAAGAGGCTAGGCTTCATGTGGAATCTATCAATCGATGGATCCTTCCAGTAATGAAGAGAAGATGCTTTATACATAGGTAAAGAGGAACATGTCGATCTCGTGTCATGTGGAAAGTGTGCTGGTTTCTTATCGCTATCTTCCCCAACCGCATCGGTTCTTATCCTTATCTGTATCCATTTCAATTTTCCATTTTATCTTATATCTCATTCCTTTTCCGCATTCCTATCTCATATCCACTCCCCACATTTGTTTCCATCTTAAAAATTAAACTACGATGTTATCCCGAATCCGAGATCGAGATCGAAGGTGTTATCCATCGATCCTCTTGCTCCTTCGGACATCCAAGCTCCCGACATTCCGACAAGTTTCTGGACGAGCTGCAGAACTGGGATGAAGAGGAGACGGTGCTTAAGAAAGCCCAATGGTTGCGGTCTGGTTGTTTGGGAAGAAGATGGCTAATTGAAGGCTTCTCCCGACGGCTTGGATGGAGACGTTGTTGTTTGGAAGCTCGGATGATGAACTGGGAAGGAGACGACCGGTTGTGGATGGAGGACGGGCGGAGACTGGCTGAGAAAGGAGGGGTAGCCAAGATGGGAAGAAGATGACCCAGGTGTTGGCTTCAGACAGTGATTTCCTCAATTTTTCCGGCCATCAATGGCCTCTCCGGCCATGAGAAGGGTCCCGGCGGTGTGAGATAGATTTCCCGCAACATCTCCGATGAGATCGGAGCTTGGTTTGGCCTGTGGTCCATAGATCTGTTCCATGGACTAGCAACAATGAAGGATGTGAAATGGCTAGCTACTTTGTGGACCAATTGGCTGGGTCACAATGACCCGATGCTTTAATTTCCATGCAGATTTCTTTCAAAATTTATTTTCCGGCTTAATTAAAGTCCGATTTGTGCACCGTTCATAGGACTACAAATGGGTTGGATCGGACCAGGTTATGCTTGATCCCAACCCGACCCGGTTTCTTGATCGGGTCTTGATATTGGACCCAAATCCAATCCAATAAAAAATCGGGTCAGGTCGGGTAGGGTCCATAATCAAAATTATTGATCCAATGGATCATTTAGGTCGGGTCGGGTCCATATATAACCCAACCCCAATCCATAACATACGGGTCTGGTTCGGGTCCAGTTCGGATCGGATCGGATCATGGTTCCATTCATAAAATTTTATTTGAAAAGATGGATCAAGATATAAATAATACTACTGAATAACAACATCCAAACATTTTCCTGATTCCCATGTTTACAAGTATAAATAATACTACTTAATACCCAGTACAGATCACATTCGTTCAACTCTAATACTTGCACGGAAGCCAGCAGCGATAATCAAGCTAGAGGAAAGTTGTTTAGGAGGCAGGAGTGAACTTAAGTGAAATGCTATTGACACAGTGGCGTTCATCAGTAGGTGTATTAAACCCCTACGCTTTAAACACATGACCCAAATGCCCACCACAAGCTACACAAGTGATTTCCGTTCTCCTCCCATCAGGATCGGGCTGTGAATAAAAGTTGGCCTTGTTAGTAATTGTTATCAACACAAATGAACGGGCTGGCAGAAAAAAAGCATCAAACCATAACAGTATTATTATTATTATTATTATTATGTTTATTAAAAAATATTTGGGTCCTATATATGGGTTCGGGTCGGGTCGGTTTGGATCGGGTCATGTATCTGAAGATCCAAATTAACCCAAAAACTTTTATGGATCGGGTTGGATCAGGTCGGGTCTGAATTTAATAAATCCAGATCCGATCCAAAAAATGAACGGGTCTATTTTTTAAATCCGATTCAGATCCATGGATCTTTTAAATGGGTCTGGATCGGGTCTAACCGGGTCGGGCCGGGTCGGGTCACGGATCGACCCGACCCATTTGCAGCCTTAACCATTCATGCCGTTGAACTCCTAAAATCATGCTCTTCACGTTGATGGGATTCTTTCACCAAAACACTACATAAAAATATTAATTTTAATTAAAAAATTAATTTGATTAATAAATTAATGCACTTATTACTTATACTTATTACTCTCCCAACTTGAATCTTACTCGTCCTCGAGTAAAAATTAATTAATGAATTAATTAAGGAGGCTACCAAAAATTCTTAATATCTTTCACAAGTTTACTCTCGACTCAAAGGTTATTTTCATACCCTTTTTATAAGTAGAAGATTTTCCAATAGATAGTAAATGAAATGGGTCATTGAAATATTAATAGCTTCAAGTAGATTGGTTAAGTACAAACTTTTCATTTTTCTAAATAATTCTTAACCAACTTCTATTGTTATTTCTAAATCCTCTACTTCCATGGAGTGGTGAGATATTATTTTAGTGCAAGGATGTTCCTTTTATTGCGACACTTTTCTTTCACTTCTTTTCTTTTTCTTCTCTCTCTTTCTTTTTTTCAAATATAGACCGTGCAATGTCTTAATCCTTAAGCTTTCTGTTTAACCCTTGTAACAAGTTTTCAACCAATGCCTCCCAGACCAGTTAGCCTTAGGGCACTAGGTGTAGAACACCCCTCGGGCTTACTGATTTAAGTCAAAAAGGCTACAGATCAAAACTGGTTGTATAACAAAATTTCTTCACATCTTCACTTTTTGGCATGAGACTCAACCGTTTATTAAGATGAAAAGGCCCGTTTACTCGGTGGAACAATGTTTAGAACTTGCTTTATTATCTCATTCTTTTTTTTAAAACTAATAAAGGAACTTTGCATTTAACAACACCCACACACATCCAAGAGATAGATTCTTCTTCAATACGAATAGAAGGGTTAGAATTATCTAGGAATTGATTTCATTTTACTTACCATTTTTACTTAAGTCTATTAATATTTTACCCCTCAATATTTCAAACAATATCTAGACTGTTCAATCAATTACTTATCAAAAGTGTATGATTTACCCTCAGTTTAAGATCGACAAGTGTAAGATTATTAAGATAAAGGCAACTCCAAATATATACTTATTTCACTTTTTATCCCCCCATAAATAAAAAATAATTCTTAAATGTATGCATGATATGGTATAAAGGAAACGAAGACACTTGAGTAAGAGTTTTATTGAGCTCTCCCCCTAACTTAGCCAATGGAGCTCATTTGAGTCAGAATATGAAAACCTAATAAAAAAATAATTACAAAGAAATAAGTCGAGTTGCCTCCCAAGGGTGCTAAGTTTAATGTCTTCAGCCAGACCAAATGGATCTTTTAAATTATGTCGGTTGAATATCCACTAAATTATCAGATATACCTAGCCACGGTGGATGGTTGGACGAAGTCCAATCAGTAATGTCCCACACGATCTCTTTGTTATGTGTATCTATAAGATGTATCTCCTGATAGTAGGTACCTGGAAATGGCTTGGTTGATGGTTTATCCATAAGTGTTTCAGTAGGAGGCTCACATCTTTGGCTATTTTTATCATCACTAAATATTTTATCAATATATTCATACTCAAGTGTTGGCTAGATACTAGACTCAAGATCGACTTCCTCATCGCTAATGTCTATAGGTTCATAAATTTCATCTTGGATTACACTCACATTAGCATGCTTGGTAGATTTCTATTCCAAATTGAATATATTTAGCTTAATAGTCATATTTCCAAAGGATATCTTCATAATTCCATTATGATAATTGATTTCAGCATTAGCAGTAGCTAGAAATGATCTTCTTAAAATAACTGGGATATACTGGTTCAGTCTTCAAAATAATGAAATCTACAGGGAAGATAAAATTACCAACCTTAATTAAGACATCCTCTACCATTTCTTTAAGGATTCTAAAAGATCGGTCTGCTAATTATAATGTGATTCCTGTTGGCTGTAGTTTTTCTAATCCCAATTGTTAATAAACTGAATAGGGCAAAATATTTACACTAGCCCCTAAATCAAGTAAGGCCTTCTCAATGTGGGTTTCTCCTATAACACATGAAATTGTAGGAGATCCTGGATCCTTGTAGTTTATAGGCATGTGACTTAACAAGTATGAACTTACACTTGCTGCTAAGAAAGCTTTCTTTAGTATATTGGTAGTCCTTTTCTTGGTACAAAGATCTTTTAAGAATTTAGCATAAGTCGGAACATGTTGGATCATATCTAGTAGAGAAATATTTACTTGAACTTGCTTAAACACCTCTAACATTTTGTCTAAATGTTCTGATTGTTTATTAGACCTTAATCAATTAAGAAAATGAGCTCTAGAAATTATGGGAACCTGATTTTTTGGACTATTAATTTCAAAATCTTGAGTTTGTAAGGTAGGTTGTTCATTGGGTAGCTCAGCTGACTCAGTAGTTAAATCCTCTCTAATGTTAGATGTATCTACCTTATTATCTACTTGCTTTCCTGATCTCAAAGAATAAATAGCATTTACTTGATTGACTTGATTTTCTTGGGGTGGATGACCATTTTGATTTCTTGGGTTGGGCTCAGGTTGGCTAGGTAGCCTACCTCGTTCTCTTTCATTAATGGTAGATGGTAGCTGACCCACCTGCATTTCCAAGCGGACTATGGACTAAGAGTTTGAATTTAGAAGTTAGCGCATGGTTTGCATAAAATTATTCAATGTGGCACTGGTGTCAATATTGGATTTGGCTAGGGCTTTCAGGCTTTTCTCTAAAGAACTAAGTCTTTTATCATTGTTATTGAAGCCTAGTAGTAACGGATTATTCATCATAGGATTAGGCCTTAGGTTTTATTGATTGAAACTAGAACAACCTACATTTGGGTTATGTGACCATGAGAAATTTGAATGATTCCTCCATCCTGGATTATATGTGGGTGCATACGAATTGTTCATGGGTCTCTAGTATGTATCATTCACCTGTGCACATCCATTCTCTATTGGGTTCATCAAGAGTGGACATTCCTCAAGGACATGGTCTGGTGCATTGCACCCATTACACATTGGTGCAGACACTTGGTTCAAACTGGCTAATTTCTGAAGTTCTAAGGCCTCTAACCTACGGTCAAGGTTGCAATTTTGGCTTCTACAGCTAAGGAAGTCTGCATTTTATGCATTCCACCTCTTTAAGGTGTGGATCTTTCTAGTTCCCTAGTTATTTTTCATTATAAATTCTTTTCAATTAGGTCCTCTAGAAATTGCCATGCTTCATTAGGTTCTTTATACATGAATTGGCCTTAACACATAGACTCTAGCATGGTTCCTGAATTGGAATCTAAATCCTTATAAATGATTTGGCATAGTCTCCAAGTTTCTATTTCATGATGTTGATATTGGGTCAAGAGGTTCTTAAAATGATCAAAGTATTTCTAAAATGACTCACCAGCTAATTGATAAAATTGGTTTATTTCATTTCTAATTTTAGCTATTTTATGATGAGAAAATATTTCTTTAAGAATACTCTTACAAAGCCCTCCCAAGTCGTGATAAATTGATTTGGAAGACTATAAAGCCACTTTTTAGCATCATCTTTAAGGGCAAAATTAATCAATCTCAGCTTAATTTTGTCCTCTGACAATTATTGTAGCTCATAGTTGCACAAACCTCTTCAAATTCTCTAATAAATATACATGCATTCTCTATTCCCGTGAACTTTGGAAGCATATTAATCATTTGAGGTTTGATTTCAAAATTATTTACCATGGGTTGGGGCAACCTTATGCAAGAAGGTTGGACGAAACCAACTGGATAACATAAATCCTTAAGGAGTTGGTGTTGATTCGTTAAATCCATAGTAGAAGTTGTAGGATCTGAAACAAGAATTAAATCAATTCTAACAAATCAACTTGATATCCTTCTCCACACAGGAGTTGGAGAATTCACTAAATCTAATGTCTTCTATTTTTTTAAATTTTGAATATTTATATTTTTTATTTATATATTTTTTTAATTATTTTTTTTATTTTTTATTTTAGAAGCTTTTCTTCAAAAAAATCTAAATCAATTCAACCTTTTCAAACCCTAAGACAACCATGCAACATAACTTCCAATTATGCCAGGACAACCTTATATCAAGGCAATCAAGATTGAAAATACCTAAAATAATTTAATTAATTATTTTTAATTTTTTTAAAAATTTTTAAACAAGTTTCACATAAAATTAATCCTATCTTGGGGTTAACCTAGAACTAGACAGCTCCTAACTGGTCCAAGTCAACCTTCAAGTACTCCAAGTTCGAACCAATTCACCAAATTGACCAAGTAAGTGTAAGATTAGTGGGGGTCCCCCCGTTGCTTTCTTTAGACACCAATTGGATTGGCCAGGTCAGCGAACTGAACCAATTAAGTAACCACCTTTCTTCGGGACTAAGATCCCTGAACCACTTTCCTAGACACCAATTCAATGATCGAAACTAGCTTGGTATAACCCTTAGGTGTCCTTGTTCTAATGAGCTCAGATGTCCCTAGGGTCAGCATCTAATTGATTTTATTTTAAGCTTGGGTTAATGCAAATGAAGGAGTCTTGTTTGTGGGCTAAGAAAGGGTGATGAACTCCCCACCTTATCTTGTTTAGGTTCGTGCCCTTAACATAATTTAGAAATGCTATGCATAAACAAAAAGATGAAACAAGTTTAAATTAAAAACTAAACTAAACTAAGATCAAGATGAAAATAAAATTTACTGAAAAAAAATGAAATAATTTAAAATTTGTACCTGCTTTCAGCACTCACAAACTTAAAAATAAATGATAGGCAGATTAAATTAAAGCAAGAATTTAAAACATAATTTAAAATAAACCAAGATCCCTGGAAATGGTACCAAAAACTTGATGTGAACTTTAAGTTGTAACCGCAAGCGCACGATGTGCAGAGTAACACATCCAACAAGTACGGGTCAATCCCACGAGAAAATTGAATTTTTGTTTGAACTGTGTTCAAACCCTCGCTTAGATAAGCTAACAAAAATGAACAATGAGCAAAAGTTAATTAAATCGATGAAATAAATGACTTAAAGATCTGAGACTTTTGAATCCACTAGACCAATGATTTGATAACTTTTTTAAAGATCTCTCTTATAAATCCTTCCAACTTTTTCTATATTAACCAAGTATGAATTATGAAGATATTTAACTCAACTAAAACCCATCAAGATTAAAGAAAGAAAGAAATGAAAAATAAATTATTAAGCATTTTATCTTTTATCCTTCTTGTACCGAATCAAGAATGAACTATGAAGGGATTGAAATCCAACAATAGCTCATTAAGTCTCTTCGGCAAGAAGTTTGAAAAGAAAAAAACTCTTAAAAATTAAAACCTAAAAAGAAATCCAAAGAAGAGCTTCTAATCATGGTCTAACTTTATCACCAATCCTAAGAGGTTCGTTTAACTAGACATGATTAAAATAAAACTTTAAAATTATTAAAAAAATAAATTAATAAAAGAAAATCAATCTACACTACTTGTTGAAATATAAATTACAGAAAGTAAATTTGCAAAATTTAAACTAGACTAATTGTAGGAATTTAAATGGCATAAAATAAATTACAAGAAAAAAAAAAACTATCTTAATGCAAAAATAAAAATTGCCACTAATAAATTGAAACAAGAAAAAAAATAAATTTTTATTGTAAAAGCTGATATTTGATTACAAAGGATTTAACTCCTAAGCCATTAACAGGACTTAAAATTAAAATAATTTTTTTTTTAAAAAAAATTATGCTCTCACTCCCTGGCTTACTCTCCTTCTCGTATGTTAGAAGGGTAGAAGAAAGTGAGACGAAAAGAGGTTGGAAAAAAAAACAAGAGGAAAGTGATGACGGGTTAGGCTTCAGGTGGAATCTATCAATCGATGGATCTTCCCGGTAATGAAGAGATGATGCTCTATATATAGGTAGAGAGGAATGCATCGATCTCGTGTCGTATGAAAACCGTGTTGGTTTCTTATCTCTATCTTCCCTAACCGCATCAGTTCTTATCCTTATCTGTATCCATTTCGGTTTTCCATCTTTATCTCATATTTCTATTCCGCATTCCTATCTCATATCCACTCCCCGCATTTGTTTCCCATCTTAAAAATTAAACTATGATGTTATCCGAAATACGAGATCGAGATCGAAGGTGTTATCCATCGATCCTCTTGCTCCTTCGGACATCCAAGCTCCCGACATTCCGACAAGTTTCTAGATAAGCTGCAGAACTGGGATGAAGAGGAGACTGTGCATGAGAAGGCCCAACGGTGGTGGTGTGGTTGTTTGGGAAGAAGATGGATGATTGAAGGCTTCTCCCGATGGCTTGGATGGAGACGCTGTTGTTTGGAAGCTTGGACGATGAACTGGGAAGGAGACGACTGGCTGTGGATGGAGGACGGGCGAAGACTGTCTGGGAAAGGAGGGCAGCCAAGATGCGAAGAAGATGACCCAGGCATCGACTTCGAATGGTGATTTCCTCGATTTTTCTAGCCATTAATGGCCTCTCCGGCTATGAGGTGGGTCCTGATGGTGTGAGACGGATTTCTGGCAACTTCTCCTACAAGATCAAAGGTTTGTTTGGCCTGTGGTCCACGGATCTGTTTCGTGGACCAGCAACAATGGAGGATGTGGAACGGCTAGCTACTTCGTGGACCAATTGGCTGGTTCACAGTGACTCGATGCTTTAATTGAAGTTCGTGCAAATTCCTTTCAAAATTCATTTCTTTGCTCAATTGAAGTTTGATTTGCATGCTTTCATGCTGTTGAACTCTTAAAATCATGCTCTTTGCATTAGTAGGGTTCTTTCACCAAAACACTACATAAAAATATTGATTTTAATTAAATAAAGTCAATTTGATTAATAAGTTAATGCACTTATTACTTATACTTATGTACTTATCAAATTCTATAAAATTTTAAGGGGATTCTATAACATTCAAGTATCTCAATATATCCCAAAATTATGTTTGATACCATTTTATGACATCCCAAATGGATTCTATGACATTCTAATAAGATTCTATGATATTTTGGAATCCAAATACTAAAATCATATTTGACACCATTTTATGACATTCCAAAAGGATTCTGTGGTGGTATCCAAATATATTTCAAAATTGGATTCGACACCATTCTATATCATCTTAAGGGGATTCTATGACGTCTTAGGGATTCTATGATATTCTAATATCTAAATATATCTCAAAATTAGATTTAATACCATTTTATGACATTCCAAAGAGGTTATATGATTTCTTAAGGAGATTCTATGACATTTTGGCATCTAAATAGGTTCTAGAATCATGTTTGACACCATTTTATGACATTCCAAAGAGGTTCTATGACATCCTAAAAAATTCTTTGATATTTTGATATCTAAATAGGTCACAATATCAGGTTTGACATCATTTTATGACATTTCAAGGGTTCTATGATATTATAAGGAAATTCTATGATATTCTGGTATCTAAATAGATTTTAAAATCAGATTTGATACGATTTTATGACATCCCGAGATGATTCTATGATATTTTAAAAGGATTTTATGACATTCTAGTATCCAAATATATCCCAAAATCAAGTTTGGTATTATTTTATGATTTTTTAAGGAAACTCTATGATATTCTGATATCCAAATATATTTAAAATCAAGTTTGGCACCATTTTATGACATCCCAAGAAAATTCTATAATATCCTATGGGGATTCTATTACATTTTATTATCTAAATAGATTCCTAAATTGGGTTTGACACCATTTTATGATATTCCAAGGAGGTTCTATGATATCCTAAAAAAAATTTATGATATTTTGGTATTCAAATAGGTTCCAAAATCATGTTTGACACCATTTTATGACATCCCAAGAAAGTTTTATGACTTCCTAAGAAAAATCTATGTATTTAGGTATTCAAATAGATCACAAAATTAGGTTTAACATTATTTTATGACATCTCAAGAGGATTATATGACATTCTACGAGAATGCTATGACATTGGTATCCAAATAGATCTCAAAATCATGTTTAGCACCATTTTTAGACATTCTAAGAGGATTCTATAACATGCTAAGAGGATTTTATGACATCTGGTATTCAAATATATCCCAAAATTGGATTTGATATCATTTATGACATTGTAAGAGATTTTATGCTATTCTAAGAAGATTTTATGACATCCTGGTATCAAATAGGTCCCAAGTTATATTTGGCATCATTTTATGACATCCCAAGAGGGTTCCATAACATTTTAAAGGGATTTCATGACATTCTAGTATCCAAATAGATCTTAAAATTAGGTTTGACACCATTTTATAACATTCTAAAAAGGTTCTGTAACATTCTAAGAAAGTTTTATGACATTCTGGTATCTAAATAAGTTCCAAAATCAACTTTGATACCATTTTATGACATTCAAAGAAACTTTTTTGACATCCTAAGGGGTTCTTTGACATTCTGATATCCAAATAGATCCTATTGCCACCTGGATCATCGTGGCCTGTAGCTTCCATGTGGCATCGGTTGGTGGTGCTCCCGTCCGGCATCCAATGCACGTGCCCGAACCTGCAAAAAAAAGGAGACCCAGGCCAGGGATCCCAGCGGGGACACTCCGACATCAAGTCAGAGGATGATCCAAGGGAACAGATCCTCATCGGTGGATCCCAAAGCGGTCTGCACACTCGGAGGTTTTTAAGAAAGAGATGAAGTGGAAGTTTGGGTCGAGAAGGAGGGTGCGAGCAGTGGTGACTGTCGAGACTCTCTCTGGAAGTTCTTAGAGGCTCCTGATGTGCCTTGTGCTTCGCGAAGTTGGCTGCCCCTTCTCGCTTACCTTCTGCCAGAGGCCACTTTTGATTTTCTTATAGGCGGGTTGCACCTCGAGCAAGGTACAGAGTTATGTCTCTTTTGTTTCTCTTGGGCGCTCCCTGCACCAGTGGGACGTAGGCTCACTCTCCTTCCCCCTCCCCCCCGAGGTGGTAGGGGGCCAATTACCAGCTGAGCCAATAGAGCGTGGAGGGGCACGCGTCCCTTTCATGGCAGGAAGATGTGCTGCGGACCCTGATGCCCTGATAGGATGCTTCTCCTCATTGGTGCCATCCCACCATCTAAGTGGGGACTTGGCAGAGCACCGGTCTGGGCGTAGATGCTACAAGGTCTAAATTCTCTGACGAGACCTTCCTCTTTCGGATGGTGCGGATAATAGGTAGTGGAGCTCCCTTTCCCAAGTGGCACAGGTAGTGGACTGGGAGTTCGGTGGCTCTGGTGAGGCGCTCCTCCACAAACTGACATGCCCTAGCGAAACTCCACTCCGTGGGGGAACAGTTGGCGTGCTCTGGAGGGGAGCCATTCCTTCAAACGTTCCAAGCAGCATGCTGTCACCCGTCAGGCATGCTAGTCTCCCCGACCATACCAAGGTGAGGGCGATGACGCCACTTGCCAGCACTACCGCTTGTTTGCCCAAGGGTGCTCGGGGAAGAGACAGTGTTCACCTAAAATGTTTGTACCTGTCCTCAGAGAAGAAGTTGACCATGACCATGAGATCAGCCTCGAGCGGGGAAGAGGACTTCCCCCATAAGCACGAGGAACGAGGGTGCGACCCCGGCCAAGGTTCGACATCGAGGGAACCGCACCAATACGAGGGGCACGAAGAACGAGAGCATGACCTCGGCCGGGGCTTGACCTCGGGGGTGCCACTTCAGCATGAGGGGCACGAAGAATGAGGGCCTGACCTTGGCTAGGGCTCGACCTTGGGGTAGCTACTCCAGCACGAGGGGTACGAAGAACGATGGCCTGACCTCCACCGAGGCTCGACCTTGGGGGAGCCACTTTGGCATGAGGGACACAAAGAACGAGGGCCTGACCTCGACCGGGGCTTAACCTCGGGGGAGCCATTCTGGCACGAGGGGCATGAAGAACGAGGGCCTGACCTCGATAAGGGCTCGATCTCGGGAGAGCCACTCCGACATGAGAGGCATGAAGAACGAAGGCCTGACCTCGACCGGGGCTTAACCTCAGGAGAGCCACTTCGGCATGAGGGACACGAAGAATGAGGGCTTGATCTCGGTCAGGGCTCGACCTCGGGAGAGCAACTCCGACATGAAAGGCATGAAGAATGAGGGCCTGACCTCGGCTGGGGCTCAACATTGGGGGAGCCACTCCGGCACGAGGGGCCCAAACCAAAGGAGGTCTCGCCAAAGTCTTTGCCTAGTTGGCATTGCCTGCCAACGTGGTTGCAAACTGGATCCAAGAGGAGCTCCATGTCAGTGGTCCTGCCATATCAGTTGCCCCCCACTCACGAGTCTCGATGCAACATGGTGCTCGGGATGAAGGGAGTTATAGTGATGCTGATATGGAAAAAATAAACAATCGGCACCATTAAATGCCACGATCATTGGCGATTCGTAGATCATGCCTCGAGGTCAATGCAGGGATGCCACGTCAACAGGTCCAAGGTATCATAATGGTTGACATCATGCTCGAGATGATCTCAGAATATCGAGGTGTCATTCTCAATTGATGTCGACATATGGTGCGCATTCAGTGACGAGATGACCGAATGGATGCACGGGCGTAGCCTGTCCATTTTGAAAGGGAGGAAAACTTTTCTCAAACCATCTATTTCAAACCTTCGGACCTCGCAAACAAGACAGAGCCCTTCTTTTCTGGTTCGCCGCCTTTTTCCTCGAGGCATCCAAGTCAGTCCTTCCCACCCTTGTCTTCTTCCTTGCCTTCCTTATCTCTGATTAGGTTGAGAGAGTCCCGCCTTAGGACCCGTAAGCCTTCCATTCCTTATCTTCCACTTCTTTGTCTAGAGATGAGTCCCTCGGGTTGGGGTCGTCCTCCCTCTAGCAACCCTAACAAAGTTGGACCTTCCCGGTCGAGGACCCCATCCTCCAATGAGGAGGATGAGGTTCCCTTGAGCATTAGTGTCCGTAGGAGCATTCGACCAACAAGGATAGTCATAGGTGGTCCCAGGGCCCCTCGTCTTGCTCCTCCCCCACCTAGTCCTCCAGTTGCTCCTTCCGATTCGACTGGTCCCTCTGGCATCACCTCAGTGATGATCGGAGAGGACCTCTCATAGCTCCGGGATATATACAGGATCCCATACTCTGTCCAGCTCTCTGCCCCGAGGCTGAGGGAGTGGGTCACCTCTGACGGCCCAGGGTGGATTGCTCTATACGAGAACTTCTTTCTTAGGGGTCTTCATCTACCTCTGCATCATTTCTTCCTCTCCTTCCTCAATAACTTTAATCTAGTTCCGACCCAGCTCACTCCCAATGCCATTAGAGTTATCTCCTGCATCATAGTCCTCTGTCATTTCCACGGGATTGTCGTCCGTTTTCCCTTTTCAAGTTATTTTTCACCCTGAAGCGCCACCCCATCGATGAGGGTTGGTGGTTTATTGCTCCTCGCTTGAGGGGCATTAAGTTTGAACTCTTCTCTTCCATCAAGGGATGGAAGAGTAAGTATTTCTTCACCTTGATTGAGAGGGTCGACTGGGTCTAGAGCGATCCGGACCGGTCTTCGAACTATAACTTCTAGGGGGAGCCAGCAGACCGGGAGGTGTATGACCAGCTCGTCACCTCCCAGATTCTTTTTCTTCAGGATCTGCTAACTGAGCAGAACCTGCATGATGCTGGGGTCAACCCAATCTGGGCCCTAGGTGAGCCTTCTTCGATCATGTCTCTTTTCTTCCTTGAATCCTTCTCAGCTTTGGTACTAACTCGCCTTCCTTCTCCTTTGCAGGCATGAAGTTCTCCCTGGATCAGATTCTGGAGATGACCCAGAAGAGGGGTGCGTCTCCTGGGTCCAGGGAAAGCCCAGCAAAAAGGGCCCATGAGGAACCCAGACAGTGGCCCAGATTAACTGCCCCGTTTGGCCAGGAGAGCGAGGTGATTGGGCCGACCTCCTCGTCGCCCAGGCTACATGCCCAACTCTCGATCCGGGGGCCCGATGCGGTGGCATGGGCTAGGCCTGTGGCCCATGTTATAGCTGAAGCCCGAGAGAAAATCGAGGTGGAGGTCGAGCCGGAAAAGAGAGAGAGGGCACCATGTCCACCACCCCCATCAGCGACCGAAGCGGCGGTTCATGGTCGGCGGCCTAGATTCCTCCGTCATCAACTTCCTCAGGATCGGTGGCGGTTGCAGCACCGCCAGCCCCAGCAGTTTAGAAATCTCGATGACCGTGCAACCAAACTCGGTGATCACCTAGGATGTCGCGTTGGCCGAGCAGATGATGGAGTTCGCCATCCAATCGCGCGACTGTCGGGAGAGGGGCGGCAAGCTACTGTCGGAGGCCATCACTGGCATGCTACCTCAGCTCTTTAACGTAAGTTCCTTTATCCATTGGCTCCTTTTTGCATACCAATAAGACCATCCTCACTGATATTCTTGTTGGCATAGATCGACACCGATATCCTCCTGATTTGGGACTACTGCGCCCAGTAGGCCAAGCAAGAGGCCCAACAGAAGGTGCAGATGGAAGCATTTGGGGAGGAGGCTAAGACCTAGACAGAGAGGGTCCAAGCTCTCGAGGACCGGAGGACCCTCCTTGCTGAGCTGGCCGATGCAAAGGCAGTGGCAGCTGGAGCTGACAAGCGGGCCAGGGACATGGAGGTGTCCTTGGCCACCAAGAGGGGGAAGGTCACCCGTCAGGTGGAGGAGTCCGCCACAGAGGTGGCGCGTTTGGAGGGGCAATCTCGGGCCCTCCAAACTCGTTTGGAGGTGGCATTGGCGCGAGTAGCATCAACGGAGGAGAAGGCAGCCATGGCAGTGGCCTTGATGGAAACTGCCAAGAAGGAAGCAGTAGAGGAGGTGCCGAGGTTCAAAGCCTCGACAAAATTTGCATAAGAGGTACAGGAGGCGATCGTGGACTCCTTCATGAAAGGGTTCACGGTATGCCGGTCGAAGGTGGCGCAGGCCTTCCCGGGGCTGGACCTGGAGGCCATCATCGTTCCAGCAGCCCCTGGCACCAGTGTTGAGGAAGCAGGGCCTTCAACCGAAGCAGACGAGGCAGCGAGCCCACCATCAGCTTTCGAGGCAGCACCCCCATCAACAGAGAGCCAGGGGGATGCCGGTGATCCCCCCCCCCGCCATCCCAGGAAGGAGCCCGTGGAGTTGTACTTGTACTTAGGATTTTTTTTCTTTTCCTTTTCACTTCTTTAGGGGCTACCCAGCCTGTCGGGGTCTCCTCTACTATAAAGAAACTTTGATTAATGAAGTCCATCATTTTTTTCATTGAATACTCCTCTCCTTTCTCTCTTTTTTTTTCTTTCTTTTTTTCTTTTGACTCCTCGCGCTTAGGAGTTTTTGCTCGAGGACCATCTTAATGGAATTTCTCCTTTTGCATCAGATTGTCTTCTTCCTTTTTCTTTTCCTTCTGGTGTATGAGTATGAATCTTCGTTGTGACCACTGCACCAAGACTTCTCGGGCTCTAGTTCTTCCCAGTGGCCCCTTAGTGATAGTTAGCGACCGAAGGGGACTTAGTAGTCCCGTTAGTTGCCTTTTCCATGCTAGGAGCTTTTCCAAGGGTCTTCAGGGGTTTGGCCATGGTTGACCACCTATCTTAGGGCCTCCAAAGTTCTGCGGCTCCCTCCCTGATCCAGGATTTGGTGGATGGCTTGAAGGACCTTGGAGGTTCCTGCAAGTTATCCCTGCCAAGCCGGAATGCAGTTGATTTATGGGGCAAGAATCCTAGACCTACCATCACTAGCTTGGGAGATTGGCTTGTCTTTGCCGGACTAAGCATCCGATGGATTGAATATGGGACTTCTGGAGCATCCCCGCTTACCGTCGCCGGACTGAGGGTTCGATGGATTGAATGCAAGACTTCTAGAGCATCCTGACTTGCCGTCGTCGGACTGAGGGTCTGACGGATTGAAAGCGGGACTTCTGAAGCATCCTCGCTTGCCATCACTGGACTAGGGGCCTGACGGACTAAATGCAGGATTTTTGGAGCATCCCGGCTTGCCATCGCCATACTAAGGGCCCGATGGATTGACTGCGAGACTTCTGGAGCATCCCGGCTTTGAAGTACGGGGCTTCAGGAGTTTCCTGGCTTTGAAGTACGGAGCTTCAGGAGTTTCCTGGCTTTGAAGTGCGGGGCTTCAGGAGTTTCCCGGCTTTGAAGTACGGGGCTTCAAGAGTTTCTCGACTTTAAAGTGCGGGTCTTCAGGAGTTTCCCGGCTTTGAAGTGCGGGGCTTCAAGAGTTTCCTGACTTTGAGGTATGGGGCTTCAGGAGTTTCCCGGCTTTGAAATATGGGGCTTCAAAAGTTTCCCGACTTTGAAGTGTAGGGCTTCAAGAGTTTCCCGGCTTTGAGGTGCGGGGTTTTAGGAGTTTCCCAGCTTTGAGGTGCGAGGCTTCAGGAATATCTCAGCTTTGAGGTATGGGGCTTCTGGAGTTTCCCAGCTTTGAAGCCATGGCTTCAGGAGTTTTCCGCTTTGAGGAACGGGGCTTCAGGAGTTTCCCAGCTTTGAAGTGTGGGGCTTCAGGAGTTTCTCGATTTTGAAGTGAGGGGCTTCAGGAGTTTCCTGGCTTTGATCATTAGATTTAGAGTCGAGCAAAGATTTTCCTGCACACGTAAAAATGGCATTGCATCAAAAAAAAAATTCATTGTTGGAGAGAAACCTTACATTATTAGTAGTACATCCTTAGGTTGCTGGCATTCCAAGTTCGAGGGAATTAGGTGCCATCAAGCCCGGTGAGGTAGTAAGCTCTGTGAGGAAGGGTCTCGACCACCCTGTAAGGGCCTTCCTAGTTGGGGAAGAGCTTGCCACATTTCCCGGGCTGCAAGACTTCAATCCATCGCAAGACCAGGTCGCCCGGACGAAAGGTCTTCGGCTTCACACGGGAATTGTAGTACCGGGTGACTAGCTACCTGTAGGCCACCATGCGAAGCCGAGCCTTGTCTCTTATCTCTTCTGGAAGGTCTAGGTTGAGCAGAAGTTCGGTTGGATTCTCAGCTTTATCGTACTGTTCTATCCGGAGTGTGGGTAGGCCCAGTTCTACTGGAATTACAGTCTCAATTTCGAAGACAAGATTGAAGGGCATCTCACATGTCACCGTCTTGGGCTTGGTGTGGTAGGCCCAAAGAATGCTAGAATGTTCTTCAGCCCACCGGCCCTTGGCCTAGTCTAGCCTAGTCTGGAGCCCTTGAAAGATGGTCTGACTGGTCACCTCAGCCTTGTCGTTGGTCTGGGGGTAAGCCATCGAGGTGAAATGGTAGCGGATGATAAGGTTAGCACAGAACTCTTCAAATGCTTGGTTATCAAACTGCCATCCATTGTCTGTGACGATAGAGTGAGGAAGTCTGAAATGATAGACAATCGACTTCCAAAGAAAGGATCTGACCTTGGCTTCAATAATCCACGCCAATGGCTCGGCCTCGACCCACTTGGTAAAGTAGTCGATGGCCATTATTAGGTATCTCCTCTTTCCGGACATAGAGGAAAAAGGACCCAAGATGTCCATTCCCCACTGAGCAAATGGCCAGGGGGTGGAGATCTGAGCGAGTGACATAGCTGGTTGATGCTGTATGCAGGCATGCCATTGGCAGCAGTCATATTTCTTTACGAAGTTGGCTGCATCCTCCCTCATCGTCTTCTAATAGTAACCTTGGCGGAGGGCTTTGTATGCCAATGTCCTACCCCCCACATGGCTCCCACAGAGGCCTTCGTGTATCTCTTGGAGCACAAAGACGGCCTCTGAGGGTCTCAAGCACTTCAAAAGTGGATAAGAATAGGACCTGCAATAGAGTTGCCCATCCATCAACACAAAGCATGCGACCTTCTTCTTGAGGAGGCTAGCCTCTATGCGATTCTCGGGCAGGGCACTGTCGGTAATATACCTGATATAACGATCCATCCAGCTAGGTTCAGGAGCGACCTGCTGGACCTCGACGGGTAGCTCGTAGCTAGGAGCTTGAAGGTATTCGATGTAGGCACATCCTAATGATGAGTCTGGAAAAGTTGCCAGCCTGGCATCGGCATGAGAGTTCTTTTCCTGGGGAATGTGGGAGATGTTGAAATGCCTGAAACCAGCTGTACTCATGCATACTTGCTCTAAGTACTTTAACATCTGAGAGTCTCGGGCTTCGAACTCTTATGAGACCTGGCCAGCTACTAATTGCGAGTCAGTAAAGACTCTCAAGTTAGACACTCCTAGCGCACAAGACACCCTTAACCCCGTAAGGAGTGCCTCATATTCTGCCTGGTTATTGGTGGCCTCGAACGGGAAGTGCAGTGCGTACTTGGCCATGACCCCATCATGATTGGCGAGGATGAGACTAGCTCCGCTTCCTTCTACATTCGATGCACCATTTACATGGAGAACCCAGACCTCCTCGTCAGTCGGTGACTCTATCTGGTGCTCCGAAAAAGCTTCCTCCGGTTCTTCACCCATGTCGGTGCACTCAACCAGGAAGTCTGCCAGTACTTGTACCTTTTAGGATGGCCTCGGGCGATAAGTGATGTTGAACTCACTAAGCTTCAGCGCCCACTTCGCCAGATGCCCTGACATGTCCGGATGGCTGAGTATGGCCCTCAACGGTTGATCAGTCAGGACCATGATCGGGTGGGCTTGAAAATATGGCTTAAGACATTGAGCAGACATAATGAGTGTGAAAATTAGTTTTTTAGAGTGGATGTACCTGATTTTTGCATCCCGAAGGAGCTTGCTGATATAGTACACCAGCTTTTGAACTCCATCACCGTCCATGCGAACAAGCACTAAACTGATAGCTCCCAGGGTGACTGCCATATATAGGAGGAGCTCCTCCCCGTCCTCCGACCTGGAAAGCAGTGGCGGTGATGCCAGGAATTTCTTCAGTTCCTCGAAGGCCTCCTGGCATTCCCTCATCTAGGCAAAGTTGTGCATCTTGTGCAACACCTTGAAGAAAGGTAAGTAGCGATCAACAGAGCGTGAGATGAACTGGCTTAGGGCCACGATCCTACCATCAGGTGTTGTACTTGCTTCTTCAAGGTGGGGTGTTCCATGTCAATGATTGCATGAACCTTCTCCGGGTTGGCTTCAATTCTCTTCTAAGTTACCATGAAGCCCAGGAATTTTTTGGCCACCACGACGAAGGTGCACTTGGCTAGATTCAACTTCATCTGGTGAAGGCAGAGATTGTGGAAAGCTTCTGCCAAATCCATAACATGGTCTGACTCTAGCCAGCTCATGACAAGCATGTCGTCCATGTAGACTTGCATGTTATGGCCGATTTGGTCTTTGAAGACCTTGTTGACTAAATGTTGGTAAGTAGCTCTAGCATTCTTCAGACCGAATGGCATCATCCGATAGCAATATGTCTCATGGTCCATTATGAAGGCAGTGTGCTCCTCATCTTTCGGGTACATCCGGATCTGGTTGTACCCGGAGAATGTATCCATGAAGGCGAGTAGATGGTGCCTCGAGGTGGCATCCACTAGCTGATCAATCTTCGGGAGAGGGAAGCTATCTTTTGGACAGGCTCGGTTGAGGTCGATGTAGTCTACACAGATCCTCCACTTCCTATTGGCTTTCTTGACCATGACCATGTTCGCCAGCCAGTTGGGATACTCGACTTCGTGAATGAATCTGGCCATAAGGAGCTTCTCCACCTCTTCATTGATCGCCTTTTGTCTTTTTGGGATGAAACTTCTCTTCTTCTGCCAAATCAGGTAGCACTTTGGATCTATGTTCAGTCGATGAGTGATGATGTCGGAGGAGATTCCTGGCATGTACATCGTGGTCCAAGCGAATACGTCCACATTCATCCTGAGGAAACTCAGCAGGCAAGCCTTCTCATCCTCGTGCAACTGGGCTCCTATATGCACTATCTTTTGTGGGTCCTCATCTAGGGCCAAGATAGCAGGCGCTCGATTGGACCACCCTTGGGATCCTGGATTCTTGGGTCAAAGTCGTCAGCTACAGGATCCTCCTCGATGCTCCTAGCTTCAGGGATGGCATGTAAATAGTGCTGAATCGGTTGAGGTGCCCCCCTCTTTTCTCCTATACCATAGGAGGTTGGAACTGCACCAAAAGCCACTTTGTTGATATGACCGCATCAAGTAAATTGAGTCCGGGACAACCAAGAATCACATTATAGGCCGAAGGGAGCCTAACAACCATGAAGGTCATCATAATGGTGCTCTACCAAGGTGGTGACTTTGTAGTGACTAGGAGTGTAATCTCCCCTTCAACCCCCACCGAGTCTCCTGTAAAATTGATGAGAGGGACATGAACCGACTTTAGCTGAGCAGGAGACACATTCATCTTAGAGAAGGCATTGTAAAAAGGGATATCAATCAAACTTTTACTATCGACCATAATCCATTTTGCAGGATGCTTCACTATCATCATCTTGATGATAATAGCATCATTATTTTTATTCCCCTTCCTAGTTTTCCTTCCCTTGCAAAGGAGAGTACATTTTCTAACCCTTCTCCTACCCTGGTCCTTTTCGAGGCTCACTCTATCCCCCAGGATATCATGCCCATAGGCTTCTCAATGGGCCAGTTGTCAACAGGGGGAGAGCTGCGAGCACCTGAGGTTTCACCAGGGCCTTGCCCCCCACGAACTTTTCGAGGTATCCCTTTCTTATGAGGTCATCAATCTCCCTTTTGAGATGGTGGCATTCCTCGATGTCGTGACCATGGTCACGGTGAAACTAGCAATACTTTGACTTGTCGCGACCATTGGACTGTCTTAGTGGAGAAGGGTGGTGCAGATAGACTCACCTTCTATCTCCATGAGGATCTTAGACCTTGGAGCGAGGAGAGGAGTGAATCTTTCTTCCGGCACAGGGGCATTATTCGACTTCGGGCCCGTCCGGAGGTTTGGGATCGAACCGGGCCTCTAAGACCCGGAAGCTTCTCCTTAGGATTGCTTCTTCTGGGGCCCCCCATCTAACTCCCTTCTGGTCTGGTCAGCCTCCTCCACATGGATGTACTTGTGGACACAGAGGAGGAGCTCGGAGTAGGTCTTCGGTGGTTTCTTGTCCAAGGAGTAGGTCAAACGAGAGGTCTTAAGCCCTCTTTTTTAATGCCAGCATGGCAACGGGCTCATCCAAGTTATAGATCTCCAAGGTGGCAACCTTGAAGCGGGACACATAGTCCAGCAATGACTCATGGTCCTGTTGTCGAATAGAAAAGAGGATATCGGCCTCTCGCAGCACCTTCCTATAAGCATCGAAGTGCGCCACAAACCTCCTCTCTAGCTGCATGAAGGAGTGGATGCTTTCGGGCTCGAGACGGGTATACCAGACACGAGTGGCCTTCCAAAGAGTAGCCAGGAAGGTAATATAGAGAAGAGCATCAATCACCCCTTAGACTCTCATGAGAGCCTTGTAGCTCTCCAGATGGTCTAGAGGGTTGGTGGTCCCGTCGTAGAGATCTACCTGGGGCATACAGAATCGATTAGGGATCGATTCCACTTGAGTTTCTTGAGAGAAAGGGGGCAGGCGTCATAGCCCGCTGGCTCGCGTGTGGAGCCCTGCATGTTGACAAACTGGCGAGATAGCTCAGCTAGCTTGTGCTCTTGCTCTTCTAGGCACTTTTCAGCCTAGCGCCTAATAGCCTCATCCGTGGAACCTTCCACCAAGACTGTCGGAGGAGATGGAAGCAACGGTTGGGGAGGGTCACACCGGGGGCCTTGCCTTGATGATGCTTGCAATGTTTGGTGGCAACATGGTCAAAGGACGGGGACCAACTTTCTTGATCGACCGACCCACTCCATTATCTCTTTCCTGGGTTTGAAGGCTTCCTCGGTGATCAGATGTGGCCTACAGGTGAGATGGCCTTCCTTGGAGGGAACACATGCTACCGCGAGGGCCAGCGGCCTGAGCTACCAGGGTCCCTGGATACTACTAAGTGGCCAAGGATTGGTGCTAATGATGAAGCTGCCACACCACCACAATCAAGGTCTGTACCTACTGGGCGAGAGCGGTGAGCTGGAGGTCCTTCAGAGGTGGCAGTGGTAGAGCGGGGAGCTCCCTCTCCGGACTACATGGACTTTCATCGGGGGAGGATCCCCTACATGGCTAGTGGAGGCTTCCTGCATGTGCGTAACCACCATTTTGTGGGTGGGACTATTTCATTGGTAGGAGACTGGTTCAAACTAGGGACCGTCCCCCTACATGGCATGCCAATCTATTGTCACCTAGATCGTCGTGGCTTGTAGCTTCCACATGGCATCGGTTGGTGGTGCTCCCGTCCGGTGTCCAATGCACATGCCCAGACCTGCAAAAGAAAAGAGACCCAGGCCGGGGATCCCAACGGGGGCACTCCAACGATCAAGTTAGAGGATGATCTAGGAAAATAGATCCTCGTCGGTGGATCCCAAAGCGGTCTCCACTCTCGGAGGTTTTTAAGAAAGAGATGAAGTGAAAGTATGGGTTAAGAAGGAGGGCGCGAGAAGTGGTGACCGTCGGGACTCTCTCTAGAAGTTCTCGGAGGCTCTAGGTGTGCCTTGTGCTTCACGAAGTTGGCTGCCCCTTCCTGCTTACCTTTTGCCAGAGGCCTCTTTTGATTTCTTATAGGCAGGTTACACCTCGAGCGAGGTACGGAGTTCTGTCTCTTTTGTTTCTCTTGGATGCTCCCTGATCTAGTGAGATGTAGGCTCACTCTCCTTCCCCCTCCCCTCCGAGGTGGTAGGGGGCTTGTTACCAGCTGAGCTAGTAGAGCATGGAGGGGCACGCATCCCTTTCATGGCAGGGAGATGTGCTGCAGACCCTGACACCCTGACAGGACGCTGCTGCTCATTGGTGCCGTCCCACCATCTGAGGGGGGACTTGGCAAAGCACCGGTCCGGCCGTAGATGCTATAGCATCTGAATTCTCTGATGAGATGTTCCTCTTCTGGATAGAGCAGATGGTAGGTAGTGGAGCTCCCTTTCCTAGGTGGCACTAACAACGAACTGGGAGTTCAGTGGCTCTAGTGAGGCGCTACCCCACAAACCAGCATGCCCTGGTGAAACTCCACTCCGTAGGGGAATAGTTGGCATAATCTGGAGGGAAGCCATTCCTTCAGATGTTCCAAGCAGTGTGCCATCGCCTGTCATGCATGTTAGTCTCCCCAGTCGTGCCAGGGTGAGGGCGATGATGCCACTTGGCAGTACTGCTGCTTCTCTACCCAGGGGCGCTCGGGGAAGAGATAGCGTTCACCTAAAATGTTCATACCTATCCCCAGAGAAAAGGTTGACTTCGACCATGGGATCGGCCTCGAGCGGGGAAGAGGACTTCCCTCGCAGGCACGAAGAACGAGGGTGCAACCCCAATCGGGGTTCAACCTAGGAAAACCGCACTGACACGAGGGGCATGAAGAATGAGAGCCTGACCTCGATCGGGGCTCGATCTCGGGGGAGCCACTTTAGCACGAGGGGCATGAAGAACGAGGGCCTAACCTCCACCAAGGCTCGACCTTGGGGGAGCCACTCCGACATGAGGGGCACGAAGAATGAGGGCCTGACCTCGACCGGGGCTCGACCTCGGGGGAGCCGCTCTGGTACGAGTGGCACAAAGAATGAGGGTCTGACCTCAATCGGGGCTCGACCTCAGGGGAGCCACTCTGGCATGAGGGGCATGAAGAATGAGGATCTGACCTCGGTCGGGGCTCAACCTCGGGGGAGCCATTCTGGCACGAGGAAAACGAAGAATGAGGGCCTGACCTCGATTGAGGCTCGACCTCGGGGGAGCCACTCTGGCATGAGGGCACGAAGAATGAGGGCCTGACCTCGACCGGGGCTCGACCTCGGGAGAGCCACTCCGGCACGAGGGGCATGAAGAACGAGGGCCTAACCTCGGTCGATGCTCGACCTCGGGGGAGCCACTCCAGCACGAGGGGCACGAAGAATGAGGGCCTGACCTCGACCGGGGCTCGACCTCGGGGGAGCCACTCTGTTACGAGGGGCACGAAGAACGAGGACCTGACCGTGACTAGGGCTCGACTTTGGGAGAGCCACTCCAGTATGAGGGGCATGAAGAACGAGGACTTGACCTCGACCGGGGCTCAACCTTGAGGGAGCCACTCCGGCATAAGGGGCACGAAGAATTAGGACATGACCTCGGCCCGGGTTGGCACAAGGGGCCCAGATCGAAGGAAATCCTACCAGAGTCTTTGTCCAGTTGGCACTGCCCGCCAACATGGCTACCAGCTAGGTTCGAGAGGGGCTCCATGTCAACGGTCCTGCCACATCACGTCCCAAATCAAATTTGATACAATTTTATAACATTTTAAGGGGATTCTATGATATCCTTAGAAGATTCTATGACATTATGATATCCAAATGATGCGGGATGACTCTAAGATTGCTAAACATACAGGAAAAATAGTAAACTAATTTTTATGATTTAGGTTTATAGGCTAGATTCCCAAAATAAAATAAGAACTAGCATAAGGAGTAGCAATGCAAAGAATCATCGTATCGCAGGCAAACTCATGCAAAATAATAAATTACCAGGACCCGAGAATTGAGAAACTTTTAGATTATGATAGCTTATCTTCATCAAATCAAAAATTAAAAGAAGGGAAGGATGTTACCAATCAGTGATTTGAAGAATCTGCAATCGAAGGGGTCAAACAGCTCTCAGATTGATGCCTGGAAAATGAAGCTCGGCTCCCTTGATTAGATGGCTGATTTGGGCGATCCTAAAGGCAATGAAAGCCTCCTCTGGAGAGGTGAAACACCTCAGGGATCTTGCAAATGTCAGGGTCAATCAGAACAGCAAATAAAAAAAAAAAAGGAACTAGGATTTTGAAGGAATCGGGATTAGGGTTAGGAGATGGTAGCTGGGAAGGAAGAAGCTTCTTGTCTTGGATGGTAGCTAGGGCTTCCTTTGATTGGGTGTGGCTAGTCTCCAAGGATGCAAAAGGATGCTAGGGTAGCAGGGATTTGGCTAGGGCATACAAGGAGAGCATCAAAGTAAAGAACCAAAATAAAACTCCAACACAAGCCAATGACTCAAAATTTCAGCAAGTTGTATTCATAAGAAAGAGATGATTACAAGAGGGGGAGGGGTGGGGTATTTATAAAGTTCCCATGCCCTCTTCTAAAGGGATTACAAGTCTTCTCCTAGTTAGAATATGTTTACATAATTTAAGTGGGAGAAAGACTATAAAATAAACCTAAAACTAGGAGTATACAAGTTGAATGAAATAAAAACTCAAACTCCTTGTATTTGAACTCTTTCACCATGTTGGACTTGGTCAACTCATGGAGGACGCCTATCCTAGGTGTGTTGGGCTTTAAGGGGTAGCAAGGGGTCATCCTCCTTCGGATTGGTGCTTGGCTTTGGGCCCTGGAAGCTAGGGTGCCCTGGTATCACCATATTCCTTGGAATCTTGGGTCTTCATGCTTGGGCTTGCTTCCTGGGCTTGGAATTTTAAGGCCTGGAGTGCTAGAATAACCTGAAAAATATGGGCTCTTAGCATATGAAATATTCTAGAATCATCTGGAGGGAATCTGGCATCTGAAATGGTATTTGGAGGGAATCAGGGCACCTGGAGGGCATTTAAGGTTCCTGGGTATCAATTGAGCTCCCATAAGCTGATGTAATTGCCTCTAGCTCCTGAATGAGGCCTAGTGGAATTCCAAAATAGGGTAACCTCCTCTCTTGTATAAAACTTGGACTCATACTGATGTATAGGACTCAATATACTGGACTAGGTCGAGACAAATCAACTAGTCTCACCTTATTACAGGACTCAATCCTAGTTGATTATAAAGTTTTTAAACTTTGACACATCACTAAGTAAATCAAATAAGGCCCAGTAAGCTGTGTCTAATCCTGGTGCCCCCATCAATTCTTCCGGGACGGGAGGAACTCGACCCCATCGAGTGTGGGATAACTTGGCTCTAATACTGCTCGAGCAGGTCTGGGTTGAGGTGCTGCAAATCCTCACGGGTGACCCATGAGTCCTCAGATTCTAGCCGACCTTGCCACCAGACCAAATACTTCTGATAGCCTATATTCCGGGTACAAATGGCTTGATCGTCCAGGATTCTCTCAATCTTTTCCTCACTATTTGGCCAATGGTTGGTGGACACTCTGGGATGGGTTCTCTCTCAAAGGGAGGGATAGGCTCAAGGTGCTCGCTAGGTATCACTGCTGGCTCCCTAGACTCTATAAGATCTGAAATGATGAAGGTGGAGCTAATACCTAAATCAGGTAGTATCTCACGCACATAGGCATTGGGTCCATTACTCTTCATTATTTTGGATGGGCCAGCTTTACGAGCAGAAAATTTCTTTGTCATCGTAAATTCCTTTGCATAAAATTCTTTATCTTTCTTTTGGAAATTATCCAAGTTGTTATTTAGTTCATTACTTAGGTTCAACTCTTGACTAATTTCCATATGCATATGCTGTGCAGAGGTAAGTGCATGTGTGGACAGATAATTCGGGGCTATGAATTTACCAGACTAAACTAACACCTAATAGACTCGACTAGACTTTCCTATCAAAGAAAATTTTATTGGACTCTAAGGGATAAAACCTAATAGACTATAAACTTTTTAGGTTTGACCCTAGCATTGCATGCACATGAGAAGTAAGATGCAAATCTAACATGCACAATATATGTATGTAGTATGCTTACTTCTACAAAATACAAATGAATAATTAAAGAAACATAGGAGAATTCATGGAAAGGTAGAAAATATGAGGTGGATTCAGGGTTAGTCTGGTAAGGTAAAAAGTAAGAAAAAGGGTTGGGATTGATCGGATAGGCAAAGAGACAAGAAGGTGTTTCAGGGATGAGTCCTATACTATTGAGATTTACCTTATGAGTATGAGGTATTCTTATAGGGTCGGCTTGATGGAAAAATGGGTTATTGATTTCAGGGAAGAGATCAATTGGGGTTAAAGGAATGACTTCATCTTGAGGGTATTGGTTTAAAAAGACCAAGTCCTTAATAAACTCTTCTGGCTCATAAAATTTAGGACTGGGTTCTATAATTGGATTTTCTTCTAAAGTCTCCTCGGGTAGAGTTGCAGTCATAGGGTCATGGATTTCTTCCTCTAATGACTCTTCTACTACATGGTCAGCTAACTCTATGTTGGTTACTATCTGGATATGGCTAAGGTTGGCTAAATCTAGATCGGCATCTACTTGGATATGGTCAGGGTCAACTATTATTGGGTGATCTTCTACTATTGGTTTAGTCTGGGTGAGGTCAGGGGCAACTAACTCTAGATTGGTTTCTACCTGGGTATCTACTAAGTCTAGGTCTTCTAGAGGGACTTCCTCTTCTTCTTCCTTATACTCCTCCACTAAGCTCATGTCAGCTTCATATACTTCTTCTTCTAAGTCATCTTGGTGGACTAATGGGGTGGTAAGAGGGGTTTGGCTAATGAAAAATTGACTAGGGTCTGGGATAACAGGGGTGGGTAAACTAAAGGATTCCTGACTAATACTTGGTTCATCTCTAGGGGCACTGATCTTATGGGATTCAGATTGACTAGGAGAAACTGGGCTATACCGATAGGTACTAATCCCATCAGATTCGGGTTGGCTAAGGGAAACTAGCCTAGTACTGGACTCATATTTAGGAGTTATGGAATTACTAGACTCATAGGACATGGGTACATAGGATCTGGGTTCAGAGGATCTGGGTGCATAAGTTCTAGAGTCATAGGATCTAGAGTCATAGGATTT